>JAZKJV010002213.1:0-600000 GCA_037367405.1 Ottelia alismoides | reverse complement strand
GAGTTCGAGAAGGGAAATATGACATTCATATTCAATAACCAAAGATGTCACCAATTTCATTAATTTCCATATTATATCCCAAGAAGAGAAAAGCATTTATGATAAATATCTGTCTAGGGCATTTTTATGACTAATTATGGTTCTTATGCAGAGCCATGGCATCTCGACCAGGTCAGGATACTTCTGATCAGCTGGCACGCATACTGAGCGCACTTACTGATCTTCAGCAGCAGCAGGCTGCTATGAGAGGCCAGCAGGAGCAGATATTGGCCCAGCAGACCGAGATTGCTGACAGGCAGACGGACATAGAGATGAGATTTGAGGACCTGTCAGATTTCACGTACCATCCATCCCAGGATGGAATACGACAGGACCAGCACCAGTCCGTTGAGGTGGAGCAGCCTCACCCTGATGATGCACTAGAGGACATACCAGAGCATGGAGCTCAGGAGGATGCAGATTTGGACAGGGAGCAGGACCCTGTTGACTTTGCTGGCGAGGATGCACACGAGTATGCAGCCATTCACATGCACCAGTCGGTCTTCACTTCTTACCAGCGGGCCAACATACCCTTGTTTGAGGGTACAGGTTCACCAGATGATGCTGAGCAATGGCTGAAGAGAGTGATGAAGGTGCTCAGGGCAATTCATGCGCCACGAGACACGTGGCTATCTTTCGTAGAGTATTCACTGACAGACTTCGCTGAGCGATGGTGGGAGGCCGTAATGTCCGAGTTAGGCCGAGAGCCTACTTGGAACGATTTCGAGACTAGGTTCAGAGCCCACTTCTTTTCTGCGAAGTGGAAGGAGTCTCAGCGCCGACTGTTTGCAGAGCTTCGTCAGGGACAGATGACCGCCAGAGATTATTTCATCAGATATACAGAGTTGTCACGACATACCCGAGCAGCTGGCGCATTTCCAGAGGAGAATCTGGAAAAGTTCATTGGCGGCATGCGCGAGGAGGTGCAGGAGAAGCTGGCAGGACTACACATCACTTCTATCTCCGAGGCTACCGATGCTGCGGAGAAGTTCGAGGACATCAGGGGGAGACGTTTCGGGAGCTCGTCTGGAGCACCGCCCAGACCGCGGCGATCTTTTGGACCGATACGTCGACCGTTTCAGCAACAGAGGGCAGACAGACGATTCCGACCCACAGGTTCGTCCTACACAGGCAGTGTTCGCTCCTCTCCATCGACTACTCTAGGAGGAGCACTTGCCGGACGTGGCACAGAGTCCGCTCGACCATCTGGGTCGCAGCGAGCAGACCGACCACCAGCCGGACCAGCTCGGAGCACGGACACAGCTACTCCCTCTACTCGACCAGTCCGGTGCTACCGATGTCACGAGTGGGGACATTACCGTGCACAGTGCCCACAGGCTTCTGGCGAGCCTCAGCCACAGCCTTCACAGTCACAGCCTCAGACACAGCGTTCAGGGAGTTTCCGTGGTAGGAACTCCAATTTTAGGCGACAGCAGCAGAGACAGACGCAGAGTGTGGCGGGATCTAGTACTGCATCAGCCAAGCAGGGACAGTTACATGCCGTTACGGAGGAGCAGGCACGTTCAGCGGCTACTGTAGTGAAAGGTATGGTCTCAGTCTTGGGCCGACCTTTCCATGTTTTATTCGATTCCGGCGCGACACACTCTTTCCTTGCTTCGAGGTTGCTTGTTTCTTTAGATAGAATTGCAGAGACGCTATCGTCTCCATATCACATCCGAGGGCCAGGTGGCCAGTTATTTGTCATATCTCTGATTATCAGGCACTTGCCCGTACTGATTGGCGGTCATGAGATGATTGCAGATTGTCTACTTCTGCAGCTTGATGAGTTCGAGTTGATATTGGGCATGGATTGGTTATCCACTCATCATGCACTTGTTGATTGCTTTAGGAAGACGGTTGTCTTCAGGATTCCAGATCTACCCGAGTTCACCTTTGAGGGTACTACACATGACTCCACCATGGAGTACATTTCAGTATTGCGAGCCCAGCGACTTGTTGATCAGGGTTGCGATTCTTACCTTGCTTTTGTTCGAGAGGTGTCTGATCAGGAGCCGATGATACAGGACATCCGAGTAGTCTCAGAATACCCTGACGTATTTCCTGATGAGCTACCAGGGCTACCTCCTGAGAGGGAGATTGAGTTCGAGATTACATTGTTGCCAGATACACAGCCGATCTCTATGGCACCATATCGCATGGCACCAGCCGAGTTGAGAGAGCTGAAGGTGCAGTTGCAGGAGTTGCTTGACTTGGGATTCGTGAGGCCGAGCACTTCACCTTGGGGTGCTCCGGTTCTATTTGTCAAGAAGAAGGATGGATCCATGAGGTTATGCATCGATTACAGGCAGCTGAACAAGAGAACGGTGAAGAACCGTTATCCCTTGCCACGTATCGATGATTTGTTTGACCAGCTCCAGGGATCTTCGGTTTTCTCGAAGATCGATCTTCGCTCAGGTTACCATCAGCTGAGGATTCGCGAGTCGGATATTCCGAAGACAGCCTTCAGGACTCGCTATGGACACTACGAGTTTGTGGTGATGCCGTTTGGGCTCACCAATGCACCTGCGGCTTTCATGGATATGATGAACCGTATCTTCCGTCCATACTTGGACAGGTTTGTAGTGGTGTTCATCGATGATGTGCTCATCTATTCACGGAATGAATGGGATCATGCGAATGATCTACGGATTGTCTTAGATACATTGCGGGAGCACAAGCTATATGCCAAGTTGAGCAAGTGTGAGTTCTGGTTATCCCAGGTCTCATTTTTGGGGCACATCATTTCTGGAGCAGGTATCGCGGTTGATCCTGCGAAGATAGATGCAGTTATGTCTTGGGAGCAGCCCAAGACTGTTACACAGATTCGGAGCTTCCTAGGATTAGCGGGCTATTACAGACGCTTTGTCAGCGGATTTTCACGCATCGTCCGTCCATTGACACGATTGACGCAGAAGGGAGTTCCATTCATTTGGGACGATTCATGTGAGCAGGCCTTCCAGACGCTGAAGGAGAGGTTGACTACAACACCTATTCTCGCTCTTCCTTCAGGCACTCAGGACTATGCAGTCTACACGGATGCATCTGGAGAAGGTCTGGGAGCAGTGTTGATGCAGAGAGGACAGGTGATTGCTTACGCATCACGACAGTTGAGACCGCACGAGCGGAACTACCCCACACATGACTTAGAGTTGGCGGCAGTTGTCTTCGCCTTGAAAATCTGGCGCCACTATCTATATGGGGTGAACTTCGAGATTTTCACAGATCATAAGAGCCTAAAGTACATCTTTGATCAAAAGGAGCTGAACATGAGGCAACGTAGATGGCTAGAATTGCTGAAGGATTATGATTGCACGATCTCTTACCATCCCGGTAAGGGAAACGTGGTGGCTGATGCACTTAGCAGGAGAGCGCATGCTGATGGTACGGCGAACTGGCTATACACGTGGGATACGCTTGCAGCTTTGACCGATTGGCATCCTCAGGAGAGCGCATCCATTTCTACCACCGTGCCTCCACGATACAGCAGTCTTTGGGATCGTATTGTAGAAGGCCAGAAGACTGATCCTTGGATTCATGATAGATACATGCGCGCCGTCAAGGACGAATTTGACGACTTTGTTGTGATGGAGTCTATTTTATGGAAGGCAGGACGGGTCGTTGTACCCAATGACGAACAGCTTCGCAGAGACATTTTGGACGAGGCACACAGTTCACGGTTATCTATCCATCCAGGTAGCACAAAGATGTACCGTGACCTGCGTCGACATTTCTGGTGGGATGGGATGAAGCGCGATGTGGCGCTACATATTAGCAGATGCATGACCTGTCAGATGGTCAAGGCTGAGCACAGGAGACCGCCAGGATTACTGCAGTCTCTCCCCATTCCCGAGTGGAAGTGGGAGAGCATTTCTATGGATTTTGTCACAGGATTGCCGAAGACGCCAGGTGGCCATGATTCTATATGGGTCGTTGTTGATAGGTTGACCAAGTCAGCCCATTTCATACCTGTCCACACGACTTATACTCCATCCAGATTAGCCAAGCTCTATGTGCAGAACATTATCAGGCTGCATGGTATACCACGAGAGGTGGTGTCTGACAGGGATTCGAGATTTACATCTCATTATTGGCATCAGTTCATGTCAGCACTACAGACAGAGCTGAAGATGAGTTCTGCTTATCATCCGCAGACAGACGGGCAGAGTGAGCGCACCATTCAGACGCTTGAGGATCTACTCCGCGCTTGCACTTTGGAATGGAAAGGGTCCTGGAAGGACCATTTGCCTTTGGTGGAATTCACGTACAACAACAGCTATCACTCCAGTATTGGCATGGCACCATTCGAGGCCCTATACGGGCGGAGATGCCTCACACCTCTCAGTTGGCGTGAGGTAGGTGATCATGCTTTATATTCCGTGGATCTCTTGGAGGAGACTGCGAGAGCTGTTGCTCTTGTGAGACGGAGGCTTCTGACGGCACAGAGCCGCCAGAAGAGCTATGCGGATCGTCGGAGGAGAGACTTAGAGTTCCAGGTAACCTAATTATTTCTTCTTCATCTATGACATATATATGTTCAAATTAATCTCATACTAATGACATTCCTATAAATTATAGGTTGGAGATTGGGTATTTCTCCGTGTATCTCCCATGAAGGGAGTACAGAGATTCGGTGTTCGTGGCAAGTTGGCGCCGCGATATGTTGGACCGTTCGAGATTCTTGCTCGTGTAGGGAAAGTTGCATACCGAGTAGCCCTTCCTCCACATCTTTCTGCTATTCATGATGTCTTCCACATATCCAACCTGAGGAAGTATGTGCACGACCCTCGGCACATCATCAGTTATGAGAATCTCGATGTAGAGCCGGATCTGACTTATGAGGAGAAGCCAGCCCAGATACTTGACCGCGCTGAGAAGAAGCTTCGCAACAAAGAGATTTCATTGGTCAAGGTTTTGTGGCACCGACACGGCGTCAAGGAAGCGACATGGGAGACTGAAGCCGACATGCGGGCACGATACCCGCAGCTATTCTGATGTAATCAACACAACAAGCTTTTGTAATTAGAAACTTTATAAATATATGACTTGTTTTCCCTTTGAGGTTTTTATGGGTTCAAAACCCTTTGAGGTTTTTATGGACATATGAAATTCAAACAAGTCACCGAATAGCCTTAACTCGAGTCTCGAGGACGAGACTCCCTTTGAGGTTTTTATATTTGTAACATCCGGAATCCAATCAAACCCGAAGTCGTCCGATTTTGGGTCTAATGAACTCAAAAACGTTGTCGGTCAATACTAAACAACCTAAAACGATCAATCAATAATGAATCAAAAGTCGTTCGGACGAAATCGACCAAAAATCGGTCACTTCGTAATGCGCGCCGTGAAAAGCCGAGACGCGAATTCAGAAACCGCAAAACGAACCGAGACCGTCATTAGATCCGATTCGACGATACAAGACCAACGGAATCGACCGTTCGTCAATCGGAGGTCGTTTGATATTTTTAAATCGTAAAAATTTAACCTTAAACAAAACCGTATCCGAAAATTTCGGGGGTTCAAAACCCAACCGAAAGTATATCAATATTATACTCATATTGATCGTCGTTCCGTAACGATCAAATCGAGATTTTGTGCGTCGAAATCCGATGTTCGAGGCGCGAATACGGTCATGTTTTAACATTTCAAAATATATATATATATATATATATATAAAATAATAAATTCAGTAGCAGGCTACAGTTCAGCCGTAAATACTTGTCTTTTTCTTTTTCTATTCTCTTAATTCCAACAGATAGCAGTCGACAGTTGGCCCTTATTTGCAACCACTTGTCTAGACATTAAGACTCCCCCTCCTTATATATATATCAACACACTTCCTCCCTCTTTTCTTTCAATCCCAAATTCTCTTTATTTCTCCCCATCGAGGAGCCGTTCCTCTCTCCAAAATTTCCATTGGAGATGTTCCAGCAGCCCCCTTGCAACTGACGTTGTTAGAAGCATTGCCAACAGCCAATCAAGTTGGGAGTCTTCCTCTCTTGCATGCAGTCGTCAACTGCTGCTCCCAAAATCTCATAGAAGTCCCCGGCTGCTGCATGTAAAATAAGCTCAGATCTTCTTCTAAAACAAAAGGATTCAAGAGGTACAATCCCTTCCTTTCCTCATTGCTGCCATGCATGGCATTTTCACCATTTTAAATCCTCGAATTAATAATTTTCTTGATTTGTTATGATGAGAGAAATTGAGGCTTGAATATATTTTCTGAAATATAGTAAATTCTGCTTACAAAAAAAAAAATATAATAATTTTTTTAAAACTCCCATTTCCTCGACAATACTGGATACTATAAGCAGACCTTACAGTTTTCAAAAAAAAAAAAAGACTACAAAAAAAAACATAGTACACAAACTTGAACATGTACCGTAGAGCATCTTTTTCATGTCCTTCCTAATATGCTCTGTCCAGTAAGCAAACATTTCAAATTTATGAAGCAACTACAAGCATTTATTATTGAAACTATGATTCTGGTTCCCTGGATTTGTTCCTTCGGCTTTGGCAAAATGTTATAATTGAAGGAGAGTAATTTTATAAATAACGTTAGATGTGTGTCAACTAGGTAGATGAGGTTTCAACATAAAGTCATTGCCAAAATAATGACTATCCTAGAAAAGCTGATTGCTTAAAATTGAGCTATCACACCTTAGGTAAATAACAACTTACATTCTAAACTAATCATGTTGTTATTAATAAATCATAGCCTATGTTGATGAGGTTAGTGTTAGAAAAATCATTGCAGGCTAACCTACAAGTCATCTTAATGGACAACAAACACTTAAATGCCATACAAGTAACACCATAAATCAATTTATACTCCAAAGCTTATCATGTTTATCTTAAACACAGAACTAATCGGGACCTAGAAATATGGGAATTCAAAACTATATCTATGATCCCAAGCCTTACTCTAATTATCATTGTATCTTCGACCAACTGCTAAGTTAACAAAGCCTGTGACAACTCAGATTTTGAGGAAAGAAGCAAGAAATACAACTAGTGGCATCATAATAAAAAAAAAAACTCAAATAATAAGAGACTGAAAACAGTACATCACACTGAAATGAACACCTTGAAAATTCTTCATAAATTTCTTCAAAAAGAAATAATAAATAACACTTGATAATTTCAACCTAAAGTAGATCGATGCCAATATATATATATATATATATATCATTAGTGTTAAGAAGTGATAAATTACTTGGAGATTATTGAGAAAGATCAATAAAATCGTTGACCAAGAGGTCTAGATCTGCAAAACTGATCACAGAAAGAATGAGGAAAGAAATAGTCAAGCAAGTGAAAGGATCGGTGAATTATAATGACTGATAATAAATTATGCCAGTCACGGTGAACCTTACACCTTACTGTGCGAGGGCGCGGTGACCCTCAACTGGGCGGAGGAAAGGAAGCCCAGTTAGGGCAGCGGCCGCTTAATGCGCGGGTCTAGGATCCCAGTCTTTTATACGGTTTTTACGCGAGCTCGCAGTGTTTTACGCCTCGTTGGGATCCAGACTTTAGACCAGTTCCGCTGACCCTGTCTTTTAGGATACCCAGGCGGGGGATCCTTGGTTTTCAGTTTTTCGTACGAGCTCGTTCGCCTGTACTAGTCAGGCAGGTTTCTAAAGAGACTTTTCTAGGGAGTCCCTCTCACCCGTCTCAGTGGCGTAGTTTGGGAGTAGACCTATCCCTCTATTGGACCGCGCTTCCAATTAGAGGGCGAGACGGAAGAGCCATTTGTAGGCTTCTTCACCGCTTGAGTTACATCGCCAAACAGACTTGGCGATTCTATATCTAGATCATCCATATCTACATCTACAACATCTGGAGTTATATCTGAAACATTGAAGATTGAGGAATTGAGAAGTTAAGATCAAAAGACCATTCTCTCTACCCAAGAATTTAAATAAATTAATAGACTTCTACAATCTCAACTTTTCCATTCTTTCACTAACCAACATGATCTCTAAGGAAAATGATATATGCATTCCCCCTCACACACTCATGATTACGCAACTGCTATCGAAATAATGTTACATATGGGAAATGCCGGGTTCAGGGGAAAGTCATTAGAAATGCATTACGAACTTTTGAGATGCTTACAAGTAACCTGAAAAACCGTTTTCATTTGCAAGTAGAATTTAATCTTAATTTGAGTTGCTCTCGCCTTTCTGCTTGTTTCTTTTGTAAACAATAAATGCCCGTTATTTTATATAAGTTTTTGGGAGGTACCAGCAACCGCTGACGCCTTTTCTTCCTATTGTGTGTGGCAGGCAAACAACCTGCAGTTTAGTAGCCGCTCAGTATATACATGCTTCCAGGAGATATAGTGTACACCCGACGGTATGATTTACTTTGTCTTAGTTTTTGTACAGATGATGATGTAAATGCTATCTCTTTTATCACATTTTGGGATATATGTTGTAACATGGAATATGCTTGTACATGTTGTAAATGGATATGAATATTAATGAAAAGAAATTTTGGTGATGTCTGTCTCTTTTACTTGTGGTCATGTGTGATGGAAATGAATGTCAAATTTGCACGAAAAATTTTCCCTGTATTTTTACATCTTGTGCGATATAATTGTGAATGATATCTTGCGAATTGCGCGTAAACGGGTACCCGGATCCTGAGGGGTTCACAGCATATGTTGAGATAATGATAGTGACATTAGCAAATTCGTGACATATTTCCTTTGAGTCATCACAAGCCCTTGTTGATTTCTGGCAAACTCCAGTCCCAAAAAATAACTGGGAGCTCCCAGATCCTTGGTAACAAATTCGTGACCCAAGAATTATTTTGCCCTCTTTATTCATTGTATTTGTATATCATCTCATGTAACAAGTATATCACCAATGTATACCATAATAGCAATCATACCTTTGGAGGTTCTCTGTATGGAAAGGGAACGATGTGAATTTGACCATTTGAACCCCTGCTTTTGAGAGCTTCTAGAACCAAGCTCTCGGGCTTAACTTAAGCCTATAGATTGCCTTATGAAGTCTACATACCTGTGAACATTTCCCCTCAGCAGCAAACCCCGACAGTTGTTGCATGTAGACTTCTTCCTGAAGATCAACATACAAAAATGTGTTCTTGACTTCAAATTGAAACAAAGGTCAATCCCGAACTACTGCAACTGATAAAAGAATCCATAGGGTAGAGTAACGAGCAACATGAGAGGTGTCAAGATAATCTACCACATATGTCTGGGTAAAGCCATGTGCAGCTAGTCGAGCATTATACCGATCAATGTTGCCATATGCATTTTGCTTCACTGTAAAGACCCGTTTGCAACTCATTGTAGATGCCCCGATGGAGGTCGGGACCAGACTCCAAGTATCTCTTGACTGAAGGGCTGCCATCTCTTCGTCCATAGCAAGTCGTCACATGCTATTTGTCAATACCTCCTGGTAAGTCCGTGGTATGACCACGATGGACAAAGCAATAACAAACCTCCTGAAGTCACCCGTTAGACGCTCAAAGTTGACATGAGAAGTAAGCAGATAGGAAGCACATGAACGCTTCTGCTTCCTAATAGCAATATGCAAATCAAAATCATCATAATCCCTGTTACCTTTTTGATCGTCCCCTTCCTGAAATAACTCCTGCTTAGAAACATCATCAGACCCATAATTAGAGGTAATGTTGTCAGAACAAACCTGGGGTGCACTAGATGACGGGCCATGAACACGAGCAGGAGCATGTCGTTGACTGTAATGATGTGGTAGTGGTGGAACCAGAATAATAGGTGGTAGGCGTGGCGGTGGTGATGGAGGAGGCGACGGTGGAGGTGGTGATGAAGATGATGGGTGCACGGGTGGAGGTGGAATATTGATCTCATCATCCAAATCTGAAGGTGTCAACTTGTCTCCTGTAGGAGAAAAAGACACGACAGACTCAAAAAATGTGATATATGCACTAACATAATATCTCCTACGTAATAGATCTAGAAACGATATCCCTTCTGAGTCCTGGAGTACCCGACAAAAACACATTTCACAACCTTAGGAGAGAGCTTGTTAATTACTAGAGACAACCGATTGACAAATATAATCGATCCAAAAACACGATGGGTAAAAGAGAACAACTCCTTATCCTGGTAAACAAGGGAGAAATGTATCTTCTCCCCTAGCTTTGAGGAGGGCATATGGTTGATGAGATAACAAGCAGTGAGAGCCACATCACCCTAGTAATAATGCGGTGTACATCTTTGGACAAGGTGGATACGAGTGACATCAAGAAGATGACAATGCTTTCTTTCAGCAACAACGTTCTGCTGAGACGTGTATGTGTAAGATGTTTGATGAAGAATTCCATGAAATGAGAAGAATTGAGAGAGCACGTGAGTACAAAATTCAAGAGCATTATCGGTTATTATAATTTTGATATAGACGGAAAAGCCATTTTACACTTCTTTAATGAAATTCATAATAGCATTGCCCGCTTCTGATTTATTCTTCAACAAGAAAACCCAAGACATATGACTAAAATCATCCACATCAACTAAATAAAATCTATATCTCTGATGAATGAGAATACTGCTTGGACCCCAAATGTCTACACGGAAAAACTCAAAAGTGGAGCTACTACTCCGACTCTGACGAGTAGGGATGACAGACTGATGATGCTTCCCTAATTGACATGCTTCACAATTAAATGACGGGCATGTAGAAATCCGGGGAAGTACTTGGCGCAGTTTCTGAAGTGGAAGATGACCGAAGCTCAGATGTCATAGGAAGGGAGAGACATGTCCAGTGGAATGGGAGGATATTCCAGCATATGGTGTTTGGACCAGTCGATAGAACTCGCCCTATTCATGGCCACAACCTATTACTTTGCCCATATGAATGTCCTGAAATACGAGATGATGGGTCAAATATTGCTCGACAATGTAAATCCTTAGTTATCTGACTAATAGACAGTAAATTCATTAAGAAATTATGGACATGCAACACATTCTGCAATCACATAGATGATGTCAAGGTGATTTCCCCTTGTCCTGTGATCGGGGAATGGGTCCCATCTGCTATGACCACGGTCTTTCATGGAGAAACCTACATGTAGGCTATGAGATGATTTCTATTATGAGATGATTTCTATCTCCTCATAAATGATGTGTTGCACCGGAATCTATAATCCATTTTGAGATATCTGAACCATGATGAGAAGTAGAGATAGGTGCACTACCTGTGGTTATAGATCTTGTAGTAGCGGAAATACCCAGACTGTTCTCTAAAGCAGATGAAGGAGTACTAGCTGGGGGCATGATATCTCTCAGTCGAGACACGTGATGTGATGCCCTCAGTTCTAGGCACCCGTTTACGCCGCATTCGCAATATTTCATTCACAAGTGATCACATTATGTTGATGAAAATGAAGGAAATTTTTTCGCATTGCTATTGCATATGACATTCAATCCACATTTCATAATCACAAGACCAATAAAGACAAGTGGCATTAATCGTCATATTTCATTAATCTCCTTATTTTTACATTATGTAAAAAAGCTGACAGTACATATAATATCCCAAACATGTGCTGAAGAGAAAGGGAACATTTACAATAACTGAACAAAAGCTGACACAAAGATGACAAAAGAAACTGTACCATCTATAGTATAAACCCGATCACCAGAAGTCATCCACCTGCTACTGTGTTGCAGGCTCCTTACCTGCCAAACATGTAGGGAAGAAGATGTGTCACAAATGTGAATATAACCCGTAGTTTAACATAGCAAGTAATTTACTATGTGCAAAGGAAAGGAAGTAGATAAGCATGTATGAATGAAAAATCTATTACTACCTGGGTAGAAAAAGGTTTTTGAAATTATACTGCATGCATTTTCCACTTATTATTCACTATCCCAATATTTTCTATTTATAATATTCTCCTATAGTAATTGAGGCCAATAAGTAAATGTTGTTTATTTATTATTGCGATCAGTTTATGGTATTTTAATAAGACATTAGCAGGATGATACTTTATTTTACTCTTAATAATATATTAATCGGTAAGGATAATATTTTAATCAGAGTTTCATTTCTATCTATCTTTTCAAGTCTAGTGAATAGTATGTGGTTTTAGCCTTTGTATAACCTCCCACTATGACTCTAAAGCGTGAATAATGCCTTAGGGTTGGGGTGCCTCTATAGGCTTGCGATGTTGTATAATGCATCCTAACTAAATTCCCAACACGTCCACTAACTTATAGGGGTTTTGACTCCAATTTAATTATAGTTAATTTTAACCAACACCATTTATCATTGTTTTCAACTTTTAACCAAGATATATTATAACCCAATTAATTTTGATTGTAATTCCTCTCATCCTCAATTGTAACTGACTCAGATGCAGCATCGACAAGCCTGTTGGAAGAAAAAGTAACTAAAAACTCAAGTGGTGAGGTAGTCTCTTGAGGAGACTCTTCCTTCTCGTCCTCTAATTGGAAGTGTGGTCCAACAAAGGGATAGGTCTACTTCAAAACTACGTCCCGGAGACAGGTGAGAGAGACTCTCTGGAAAAGTCACTCTAGAAAACCGGTCCGACCAGTACGGGCTAACGAGCTCGTACGAAAAATTGAAATCAAGGATCCCCCGCATGGGTATCCTAAAACAGAGGTTCAACGAAATTGGTCAAAAGTCGAGATCCCAACGAGGTGTGAAAACACTGCGAGCTCACGTAAAACCGTGAAAGGGCTGGGATCCTAAACCCGCGCACTTGGCGGCTGCTGTCCTAACCGGGCTTCTTATCTCCCACCTAGTTGAGGGTCACCGCGCCCACGCACAGTCAGGTGTAAAGATCACTATGAGCGGCACGATTAATTGTTATAATTGATTAACCATCAACTTTGTAGATGTACTTGATTACATATTCGTTTTCATATTATCCTGGGTGGTTGGCTTTAGCGATCAACATAATCCGCATATGAGTATTAATGCTTGTTAAATTTAAAGTGATCCTTGCATTTGCATATTGCCCCAAACTTGATTATCAATAGTCGTTAAGTTCCTATGTTAGCATTAACTATTTATCCAAATTTCTTTGTAAGGATAGTATTGATAATTTATAGGTCGATTAGATTTTAGAATATCATCTTCTTAAGTCTCCAAGTCTTCATTGTTTCAATGTGTTTTGTCCAGAAGTCTAAGATTGCATAAGAATAATAAAGTTGGTAAATTTTCAATTATGAGAAAAAATTTATGAATACATATAGACCCAATGTGCTTTTCTTGCCAATCCACGTATAATCTGGAGAGTAGTTAATTATTCTAAGAGTATACCTAACTCCACTTTTGAAATTCTATAGGAATGAATTAGAATCCAAGCTAACCAAGCCCTCTCCATATTAAATGATAAAAATATTGTTGAGATGATTTTAAAGAGATATAATAACTAATATGATTACACATATGATGATCTATATCCAATTTAAATAATTATTTTCCAATATTTAATTTAAGCAGTAACTGTTCAATAATCAGAAGAGAATTATTATATTCAAAATTTACGTTTTTTTACTAGTAGTAATTCTAATCAGAGATTTATATTCATATATATATATATATCAGATTTATATTCATATATATATATATATCAGGTCATTTACCGGATGTACTATTATGATAATACATCCTTTATATCATGAAATGAAGAAATTTATAATTATCATTATACTTAGTATGCCGTTACTGGCAATCCAAAATGAAAGATTTATTAACCTATAAGGCTATTAAGGACAGTTCTTAAACTAATCTTCCACCGATATTACAACAACTTCATTAAATAATTCTGATCCCATATAAAACTTAATATAATATATTGAAAGAATGCAACAACCAGATAATATTAGATTTAATAGAGCATAACTTGAAGAGGATTTAATGCTGAATTTAAAACTAATGTTGTATTGTCATATTGACATGGATTTTGGATATTAAGCTACCCATCTTAACTACTGTAGTGGGGTGGAATTTATTAACTTTCATCATAATGTTTTAAAGTACTCCTTGCTAACTTAAATTCCAGAGGTATAAGAATTCAGTGGATAATTATTATCATCATACCATAATATAAATTGAAATGCAATTCAATTCAAGCCTCCCTACAATTGATACATTCTCTGTTTTAACCCGAAAACTGACTTGATATTATACAAGGAGGCAGAAAAATGGGGTTTTACGGTGATCAAAAGATCATTTAATAACATGCATGGCAGCAAAAGAGGGGTGAGGTAGGATTGTACCTCTAATTAATTCAATTTGGAGCTTGTATTACTGGTGGACAGCAGCAAATTTGGACTTTAACAAGACTCTAGACCCTCCGCTACAGCCTGCTACAGCTCCCTTCTTGGAGTTCTGACGAGTAGTAGCAGTTTGCTGCAAATGAGGAGCAGCAATGGCTTCTATTTGGGGCTTCTCCTGAACTTTCAGATTTGCATGGAGGTTAGTCTCCAGCCATAGCAAGAGCAGAAGCTTCGTTGGGGAAGTTGCTTGAGATGCTTCTCGGTAGAGAGAATTGAGAGAAACTGGGTGAAATGGGAAAGAAATACAGAAAAGGAATGGAGAATACGTTGGAAACTTAGAGGTGAAATGGTGAAGAAAAAGGGAGAGAAGAGGGGCTTCGTTGGGATTGAAAGGGGAGGGGAAGTTTCCTAGAAACTTCCTCATTTCCACTTATTATATATATTTTTTATTTATTACATCATCCTTATTGATGTCATTGATGACATCATCGCTAAGGATGTCATCCATGACCATCATAAAAAAAATAAAAATATAAAGGGTCATATGTGGCTGCCCCCTAGGGGCAGCCAACATGGCTGCCCCCGCCTTATTTGGGCAAATTTTTTTATTTTTTTTTGAAAAATAACACCATTTACATTCATCCCTATATCCCTCCTATATACCATTCGAATTTCGTTAGAAACAGAGACTCCTACGGCCTCCATCCGGACAATAATTTTTTAACGGTAACAGGATTTTTTTAAATCGATACCATCCAGATGGAGGCCGTAGGAGTCTCTGTTTCTGACGAAATTCGAATGGCATGTAGGAGGGATATATGGATGAATATACATGGTTTTATTTTTCAAAAAAAAAATAAAAAAAAATGCCGGAAAATGGGGCGGGGGCAGCCCCATTTTTTCCAAATATAAATCTTATATATATAATGCATTTTATTATATGTATGTATATATATACACATATATATTTGAGAAAACAAAAGTCCCACGTATAAGCGCCTCGAATGATGGATTTCGACGCGCAATATCTCGTTTTGATCGTCACCGAACGACGATAAAAATGTATATAATATTGATATACTTTTGATCGGATTTGGATGCCCGAGATTTTTGAGATACGATTTTGATTTATTGTTAAATTTTGAGATTTAAAAATATCAAACGACCTCTGATTGACGAACGATCGATTCTGTTGGTATTGCTTCATTGAATCGGATTTAATGGTGATCTCAGTTTGTTTCGCGGTTTTCGAATTTACGTCGCAACTTTTTCGCGACACGCATTACGGTGTGACTGATTTTCGGTTGATTTCGTCGAACAACTTTTTATTTACGATCAGTTGATTGATTTATGTTGTTTAGCATTGACCAACAACTTTATTGGGTTAAACAGACTCAAATCATATCAGATTCGGGTTTGTGCGGATCCGGATATTGCAAATTAAACATCTTAAAGGGAGTCTCGTTCTCGAGATTCGAGTCAAGATCATTAGATGTCTTTTTGGATTTCACATGGTCATAAAAACCTCAAAGAGAAAACAAGGCATATATTTTAATCATATATAATTAAAAGTGCTTGTTTAATTATTACCTGAGAAAAATGTGCGGGTATCGTGTTTGCATGTTAGCTTCGGTCTCCCACGTCGCCTCTTCAGTGCCGTGTCGGTGCCACAACACCTTGGCCAATGGAATCTCTTCATGTGAAGTTTCTTTGTGGCACCGTCTAGTGTTTGCACTGGCTTCTCCTCATATGTCAAATCTGGCTTCACGTCTAGATTCTCGTAGCTGATGACGTGTCGAGGGTCGTGCACATACTTCCTTAAGTTGGATATGTGGAAGACGTCGTGGATAGCAGAAAGATGTGGAGGAAGGGCTATCCGGTAGGCTACCTTCCCGACTCTAGCCAGAATCTCAAAAGGTCCAACATATCGTTGCGCCAGCTTGCTATGAACGCCAAATCTCTGTATTTCCTTCATGAGAGATACTCAGAAAAATACCCAATCTCCCACCTGTAATTTACAGGAATGTCATTTATATGTGAGATTAGGTTGAATATAGATAAGTCATAATTGAACAGATGAAGAGAAAAGAATTGGATTACCTGAAACTCTAAGTTTCTCCTCCGACGGTCATCATAGCTTTTCTGACGGCTTTGTACCGTTAAAAGCCTTCGCATCACAAGATCAACAGCTCTTGCAGTCTCTTCCAGGAGATCATGGAATATAGAGCATGATCACCTACCTCACGCCAATTGAGAGGTGTGAGGCATCTTCGCCCGTATAGAGTTTCGAATGACGCCATGCCAATATTGAATGATAGCTGTTGTTGTACGTGAATTCTACTAACGACAGATTGTCCTTTCAGGACCCTTTCCACTCCAAAGTGCATGCGCGAATCCTCAAGTGTCTGAATGGTGCGCTCACTCTGTATGTCTGCCTTTGAATGATAAGCAGAACTCATCTTCAGCTCTGTTTGTAGCGCTGAAATGAACTGATGCGAATAATGTGACGTAAACTGTGAGTCCCTGTCAGACACCATCTCGTGTGGTTTACCATAAAGTTTGATTATATTATGCACATATAGCCTGGTCAATCTGGATGGAGTGTACGTCGTGTTGACAGGTATGAAATGGGTTGACTTGGTCAATATATCAACGGCCCAAATGGAATCATGTTCACTTGCTGTCTTCGGCAATCCCGTGACGAAGTCCATAGAAATGCTCTCCCATTTCCACTCGAGGTTGGGGAGAAACTGCAATAATCCTGATGGTCTCCTATGCTCGGCCTTGACCATCTGACATGTCATGCATGTGCTAACATTTTGCGCCACATCGCGCTTCATTCCATCCCATCAGAAATCAAGGCCCTAAATGTCGATTTTGGTCACCATTTTGGTATCGACCAAAACAGAATTTCGGTGGAATTTCGATCGGAATTTCGGTCATTTCGGTCATTTTTTGTACTGGACCCCCATATTTCGGTCATTTCGGTCGAATTTGATTTCGATTGGATAATGATATTCGACAGAAATTCGACCGAATTTCGCTGAAATTTGATGCCATGTCAGAAATGTCGACGCAGATCACGATACATCTTCGTGCTACCTGGATGGATCGATAATCGTGAACTATGTGCCTCATCAAGAATATCTGTGCGCAACTGTTCGTTGTTGGGCACAACGACTCGTTCTGCCTTCCATAAAATAGACTCCGCCACAACAAAATCATCAACCTCATCCTTGACAACTCGCATGTATCTATCTTGAATCCATGGATCTGTCTTCTGGCCTTCGATCATGCGATCCCACAAACTGCTGAATCGTTGAGGTATGGCGGTAGAAATGGATGCGCTCTCCTGAGGATGCAAATCAGTCAAAGATGCGAGCATATCCCATGTATATAGCCAGTTCGTCGTACCATCTGCATGGGACCATAATGTGATCACATTCAGAGTATGAGGTCTGTTTCAGAATAAGCCAATCCATCCGAACCAGAATAAACCAATCCTGGAATATGACCCCCTTGTGCCAGGAGAATGAAGCTGAATCTATCTATAAATTAAACACAATTACAAGGCTAAAAAAGTGCTTGTAAGAGTATTATTTGGACCTGTAATGGGAGCAACTCTGAATACCCCTGGACCTCGACCATTGCCAAGGATAATGGATCCATCAACCTTCCATCCAGGTCAAGCTAAAGGGCATGGCAAAGGACCTATTGAGGCATTGGTGACTTATTGAGCTTAAACCAAGAGAAAATAAACATTATTCTGGTTGGGCTATAGCAAGTCTGTTAGTGGTAGCCATTTCCTTGTTGTAGACGTTGAAGAGAGGTGTGGTATAATTGATTGTTACTAATAATTAACATTCGATATTTTGTATTTCTTTTTAGAACGTACACAAAATGACTTAACTAGTCAAGTTTTCAGAAAGAGGTGTATCGAGGCATTTCTCCGTCATTGAGGCAATGCATAAGCCCGACTTAATAGAGAAAATGTTCGTAAAAACTAGCTTATAAACCTACATGTCTATTTTGGTGTTTCATTTTTTTTACTGTTAATCATACAACTTATATTGATTAGGATAATAAGAGAAATATGGTGTCAAGTTCACATATCATATGATATGAGTGTAAGCCATTGATATAACGAACCAATTTAAAATTTAGTGCTGAAAATGCAATCAATATCGACATTTTATAGACAACTCCTGATAGACTTGTGTTGGAGTATATGTGTTATGCGTCACTTATGTTGTAGATGGGTAAATGGATCACTCCAGGATCCATTTACCACGTCCAATTGTTTAGTATCACATCGACCGTCTGTGGGATGTGGGGACTGAGTGAGGGCAATATAAGAAGCCCCTCACCCTCTTGTAGTAGTTGAGAATGAACACATCAACCCTTTGAGACGTTCTCCCGTTGTTTCATCTTGTTCCTTAGGGAGTAGGGTTTCACGTAAAAATATCGTTGTTCTTTCTTGTTATTATCTTTTTTCTATGATTTCGCTTTCGCATTCGTAGTTTCTAACATGGTAACAAAGTGGGTCGTTCTTGGTTGATTTTGAAGTCTGTTTTTGAATATTATTTCCATTGTTCATGATCATTCCAAGTTCGAATTTAGTTTTAGGGTTTTCTTGAAACTCTAGTTTTTCAAAGATCAAGATTCGTTAGGTGATTGAAGATTGTTATTCTGCAATATCATCAAGTTAGAGAGGTATTTTAGGGTTTTCTAGACCCTACTCTTTCATATCAGACCTCGTGTAGGAGGAGACCTTCTTCAGCGCATCGCACTACCTCCGGCAAGCCCCAGCAATGTCGCATCTCTCCTAGGCGGCGCATCTTCCTCTCCAGCCACCTCCAGGCATCGCCCTCATCCTTCCAGGCACCACCATAGCCATTACCAGACGGCTTAGCAGCGACTCTTAGGCGGTAGCTCCTCGCCACCCTCAACTCCAGTCCCAGGCAGAACTTTTCTGAGCTCCCACTGGTAGATCTCCAATCGCATGACCCCCTTCCAACCTCCAAGTTCCAGGCGGCATGGGCTCCTCCTTCAAAGCCCCATCGAGTGCCTATAGGCGGAGCTCGAAGCTCCACCCTCATATGACAACGCATCACCGTTGTATTCTCCAGAAGCAGGCAGAAACTTTGGTCAATGAGGGCGATGCACCTTCAAGCCCTACACGACACTACTTCCTGGCGGAGCCGCACCTCTCCAGTTCGATGGTGGGGGAGCCCCTCGAGATGCAATCCCATCTCCTCACACGCCATTGCGGTGCTGCTCCAGGCGGTAAGAGAAGAATCCCCATCAGAGGGCGGCTTTGAGATTGGGGTTCCCAAGCGGGAACCCTAAATAAAGGAGAAAAGGGTCCCAAGTGCGTCGTGATTTCTGAAAAAAGGAAGCCAAGTCTGGGTTGCATCATTTTAAAAAAAAAGGAGCAGGAGACGTGCTTTGGGGCCCTACTTTGGGCTCATTTTTTTTAAAAAAATGTGTGTTTAAAAAAAGGCACGTACAAAAGAAAAGTCGTATGTAAAAAAAGAAGGAAAAAAAGGAAAGCGAAAAAAAATGATGAATGGTTTATTAAATAAATAAGTGAAGACTAAATAGTCGAGAAAAAATGATGATTAAAAAAATGGTTTTAAAAGAAAATATAAAAGAAAATCCAAAAAATGTAGACGGCTTATGCGATTCATATTTTCCTCATTCTATTGTCTTCTCCCAACTTTTTCGATGCCATTGTTTTAGACAAGTATGGGAGAAAGGGAGAATATTGTATAGAGTCACAGATCAGATTCAGATGTCAGATTCTTCATATTCCAGACAAGCCAGATGTCAGTCTCGACGATCAGATTCCGTGTCTTCACTTCGATGCGCACATGTCTACGATCATTAGTGTGTGGTCCCCATCTTTTGTTTTTGGTCTCAGAATTTTCATGTGATCTATAGGGACTACAGAGTAGAGATCCCATTCTCTGAGCCAGTATGGGAGAGACACAGTTCTCCGACGAGGAGACTCATTTCAGTTGTTGTGACTTTGACAGGCGCACTACAGAGCACACTTAGTTTGACTCAATCCACCCTGTTTGTTCCTCCTCACGTGCACGGCATGAGAAGCAACGTCCTCAACAATAACCAATAGTTATGTTTGCGTTGAGTTGATATTGCCCGTAGTGTTTTGTAGTGTGAGCTTGAGATTTCTTTCTATTTGTCCAAGTTGAGCATTGCATGCTCCAACTTGAGGGGGTGTTGGAGTATTTGTGTTATACATCACATATGTTGTAGATGGATAAATGGATCACTCCAGGATTCATTTACCACATCCAGTTGTTTAGTCTCACATTGACCGTCTGTGGGATGTGAAAACTCGGTGAGGGCTATATCCTCACCCTCTTGTAACCTTTGAGAAAGTGCAAGGAACACATCATCCCTTCGAAGCGTTCTCCCGTGGTTTCACCCTGCTTCTTAGGGAGTAGGATTCCATGTAAAAATCCCGTTGTTCTTTCTTGTTTATTATCTTTTTTATCTGATTCCGCTTCCGCATTTGTAGTTTCTAACAACTTACAAATTTTTATTGCTTAATATTCTACTTGAAGTATTCTATCCAGTTTGATGTAATAATAGTCATGGTTCAATATCCTGCGTTTTTTTTGTTCATGTTGATTTATAAGAACAATTTCTTTAATTTAAGTCCGAGAATGACCTAACATAGATCTAATTGGAGGCAAAGAATCCATGTAGTTTACCCTCTTATCATATTCATGGTTGAATGTCCTGCATCATTTTTTTGTTCATGTTGATCTGTGAAAAACAAATTCAGTACAAAACACATACAGAACATAATAAATACACTTAATAAGTTAATGAATTGCAGAATAAATGAATTAATTGTTAAACCCAAGGTTGCAGAAAGCGGTAGTCGATACTCGGTCGGTGGGGTCACTGACTAAGGATTAATCAGCAGTTGGGCTACTAATCGGATTTAGTCGGCCATTAGTCGGTTTTGAATTTTTTATTTATTTTTAATATATAAATCATTTTTATACATATATTCTTATATATTTGCAATATAAATCATTTTTGTACATATATTCTTATATATTTGCATAGATTTGAACATTTTCTATACTATTATAATGAAACAAAAGGAGTAATTGACTTTAAATATAACATTAAGCATATTAGAATAGGGTTGATTTAAAAAAAAGAAAAAAATAAAAAAAAACAAAAAACCTCTATGTAAAAGTCGGCCGAGTAGTCGGCCGACTTGGCCGACTACTCGGCCCGATTCGTCGGGTTGACCGACTAATGGCCGACTAGGCCTAATCGAGTCGGCTTACCCCCGACTCGACTAGTCGGCCGACTTTTACAACAGTGGTTAAACCGATTAAGGGAGTGACCTAATCGTATAAATAAATTAACTCTATTTCAAGTGTTAAATGTTGCTTACTATTCCAGTAGAATTCGTGTATTCTGATTCGTTTGTGATTCAGGATGAAAGATACGAATAAGGTGTGGTTAATGGGTTAAGAAGATAACTCTGGTATCACATTTTAAAATATCATTTTTTGTCAGGATTAATTATAGCTCTTAATGGTCTTACAATATTACAGATGCCAGGTAACTCCTATTAAATGCTATGGATTTTTCTGAGTTGGGTATTTAAATTCTCCTCCAAATTATGGATTGAGACCTCCAAGAAAGATAATGGTCATATTTCTTTTTTTATTGATACCAGAATAACTTTGATCTATAGGATATTTTCCGTCTATTTCCTTACTAGTCTGTCTTCTCAAATGGACTCCGTGGAAATATTCCCATTAAGTTGGTATATCTAGACTTTTGTTTTTCGGTATATGTAGCTTCCCCGCTCGTGAATGTCTCCTGTGATCTTTTTTCTTGTATGTCAGTGATCTGATCATACACAATTGAAAGTCTTGTTGCAACTTGACTATTTTTCAAGTACCACATCTCCCATGAGCAAGTCAAAGCAACCAATTGTGTTCTACTGTCAAAATATCTTATTCAACTTACGTTGCCAATTTTCGTGGTTAACTTTGCCGTAGTAAGTTTAATTTTCGAAACTCTTCACTAGCCTTGATTTGATTTAGCATAAACCCCAGCAGCTGATTGGGAACTAAGTATGAAAGAGAAGATTCCGATAACATTGGGACCAATGTCTGTCTTCTAGTTTCAGCAGCAAGCATCACCAGCACCCATCTCACACACCTCTAACAGATTCAACTCAGAAACTTCTTATTTACCCAGGGTGGTGGCCGTAAAATTCTTACAGATAGTGGAGAACCCCTCACCATGTGATGCACGATACTCACATGGATACCCCTCCTTGCAACTTCGCCATTACGAGTACGACTCTCTTGAAATAATCCACATGGCAACCAATGTTTCTCTGCAGTCTCCAGCACATGCCTTTCCTCTCAATATGATCCCTTTCATCCACAGAAGCCTCTTTTGGTTACCTTTTTCACCATGGAACTTGCTCCTTCGCAGTCTCTTTCTACATTGTGATCCCCTTCTCAAACTGAATAAAAATCGTCCATTCATTTCCTGGTGTAGACAAGTGTTGACGGGAATTTTTTCCTTGATTTCATATGGTATAGCATGAATTGATGGAAATATCCCTCCTTAAAATATTGCCATATTCATTTTGCTGAAAAAATTACTTATCTATATTTTGTGCTTTTAGCGTTTTTAATTTACTTTGTGTGTATTACAGAATTACCTATATATATTGTGATCATATAAAGCTGAATTTGTGGATCTCATATGCCTTAAATTAGAATTACTCTGAAATTCCTATAACAGTGGACATACATGTGTTGACCATGTGCAGTACTCTGATTGCGTAGATCTTTTTTTTTGAACCAATTTATCATCCATTTGTCTAACTTCTTCATGTTATACTGTGTATTACAGATGTTGAAATCTTTCAAGGTTGAAATGCTGCTCTTGTCTGCTATTCCTGATCTTGTTGATACTTGGACTTTGGGCTTTGGATTTGAACCTATCGATGAAGAGGATAAGAAACATTTAAGCAAAATTAATTTGATGGTATTTCCTGGAGCTTTGTTGATGAAGAAGATACTTTGTGAATTTAGTGGAAGGAAAGAAAATGGTGGGTATGTCATGAAATTTCACATGATTAGTTATTAAAGGTTTGGGTTGTATATATTTATCCTTGTCAATGCAGAAACTCATAAAGCTCTATACTCACGGGAAACAATTCGAAACGGTGGTGTTGGTGGCAGAAGAATAAACATCAAGGCACTATGACTTGATATTCACAATTTTTCTGTCGTTGCCATCCTTATGTTCTGATATAATCAATTTATATATGCAGGTTAATGAACAGGAAGATGTTCAATGTAGAAGCTCATCTTTATCAGCTATTAGATATTCTAGTTCCATCGGTGATGGTGGCCTCCTTTCCAATCCGTTCGTGAAATCCAACGATCAGAAACACATTCCCAATCTATCAGCAATCCTGAGTAAATCTACTACCAAGCAAAGCTTTAGAACATCTCACATGAACATCCATGTTAGTAATGCAGCGGATCTTAGAATTATTAATGCTGGGGTTAGTTCGAACCCGAGGAAAGAAGAAAAGGTGGATTTGAATTCTCCCATCGCTGCCATCAGGAACAAATGTAGAAGTAAAATTGGACGGAGTGATTGTCATCGTCGAGGACCACAGAATGCAGGTCTTTTCTTGGAACTTCCTGACTTAAGCAAGCTCACCATAAATGATGTTGATAGCAGCCCCATCATTGTCAGTGGTTCTCTCTTAACCGAAGGAAACTGTATGACACCTCTGGAGGCTCACGTCTCCCAATAGAGGTGTTGACAGGAGAAGGCAAATATTCGTTTAAGCAATTCTAAGTGGCATTGTACTCTTAGATTGTGATCACAATTTTAAGATGGGAAGTTCGGGGGGTCCATAATTCACATGATGATACCTCATAGTCGAAGAAGGGATGCCCGATCTGGGGAGAAAAACTTTTCCTGAGAGTCACACAGTCCGGTCTTGATGTGAGTCACACACACCTCTTGATGTTTTCAAGCTGCCCATGATTGAGCGGCCAAATGCAAGAATAAATCTTCCTCGCTAGTTATTGCACAGAAAGAACTATACCTAATGTGGAGTGCCTGATATATTCAGTCGTCCTGTGTCTGCACAGTTGCTGAGCATGTTGTACTGTTGATATCGGCTGAGGTTTTTATCTTTGTTTCATCTACTCTGACTAGTTTTGCAACTACCTGCTGCTTTTCTTCATCTTACAGCAAGATTCAATAAACTATTCAGTCCTGCAGATCTGTAGGCTGCTGAGAAGTACCATCTGCTCATTCAAGTTATAATGGTATGCACGCCTTTGCAAGTGATGAATAACTATAGTAATGCAAGGAAATTAGCCTAGCTCTTTTGATCTGACAGGTAGGTAGAATTAGTTCATCACAGCAGTAGCAAGGAAGAGCAATTTTTTTTGTTTCTCATCAGTAGGTTTGCTTGCTGATAAAGCATCAGTTTTCCGAGAATTGGGCCGTGCAGAAGGCAAACATGCTGTTAGGAACGTAGCTTTGGTTGTTCTTTATTGTAACCCCCATATGGCCAAGCGATGGGATTATGCATTCGCTTGCTCAGCGACACCGACAGCTTTAGTGTTCTAATGTATCATAGAATAGTAGAATGTAAATCCCTTGATCTAAATACATGCTCTCCTTTTTGTGAAATTGGTTTCCTTGTATTTACAAAGTTTCGTCATTTGTGTTATGGGTCAGCAGTAAGAACCAAGCTTTTGCATCATACGCATCTCTTCTATACTTGCGAAATCTTCTGTGTAGGTGGACATCTGCTTATTACCATAAAACCACAATCTATGTAAGTTTTGTTAATGCATGTTGGTAGAAATGAGTAATCTGTTTGTTCCATAGAACCCTAGGCTCTTTTATATGGAGAGGACTTATACCAAATACATAAGAGTCCAGAAGAAAATAGAAAATATGAAATGGTACATAATAACATAACATAAATCTCTACACTCCCCTTCAAGATGGAGCATAGATATTAATCATGCTCAGCTTGGAAGAACATCTCTGAAAGGGTCCTCTGAGCAATGGCTTGGTAAATATGTCGGCAGTCTGATCCTCTGAACTAACGTATGAAGTATAAATCAAGCCCTTCTGGATCATATCTCTAGTATAGTGGCAGTCTACTTCGATATGCTTTGCTCTTTCGTGAAATGTTGGATTGTTGGCAATAAACAACGTTGCTTGATTGTCACACTGAAGCTGCATGGGTAAATGTACATCTATATGTAAGTCTTCTAATACGTCTCGAACCCACATCATCTCCGTGCTCACTTGTGCCATGGCTCTATATTCAGATTCCGCGCTAGATCTCGCCATCACAGTTTGTTTCTTGCTTTTCCAAGAAACCAGAGAGCTCCCCACAAAAATGGCGAAGCTTGAAGTAGACTTACGATCCTTAGGACACCCTGCATAATCTGCGTATGCACAAGCTGAAAGAGATAAATATGTGTTCTTTCTAAACAGCAACCCTGAGCCTGGATAATACTTTAGATACCTCAGTATCATGTATATGGCATCCATATGAACCTGTCTTGACTGCTCCATAAATTGACTCACCCGACTTACTGCAAAAGCAATATCAGGTCGAGTTATAGTGATATAAAGAAGCTTACCCACCATCTCTCTATATCTTCTCCTGTCCACTTCTTTGGTATCATTGTCATACAGTTTCATACTTGGATCCATAGGAGTGCTCGGTGGTCAACATCCAACCATTCCTTTTTCAACCAGCAAATATGTAATATATTTCCTTTGGGTCATCACCAGACCCTGTCCATTCCTGGTAAATTCCAACCCCAGAAAATATCTTAGGGTACCAAGGTCTTTCGTGACAAACTGGCGTGTCAAGAATGCTTTTGCCATCTCTACTCCCTGAACGTCATCTCCTGTAACCAGAATATCATCAACATATACCATGATGGCGACCGTACCTCTAGGAGTCTTCTGAATGAACAACAAGTGATCCGCATTTGATCTTTTGAATCCCTGTCGTTCAATTAGGTGGGAAAGCTTCTGGAACCATGCCCTTGGACTTTGTTTAAGGCCATATATCGCCTTGTGAAGTCTACACACCATATGATTCTCCCCCTCAGCAGTGAACCCTGGTGGTTGCTGAATGTAGACTTCTTCCTGCAAGTCTCCATACAAGAATGCATTCTTGACATCAAGTTGAAATATGGACCAGTCACGTACCACAGTAACCGATAGAAGAATACGAAGAGTAGAGTGCCGAACCACTGGAGAGAATGTATGTAAATAGTCCACACCATAGGTTTGTGTGAAACCTCTCGCAACAAGTCTTGCCTTGTATCGATCAAGACTGCCATCTGCATGGTATTTAACTGTGAACACCCATTTGCAGCTAACAATAGATGCGCCGGATGGAGCGGTAACCAGGCTCCATGTATCGCGGGACTGTAAAGCATGCATTTCTTCTTCCATAACCAGTCTCCAGCAGTCAATTTTCATAGCCTCTTGATAAGTTTGTGGTATCTCCACGGAAGACAAAGCCGCAGCAAATCTCTGAAAGTCACCTGTGAGACGGTGAAAGGAAACCTGGGAAGCAAATGGATAAGACATGCAAGTCCGTTTCTGCTTCCGAATAGCAATAGGGACATCAAGATCACCGTCCATTGTACTCAATGGTGCATCCTCCTCCTGCAACGAAGAATCCTGCGTATGCGCATTATCTGTCCCATCATTAGTAATAACATCTGAACATACCTGAGGCGTTATGGATGCTTGACGTGCCGCATGAGCAGGACCTGACCGACGTGTATAGAATTTGGGTAATGGTGGTATAGGTGGTTGCGATGGTGGTGGTGGTGATGGTGGCGGCGTAACAACCGCGATAGGAATGGACACAAGTGGACTCAGACTAGGAGGAGGAGGAACATAAACATCATCATTAGATGTGGAAGAAGACAACCTGTCACATGTAGAGGAGAAGTACATAATGGACTCAAAAAATATAACATCAGCACTGACAAAATCTTTCTTGTTTATGGGGTCATAGCAACGATAACCCTTCTGAGTCAAGAGTAACCTACAAAGACACACTTGACGGCTTTAGGAGAGAGTTTGCCCATTATCTGTCCCATCATTAGTAATAACATCTGAACATACCTGAGGCGTTATGGATGCTTGACGTGCCGCATGAGCAGGACCTGACCGACGTGTATAGAATTTGGGTAATGGTGGTATAGGTGGTTGCGATGGTGGTGGTGGTGATGGTGGCGGCGTAACAACCGCGATAGGAATGGACACAAGTGGACTCAGACTAGGAGGAGGAGGAACATAAACATCATCATTAGATGTGCAAGAAGACAACCTGTCACATGTAGAGGAGAAGTACATAATGGACTCAAAAAATATAACATCAGCACTGACAAAATCTTTCTTGTTTATGGGGTCATAGCAACGATAACCCTTCTGAGTCAAGAGTAACCTACAAAGACACACTTGACGGCTTTAGGAGAGAGTTTGCCCATTATCTGTCCCATCATTAGTAATAACATCTGAACATACCTGAGGCGTTATGGATGCTTGACGTGCCGCATGAGCAGGACCTGACCGACGTGTATAGAATTTGGGTAATGGTGGTATAGGTGGTTGCGATGGTGGTGGTGGTGATGGTGGCGGCGTAACAACCGCGATAGGAATGGACACAAGTGGACTCAGACTAGGAGGAGGAGGAACATAAACATCATCATTAGATGTGGAAGAAGACAACCTGTCACATGTAGAGGAGAAGTACATAATGGACTCAAAAAATATAACATCAGCACTGACAAAATCTTTCTTGTTTATGGGGTCATAGCAACGATAACCCTTCTGAGTCAAGAGTAACCTACAAAGACACACTTGACGGCTTTAGGAGAGAGTTTGCCAAGTCCAGGAGACAAGTGGTGAACAAAGGCAACCGTACCAAAGACACGAGGGGTAAGTGAAAATAATTCCTTATCTGGGAAAATAACAGAGGAATTTTCCCACCAAGAACAGAGGACGACATGCAATTGACAAGGTAGCAGGCTGTAAGTACAACATCCCCCCAAAAAGTGATAGGCGTACAACTATGGATAAGCAGGGTTCGAGTGATATCCAGAAGGTAACGATATTTTCTCTCTGCCACTCCATTCTGTTGAGGTGTGTAAGCACAGGGGGTTTGATGAATAATACCTTTGGACGAAAAAAATGAGAGAGAGAGAGAGAGTGCAATATTCCAATGCATTGTCCGTACGAACATATTTGACATAAGAAGAAAAAACATTCTGCACTTCGATGATAAGATTTTTAATAACATCCCCTGCTTCAGATTTATTCTCTAAAAGGAAAACCCACGATACACGAGAAAAGTCATCAACTACAACCAGATAGAACCCGTGTCCTTGATGACCAGGGACACGACTTATATCCCAAATATCAATATGAAACATCTCAAATGAGGAGCTACTGCATTGACTCTGACAACTATGGATGCAAGAACGATGATGCTTTCCCAACTGATAAGCTTCACAATGAAACGACGAATTTGGAGAGATCTGAGGCAAGAGATGACGCATTTTCTGGAGCGGGAGGCGGCCAAAGTGTAGATGTCAGGTGTAGGGAGAGACTGATCTAGCTGAATGGGAAGAGACGCCAGCATATGAATTCCGAACCAGACGATAGAGACCATTCTGCTCAGAGCCATAATCAATCACCCTGCCTGTTAGTATGTCCTGAAAAATGAGAGATGATGTGTGATAATGCAAATACTTCGTAATTTGACTAATGGATAATAAATTCATGGAAAACTTAGGAGCATGTAGAACATTCTGTAAATGCATAGAAGGTGACAAGGTGATCTCCCCCTGTCCAACGACGGAGGAATGAGACCCATCAGCTATGAGCACTGAGCATCCATGTGGAATGTTCCTGTATGACTCAAGTCTATCTCTGTCACGGCAGAGGTGATGGTTGGCGCCAGAATCCATAATCCAATCTGAGAGATCATGACAAGATGTAAAGGCAGTAGCACTACCTGAGGAACTGGCAGCGGCAGAAGCGACAATGTCTGAAGATCCACCTGGAGAATCAGTAGATGATTGAGGCATAATATCACACAGACGCGCCACAAGCTCCTTGAATCGGTGATCTGGAGTAATGCCGACGGAGATGTAACATGCTCGACTACACACGCCGATGCTGGAAATCCATGCTTAGAATAGCATGTATCCTCTGAGTGACCTGTGCGATGACAGAAAGTGCACGGCTGGCGAAAACGACCTCCTCAGAAACGAGGTCCATGTCCACGAAGGGAAGACTAATCACCTCTCCCTCGCGATACAACCATCACCGAAGGGGTTGGAGTAGATGTGTTGGAAGAAACAGAGATGCGACTGAGCCTCCGGCAAACTTCCTCCATAGGAGGAATAGTA
This sequence comes from Ottelia alismoides, assembly GCA_037367405.1. NCBI lineage: Eukaryota > Viridiplantae > Streptophyta > Magnoliopsida > Alismatales > Hydrocharitaceae > Ottelia > Ottelia alismoides. The sequence continues at coordinate 570,183 of JAZKJV010002213.1, read as the reverse complement.
GCATCGGCAAGTATCTGAGAGCGAGTTGTCTCATACTTAGGATCAAGTGATGCTAGTGGTATGCCCACCATGGTAGCATTTCGGAAGGTCTTCTGCTGCTCTGGAGTAGCCGTGAGTGGTATAGTGCAATATTGTTTCTCAAACATTCCCCGCAGGGACGTGTACAAAGAGTGAATCAACCGCCCATTCTTCTTCATTGTAAAAATATCATGCTGGAGCTGTAACATCCTGGTATCGTTCCGTACCTGTGAATATGTGGCAGCTAGTATATCCCACATCGCCTTGGCGGTGGGATGATAGAGGACAACATTGGCAATCTCCATCGACATTGTTCCTGATAGGCAAACCTTAGCATAAGAATCATCGGCCTCCCAGGAGGCATAGATCTCAGACTTCTCTGCCGGCTCATCCTCAATATGTATATGCTTCTTACTGTTCGACTTCATGAGACTTATTAAATGCATCACCCAGAGCTCATAGTTCATCCCATCTATCTTGACTATTGGCGTTGGACCTTTGAATGTGCCTAGGGAGGGCACATCGACTTTACTTTCCGACATGTTGTCGGAGATGAAAACTAGGGATTGTAGACAAGAAACCGGTGTCTATGTAACCACAATCTACGTAATTTGTTAATACCTGTTGGTGGAAATGAGTAATATATTTATTCCATAGAACCCTAGGCTCTTTTATATAGAGAGGACTTATACCAAATACATAAGAGTCCAGAAGAAAATAGAAAATATGAAATGGTACAGAATAACATAACATAAATCTCTACACTTCCCTTCAAGATGGAGCATAGATATCAATCATGCTCAGCTTGGAAGAACATCTCTGAAAGGGTTCTCTGAGCAATGGCTTGGTAAATATGTCGGCAGTCTGATCCTTTGAACTAACGTGTGAAGTAGAAATCAAGCCCTTCTGGATCATATCTCTAGTGTAGTGGTAGTCTACTTCGATATTCTTTGTTCTTTCGTGAAATGCTGGATTGTTTGCAATAAACAATGCTGCTTGATTGTCACACTGAAGTTGCACGGGTAAATGTACATCTATATGTAAGTCTTCTAATACGGCTCGAACCCACATCATCTCCGTGCTCGCTTGTGCCATGGCCCTATATTCAGCTTCAACGTTGGATCTCGCCACCACAGTTTGTTTCTTGCTTTTCCAAGAAACCAGAGACCCCACAAAAACAACAAAGCCTGAAGTAGACTTACGATCCTTAGGACACCCTGCATAATCTGTGTCTACACAAGCTGAAATAGATAAATTTGTGATTCTTTCTAAACAACAACCCTGAGCATGGAGAAGACTTTAGATACCTCATTATCATGTATATGGCATCCATATGAAGATATCTTGGTTGCTCCATAAATTGACTCACCTGACTTACTGCAAAAGCAATATCAGGTCGAGTTATAGTGATATAAAGAAGCTTACCCACCATCTCTCTATATCTTCTCCTGTCCACTTCTTCAGTATCATTGTCATACAGTGGATCCATAGGAAGGCTCGATGGTCTACATCCAACCATGCTTGTTTCAACCAACAAATTTGTAATATATTTCCTTTGGGTAATCACCAGACCCTGTACATTCCTGGCAAATTCCAACCCCAGAAAATATCTTTGGGTACCAAGATCTTTCGTGACAAACTGACGGCCCAAGAATGCTTTTGCCATCTCTACTCCCTGAATGTCATCTCTTGTAACCAGAATATCATCAACATTTACCATGATGACGACAGTACCTCTAGGAGTCTTCTGAATGAACAACGAGTGATCCGTATTTGATCTTTTGAATCCATGTCGTTCAATTAGGTGGGGAAGATTCTGGAACTACGCCCTTGGACTCTGTATAATTCAATATACCGCCTTGTGACGTCTACACACCATATGATTCTCCCCCTCAGCAGTGAACCCTGGTGGCTGCTGCATGTAGACTTCTTCCTGCAAGTCTCCATACAAGAATGCGTTCTTGACATCAAGTTGAAATACGGACCAGTCACGTACCACAGCAACCGATAGAAGAATACGAAGAGTAGAGTGCCGAACCACTGGAGAGAATGTATCCAAATAGTCCACACCATAGGTTTGTGTGAAACCTTTCGCAACAAGTCTTGCCTTGTACCGATCAAAACTGTCATCTGCATGGTATTTAACTGTGAACACCCATTTGCAGTTAACAATAGATGCGTCAGATGGAGCGGCAACCAGGCTCCATGTACCGCGAGACTGTAAAGCATGCATTTCTTCTTCCATAGCCGATCTTCAATAATCAATTTTCATAGCCTCTTGATAAGTACGTAGTATCTCCATGGAAGACAAAGCCGCAACAAATATCTGAAAGTCACCTGTGAGACGGTGAAAGGAAACCTGGGAAGCAAAGGGATAATACGTGCAAGTTTGTTTCTGCTTCCGAATAGCAATAGGGACATCAAGATCACCATCCATTGTACTCGATGGTGCATCCTCCTCCTGCAACGAAGAATCCTGCACATGCGCATTATCTGACCCATCATTAGTAATAGCATCTGAACATACCTGAGGCGTGATGGATGCTTGACATATCGTCTGAGCAGGACCTGGCCGACGTGTATAAAATTTATGTAATGGTGGGATAGGTGGTTGCGGTGGTGGTGGCGTGACAACCGGGACATGAATGTACACAAGTGGACTCGGACTAGGAGAAGGAGGAACATAAACATCATCATTGGATGTGGAAGAAGCCAACCTATCACCTGCCGGGGAGAAGTACATAACGGACTCAAAAAATGTAACATCAGCATTGACAAAATATTTCTTGTTTATGGGATCATAACAACGATAACCATTCTAAGTCCGAGACTAACCTACAAAGACACACTTTACGGCTCTAGGAGAGAGTTTATCAAGTCCAGGAGACAAGTGGTGAACGAAGGCAACAATACCAAAGACACGAGGGGTAAGTGAAAACAATTCCTTATCAGAGAAAATAACAGAGAGAGGAATTTTCTCACCAAGAACAGAGGACGGCATGCGATTGACAAGGTAGCATGCTGTAAGTACAACATCCCCTCAAAAAGTGATAGGCGCACAACTCTGGATAAACAGTGTTCGAGTGATATCAAGAAGGTGACAATGTTTTCTCTCTACCACTCCATTCTGTTGAGATGTGTAAGCACATGAGGTTTGATGAATAATACCTTTGAACGAAAAAAATGGGAAAGAAAGCGAGTGCAGAATTCCAATGCATTATCCGTACGAACATATTTGGCAGAAGAAGAAAAAACATTCTGCACTTCGATGATAAGATTTTTAATAACATCCCCTGCTTCAGATTTATTCTTTAAAAGGAAAACCCACGATACATGAGAAAAATCATCAACTACAACCAGATAGAACATGTGTCCCTGATGATCACGGACACGACTCAGACCCCAAATATCAATATATATGGAACATCTCAAATGGGGAGCTACTGCTCTGACTCTGACGACTAGGGAAGCTAGAACGATGATGCTTTCCCAACTGACAAGCTTCACAACGAAACGACAAACTTGGAGAGGTCTGAGGCAAGAGATGACACATTTTCTGGAGTGGGAGGTGGCCAAAGCGTAGATGCCAAGTGCAGGGAGACACTGATCCAACTGAATGGGAAGAGACACCATCATATGAATTCCGAACCAGACGATAGAGACCATTCTGCTCAAAGCCACAACCAATCATCCTGCCCATTAGTATGTCCTGAAAAATGAGAGACGATGGGTCAAATATTGCGCGACAGTGCAAATCCTTCGTAATCTGACTAATGGATAATAAATTCATGGAAAACTCAGGAACATGTAGAACATTATATAAATGCATAGAAGGTGACAATGTGATCTCCCCTTGTCCAACGATGGGGGAATGAGTCCCATCAGCTATGAGCACTGAGCGTCCAGGTGGAATGTCCCTGTATGACTCAAGGTTGTCTCTATCATGACAGAGGTGATGGCTGGCTCCAGAAACCATAATCCAATACGAGAGATCATGACAAGATATAAAGGCAATAGCACTACCTGAGGTACTGGCAGCAGCAGAAGTGGCTATGTCTGAAGATCCACCTTGAGAATCAGTAGATGATTGAGGCATAATATCATGCAGGCACGCCACAAGCTCTTCGAACCGGTGATCTGGAATAATTCCGACGGAGATGTAACATGCTCGGCTACATGCGTTGATGTTGGAAATCCATGCTTAGAATAACATGTGTCCTATGAGTGACCTGTGCGATGACAAAAAGTGCATGGCTGGAGAAAACAACCTCCTCGGACAAGAGGTCCATGTCTACGAAGGGAAGACTGGCCACCTCTCCTTCGCAATACAGCCATCGCTGAAGGGGTTGGAGTAGATATGCTGGAAGAAACGGAGATGCGACTGATCCTCCGGTAAACTTCATCCATAGGAGGAATAGTAGCATCGGCAAGTATCTGAGAGCGGGCTGTCTCATACTCAGGATCAAGTGCTGCTAGTAGTACGCCCACCATGGTAGCATTCCAGAAGGTCTTCTACTGCTCTGGAGTAGCCGTGAGTGGTATAGTGCTATATAGTTTCTCAAACATCCTCTGCAAGGATGTTTACAAAGAGTGAAGCGGCCGCCCATTCTTCTTCATCATAAAATAATCATGCTGGAGCTGTAACATCTTGGTCTCCTTCCATACCTGTGAATATGAGGCAGCCAGTATATCCCACATCGCCTTGGCAGTGGGCTGATGGAGGACGTCATTGGCAATCTCCATTGACAGTGTTCCTGATAGCCAAACCTTGGCATAAGAATCATCAGCCTCCTAGGAAGCATAGATACTAGTCTTCTCTGTCGGCTCATCCTCGGTAAATATATGCTTCTTATCGTTCGACTTCATGAGACTCAAGAACTGCATCGCTCTGAGCTCATAGTTCGTCCCATCATCTTGAATATCGACGTCGGACCTTTGAATGCGCTTATGGAGGGAATATCGACTTTACTTTCTGACATGTTACCGGAGACGAAAACTCGAGATTGTCGACAAGAAATCGGTGCCTACATAAACGTGATAGGATTTGAGTGCGTATGTAGACTTTTATGCACTCAAATCCATGGATAGATGTCGGGGCAAGGCTAGAGGGACTGGCGAGTGAGTTGCCGACGGTGGGGTGAGGGCGAGGCTGGAGTGACCGGCGAGTAGGAGACTCGTGGCGGGGCTGTGGAGTGTCTCGGCGGCGAGGAAGAGGGATCGACGGTGCTGCTGAGAGTTGGAGAGAGAGAGAGAGGGGCGGCGGCGGCGGGATGAGACCTTTTAGGGTTAGGGTTTTGGCTCTGATACCATGTTGGTGGAAATGAGTAATATGTTTATTCCATATAACCCTAGGCTCTCTTATATAGAGACGACCCATGGGTAAATTACATAAGAGTCCAGAAGAAAATAGAAAATATGAAACGGTATAAAATAACATAACATAAATCTCTACAATACCTATTATAAAGGGTTTTCATCACTTGTATCCTTCTCAACTTCTGCAATATCATTTGTGCCTCTGAATTCTTATAAAATTCACAGTTCTACCCTTTTGTTAAGGTAAAGTGTGGGCATAATTAATATTACAAAAGAGCAGAACTGTGAATTTTTTAAGTAGTCTCTTTGTTGTAGGAAGATGATCTTGGATTGTGGATCAATGATGCTTAAAGTCACCACTCACATCCTTGTTAGTAACACAATCTCAAAGAGTAACACAGAGCCAGTAGGCCTAATCATCAAATGAATAAACAATAACACATGCACATAGTCAAGGGCACATAGCCGCTTGACGTCTTGGCGAAAGAAGTCACTAAGATGCCAAGAGGAGCACTAAATAATGCACACATCGACATGGTAAGATAAGGCATGATTTTCACTTTATCGGATTATTTACATTTGTCTTAAGTCTCTATCCGAGTTTCCAAGGAGGCATGTCTATGCTTGGAGAATCTTTTCTCTTTATCAATAGGTTGTGCGCCAAGCACTTTAAATATTTCATGTAAGTTTACTTGGACACGAAGCTGACTTCAGTCAATAGCCATGTAGAGATAGCACTAAGCCATTAACTCATGTAAGTTCATTTAGTCGCTAAGCATATTTGATTTGCATATAATTTATCGATCTTCTCATATATTGTATGGCACTATGTTACATGAGCTTGCTAAGGTGGGTCTTGGCTCACTAATGATGTCCTAAAAAGCTTAGAATATTGAGTTAATTGGAGAAGATTAGACTGATGTTTTGGCACTTGATGACAATCATAGTATTAGGGTGTATCACAATTGTTTATCCAACCACTAAATATGTTAATCCACTAATAGTCCATTAACGTTGATGTTGAATACTATACCCATTATATGGGAGTAGATAAATTTCGCTATATAAATTGGTAGAATTACGATTAATTATGATAGTTATACATTCGATTGTATGTTCACAAAGCATTAGAATCCGTCACCTTAAAGTTAATTAGACCCATGCATTATAATCCTACCATAAAGCTAATTAGACCCATACATTATAAAACTGCTTGATAGATTTATTTAGCCACCGTTTGTTTTTCCGTAATTTTATTATTTATGGTAATTAATTCATGGAAATCTTATCCATTTTACAAAACCACCATAGGCTATCACAACTTAGTTTCCCATGCGGGCACATAACACAACCCATATTCTCACCTATGCCCACATGCACACTCCCTCTCTTCTATATTTGAGCGTTTTCCCCAAATGGGTATGAAGTTCCCAACAATGATCGGTTGGTCCATGGTAGTGCAAAAATATCTTGTTAGAGCATTGGTTGGCGAACCGTTTGCCGATCAATGCACAAGACGACAAGGTTCGACGTATATTTCTCAAAAGCACGATCTTCAAGGAAAAATATGTGGTCTTCAATGGAGGCGCGGTATTCAAGCCTTGAATCGACAAACCGTTCACCGATCATGGTTCATTGATTAAAGGGCTTCCTCCTGCCTATTTAAAGGCCCCCTCCCACTTCATTCAATCACACACCACTCACACCTAATCTATCTCTCAAACCTTCTCCGCTCCCCATCTCTTGATGAGAATCCATCTCTCCCTCTCTTGCGAAGAAGCTCTCTTCCCTTCTCTCAAGATCTCTTGTGTTCTTTTCTTATGCAAAGTTATATTTAATTAGTTTGTAATTTACATTGTAATTTAGTGTTATATAAATTTATACTTGTTTCACGTCATTCTGACAAATGTCATAAAAGGATACGTGAATTTGTGTTGCACATATTATGAGGATATATATTGTTTATGAGATGAATGTACATGAATTATTTTTCATGCTTGATAAAATTAGGGCGGTTGAGGACTACTCGAAATCTCAAGAAATTTCATAAGTGATTTGGTTGTTGGGTTCTAAGTAAGCACAAACACTCAAATTGAAGAGAATGTAATTAAAGGCGTGAGTAGATACTTATTTAACCCATTGTGCCAAACAAATTAGATTCAACACAAGGAAATATTAGGCCAAACAAATTTAGCATATATCAATGAATATTTTCAAAATCGATGTTATGTAATTCGATATTATTTGTATAACATCGAACATTATTCAAAGGAAATTTATTAATAATTATCAGAGTTTATAACAAATGTTATATCTATTCATATATTGGTAGCAACCACGTACATAATAATATACAATGATTACCTTTTTCTTTAAAATATATAGTAATAGTAAAGGAAATATCTTGATAAAGACAATGGGTAATAATTGATATATTATACGCTAATAATGATATAAAACTAAATATGCAAAATCACTTTAAATTATTTAATAACAAATCCAGTTAGGTGCATGGTGCAGTAATAATTTTTTACTTTAATAATCATATTGTTAACTCACTGATAATAAGACAAGCAGAGAATATCCAATCATGCAAAAATACTTCTTATATTGTTATATTTTTTACTTTAATAATTATATTGCTAACTCACCTTGCTGAGCATGCATTTTATAATGATATAGTGACAATTTAGCATATTGTGGATATTTTAATTCATATTCTTTCGATCAAAGTAAAGTGTAGAAAAAACGTGCAATAATCATAATATTAGTTAAAAATCAAATCATATAAAATTTAGTTGTCATAAAAGATATATTAAAAATGTGCATATGGTTTAAATAGACTCTTCCACTTAGAGTTTTACTGATCTTTGCTCGCTTAAGGATTTATTAGGAAAAATGTAAAGACATGCAACTGATAATCATTTCTATATGATTTAGTATTACTTAGATGATGCATCCAACACCTTTCCAAATTAGTTCCTGCTAGAAATATGGCGTTGGAGTCATCCACTTGTATATGGCAATACCATCATTCACATACAATATATGTATTTTAATCGTTGATTAAAATTTATACAAAACAAACATCAATACAACTATGGTTGCATTATACATCTTCTGGAATGGTGGAATTGTCATTAAAAATTGGGTGTCGGCTACGAAGGGGGACCAATCAAATGATAGGTCGCCTCATATATAGCACATTTGTAGATCTCCTGTCGATGGTTTGTAACCCTACCCGTTATAATCGAGGTGAATATAATATACGAGTGATGTATAGATGGCTAGTTAACATCAACACAATTCTCTCCTGCTATAGTATCTAACAATCAAACAATAGAGTTGATGTTAAATATTGCTCGATCTCTTGGGATGATGCAGTTGATGGTAAAGCTAACGAAGTAGAAACTCATAGGTTGTACACAAGTGCTATAGGTGAATCATCTCGGAGGGGACGAGAGGAGGATGACTTATCCTTGATTTGAATGTTGATAATGAAGATAATGAGGGTGATAACGAAGACACTACTGATAAAGATGCCTATGATATCACCGATCTAAATGCTAACTGCGTAGGTAGCCATGGCAAGGGATCAGTCATTGGTTCAATCAACAATGAACCAATTTTTGATCCTCTAGTTGATTATGATGTTACTTTGGATCTCAGAGTTGTGGAGTGTTATTGGTTTACTTGACTCCACATTGCAGAACTTTGGATTGGCGGATCAAAAACATCCTGCCCTCCGAGGTACTCTTACTCCAATGAGCCCTCCGTAGTCCCTCTCTCCTACCTTGGACCCAACAACAGTACGATCATGCTATTCCCACATTCGTTGTTCCCTCACAACAATAGTATGTTGCTGGTACTCATGATGTCGAGGCAGGACCATCTCAAACACTGCTTGCAATGGTGTATGATTTTTTAAAGACAAAACTTACTCAACTTTCACAGGCTGATGACCTTTGGGGTATAATTGTGAAACCCCGTATTTTCTTTTTCAAAAAAACAATCTGGAGTATTTTTGACATCCAAAAAATTCAGATAATCATGTTGTTACGTAGATCTCGTCGAGATCTTTCCAGAGCCCGAGAACACCCAATTCCGACATTTCTAGCTCAAGTTATCGATATTTTAAGTATAATAGTTGAGACTCATATATGGATCCGAACCAGATCCGAATTTGCACCCATTTCACCTCTTCTTCTATAAATAGAACATGATAGTATGCCCTCTCAAAAACCCTAGCCACCACCATCCTCCCCACTCATTGGAGCACCACCACCTTGGCTAGTTTAGTCATCGGAGGGCCGCCGTCGACGTCGGAGAAGGAGTTCCGATCGAAGATCCGCGACCACCATCACGTAGGAAAGCTCGAGGTCACCTTCGTACATGCATTCGCGCTACAATTGAGAGACGGAAATATCACTTCCGTGTGAGAGGAGATCCCGAGGGAACATCCTCGGAGGTAACGATGTTATACCTTCCTCTTGCTGTTGGTTTCATACGATTTGGTCCCATGTCTTGAACATTGTTAGAGCTTTATCTTTATATATAGATCTTAAATTTATAACAATGAATACCCCCTCTTGCTGTTGGTTCTACATGATTTGATGGTTCAAAAACTAAAACCTTTTATATATCGTTGATTTTTTTATCCAACTACTTCTTTGATATCGACTTGGGACATGTGTGACTACTTTGGAATTTTCCTCATCTTGCTGCAAAATCCTTGAGTCTTACCAAATGTTATTATTATATGAGTCTTGATCTCCATATCATGGATATGTTTTGTGCGAGTCTCTTGATGTGGGATTGAAAAGAGTCGCAAACAGTAATGTCCTAGATCCTGTTTGAATAATAAAATTCAGTTGATGTCAAAGATTTCTTTTCTTTTCTTTTTCGATAAATGACTTATTACGTAATGGAATGGCATGCACATAATTCAATGTTTACATTATGTGATTTGTATTGTTGTTACCTCCCTTGATATGTGAAGATGTGAACGGTTACAATATAGTTGCCTCATCATGTAGGTCAATGTCAACATTAAAAGATGTTACTCACAAGATAAGTGAAACGTTTCACCTCTCAACCCGTTTTTGTTGTTTAATAGCCTACAGCATTATTGCTCTCAATCTGTTTTTGTTGTTTAATAGCCTACAACATTATTCATCTCAATCCGATTTTTTTGTTTAATAGCCTACAACATTATTTCTATCCAGTCAGCACATGCATGAGAATAGGTAACGAGTATCTTATCGTCAACATGGAGTACATACTTAATTTATATGTATATGTCTCATGTTATGTTCTAATGATATGCATAGAGTTAAAGCTTAAGATAAAGTTTTGGTTGTACATACATACATATATACACACACAAGTACATACATACATTAGTTGGTATTTGAAACGCACACGAGTCTTCATAGACTAAGATATCCTCCACTACATGATCTTCGTTTCAATATGTTTTAATTAATCACAATGTATTATCAATGTTTAGATGCCAACAATACATGAGACTTTCTTTTTGCTAAGGTTATGTCCAAACGTGTCTACAGAAGAGATTTTGTCCCTTAAAGTAACTATATATAATTGAACTTATAATGGCAAGATATAGATAAATGTGTACATCGGTATCCATAGAGTTAAGTAATAAGTTATTGGAAGTACCCATAAAATTTAGAAAGTATAATGTCAGCCTGGTTATGAGGAGTAGTACATCTATGATATAGTTTGAGATATATCTCACTTGCAACCATCGCTAAATGTGTACATCAATTATTGTGACTAAATTAGTAATTATGAAATGTGAATATATTAGTAAGTGCGGGGAACGATTAAACCCCCATGTCGTATGCACATTCAATGGTTTTTATTCTAAATTATCTTGTACATAAGACATCGTAAATGTAATTAGGAGACACAAGGGATAGGGCATGCACCCTTGGACCTCGGGTAGATGCCTTGAAGGTCACGACCCCAACGGACGAGTTGGGTGACACGTTGCACCTAGCAGCCCGGTAGTATCCGGAGTCGCTCGACGGAGTAGACAGGTGGCGTGGTTGACGTTCTTGGTTTCGCACTTATACACAATATTAAGACTCGGAGTAGAAATTGATGTGGCCGCATCTGATTTTACATCGAGTATTATTATTGTGATGGGTGTTCCAGGATGTGGTTTGAAGCTGGAAAAAATTGGGCATATGATCTTTTTCAAATTCTGGTTGAACATAGGTTATTGAGGGTTTACTCAAGATGAGTATAACATCCCGCGTAGCGGAGGCGTGCGAGTCGCGTACTTGCATGTGCTAAAATAATACGAGAAATGATTATTGATCGGGTGTCGGAATTTGTATACCATTGTGGACTCCAATCAACTTATAGAAATAGCAAGATTATGGTGGTGATACTTAAATGATTATTATATAAATAAATAAAAGTAAATTATATGTGATCCAAAGTGAATCAGAATAACTTGGTAATTTTCTCCGATCTACAATATATACTTATGTCATTGTATAGAGTTGGGTATATATTCTTTTTTTACCCTTGCAATAGTTATTATAATGTTCGTCTCTTTACTGGGCAATTGCTCATAACATTACCTTGTGTGAACCCAACAGGTGTAGCCGAGCAGCAGCCGCAACCGTAGTGGCTTTTGAGAAGATCAGACTTCCTACATTATACTTGCACCAGACAGGGTGCGTCCTACTTAGAGTATTATTTTTTCCTGCATTACTTCATATTATATTTGAGAGACAATGTAATGAGATATTTGGAGAACTTCTTCTGCAAATTTATAGTTATATATCGTATCTCTTTTTGTACGGACATGGACTTGATGATTATTATCAATGAAAATGGATACTGCATTTTCTTTCCATTTCATGAAATTCTCCTATTATTATTTATGTTTTGAAATATTGATCTAATGTGCATAAGATGGTTTGCTGAGTATCATAGATCATGGGCGTATTTGGACCGTAGGTCCGACACTCCCGTCTCGTCGGTTTCGGTAGCCGGAGGGGCGGGGCGTCACAATAACCTACCCACACAAATATTCATAGAATTCCTAGCTAGTGATACCTTTCCTCATCAATCAGGCTCTGGATTTTCCTAATATGCATATATGAACCTTGCATCACCTTTCATCCCACGCTGACCTCAACCAGATACCTCGCATCTACACCAGCAACAACATGTGCCTCAGCCGGAACAGTGACCATCGCAACATCATCAACAAACTCCACAAAATGAAAGGACCATGTCGGTTACATAAAGATCAAGGGAACCAAGTGTAGAGAGTGAGGATGGTTCCAGTGGATGAAGTAGGCAGTCGTAGGGTTAGATTATTGGGAGTCCTTCGTCGGGCATGAAACATGTTTGGTTGATAAAAATATGTATCGTTAATGTGATGACATTGTTCTCTTATATTGATCTAGATGTAACATGATTTAGTCTTCAGTGTACTTGTATTCGTGCAGGTAATTTCATATTCGATTGATAAAAAAATATTTGTGCATGTAATTTCATGATCCAGCTACAAATATTGATCTAATGGGCATGAGACGTGATTGGTTGAAAAAAACATGTATCGTTAATTTCATATTAAGTCATTTCAAATATAATTTTATTCGTACAGGTTATGGCAAAAACTCTCTTTACAGCTCGCAAGTCGGTGTGTTTGCTCGAGAACTAATCCTTAGCAATGTGTGCACCATCCATTTCTTATGCATCGCATCGTGCAGCAGTTTCTTCACCACAACCACTACAGCTAGCCGCTATTGTAACCCCACTAGCTCCGGAAGTTCTACCGTGATCATTGCGATCCACCCTCGTAGATGGCCATGTCCGCATCTATGACATGGACAGTGTACCGTTTGCTCAATTTAGTTTCATCATATGGCTTCCCGAGTGGATCCAATCCCTCGCACGGATCTGAATTCTTGCATGTAACCATCTTGCATGTGTGAGCGCATTTACAGATTTGGCTCTGCATGACGACTCAATCGCATGTGTCCAATTGATTGTGGACTTGATTTCGCAAGTGCAATCAATTTCATGTGCACACCTCGATCATCATGGATCTTGCTCTGCATACACAATCAATGTCGATAACAACACGATCCCGGACGATCCCGACCACCCCACATGTCAGTACAGTTGACATTTTGGTCCTATGAGATTTTAAAGATGACACACACATAGAAGATTATATCAAAGTCCCTCGCTTATTCACTTTGATTGTAGGATTGCAAGTGTGGATCTGAAGCAGATGCAATGGGAAGCTTTGTTTTCTTATTCAAAAGACTTGTAATAAGTTTATATGTGTTATGTTTGCAAAAGTTGTAACTCTAGCCTGCTTCAACTAAAAGTTTTCTTTTTTGAAATATCAATTTTTTTATGAACTTATCGATCATATTTTTACATCGATCGATCATACCTTATTGATCATTTGGTTTTCATGATAGATCGCTCCTTATCGATCATCTCATTTGAAATTATCGATCATTACTTGAAATCTATTCAAAAGATCATCAACTAATCGGTCGTAGCTATTTAGTTGATCGATCATTTACAGTTGATTGATCATAATTATTTACATGATCGATCATATCAAAGAATCTCATTTTGATTTTATACCATTTTTGGTTTCCAACGACCACTTTTCTTGAGCTCATATATAGAGAACCTCATACACATTGTTGGAACACATACCAATCGAGCAATCACTCTTATTTTCACTAGAAAATCATGAAGGTCTTGATGAATGTGAAATCCAGCTCTTTAATAGTTGATAATTGTAGTATAGGAGGCAGAAATCAGATCAACAAATATCACAAATTTTGAATATTGTGGAGTATTTTTACTTGGTAGGTACACCAAGGTCGACCATAGAGAATGGTTTATTTCAAGTTGTATTATTCTAAATCAATTTTTATTAATTAATTAAGTGCTATCTTAATTTCTATATAAAAAAATAAAGTGAAAATGAATGCAATGTAAAGGAAGAAAAATAACCATAGAAGATAATGGAGTACGTGATCTGTGATTTATATTTTTAATCCGATAAAAATATGATCAATTAATCCTCAAAATTAATCACTTATAAAAAGATATTAATTCTAGAATAATTTATCAGCTTAATTTCAGACTGTTGATAAAAAGATCAATGAATTAATGCCTCTGCAAATGATCATATCAATGCTAATTTTTAAGAAGATTTAATCCTCAAAATTCCCTTAAATTTACTCATATAATAAAATAAATTTTATCACACAAAATGCCAGGGAAATGAAGAATCAATCTTCCTTAATTGATCTTAATTAAATACCTAATGATCACAAAATTTCAGAAATATTCAAAGAGAGAATATTTTTAATTCAGAAATTTGATATAATAGGTCTAAGACTTTCATTATGCATAAAAAATAATCACTCATTTGTCTTGCAAAGATTAATTCCTCAAACATCATTAACAATAACACAAGAGAATTAATCAAATTAAATATTCTCCATCGAGTCCCTGCAGATTAAGTCGGATTTTCTCAATATAAAAATGGCACAAATACATCAAAATTTAGCTTGCATAGATCATTAGTCACCTAAAATAATAATAAGCAATAAAGAGCTTTGGACCTATTCTTAATAAATATAAGATAATAGAACATGGAACAAGCTCCAAATGACATATTGTGCACAAAGAATGAATACAAGATGAGAAAGATACGATGAAATGAAGTTCTAAGGACTAAAATACAATAAAAATAAATAGTCTCTTCTAAAAAAGGCCTCTCGAAGACTTATCTACAATTATTTAAAGTCGCTTGGGATTTTATACAATTTACGCAGGAGGGCTTGTGCGTTGCGCTTGACTTGGGCAGTAGGGATGTCCTTGCAATTTCTTGGAAATGTGAGTGCCTAGTTGCAACTAACATAGCACTCACATATTTCTCACTTGCCTCCGGGGCTCAAAAAGCTTTGGTGGCTGAGGCTGAGACTCGTGGGCAAAGTTGAGACTCATGGACGAAGCTGAGACTCGTGGTCGAAGATGAAACTCGTGGGTGAAGCTAAGACTCGTGGTTAAAGCTGAGACTCGTGGGCGAAGTTGAGGCTCAGATGCCTGAACCTCCACATGGCTGTTGGGGGAGGCTCGGGCTCACCCGAACCTAGAGGTGTGAAGGGGAGGCTCGGATGATGATGTGGCCACCAAGAAGCCTTAGATCTTAGCCATTCCTTGATCCAACGGTGGTGGTGCATTGAGGGGAGCGATGGAGCAGAGGTCACCGGACGTCGGTGGAGGTGAAGGGTCAAACTCAATTGACTCTTGGTCGAGGCAGAGAGGTACGAGGGTCATGGTCGAGCGACGCAAAGCCGAGGCGATGCGAGGTGCTAATCGAGGGCGAGGAAGCAGTTAGTGAAGGGATAAGAGGTGAGCAGATAAGGCAGAGATGACGCAAGTGAAGGGGAGAGAACCTCTGGCAGCGAGGGTGAGAGAACGAATAAATGCTTTGACCTTTGCAAGGATGGAAGCAGACGAAGTTTCTGGAAGATAGAAGGGAATTAGAGGGGGAGAAGGAGGAAGTAAATACCTGGTTTTCGCCTGGAAGTGAGAATTTCGGAGGAGCTTCCACCAGTCATTGCTTGAGGCCCCTCTGAGAGGAGGATCGAGCTCCTTGATGAATCTCGGATTCATCACTCTAAATCTCATTTATTAAGCTTAAGTCCCTAAAAATCAACAGCATATTTGCATTTATTCTGCATAGTTAGCATTCATGCATGTTTTCATAAAAATGGCATTTTATCCATAATTTCTGCACAAAATAAAAGCCAAAAATCCAAGCCACAGTTGACCTGTAAATAGCCTAACTTCCCAGATTTTTAACTCCTTCATGCTAACTCCGAATAACCCAAAACCACTTCCATTGTGTACACATCACTCACAAGAATAAATGAAAAATACAAAAAAATCACTAACCCAAATAAGTGGACCAAAAACCCAAACCCTAGTTTCAGGATTTTCGGACTAAAAGCCACATATCTTCCCCATCCAGTGTCCGATTTGATCCTACTCACTTTTGGACTAATGCACATTCAATTACCTTCAAAACAAGACTAAGTTCAAGTGAATCAGGGCTCGTGGGTGAAAGTTGGGTTTTGGGCCTCTTTTGTACATTGTATATTTTCGCGGCTTTTGACCTGTATTTTATGTAAGTATTTTCTTTATCATTAAAAATCCAAAAAAAATAGAATTAGGTGTCTTTTATTTATCTTTGATTTTTCCATATTTTTCCAGATTTTTTTATCATGTTTAAAAATGACAAAAAAATTAGAAAACCCAAAAATCAAGGTATTGTATGTATATGGGATACCCCAAAAATTCACTTTTTACATTTGACCGATTTTGGCTTTGATGTCTTCATGATTGTAGATCTCGTCGAGACGAGCATTTTTCGTGAAGGAACTTTTTCGATCATAGGTCATTTGCTATTTTTTATCGATTTTACAAAATCTTTTATTTTCGGATTTTTCTGGAGCTGACACGTGGCCGCCCTAGAGGCCGCCAAGTGTCATCGGTTTTTCGCATTTTCTAATCTCGTTTTTATATAAAAAATAAAAAAATAAAAAATAAAAAAAACCACGCACGTGCAGCGCACGTGCCACCCCCGCACGCGCACTGCACGTGCGCTCCCGGGCCCTCTCTCTACTGTCGCCACGTGTCGCTTCCTCGGCCCTTCGATCTCGGCCGATCGAACGGCCGAGGACTTTCATATACCTCCCAACAGTTCGCTCCAATTTCGTCGCCGCCCCTCCTCTGATCCCGTAACCACCAACCGCCCCCCTTCTTCGCCAGTTCTCCAACGCCCTTCCATAACCACCACCGTCTATCTCGCACCGGCCTCTCAATCCCCATCGCCAGCCCTATTTAATCGCCATCACCACCCCCGACCTCCCTATCCGCCGATCTACATCTTCAGGTGGTGACAACCCTCGACACCGGCGTGATCCGAGCAGCCCCAGCTCCTCGTCGCGGTGCTGCCTCCGTGCCTGTCGCCTCGCTCCGGTCGTTCAACGCCATCGAGCCCTATCCCCGATCTGGTAATCTCTCTCTCTATCTCTCTCCCCTCTCTCTCCCTCTCTATCTCTTCGCCTCCGAGCTCTTCGCTCTGCTCGGATCTTCCCCTCCTCTCCGCTTCGCAAACATCGCCACCGCCTATCATCTTCTTCGCCGCCCGAAGCTACGCCACCATCTGCACCGCCGACTTCGTCCCGGTCTTCTTCAACTTCACCGAGATCCGCCGCTGGGTGTTTCAACGAAGGTGACAGCTCTGCCGAGGCCTCGACCGGTGAGATCCGAGGGCGCCCGCCGCCCCTCGTCGCAGAGCGGCTTCTTCTCCGCCATTCCTGCTCCAGCTCCGGTCTCTCCTACCGTCGAGCCAACGTTCATCGTCTCCGACCCTCTTCTCCGCCACCGCCATCTTCAACCGCGACTCTGCCTGGACCGACCAACTACGACCATCTTCAACCTCCAGCAGCATCACCTTCAACGCCGGTATTCTACGTCTTCTCCGACCATCTACGCGCCTCCAGCCACGTCTTCATCGACTTCGCCAACCTCGGCTCCGACCACCGTCTCCACCAGGCTCCGCCTCTCCTCCGTCGCCTTAGCTCCGCCAAGAGAGGCCGAGCTCCGCTGCCTCGCCATCGCCCCCTCGCCACCGGGCCCAGTGCCCGAGTCCCTCCCACGTGAGGCGCACGTGCGGGAGGGACCGTCCACGTCACCTCAAGCCCAGATCACGTGCTTTGCACGTGACCGTGGGTAATTTACACAAACACTCCTGGAGGTCCTCCATATTCGCGCCAAATCCCTCAGGCCAAGGTCGCGTGCAACGCACGTGATTCCCTTGAAAAATTTCCGATTCGCCCCCTCAAGTTTTGGTAATTGCACTTAGCCCCCCACCCCCACTGCATATTTTCTTATTTATTTTATTTATTACATTTGCATTCATACCCCTGTGTTCCTCCTTTGTCTTGAACCTCTTCTTTACATTATTTTATTAATCCAAAAATTGCATGATGTTCTACATTCAATTCTCTACAGTATGACACATTGTGGATATTTTTTTGATTGTTGGTGATTAATTATTAATTATTTTGTGGAAAATTGAATATTTTGACCACTTTGTGTTCTTAAAATTGCCATTGATTTACCGTTGCTATAAAAATATTCGAAAAATCACAGTTTGTAGAGATATATTTGCTTGTCATTGTGCCCAAAAATCTTTGCATTCGCATGCATCGTTTGCCCTATAAAAATCATTTTGCATATTTCACTATTTAATTTTTAATAGATATTAGATCTTACATTTTTGAAGATTAGCATTTTTTTGAGATCAATCACCTAGTGATAGATCTTAGATAATTTTGGTTCTCGAAAATAATTAGGTTTAATTATTATTATAATTAAATTTTGAAAATCATTTTGTTTGCATTTAAAAAATCCTAAAAAATTCATATTGCATCCAAAAATTCCAAAAAAATTACAGTGCACTCATTTCATCATAATGTACATTGTGGCCAATTTTCATATTTTTCGGACATTGTTTGACTGAAATTTACATTTTAGTCCCTAAAATAGGCCAAAATTGCATCTTACACCCCTCATTAGCATTAAAAATTCCAAAAAAAAGACCGCCTTGAAAACCGAACACGAAATTGGATAAGCACAACTCTAGGTTGTTCCTTTGCCTCCTTGTGATCGACCTTGGGACTTGCCCAAGTAAAATAAACATAAAACCACTTGTTTGACATTGATTATTATTTGTGGTTATTTCTTGATTGGTTCCGATTGCCGCCTACAACGAACGACTTTTATTATTTTCCCGAACGAAGATTAAAAACAACTTTTTAACGGGGCTTTTTCGGGCTCGTCAGATGGCGCCGTTGCCGGGGAGGCAAACGACTTAGTTTTGTGTTTTGAAAATTTTTCGCTCGGTTTTCCGTATTCGGGTAGTCTGGCCCCCGAATTCTTCATTGTGAATACCATTTTATTTCCAGCATTTATTTTTCAGCATTTATTCGCTTGATCTATTTTCTGAGTCACTCTCTTACACATATCTCTCTTATTTTTCTTGCGAGATACCCGGCGTACGTGGAGCGGTTTTTCAAGAAACCGGCGCATCTTCACCGACATCCGAGAAAACCGTAAATTAATTTAATATCGAGTCGAGTCGTGAGAGAGCGTAGAATCTAGATTTTTAATTTCTGCAAATTTCCATTTCTTCTCATTTACAGCGGTGTCCGTTTGGACTCTCGCGCATGTAAAAAAGACCTTGAACTCTTCTGTGGTGTGTCGTGGCCTGTTTCACTCTCCGATGAGGGTGGGGCCCGACTTGAGTGGCGACTAGGATAGACCTGCACATACGGCTCTCAGAGCATTTTTATTTTTTTTTGATTGTGCTCGTAGGATCTTAAGCCACACTGCACTTTAATCAAAACGCACATAGATCGTTCAACTTAGCCAAATTTAACTCAATTATTCCCGCTAATAGAACTTTCTGCATAGGTGCGGTTTTTATCGGTTTGCACGCATATAGAATAGTTTTTAAATTCTGTCTAGCATCCCACATGTAGATTGCGAGGAGGCACTGTAAGTCTTCTAACTGGGCATTCATCATAGTTTTCCGCATGCATCGGCTTTTCCCGACTTTCTCCCCCTTGTTTTATCACATAAATTTAAAGGAAATTGGGATTGGACGGTAGACGTGTATTTGTGCTCATCTAAATTCTTCAGTGATCACCTAATTAAAATTGGGACTGCTAAATATAGCCGATCTTAAGAACCTATAAAATCAAGAATTTTTACGGGAGAGAAACCCCGTCATTGTTTGGTTTGCTTGAGCAAGAGAGCGACCCGCATACTAGGATAGAGCCACACCTTAACTCTTTTCAGACTACTATCTCGGGATAGGCCAGTCTCCTGAGAGTATTGGGTTCCTAAACAGCTCGCTTTAAAACGCTCTGATACATTGTATTATCACCAAATTCTAAAATTGACAAGATAATTGACCGAACCCTCACGGTCTTCACTTTGAGTTGAGTTGGTGAAACAACCTTTGTATTGTGTTTGGTTTGTGCGTAGAAAATAAGTCATTAGCGAATACTGCACATCTGTGCCTCCATCATAAACCGCAAACCTCTTGTTGACCTCGAGAATGGAAGATTGTGGTAATTCTTGTTCAAACTCCGCGAACCATTCTTTCTCTACCACAAACTCTCCAATCTCATAAGACCAGAGAAACTCTTACTCTGGACCTGCTTGGCCTCCGGGAAACCATTCCCAAGAACTCTATTCCTACGATTCCTTCTTCTTCCTAGAAGGAGGACAGACCCAAACTGTCTCTCTATCACCAAAAATCGAGGACAACTATTACATCAATTCTTTCCAATCTGTTAACTCGAACCCTTTATATTCTGAAGGTGAAGAAGAAGAGATGCCCCCCAAGATGGCTTCCAAAAAAGACCCTGAAGATGAAACAAATGATGACGCCATTCAAATGATCCTAGCAAGATTGGCTGCATCTGAGCAGCAACAACAGTTACTAAGGACACAGCTTGAGCAGTTGAATGCTGGGGAGGAAGTGCCAATGGAAGCCGCCTACAACCCTGGACAGTATCAAGTGTGAAACTATTTACATCCACCACAACCGGCGATCCACTATGAACTGAAGCCACATTTTGTCAGTCAATTACCCCAATTCCATGGTAATACGACTGAGGAGCCATATGAATTCTTGCGGGACCTGGAGTTGATATGTTCTAATCTGAGGCACCCATAAGTCAGCCAAGACTACATTCGTCTCACTGCACTACCTTTTGCCTTGAAAGGGAAGGCAGACTAATGGGTGAAGAACTTGGGGGTGACTGTGACTACTTATGAGAGGTTCAAAAACCTATTTTTGAAGAAATTCTACCCCTTGAGTCGGACAAATCAAATGAGGACCCGCATCACCAGTTTCTCTCAGATGCCCAATGAACCACTCTGTGAGGCATGGGACCGGTTCAAAGATCTACTACAGAAATGTCCTTGCCATGACTTGGACAATAACATCCTAGTCCAGTCTCTCTACTCTGGCCTTAATCACGAGACTCAAGGATTAGTTAGCGCTGACTGCGGAGGGAATTATGCATCACGTGTGGCTGAGACCGTCTGGAAAATACTGGAGCAGATGGCAGAAACAAGCCGCTCTCAGCTTGCCAGTAGAGCCTACACTGATTCCCTCAACACCCTTCAAGCCAAAGGCGGAAAGCAGACGGTGGCCGAAATTGCGGAGGACTTGATTCCAAACATGCATTTCATAGCCGACAAAATAACAATAGTGGACAAGAGAGTGAGCGACATCGACAACCGGATCTCCCAGTTCCCAAAGCAGATGGAGGATCTCACTACTAAGATGTACAAGATAGGGGTACCTACTGCACCAACGGTTCCGGTCTACCATGTGCACCATGTCCAGGAGCAGCTAGGACCAGAACAGCAACAGTCATGGGTATAGGACTAATCCTATGCCCAAGCTTCTCAGCAACCACCCCCACCGGCCGAGACAATCCAAGAAGCCCCGCCCCTGACCTTCGAAATAAACGGCATTTGGTACACACAGGACACTACCCGACAGGGTAGTATGGGGGAACGCCAGCCTTATCAACGCTCCCCCACTTTCTATAATGCCGCATTCCCTCAGCCTCCTCAGTACCCTCAAAGCATTTCAACTTCCCAGCATCCGAAACAGCAGCAGCCCTACAATCGCCCGAACCAATCTCAGCAATACCGTCAGCAACACCAAGCTCCCAGACCTTCGGCTCAATCATCCAATCCTCCGGAAGAACCTGTTGATATCCAGAGACAGATGCTGGAAGAACTTCGCAACTTCCGAAGTGAGCTATATGATCAGCGGGTGGATGTTAATCGTCTATCCCGATGGAAGGATGAGCAGACTGTCCCCATTACAACCATTCCCGCCCAAGTTCAAGCTAACCCCAATAGCTTGAACCGATCTCAATCATCTCAACACAATGGCCAGGTATACTATTCGGATTTTTCCACATATGAACATGCGAACCTTTCGTTTGACAATATACATGCCATGCCACTCAGGAGCGGAAGGACCGTGGCCGTACCTGATCGGACTCGGGAATCGGTTCATGAAGACTCGGAGGATCAACCGGAGGATGCTTCCGAGGAGGATGAAGAAAGACGCCTGAAAATCCCAGCACCAGAGAAGGGGAAAGCATCTATGGAGTCTGCAGAGGACCTTGAACCTCTAGTTGCTGCAAAAATACCTTTGTCATCTTTTCAGCAACCTGATTTTGATTATTATCAAAAATCTGATGATTGTAATAAAAACTCCAAGTCTAATAAAGATGCTCGTATTTATGATTCTGATCTTCTATCCCCTGTCTCAAATGCTTCCATTCCTTTCCCCCATGCCCTCAAGAAAGGAAAACAAAAGAAAAACATTCAGGATGATCCTGTAATGGAAAAATTCTGCCAGCAAAACATCACAGTCAAAGTACCCTTTGACCAGTATGTGGCCAATAATCCTGCTTTTCAGAAATATTTAAAGGCAAAATGCACTCCCACTAGGACTCGTACAAAGAGAACAAGTCAATTTGTGGAGACGCATATCTTGACAGTTGCCACCACCAAATGTGTCAAGAACCAGCACCTGCCAAGAAAGAAAAGGGATCTGGGCGCCCATTATGTGGAGAGTCGCATTGGCGGCATTGTATTCACACGCACACTCCTCGACAATGGTTCTTCCATAAATCTTCTACCCTTAGCATTATACTATAGATTGGAGTTAGGCCCTCTCAAGAAATCATCATCTCTACTCCAATTTGCTGATAAATCCACCAAAAGACCTAAGGGAGAAGTAAAGAATGTCATCATCCTTATCGAGGGTACAGAATACAAAGTGGACTTCACTGTCCTTGATATGGAAACCCCGAACCATTGGAAAGAATCGCAAATCATTCTCGGAAGACCATTCTTAAGAACCGCTAAGGCTGTATTTGATTACGGTTCTGGCATGATGAAATTCCGATCTCCAGGAGGGGAAGTAGACTTGGAGATGAAGCAGACAAAGTGGCAAAGACCAGACTCCGAGTCCACAACTGAAGAGGCCGAAACATCTGAATGCAATCTCCTCCGAACCACTGGGCCATGGGACCAACTTCCAGACATACAGAAGGAAAGCACATCCTCGGAAGAAGAAATGATGCATAATGCATTTTGCGATATATTTCCAAACATCTCAAAACACCCAGACTACTTCACCATTGATGATACAGAAAGACTTTCGGATGTGTCGAGAAAATCAATGACGAATCGGACGCGACTCTGGCCGAATTACCATTCTACTCTAGCGATCCGACCCATCTAACTTCTGAATTGGTAGTCAACATCTCACACAGTGACTCACCACCAACCGACACTGAACCAGATACAAAGATAATTCAGCCAAACTTGATTGATGATTCTGAATTACCTGAGCTGAAACCATTACCCCCCACACTGAAGTATGCATTTCTCAATGGGCCCAAAGAGAAATTTCCTGTGATCATTAGCTCATCCTTGACACTAGATCAGGAGTCTAGACTACTCGAAGTCCTTTAGCGAAATGGAAAAGCCATCGGTTGGACTGTGTCGGATCTCGTGGGAATAAATCCCGCTCTTTGCTCACACCAAATTTATGTTGAAGATAATGCAAGGCCTTCCCGCGAATTTCAAAGAAGATTAAACCCCCATCTTCGGGAAGTAGTGAAGAAAGAAATAGAAAAATGGTGCAAAGCAGGATTCATATACCCCATTTCTGACTCCAAGTGGGTGGCCCCCCTTCATGTCATCCCGAAGAAGTCGGGAATCCAGATGGTCACCAACGAGGAGGGGGTAGAGATCGCGACCCGAGTACCCACTTCGTGGCGTGTCTGTGTCGATTACAGGCGCCTGAATGCTGCGACCAAGAAAGATTACTTTCCGCTGCCATTTATTGATCAAATCTTGGAGAGACTTGCAGGGAAAGCATTCTTCTGTTTTCTTGACGGGTACTCAGGCTACAATCAAGTAGCTATCGCTCCTGAGGATCAGGAAAAGACCACTTTCACATGTCCCTTCGGTACTTACGCATTCAAGCGCATGCCATTCGGGCTATGTAATGCCCCAGGCACATTTCAGTGGTGCATGATTGCCGTATTTGCCGAAACGGTTGGTGATTTCCTGGAGGTCTTCATGGATGACTTCTCGGTTCATGGTGATTCTTTTGATACATGTTTAGCACACCTGGACTGAGTCCTTCAGAGATGCAGGGAGGTTAATTTGGTACTCTCCTGAGAGAAAAGTCACTTTATGGTGACTGAGGGTATCGTGTTGGGGCATGTCATCTCCAAAAAGGGAATGGAGGTCGAACCTGCCAAGGTGGATGTGATCAAGAAACTTGAGCCACCAACCAACGTCAAGTCAGTGAGGTCTTTCTTAGGGCATGTTGGATTCTATCGAAGATTCATACTTGATTTTTCAAAGATCGCCCGCCCACTGACTGAGCTCTTAGGCAAAGACACCGAGTTTATTGTAAATCACAGGTGTCTAGAGGCCTTCGAGCTTCTGAAAAAGAAAATTTGTGAATCGCCGATATTACAAGCGCCCGACTGGTCTCTTCCCTTCGAGATCATGACTGATGCATCGGACTTTGCTGTCGGAGCGGTACTTCGACAAAGAAGAGATGGAATTCCTTATGCGATTCACTACGCGAGCAAAGTGTTGGATCCTGCACAGAGAAATTACACAGTGACTGAAAAGGAGATGCTCGCAGTTGTTTGGGCCCTTGAAAAATTTAGATCATACATATTGGGCTCCAAGGTGACTATTTTCACAGATCACACGGCCATCAGATATCTCATGGACAAGAAAGATGCCAAGGCACGACTCTTGAGATGGATCTTGCTAATCCAGGAATTTAATTTGGAGATAAAGGATAAACCTGGAATAAAGAATGTTGTTACTGATCACCTTTCCCGAATAGAGCAAAACGGCAATCCTGATACTGGACCAATCAAGGAGACTTTTCCAGACGAATCAGTTTGCGTCATTAATTCAACCCCATGGTATTCCGACATAGTGAACTATCTTGTCTCCAAGAAAGTTCCCTTTGGTTGGACCAAGAGAATGATTGATCGATTAAAGACAGATTAGAGAAAATACCATTGGGACGATCCTTTCCTTTTCTATGAGGGACCGGATTGTGTCTGGCGAAGATGTATTCCTCAAGAGGAATATCGAAGTGTCCTCACACATTGTCATTCTCTCGAGGCTGGAGGACACCATTCGGGAAAGAGAACCGCACACAAGGTACTCCAATGTGGATTTTACTGGCGGACCTTATTTCAGGATGCAAATGAATTTGTACGGTCATGCCCAATTTGTCAAAGAATGGGAGGGATTGTCGGTCATCGTGATGAAATGCCCATGCAACCAATGATTTTCTGTGATGTTTTCGATGCATGGGGGATTGATTTTATGGGTCCCTTTCCCAATAGCAATGGATTTGAGTACATCTTGTTAGCGGTTGATTACTTGTCAAGATGGGTAGAGGCTATTCCAACCCGAACAGCAGATAGCAAAACCGTCTGTAAATTCATCAAGGACAATATCATTGCAAGATTCGGGATACCAAAAGTTTTGATTTCTGATGGAGGTAGCCACTTTGTGAACAAGGAGATGAGATCTTTGGCTAAGGAGTACAAATTTGAGCATAGAATAGCCAACCCATATCATCCTCAATCTAATGGCATGGCCGAGGTTTCTAATAGAGAGGTGAAGGGTATTCTTCAGAAGTTGGTCCGTCCAGATAGGACGAATTGGTCTAAGCTTTTGGACCAAGTTCTATGGGCCTATAGGATAGCCTATAAGACCCCACTCGGTACTTCACCTTTTAGGATGATCTATGACAAGCCATGCCATCTACCTGCAGAATTGATCCATAAATCTGAATGGGCAATCAAAAAGTTGAATTGGATTTGTCACCTTGGGAAATTGTGTCGAGACCTAAATCTGAATGAGCTAATTGAAATCCAAAATCGGGCATATGACAATAGTGTGATTTATAAGGACAAGGTCAAGAAATGGCAAGATAGACACATTCGAGACAAGACCTTTGTCCCTGGGCGGAAAGTTTGGTTGTTTAATGCTCGGTTAAAGATTTTCCATGGGAAACTAAAATCAAAATGGTCGGGCCCTTACATTGTCATCGATGTGCATACCAATGGAAGCGTAGATATTGCCGAACTCAAGGAGGATGCACAACCTTTCTCAGTAAATGGTCAGTTGCTAAAGCCATATATTGAATCACCCAGAGAGAAGACAGTTCAAGTTGAGGCCATCTATTTCACGCAGAACGAGAATATTGAAGACATATCAGATCAAACCCGCCCACACTCCCAACCACATCGGCCCCCTTGTACAGCTTCTTTCTCTACTTAGGCCAAGGCCTAAGTATAGGGGGGACCGATGCCATCTGTATTTACCATTTCTCTCATCACA
Organism: Ottelia alismoides; assembly: GCA_037367405.1. Classification (NCBI taxonomy): domain Eukaryota; kingdom Viridiplantae; phylum Streptophyta; class Magnoliopsida; order Alismatales; family Hydrocharitaceae; genus Ottelia; species Ottelia alismoides. The sequence goes on along the minus strand of JAZKJV010002213.1, from coordinate 543,246 downwards.
CTCCTTCTCCTGATCACTCCATTTCCACCCTTCTTCCATACTTAGGCTGTCCAGAGCCTAAGTATAGGGGGAACCGACATCCACCTATAAATACTCTCCTCATTCACATATCATGACCGCCTCTTTTCCACTCTACTTCCTAACCCGTTGTATAAAAATTTTTCACTCTCTTACGCTTAGCCCGAGCTATGTCTTCATTACGTTTTTGTGCTTTGAGGACACAACACTCGCTAAGTATAAGGGAGTCTGTATATATACTTTGTATATATTTTACCCATATCTCGTACTTTCGCATAAGTCTATATGTATTTACGGGGTGGGTACTAACTTAAAAAAACAAAAACAAACAAGCAAAAAAATTGTTTTTCTACTAACACTGACTTGCCCAAAATTTTGAAAAAAATGGCTTCTTATTCCATTTTCTGCATTAAAAAAAATTTGTCTGCATTTCAGACACTTGCACTTCATCCAACATCACATGCATTTGCATCTGTGAAAAGTCATTGGGTTCTAAACCAAGTTATGAGCCGAAACCGAGAGTGGTCTGGACTTAACCTTAATCCACCTAATTTTCAGAGGAACTTCACCGAGAAATAGGATTTTAAGAGCTTCAGGTCTTTTTGACTTAATTCCTTAAGTTCCACATGACAATGTACAACGTTTAACTCTTAGTGTCTAACCTGGTCTCTTCATTCTGGGTACAACTCTGGAATAGGGAATTAATTCGCACTCTCACACTATGCACTTAGCTCAACCCAGACGGGATGTTGGAAGACTATGTGAGTTACTTTTCTAGTAGCGTGGAAATCTAAAGATCGGAGTTCGGGTTGAAATAAAGCTTCAGAAAAGGGATGGACAACTGGGCACAATTTTTTGTAAGACCCCAAAAAATGTACGGAATAAAAAGATGCTATATCCGTAGGGGCAAAACAAGATCCAAGCAGAACCACCAAAAATTCCAAATACAAAGAAGCATTCTACCAAATAAAAATTAGACCAAAAAGGTCCAAGCTTCAAGAAATCTGCAGATCTTGGTGGAGACTTGGCTACACTGGCCATCTTCACAAGGAGAGGTGACTACACTGGCCACCCTCTCCAGTTCTTTTCTCTTTCTTCTAGCTTCTCCCCCATTTCGATTGTGAACACAGCACGACAGACCTTAGAAAGAAATACCTGACTCCCTGAGGACGAGTTACTGGAAAGGAGAGGAGCATCGTAGTCCGGCATTCTGGATGGGAAGAGCTAAAACCCTTCACACACAAGAGTCGGTTATTCAATGTTCATAGGGTATACTTTGGGAAGAGGATTGATCTAAGAAGACTTCTGAGCCGAAATTGTAACAATGATGTGTAGAACTTGAGGGCTGTTGATTTTAAAATTCTAAGTCTCACAAAAGTTCCGCCACACTACTAATCCAAAGGTCGAGTTTAGTTTCATTCTCACCTTCAGATCATGGTCTTGGTATGGAACCCAGTCTCATTTCACTTCATGGCATTTCTTTTTGATGCTCAGGGACGAGCATGTTTTAAGTATAGGGGGATGATGAATCTCGGATTCATCACTCTAAATCTCATTTATTAAGCTTAAATCCCTAAAAATCAACAGCATATTTGCATTTATTCTGCATAATTAGCATTCATGCATGTTTTCATAAAAATGGCATTTTATCCATAATTTCTGCACAAAATAAAAGCCAAAAATCCAAGCCACAGTTGACCTGTAAATAGCCTAACTTCTCAGATTTTTAACTCCTTCATGCTAACTCCGAATAACCCAAAACCACTTCCATTGTGTACACATCACTCACAAGAATAAATGAAAAAACAAAAAAAATCACTAACCCAAATAAGTGGACCAAAAACCCAAACCCTAGTTTCAGGATTTTCGGACTAAAAGCCACATATCTTCCCCATCTAGTGTCCGATTTGATCCTACTTACTTTTGAACTAATGCACATTCAACTACCTTCAAAACAAGACTAAGTTCAAGTGAATCAGGGCTCGTACGTGAAAGTTGGGTTTTGGGCCTCTTTTGTACATTGTATATTTTCGCGGCTTTTGACCTGTATTTTATGTAAGTATTTTCTTTATCATTAAAAATCCAAAAAAATTAGAATTGGGTGTCTTTTATTTATCTTTGATTTTTCCATATTTTTCCAGATTTTTTTATCTTGTTTAAAAATGACAAAAAAATAGAAAACCCAAAAATCAAGGTATTCTATGTATATGGGATACCCCAAAAATTCACTTTTTACATTTGACCGATTTTGGCTTTGATGTCTTCATGAAAGTTGTAGATCTCGTCGAGACGAGCATTTTTCGTGAAGGAACTTTTTCGATCAGAGTCATTTGCTATTTTTTTATCGATTTTACAAAATCTTTTATTTTCGGATTTTTCTGGAGCTGACACGTGGCAGCCCCAGAGGCCGCCACGTGTCATCGGTTTTTTGCATTTTCTAATCTCGTTTTTATATAAAAAATAAAAATAAAAATAATAAAAAAATAAAAAAAACCACGCACGTGCAGCACACGTGCCACCCCCGCACGCGCACTGCACGTGCGCTCCCGGGCCCTCTCTCTACTGTCGCCACGTGTGGCTTCCTCGGCCCTTCAATCTCGGCCGATCGAATGGCCAAGGACTTTCGTCTACCTCCCAACGGTTCGCTCCGATTTTGTCGCCGCCCCTCCTCTGATCCCGCAACCACCAACCGCCCCCCTTCTTCGCCAGTCCTCCAACAGCCTTCTATAACCACCGCCGTCTATCTCGCACCGGCCTCTCAATCCCCATCACCAGCCCTATTTAATCGCCATCACCACCCTCGACCTCCCTATCTGCCGATCTACATCTTCAGGTGGTGACAGCCCTCGACACCGGCGTGATCCGAGCAGCCCCAGCTCCTCGTCGCGATGCTGCCTCCGTGTCTGCCGCCTCGCTCCGGCCGTTCAACACCGTCGAGCCCTATCCCCGATCTGGTAATCTCTCTCTCTATCTCTCTCTCCCCTCTCTCTCCCTCTCTATCTCTTCGCCTCTGAGCTCTTCGCTCTGCTCGGAGCTTCCCCTCCTCCCCGCTTCGCAAACATCGCCACCGCATATCATCTTCTTCGCCGCCCGAAGCTACGCCACCATCTGCACCACCGACTTCGTCCCGGTCTTCTTCGACTTCACCGAGATCCGCCACTGGGTGTTTCAACGGAGGTGACAGCTCCGCCGAGGCCTCGACCGGTGAGATCCGAGGGCGCTCGCCGTCCCTCGTTGCAGCGCGGCTTCTTCTCCGCCATTCCTGCTCTAGCTCCGGTCTCCCCTACCGTCGAGCCAACGTTCATCGTCTCCGACCCTCTTCTCCGTCGCCGCCATCTTCAACCACGACTCTGCCTGGACCGACCAACTACGACCATCTTCAACCTCCAGCAGCATCACCTTCAACGCCGGTATTCTACGTCTTCTCCGACCATCTACGTGCCTCCAGCCACGTCTTCATCGACTTCGCCAACCTCGGCTCTGACCACCGTCTCCACCAGGCTCCGCCTCTCCTCCGTCGCCTTAGCTCCGCCAAGAGAGGCCGAGCTCCGCCGCCTCGCCATCGCCCCCTCGCCGCCGGGCCCAGTGCCCGAGGCCCTCCCACGTGAGGCGCACGTGCGGGAGGGACCGTCCACATCACCTCAAGCCCAGGTCACGTGCTTTGCACGTGACCGTGGGTAATTTACACAAACACTCCCGGAGGTCCTCCATATTCGCGCCAAATCCCTCAGGCCAAGGTCGCGTGCAACGCACGTGATTCCCTTGAAAAATTTCCGATTCGCCCCCTCAAGTTTTGGTAATTGCACTTAGCCCCCCCCCCCCCACTGCATATTTTCTTATTTATTTTATTTATTACGTTTGCATTCATACCCCTGTGTTCCTCCTTTGTCTTGAACCTCTTCTTTACATTATTTTATTAATCCAAAAATTGCATGATGTTCTACATTCAATTCTCTACAGTATGACACATTGTGGATATTTTTTATGATTGTTGGTGATTAATTATTAATTATTTTGTGGAAAATTGTATATTTTGACCACTTTGTGTTCTTAAAATTGCCATTGATTTACCGTTGCTATAAAAATATTCGAAAAATCACAGTTTGTAGAGATATATTTGCTTGTCATTGTGCCCAAAAATCTTTGCATTTGCATGCATCGTTTGCCCTGTAAAAATCATTTTGCATATTTCACTATTTAATTTTTAATAGGTATTAGATCTCACATTTTTGAAGATTAGGATTTTTTTGAGATCAATCACCTAGTGATAGATCTTAGATAATTTTGGTCCTTGAAAATTAGTAGGTTTGATTATTATAATTAAATTTTGAAAATCATTTTGTTTGCATTTAAAATTTTCTAAAAAATTCATATTGCATCCAAAATTTTCAAAAAAATTACAGTGCACTCATTTCATCATAATATACATTGTGGCCAATTTTCATATTTTTCGGACATTGTTTGACTGAAATTTACATTTTAGTCCCTAAAATAGGCCAAAATTGCATCTTACACCCCTCATTAGCATTAAAAATTCCAAAAAAAAGACCGCCTTGAAAACCGAATACGAAATTGTATAAGCACAACTCTAGGTTGTTCCTTTGCCTCCTTGTGATCGACCTTGGGACTTGCCCAAGTAAAATAAACATAAAACCACTTGTTTGACATTGATTATTATTTGTGGTTATTTCTTGACTGGTTCCGATTGCCGCCTACAACGAACGACTTTTATTATTTTCTCGAACGAAGATTAAAAACAACTTTTTAACGGGGCTTTTTCGGGTTCGTCACTCCTGCAGCTATGTGGAGCTGCTACATGGCTAAATGAAGATCGTGGATCGCACCACCCTATCTCATGGTTGACCGATGGTGGATCTCGTCGTCCGCTATCGCCAGATGAGGTGGTCAGGACTGGATGTGAAGGCTATAAGTTGGTGGATGGCGAACGATGGTGGGGGAGGTGAGGGCTTTATAAGAGGCGAGCGAGGGTTGGGCAGTATGCGGAGGGGGAGTTGGAAGTGAAACATCGCCTGTTATGCAAGACAGAGGCGTCGATTATGTGGAGTAGGTAGAACAACTAGAGATGAAGGGCAAGGGAATGGGCCACATGCGTAGCACGTGCTAGAGGAAAGAGGAGAAGACACGTGTCTGAGGAGAGAGAGGAGGCAGGGGAGTGGTCATGTGTAGGACACATGAGCTAGAGATGGGAGACAGGATAGATAGGAAAGAAAAAGAAAGATAAAAAAGGGGGAAAGTAAAAAAAATAAAATTTAAAATTAAATAAACTAAAATAAAAATAAAAAATGATAAATGATAAATATTAATCATAAAATTAAGGATTAAATAAATAAAAGTAAAATAAATATGCAAATAAATAAATGTAAAATAAAAATAAATAGGGATAAAAGAGGGGTAATATGTGGCGGCTTCAGGAAGCAGCCATGTGTCATTCCCGAAGAAATAAAATTTAAAGAAAATAAAAAAGAAATATAAATTGAGGTCAAATAAAAATATCAACATGAAATTGTTCATCTCAACAAGATCTACAACTTTTGTGAAGGATCCAAAGCCCAAAGTTTCCATCTATACAAAACATTTTTTAAAGGTACTCTTTAGATAATAAAATATCGTATTTTTGTTTTTTTTTGTTTTTTAGTTTTAATTTTATCTTAATTACTGAATTGATTTATATACAATATACACATAACTAATCTAATTTTTATGATGTTTTGATAGGTTAGAATATATAAAATAAAATAACCAAAGATAACATATGTACAAAATATACAATGTTAGATTTTATTATTTTCTTTTGATTTTCCAAATTTTATGAGTTTTATTTCTTGATGAGAAGTTAATTAATTAATTAAAATATAATAGAAAAGGAATTAGTTCAAAATAATTTATTTTTGCACATAAAATTATAGGTTCAATCAAAGTTAAAAACAAGGTTATTTACTTACAAATTTTAACTCTAACTTTGGCATAGCTAATTAATAGATTTTTGGGGATTTATTTAGTGATTAATTAAGGGGATTATGTTAAAATCATTATATAAAGTAAATGAATCATGGATTCGTCAACTCTCCTTGAGTGATTTCCTTGATATCCTTTCTCATGTTCTTTAGGTCATTCGACATTTCGTGAAGAATATTCGTTGTTGAAAAGTTGTGAAGCAAGTTGTTCAGGTGAGCAGTGTTCGATTTGCTAAATAATCAGCAAGTTCTTCTGCATCAGTCATAGTAATTCTAGCAGCCGCATCTCAACATTGTGGTATTTATTATCTTGTTTGGTATTGCTTATCTGCATATGATATCTATGATATAATTGTGTGTGCTCTTCTTGGTGAATTATCTATGCAATTATTATTGTTGTTGTTTATCTCAAAATATATTATGCTCTTAATTGGACAATTAATCTTGATATTTTTGAGATAACTCTTTATATGGATATTATCATTGCTTTATATCTTGTTTCCAGTTGATCTCTTTCTACACTATCTTACATGTCTGATTCTAAACGTGCAGAGAAGTTCTTGGACGTGAGACTTTCAAGGAATCCGAAGAAAGTCGAAAGCTCGTATATTCTTCTGCTTGTGCCACAGTGTGTGATATATAGTGTTGATCTTGATGTTTGATCCAAGACTGTGAAACATTAGCTTTGTAAATAGTTGAGATATCCGTGTAAATATCTCAAGATTTAACAAAGCAGCTGACTAGCTTGGCCAATCAGGAAATCCCAAGTCAGGAAGACTCAGGTCGTGATTTTTACCTACGTAGATTTCCATGTAAAAACACAGTACAAGTGTGCTGATTGTTTTGCTTGATTATCTTATTTGTGATTGTTGATTATTCCGCAAATATGTTTAAAACTACCCCAAACCATTATTCACCCCCTCTAGTGGTGTCGTATTCCCGTAACTCACAAGTACGACCACTAACAACATCAGCACATCTCTGGCATGCACTTACGACCCCCATCTGACTTTCACGTACACACTTACTCACTCACTCATTCGTACACCTTCACATGTGTGACCATCCACATGCACGTGCGAATCATAGTGAGTGCACGACATCTACATCCATCCTAGAGACATGTGTGCGTTAAATGTTGCAAAATCAACACGACCCATACATCAAATTATAATTCGACCATAGAAATAACATTTTGAAAAATGAGGAGATCTCTACCTCACAATTGTGATAAACGAGTTACCTACAACGAGTTCTTCACGTAGGCATACTTGGCTTCGTAATCGACGACCTCCCATGATAGTCCAACATCTCTCCGGCGAGCTCTAGGTAGAGTTACGGTGAGCTCAAGCTCGGAAAATGGGGCATAATCGACTAGACTTGCGCCCAAGCCTTTATATAGATGAAATTGGCTAAACAGATCCGGATTCGAATCCAGTTCAGGTTTGTTTACTGACACATGATCATAAAACGACCATATCCCCATCGTCTGACATAGGATTTTTTATGTTCTTTGTACTATTGGAACTTGATGTGTATTATACAATAGACTGGTTGTATAACCTCATTTGTATATCGGATTAGGTCAGAAATCTCAAAAGAGGTGAATGCATGCATATGAGAGTTGGATCAAAATCTATGTCTTGAACCATATTGAGTTCGGATTTGAACATGATTTAGATACCAAATTTGTATCTTATATATTTTGTAGGAGTCTCAGAGTCTCATAATTATGAAAAAAACTCAAAGGAAGTCTCATCCTCCAATTTGATGTGTTCTTACCAATCTCGTATTCGTGTGACCCATAAAAATCTAAAAGGATCAAATCACATAAAACCCTCAAAAGAAAGGTGTTGAGACCCATAAAAATCTTCCAATAATAAAACTAGGGATTTAGACTTTCATACATGAAAATAAATGTGAGTACTTATCACTCATGTCAGCCTCCGGCTCTCGCAGAGATTTCTCGACATTGTGCCTTGCCAAAGCACCCTCACTAGTAGGATTTCTTTCTACCACAAAGTCTTGACCGCATGATCCAAGATCCAAATAGATAGCTCACGAAATTAAAGATTTGACTCCACTATATACTCATCTAGATGATAAAGTGTCAGGGATATCGAAATTACTTCTGCAGAATCGATTTGTGGAAGACATCGTAAATTCTCTAAAGGTATGGGAGAAGGGACACCAGTATGTTACCTTCCCTACACGGGCCAGTATCTTAAAGGTTCCTACAAAGTGAGGCACAAGCTTGCCTTGAATCTTTAAGCGTTGGATACCCTTAAAGGGGCATAATTAGAAAGACAAAGTCCTCAACCTGGAACTCAAGGTCTCATCGACGATGGTCTGCATGATCTTATACCGACTTTGAATTATCAATAGCCTCCTTCTATCCATCTCCACAACCGTGGCAATTTGATCAATGATATCTATGATATATATGTCTCCCACCTCCTTCCAGCACAAAGGAGTGACACATTTTCATGCATAGAAGGCCTTGAATGGTGCCATGTTGATATTTGTGTGGTAACAGTTGTTGTATGTGAACTATGCAAGAGGAAGGTGATTTATCCACCACCCCTTCCACTCCACAGCACAATCTCTCAGTTGTCCTCTGAAATATGGATAGTCCTCTTTTTTAACCATCCATTTGAGGGAGGTATGATGAACTCATGTGTAGCTATGACTATAGGGCTCTCATAAACTCTCCCAATAGCGAGACGTAAAGTGGGAGTCCATGTCAGATACCACCTCCTTGGGTATCCCATGCAAATGAATGACATGTTCTATGTATGTACATGTCATCTTCATTTGTATGAAATGCTCTAACTTGGCAACCAATCAATGATAACCCAAACTTCATCATGCTCTCTAGGAGTACGTGGTAATTATGTGACAAAGTTCATGGAGATTCTCTCCCACTTTCACTTGGGAATGGGGAGAGGATCTAATAAGAAAGGGGGCATTGATGCTCTATCTTCACCATCTGACAAGTATGGCATCATTTCATGTGTTGCACGATATCCCCCTTCATGTTGTCCCACCATAAATGCTGACGAAGATCTTTATACATCTTTGTGCTCCCTAGATGTATAAAAAGTATGGAATCGTGTGCATCATCGAGGATGTCCCTCAACTCATGGTCGCAACCTTTATGGACTCCGAAACCGTCAAACTCGTCCTTGAGGCAACGATACTACACCTCTCTCAGTCTCTGATCCGGATGTTGTCTCTGGACGGTCCTGTCCCACATGCTGTTGTACTTAGCTGGCATTGTAACTATATTTGATGTCCTCTCAAATGGGGAGACTCACTAAGTGTATCAAGGACATTCAATGTCCACATCCAAGCCACTATGTTTGTCAAATAATCTCTCATGATCAAAGCATACACCACCACATTTCCCTTTCCATGATGGTAAGAGATGGTACGATAATATTCCTTCAACAATTTTAACCACCTTCTTTGCCTCATGTTCAGCTCTTGTTAGCAAAAAATTACTTAAGACTCTTGCAGTTTGTATATAGCTCAAAATTCACCCCTTACAAATAGTGACGCCAAATCTTCAACGCAAAGACCACTACTACAAATTCTAGATCATGTGTATGTTAGTTGCGATCATGGTACTTCATATGTAATGAAGCATCCGCAACTGTACATCCTTACTACATTAGAACAGTGCCTAATACATCCTTGGACGCATCAGGATACACTGTGGATCCAATGTCCTAGAAGTAAAGGTAAGAATAGGTGTCGTCATCAACCACTCTTTGAGAGTACAAGAACTCAGCTCGTACCTATCACCCCATTCAAATGTCATGCCCTTCTGAGTCAACCGGGTAAGTGGAAGGGTAGAAGGGCTAACTGATAAAATCCTCGAACGAATCATCAAAGGTGGACAACCAAACCCAGAAATCTACGTACCTTATTCACCGTCTTGGGCTACTCCCAGGACACGATTGCCTCAATCTTAGCAGGGTATATTGCAACCCCTACCTGAAAAATAGAGTGGCCTGAAAATGCCACCTTATCAACCAAACCTCACACTTGTTTAACTTAGTATACATATGCTCTCTCAGGGTCACTAGCACCATGCAAAGGTGTGACTCATGCTCGTGCTCATAGAGAAAGAGTAAATCAAGACATCACCAATGAATACCACAATGAAATGAACCAAGTCCAATGAAATACCATGTTTATAAAGTCCATAAAGGGTGATGGTGTATTCGTGAGCCTAAAAGGCATCATGACAAATTTGTAGTGTTTATGTCGTGTACAGAAGGTAGTATTCAGGATATTCGAGTCCTGAATTCTCAGCTAGTGGTATATCGATCTTGGAAAACACCACATCTCCTTACTATTGGTCGAACAAATCATCGATCCTCGAGAGTGCATAACAGTTCTTAACCATCCTCTTGTTCAGTTGTCGTTAATCGATGCATAATCGAAGATATTTATCTTTCTTTATGAAGAGAACTTTTCTCCCTATGTAAAAAATCTTGGGTTGAACGAGTAACTTCTCCAACAGCTCATGTAGCTACACCTTGAGCTCCTTCAGCTCGACAAGTGACATCATGTATGGAGGGATGGAGATCAGTTGTGTGTCTGGTAGCAAGATAATATCATAAACTCAATCTCCTTCGTAGATGGTAATCCAAGGAACTCATCTGAAAACATTTTCGGGAACTTAGAAACTACTCACATATCCTCCAGCATCCTATCCTGAGTGAATGTGTCAACCATGTAGGATATACATCCGTCGTTGAGATACTATGGCACCCTAAAGGTTAAAATGTGCTCTATCGTACTATATTGGTCTCGTCTGTCGAACCAAAAATCTTGAACACTGGGCAAATGGAAGATGATGGTCTTATCAAAGTAGTCTAGGCTGTAAATCCAACCAACGACTACTCTACAAGTGTCAACCACTACTCAACCAGTGCATGTATCATCCACATGATCGGGACACATGGTTCATTCACAACTTTGCTTCCTCAAGGGTTGTAGTGTCCATAAAATGGTGGCACATGTGCTCTCTAATATGGTGTATTAGGAGTTCGATGCATCATGGTTCCTCAACTCGTTCTGACTCTAATGGCGGTATCGGATGTACACTGGCCCTCTTCTTTGAAGATATGTAGGAGGGGTCAGAGTGGTCTAGGAGCCTCTTCTCCTTGTGTTGTTAGATGCCCTGAATGACATGTACCACCATGGCAAATACTTAATCCTCGTAATCGTGAGAGTGTAGACATGGAAATGAATCTATTAATCTCTTGGGACTCGTGTACGCTCAAGAGTCGTACACTATTCGTATTTCAAACACTACATAGGAATCCTATTTGTCGATTGTACTGGAGTATTGTAATACCCCTAGGGTCCAGCTACTTAGCAATACACATCCACACGATACAATCCCACATTTGAATTACCAAACAGTACAATACATGCATGAGACTAGTGAAGAAAGAAGAACCAACAACATTTTCCATTCAATTTCCATTTGCATCATCGTGTCCACAAAAGGTGTACAATGTACCAAAATGTATAACAACTTGTACATACTCATATGTCTCTAAAAAATGTACAATTAGAAGAAAAGTAAGCCATTGTATGACTAGTCTAAGCTGTACAAAGTTAATGTACAAGTCCCTACCGTTATGGTTGTTGCTCCAACGAACCTGCTAAATTCACGAAACTGAACTCTGTTTCTCGGCACAACTTACCAAGTACCAATTTTTAGGTAGAGAAATAATCGAGCCACACAAGAGACTTACATTATTGTGGTTCATAATTTCCGATCCATACATTAAGTAGGGTCTAATCACAAATTCAAATCAAATAATCCACAAAGGATGGCACAAGTCCACAAAGAAAAAGCACAGCGAGGGCTTGTATACTTCAATAACATTTGACACAGCGAGGGCTTGTATACTTCAATAACATTTGATTTTTGGCATATCATTATTAAAACACTTAGTTTCATGGCTTTCTGTTAATCATTATGGGTGTCTTTCACACATAGTTGAATCCAAATACTTATGAGTCCAGAATTATCTAGAAGTCATGTTGTTGTACAAAGACGATCTTGGATTGTAAATAAATGCTGCTTAAGATCATTACTAGCACACTTTGTTAGTAACATACATTCTCAAAAAGGAGTCACACAGAGGCCCTATGCATCATCGCCAGGTAGAAAAAAATAGTTGTAACACAAAGACCCATAGCCGGGGGCAAACAACTCCTTGACACTTTGGCAGAAAAAGTCATTAAGACGTCAGGATGAGCACTAAGAAGTGCAAACGGTGACAATGTAAGCTTATGCAGTACTTTCTATCTACCGGATCATTTTTTGTTATGTTAATCTCTATCTGAGTTTACAAGGAGGCATGTTTCTCCATGAGGGATCATTTATCTTTATTATTAGGTTGTTCACTAAGGCTCTGTTTGGTTGCAGGGTTGGGCAGGATTAGGTTGGCCCAACCCGGGGTACCCCTCCGTCCGACCCTCCCAATCCTCCTCACAGTTTACTATTCACAGGGGTACCCCAACCCAACCCAACCTGTCCAACCCTGCAACCAAACGAACCCTAAAAGATAGCTTACTTTTAAATTGGAGCACTGAGCCATTGAGTAATTCATGTAGGTTCACTTAGTCGCTAAAAAATTTGATTCGCATAGTCACTAAAATATTTGATTCGCATAGTCATAACGATGATTCGCAAACTTATAACCTATGCGAATCATTTGCGTGATTTATTTTTGCAGATCGGCTCCCTTTGCATGGATCTAGACTCCCTCATGCAACCATCCTGCAAGGGCGTAGGCATGTATGAATTTCGCTCCGCATGCACGACTCAATCGCATGCACACTTTTGATCTCCGACTTGATTCTACATGCGCAACCAATTTCATGTGCACACCCTGGCCCTCGTGGATTTGACTCCGCATGTGCAATCAACATTGATCCGGACCATCTCGATCACCTTGCATGTCAACGCAACCATCAACCACGCATGCACCTTTCCAGCAAGAACTTACGACCCCCAACCGACTTGCAGGCACAAACACCCCCTCACGCTATCGTGCGCCCCCACATGCGTGACCATCCACGATTCCACGCGCATGTGTGAACCACAGTGTGTGCATGATATCTACACCCACAAATGATAAACCCGACCGGTAGGAATAAAAAATGTGGGAAATGGCTGCAAGGATGAGAGATCTACCCATGATCGTAAAGTGGTCATATTTCTCTTGTCCGACGTCGGATTTTGATGTTCTTGATATCGTTGAAAATCTCTTGACGAGTACTACACAATAGATCAATCATATGTTTCTTTTTATATCGGTCAAGTTCAAAATGTCAAAAGAAGTGAATACATGCATGTATGAAAGCTGGACCGAAATCCGTATCTAGAACCGTATGGAGTCTGGATTCGAATAGAAGTTTGATACCTAATCTGTATCTTGTATTTTAATGTGTACAAGAGTATTAGAGTCTCATAATTTTGAACATTTAAAAAGTTGTGGCTGTGTATGGTGGGTTTTTTTATGGAAATGGTGTTTTTTCCCACGCAATCGCATGTAACTTTTGTTCGTGGAATATAATTTATTTTAGATTGGGCTAGATGCTACTTCGTCCTGGCAATGATAAGTCACCATGATTAAAAAAGCTTTCCTTTCGCGTAATGCACACATGGACTATGAATATCTCTTTTCTCTTCTTCATTTGGAAGTTTCATTTGGGAAGTTCTAGCGTTATAGTATTCCTGCCAACACATCCTTTCACGTGTTGATAGTTGAGCCATAATCGTTTTACAAGGGGCTTGTCGAGTAGTTTAAAGATCCTACCGTCGAGAAGCTTCTTTAATGATCATCTTGATGATGAAATCAAGGGAAGAACAAAATATGAGTAAATAAGTTCCTCTTGGTGTTAATTATAGGAGAAAGGAGGACTTTCCAAGGGAAGAATTGGCTTTGAGAAATTGCGTTCCATTTTAGTACAACCAAAAGCGCTTTGTACTTTTCCACCCATGACGTAGAGGGGCTGATAAAGAAAGTCAATTAGTCGAATCATTTACGAAAGATCTGGTCCGATGACTCTTCTCTACTTATCACATTTGTATATATTTACATGCATATTTATTAGGAGAAAATGGGGTTGCCCCCGAGGGGTAGCTAACATGGCTGCCCGCACCTCATTTTTCGTAAAATATTTTTATTTTTGGGGAAAAATATCACCATGTATATTCATCCATATATCCCTCCTATATGTCATTCGAAGAGACTCCTACGGCCTCCATCTAGACGTCATTTTTTTAACGGTCGCAGGATTTTTTAAATCCCTATATCCTCTGGATGGATGCCGTAGGAGTCTCTGTTTCTGACAAAATTCGAGTGACATATAGGAGGGATATAGGGATGAGTATGCATGACGATATTTTTCAAAAAAATAAAAAAAATTGCCCAAAAATAGGGCGGGACAGCCATGTTGGCTGCCCCCAGGGGCAGCCCCATCAACCCCTATTTATTATTCGATAGTATTTGTTTAATAAAATTAGAAAGTTCTCTCCCGCATCCCACCAAATTTCGGCCCCATTGTTAATCATTCTACAAATTCCCTCTTTTATTGAACCTTAGGGCCTGTTCGGAAAACCCCCATTTTTAACCTATTAATGGGACTCACTCACTTTCCATCAAAAAAATATATATTATACCATCATATCAACTAAAAATCATAAAATACTCAACTTATACTCACTATTCCAAACTTCAATACAATCACATCACAAAAACTACCCACTTTTTCAAATTTCAATACAATCATATCATAATAACTATCAACTTTTTCAAATTCCAATACAATCACATCACACAAACCCTCCCAACCCTTAACCCACCAACCAAACACACTAAAACAAAAACGGATTATCTATCCCCAGATAACCCCGGAAAACCCACCAACCAAACGCACTCTTAATGTTTTCGCATGTCAAAATCATTCCCACGACAACTCCAACCTTCAACCCAATATTAGTTTAAAAAATTCCATCTACTATTATAATACTTTTACATTATTATATCTCAATGAGTCGTACACTTTAATATATATTTCCCACAAATACACAAAATGGTTATGTTACTCGTTATTAATATAAAATATTTTAATTTGCATTTAGTTTTTTTAATTAAGAAATATTTATATAATGCCTAATCGATAAGTTGATGGATGTGTGAATAACGATATCACATTAAAGTTTAATTATTGTGGACATGCGTGCCACAAGTTTGTTGTTAAGTAGTTAAGGTTAAAATATTAATCGAATATTAAATCGCACAAAAAATACACAGTACGTCCCTCCATGTCGGGTGGTATGTGCCCCTATACAATGAGAGGTATGTGCAATATATTGGAAGATTTCATCATTTCCAAAGTGTTATTTTTTTCACAAAATCATTGTACTCACTTCAGGAGGTGATATCCCGATCCAATGGTCGTGGATTTTGATATGCTCCCATAATATAATATTAAACACTTTATTATGCATAAATTTAAGATCCCAAAGCTCTATATCTCACAACCTCGAAATCACCCTATTAAATTTGTCATTTTAATTATAGTCGGGTAATTTAGGATCCGTCAAAAATGACCACACCGAAAGGTAATATGGAAAATTAAGTCTCAATGTGATCGATTATTTATTTTAATTGAGTAAATCCCAAGGTTAGACTCAATGAGGTAATATGGGGATTCAGAATTAATCTCCAAATAATCTAGAATATTAGGTTTTCAAAGAAGAATATTTTTTAAGGTTTTGTATTTTTCATAGTTTTATGGGTTTTAAATTAAGAGATGTGATTAATTATTGAAAGAAATATGATGTATGGATTTTATAAATAATTTTATGCAAGTAAATAATTATATGCTATGTGAACAATAAATAAAATAAATGCAATCTCTTTGTGTGTTTTAAATGATGAATAAAATGATCATAATGAGAAATGTAATGAGATAGATATGTGATATCGCTCCCGCACCCTATGTTAATTCGGTCAAATTAATGTCCAAATTAATGTTAAGTGTTCGTTGCAGTCGGATACGAGAGATTAATCAAAATCCACTTAAATAAGATTTTGGTCAATTTTAAGCGGTAAAATTTTTTTACTTGGTGGAGTCCAAGGTCGATCTCAGGGAGGCAACTGTCTCCTTAGGTGGATTACAGCAATTTTCAAGTGTTGATGTTCGAGGATCAAATTTTTTTTCTTTTTAATTCTTATGCAGATATGTGCAGACAAATCTTAGCCAATTTAACGTTAAATTTAATTGATGTATCAAACAAAGTCCAAAAATAATGAAAATTGGCTAGATGATTATTTATGATGAAAATGACCTACACTAATTTTTTTGGAATTTTTCGACTCAAAATAATTTTTCTGTGAATTAAGTAAACAGACAGAGAGATTTTCAGTATTTAATTTTTAATAAATATCAAATCACAATTTTTCCAAGAACTAAAATTATCCTAGGTGGGTCTAATGACAAGGGACCTAGGAAAATTGACAGGACTTAAATTTACTGTGAAATGAATTAATTAAAATTAATTTAAGAAAATCACCAAACTATTTATTTAGGCCTCGATATGCGTGCAAATGCTATGAAATTTTTATGGTGTGTTAAAAATGATGTCCTTAAGCTACTGTGATTTTTTTATAATTTTTGAAGGCACAGATAATTAATCAAAAATCAAAAGGCATCACTGGGCAAAATATGTCAACAATGAACCAATTAATTCATTAATAATTCAAATAAGCCTACAAAAATCAGACACATGTACTAACAGATAGAGGACAAGATTTCCAACAACATGCAATTTTTAGAATCTCAAAATGATGAAAAATGCACTCTATGGACACGTGCAAACACAAGGGTGTAAATGCAATACTGGAAATTGAAACTTCAAAAATTAAATATGCTGACAGGGACTAAAATGCAATTACCGATAACATGCAGGACTTGTATGCAATTTCTCCACGAGACACGTGCTCCTCACGTGAGGTCTGCTTCACAGGGACCTTTTTGTAATTTCCGAAAGCTTCAGGGGCGTCTGTGCAAATAACCCAGGTCGCACGTGCTCCTCACGTGGGCGACCTAGGTTCGGAGGGCGTCGGAGGCTCGGAGCGAGGCTCGGGTCCTCTGGAGGTTCGGTCTAGCCTCGGTGCAGCTTCGGGTCACCCGAGCCTAGGCTTGGGGGCTGAGGCTCAGATAAGTAGACGTGGCGGCCTGAAGGCCCTTGGATCAGAAGCGCGATGAACGGTCGAGGACTGTTGCGGTGGTGGAATACTTGGCGGGACGAGGACCGTTCGATCGGATGATCGAACGGCCACTGCTTCTTCGTCTCTAACGGTCCTCCGCCACCTGCGGAGGAGAAGGCGGTGCTCCGGTGAAGGTTGCCTAGCTCCGCCTCGGTGGCCAAGCGCCGCTGAAGAGCTTCGTCCGCTCCCACGTAGCTCGGAAGAAGCGGAGTTGCACGACGAAGCCTCCGGTGGCCTCTAGATCCTTGGAGGGGTGCTGGAGCTCAGTGTCGATGAAGCTCGAAGGGGGCTCCGGCGAGGCTCCGGCCAATGAAGAATTTAGGACCTGCAAAGGGTTAGACGTACAGCCGAGGCGTGCAGGTGTTCGTGGAGGAGAGTGGAGTGATCGGCGAGGCCTACAGTGGAGTGAGGTGGTCCGGCGAACGAGCTCCAGCCAAATGGCGGAGCTGTTGGTCGGAGGAGGGTGAAACTTGTCGTCGGAGTGCGCGGAAGATACCGCGAGGATCGGAGCTTCGACGCGAAGCTCGTCGAGGTGATTGGAAGGCGCGAGGATGGTCAGTGACGGCGAATAAAAACGGAGAAAACTCAAGAAAATGGAGAAGAAGATCGGCGGACGGATGGGGGAAGTTACCTGGGGAATGGGGCTCAGTTTTGAGCTCCAGGTCGTCGCTCAAGGGATCGGTAGGGTCCCGAGCTCTAGCAGCTGCTCGAGGGAGGCTGCGGCACGGCGGTGGCGGCCGTGGATCTCGCCGAAGTTGGATCTCTATCTTCGCTCGACAACTCAACCAATTGCTGTCACCAATAGGTAGCTTGGAGCTCGAGGGATCTCTCTGGAGTGGCGGATGGAGGTGAACGGTGCCGGTGGCTGGGTATTTATAGGGAGAAGGAGGTGGTCTGGCTGGGTGAGTGGCGAAGTTGGTGGCCGTCGTGGGGCGAGTATGGTGGAGATGGTGGTGCTTGAGGGAGCTGGAGAGGGAGAGGGACGAGTGGGGGAAGTCGTGGGGAGGTCAGCGGCCGGAGGAGGTGGCTGACGTGTGTCCAGAAAAGGAAAGGGGGCGCCCCTCCCGCAAGGCAAGGGACGTGGGGGAGAGGGGCGCCTGGAGGTAGGAGACGAGGTCTCCACCGTTGGATCTTGTGATCCAACGGTGGAGATCAGAAGGTGGAGCGACGGTGTAGATCTGATCAGGGAAGGAGCGATCAGGGATGGAAGCGCCACGTGGCACGCTATGGATCAGGCGGTTACGAACGGTTGTGATGGGCAGTGGGGGCCGATCGAGCGGATGAGGATCAAGGTGGAAGCGTCGGCTGAGATGGAAGATCAGAAGAGTGATCCAGTGGTGGATGGATGCGCCACGTGTCTGGCTGAGGGAGCGGCGCAAATGGAGGGATCAGATGAATCGCGGGGGAGATCTGACGGCAAGGAAAAGGGAAGCGCGTGGAAAGAACTGGACCGTTGGATCAAAAGCGAGATCCAACGGCGGAGGGCGCGGGCGGATGAGGCGATGGGCAGCGGGCCGCGTGGCGCAACCAGAGGGCGCCACGTGGCTTGCTGTGAATGGCTGGAGAAAGAAACACGTGTAGAGAGAAGAGGAAGTCGAATTTGGAAAAACTCAAAACATGAAAGTTGTAGATCTTAATGAGATCTACAAGTTTCATGTTGACCAAAGACGGAGAGAAGGTCAAATATGATACATAAATACAAGGATACATAAATGTACATATGTAGTATACAAAATGACCCAAAAACCCAAGTCTCTCATACAAGCTCCGATTTCAATGAAATTAGTCTCATTTTGATAGTCTTTTAATATGTAGTATTCTAAGAGTGAGTAGACCTAATTAGGGGTTTGTATGAGGGCTTTATGTATGTTTTAATGTACAAGGGTTCTCAGGATATTTGGGCTATTTTACAAGGGTGATTTTTGGCATTCTTCCCTCTATTATTAAGGAATATATATATATATATATTATAGAGAAGAAGTTATTTGATGAAGAGGTATTTTACAGGGGATTTCTGGCTTCTTATTTAAATGCAGATGAGCTGCTAAAATGCATGAATTATGGATGCATGCATGAGTGTTATTTATGCAAGATAAAAGGAAATATGCCTCTATTTTCTCGGGAACAAGGCTCTATTTTTTACTTTTGATGTGATGAATCACAGATTCATCAACCCCCTATACTTAAACCTTGCTCGTCCCCGAGCAACTAAAATGAAAATGCAAGAGTGAAATGATTTTGGGTTCCATACCAAGGTCATGAACAAAAGTTGAAAATGGAGTTTGACTCGACCTTTGGATTAATTGTGTGGCGGAACCTTATTGGGACATGAACTTAAGACCTAACAGACTTCAAGTTCCACAAGTCTTCTATTCAAGACTCCTCAACTCACCTAATCAGAACAAGTCTACATACACAAACTCTAATGACCATGAATCTTTTCATGCAGTGTAAGTGATAAATGACTCCCCACCTCAGAAGTAACAAAGAAACAACCTCCCCCAACCTGGTAACTCTAATGCCTCGGTCTAGCAACTCTTTCCTCGAGAAGCGGGGTATTCCCTTCTAAGTTCAAGTTCAACCGGCTCAAGAAGAGGGGGAAGAAGTATAGACTTTTGGAAGCTCAGCCAGTGTAGCTAAGTCTCCCGCTGCAAGTAACAAGGTGACCACAAGCTTTTGCTTCTCTTGACTACGTATACTCCGGTGGGGTTATTAAATTTTCAATCCGACCCACCACTTTTTTGGAGTTCTTTTTGGCATTTTTTTTTCTCTTCTTTTTTTTTCTTTTTTTTTTCAACAAACATGCCTTTGTACATACATGATGCAGCATAGATACAAGAAATTTCCTCTTGAGCCAGTAGACTATCCCTCTTTTGAAGCTTTATTGCAACCCACTGCTTCTGTCTTTAGCCTTCATCACCACTAGTCCAAGTTGAGACGCACTTCCTTCACTAGAAGAAGAAGAGAGGTTCCGCCTAGAAGTACTACCCTCATATGCTACCCCAAGCTAAAGGAAACTGCCTCCTTATCACCTCATCCGTAGAGAGCCATGTGTAAAGTGCTGGTGCACGTCAAGCCATTGTCTCTAAGGGTCATGTGTGTGTTGTTAAGTGCTCTACTCAGGCTTGTCAAGATGACATATGAACATAGACTTGCAGACTTAAAGAATTAAGTCACCTGACCTGAAAAATCTTAACTCCAGTTCCTATAAGGTTCCTCTGAAATTAGGTGGATTAAGGTCAAATCAAGTCCATCCTCAATATCTACTCATAACTCGGTTCAGAACCCACTAGCTTTTCACTATGCATATGCAAGATATGCAGATGAGAGGTGCAGATGACATGCTATGAATGAAATGCAAGATTTTTTTTTTTGAAATACAAGGATGATATGCAAGAGTAAATAAGAAGCCTTATTTTCAACATTTTGTTTTATTTTCTGGTATACAACACTTTTTACAACAATTTTTAGTTTGTAATAATGTACATAGTATACAAATTTTTATACATCCTATTTTACAACAAATTTTACAAAAGTATGTTTTACAACTTTTTGTACAAGTATTATAGTAATTTTTTTTGGTATACCTCCTATGAGTCAGTTTATACAAGTGTATTTTAAAAAAAAATTTCTCAAATTTTTACCCACCCGTAATTATTGCATAATATATACAAAAATACGCGAAAATACGCGAAAGTACGAGCTATGGGTAAAGTATATATGTAATATATACACGCCCCCTATACTTAGCGTGTGCTATGTCCTCAGAGCACGAAAGCGACTAAAAAGACATAGCTCGGGCTAAGCGTAGGAGAGCTAAAATTACAAAAGTGTAGAAGTCGTCTCGCCCTCCCTATACTTAGGCTCTGACAGTCTAAGTGTAGAAGAAGATCAAAAATGGGGCGGACGAGGTTAAGAGGGGAAATGGATGAGTATACAATGCGGGCATCGGTCCCCCCTATACTTAGGCTTAGGTCAGCCTAAGTATAGGTAGGAAATGAGTATGAGGACCAATGTGATCTGGAGAATGTACAGTGAACCGACTTAGGTGACCCTTCCCCCTATACTTAGGATCTGGTTATCCTAAGTATAGTCCAAGATAGTGATCTGATGAGGCGGGGATGGGTTACTAAAGTCGCGGGAGAAAGGGTAGGTTGTACAAGAATGATGATATATACAGATGAGTCGGTCTGAATCTTTCGAGATGCTGCGGATGGCTGGAGTTCACTGCTGCAAGGTCTCATACGCGGCTTGATGTGAATCTGCTGTATCTGTCTCGCGCATGAATACAATCTCCTCGACATGGACTAACTGCTCATTGGATTCGACGAAGTGTTTCAACAACTGTCCATTCACTAGGAATGTTGGTGCGTCATCTGCGAGATCTGAGATCTCGACACATCCACTATCATGCACCGTACGGACGACAAATGGTCCCGTCCACTTAGACTTCAACTTGCCTTGGAAAATCTTCAGCCTAGCATTGAACAACCATACCTTCTGTCCAGGAACAAAGGTCTTTCGTCTGATATATCTATCATGCCAACGCTTCACCTTGTCCTTGTACACCAAACTGTTGTCGTATGCTCGGTTTCTGACTTCCACAAGCTCATTCAGATCCATGTCTCTCTGTTTCTGACCCAGGTGTGTGTTCCAGTTGACCTTCTTTATTGCCCATTCTGATTTGTGCACTAACTCTGCGGGCAAATGGCACGGCTTTCCGAATACCATTCGGAATGGGGAGGTGCCTAACGGTGTCTTGTAAGCCGTCCTATACGCCCAGAGGACTTGATCCAAGATCTGAGACCAGTCCTTCCTGTCCGGGCGGACAAGCTTTTGCAATATGGTTTTCACCTCCCTATTCGACACCTCAGCCATACCATTGGTTTGTGGGTGGTAAGGACTCGCGACACGGTGTTCGATGCCGTAGTCCTTCAGGAGTTTCTTCACCTCCCGATTCACAAAGTGGCTACCCCCGTCTGATATCATCATCTTGGGGATCCCGAACCTAGAGATTATGTTCTCTCTGATGAATTTACAGACAGTCCTGCTGTCTGCGGCTCGGGTCGGGATAGCCTCCACCCATATGGATAGATAGTCCACCGCAAGGAGGATATATTCGAACCCGTGGCTGACAGGAAATGGGCCCATGAAATCGATGCCCCAGGCATCAAAGACATCACAAATGATGACCGGCTGCATTGGCATCTCATCCTTGGAACCAACGGTTCCTCCCATTCTCTGGCAAACTGGGCACGACTTCGCGAAGGTGGTGGCATCGCGAAATAGAGTCGGCCAGTAGAAGCCACACTGAAGTACCTTCCATGCGGTCCTCTTCCCGGAGTGGTGCCCTCCTGCCTCTAAGCTATGGCATAAAGAAAGGACACTCTAGTATTCCTCCTGAGGAATACAACGTCTCCAGACACAATCCGGTCCTTCAAAGAAAAGGATCGGATCCTCCCAATGGTAGTGTCTAGCGTCCGACTTTAGTCGGTCGATTTGGCTCTTGGGCCAATCCTCGGGAACCTTCTTGGAGACAAGATAGTTTACGATATTGGCGTACCATGGGAGTGAGTCGATAACAAAAATCGACTCGTCAGGGAAGGAGTCTTGAATTGGTGAAACCTCAGAAGTATTAAGATCTTCGAGACGAGACAGGTGATCGGCCACTACGTTCTTCTTACCAGGTTTATCACGGATATCCAAATCAAACTCCTGGATAAGTAAAATCCAACGAAGAAGACGCGCCTTTGCGTCCTTCTTCTCCATTAAATATCGTAGTGCCGTGTGGTCTGTGAACACAGTTACCTTGGATCCGATTAGGTGAGATCTGAATTTGTCCAAGGCAAACACTACTGCAAGCATTTCCTTTTCTGTAACTGTATAGTTACGCTGAGCAGAATCAAGCACTTTGCTTGCGTAGTGAATTGCAAACGGGACGCCATCTCTTCTTTGTCCCAATACAGCCCCAACAGCATAATCTGAGGCGTCCGTCATGATCTCAAAAGGTAGAGACCAATCTGGGGCTTGTAAGATGGGTGCGTCCATGATCATTCCTTGTAGAAGCTTAAAGGTCTCAAGACATTTGTGATCTACAATAAACTCCGTGTCTTTGCCTAAAAGCTCAGTTAGCGGTCGGGCAATCTTAGAAAAATCCTTGATAAATCTTCGATAAAATCCGACATGCCCGAGGAACGATCGCAACTGCCTTATGTTGGTTGGTGGCTGGAGTCGTCTGATCACGTCCACCTTGGCCGGGTCAACCTCCATTCCTCTCTTGGAGATGACATGCCCCAACACTATGCCCTCCGTCACCATGAAGTGACTTTTCTCCCAGGAGAGCACCAGATTGACCTCACAACATCTTTTGAGGACTCGGTCCAGATTCCTAAGACAGGAATCAAAAGAATCGCCGTGGACTGAGAAGTCGTCCATGAAGACTTCCAGGAATTCGCCGACCATTTCGGCGAATACAGCAATCATGCACCTTTGAAAAGTACCTGGAGCATTGCATAGCCCAAAAGGCATGCGCCTGAAAGCATAGGTACCAAAGGGGCATGTGAACGTGGTCTTTTTCTGGTCCTCCGGAGCTATGGCCACTTGATTGTAGCCCGAGAACCCATCCAGGAAGCAGAAAAATTCTTTCCCCGCTAATCTTTCTAGGATCTGATCAATGAATGGTAGGGGGAAATGATCCTTCTTCGTCGCGGCATTCAAGCGTCTGTAATCCACACAGACGCGCCACGACGTGGGTACTCTCGTCACGATCTCCTCTCCGTCCTCGTTGGTGGTCGTCTGAATTCCCGACTTTTTCGGGACAACATGGATTGGGGCCACCCACTTAGAGTCGGAGATTGGGTAAATGAAACCCGCGTCGCACCATTTTTCTATCTCCTTTTTCACAACCTCTCGTAAATTTGGATTCAACCGGCGTTGGAATTAACGAGAGGGTTTGGCTTCGTTCTCCAAGTAAATATGGTGCGAACACAGAGCGGGATTTATCCCGTGGAGATCGGAAATGCTCCCGCCTATTGCCTTGCAGTTCTTCTCCAGGATCTCTAGCAAGCGAGATTCCTGCTCCTCGGTCAATTGCGAACTGATAATGACCGGAAATTTCTTGTCTTGGCCCGCAAGGAAGGCATACTTCAGAGTTGTGGGAAGAGGTTTGAGCTCAGGAATAGTGTGATCATCTAAGAAGTCTGGCTCGATCTGATCTGGTTCGGTGTTGGAAGTGGCTGGATCATTTTCTGTAGTAGCTGCCACCAAGCGCGGCTCTGGAGTCGGATCGTCAAAAGTTTCCATACAATCGGCAAACGCCTCGTCCGACTCGTCATCCTCATCTTCCGATTGTCCTAAGGATGTAAGGACTGACAGGCCCAACTGGGCCTCTACGTCATCGAAGATGTAGGGCGATGCAGGTTCAGAGCCGTACTCGTTCCTCAGGATCTCGCAGACTGACTCATGCACTGGATCATCTTCAAAGGAGATGGACGCATTGATGCTGGCAGGTTTCTGTCTCCATGGCCCAACTACGTCTACATGTTCACAGTCTGTCTCGGTAGAAGAGTACTCGGTGCTGGATTCGGAGTCCGGTCTCTGCCATCTCGTCTGCTTCATCTCCAGTTCCTCATCTCCGCCGGGAGTTTGGAACTGAATCTTCCCAGTCTTATAATCAAATAAGGCCCCCGTAGTTCTGAGGAAGGGCCTACCTAAAATGATCTGGGAATCTCTCCAATTACGAGGGGTTTCCATATCCAGGACAGTAAAGTCCACTATGTATTCTTGCCCCTCGACTCTGATCACAATGTTCCTTAACTCTCCTTGGGACCTCTTAGTGGATTTGTCAGCAAACTGCAGAATAGCTCTAGATTTCCTAAGAGGTCCGAGATTAAGCCGCTCATAGAGGGCTGTGGGCATTAAGTTGATCGAGGAACCATTGTCCAGGAGAGTGCGTGCAAACGCAATGTCATCAACATGACTCACTACATAGTGTGCACCCATGTCTCTTCGTTTCCGAGGAAACGAGTTCTTTATTGCACAAGTCGTGGCTACTGATAGAACGTGTTTCTCAACACGGCTTTTGGTCTTCCTGCTAACCCTAGTAGGTGTGCATCTCACCTTAAGGTATTTTTGGAATGCAGGGGTTATTTCCACGAACTTGTCAAAAGGGATTGTGACCTTGATGTGTTTATTGCAGAATTCATCCATCTCAGGGTCATCTTTTTGGATTTTTTTGATTTTCTTCTTTCCACCCTTGAGAGCTTGGGGGAAAGGGATTATTAACTCAGGTTCTGGAACTGAAATATTTTCATTAGCTGCTGTAACTGAGTTCTGAACAAGACTCTGACTCGGACTTTTACACAGACTCTGACTCGGACTCTGACAAACAGGAAAATGCTTAGGCGAAACCGGTGATGCTTCTTCTGCTTCTTCTGGATGGTCCTCCTCAGATGGAGGTGCGGGCTCATCGGTGTCGTCTGACTCTAAGTGGTTTCGGGAATGCTGCTTCGAGGACTCAGATGTCCTCTTCTTCTGCTGGGGATGGTGGTGGGGATGCTCCTCCTCTTCTTCTTCCGAATTCTCCTCAGGTAGATTCTCGGAGGTTCCTTCCTTTTGCGCCCGTGCCCGATCAGGTATGGTCACGGTCCTTCCGCTCCTGAGGGACATATGATTAACATTATCGTACGAAAGGATCTCATGTTCAGATAGATAATTATCTGAATAATATACCTGATCTCGAGGTCGGTTCTGGCCCTGGTGTATGCTGTTCGGATTGGCCTGAACCTGTGCGGGAATTGGGGTCCTTGGCGCCATTTGTTGGTCCTGGGCACGAGAAACCCGATTGATGTCGGTTCTCATATCCAAGTAGCCATTCTGTATCTGTTGGACCCTATCAGACAGGGTCTGGATCGCCAAGGTGAGTGACTCCAATTCGGTGGGCTGGGCTTGCTGCGTTGTTGATGCTGTCCTATATTGGCCCTGCTGGCCATGCCGATACTGCTGCTGGTGGGACGGTGATGACCCCTGCTGGTAGGTGCGCTGCTGCGGCTGGTATCCATGATCTGGCCTGGACTGATATCGCGGGACTGTGACGGGCCTGGTCTCTTGGTAAACTGGGGTGGGGTGGAGTGCCTGATCCTTCCCCATCTCGATTTGCCGGACTAGCGGGTCCCGGCTATACCAAAGCCCGTTAATCTCGTATACAGGCGGAGGCTCCTCATATTCTGTTTCCACAGGTGGGGGTGCATGATGGTTCGGCTGGGTATAAGTCTGATCCCAGCTACTCTGAGACCCCGGTGCATGTTCCTGTACAAGATGGACTCGGTGTACAGGTACAGGTGGTGCAGAAGGGGTGGGTAGCTTAATCTTAGCTACCTTTTCAGAGAGTTCCTCCACTTTCTTGGGAAGGCTTGAAAGAGACTCCATCTCCGCGACTCTCTTGTGGATCTGCTCGACCATGGTCAGCTTGTCGGCTATCATCCCCATGCTGGGGATGAGGTTCTCAGTCAGATCTGCAACAGTCCTTCTAGTTGTCTCATTGGATAAGATTGAGGGAGACAACTGATAAGCCCTTGTGGCATGTGACCTGCCGGTTTCTG
Organism: Ottelia alismoides; assembly: GCA_037367405.1. NCBI lineage: Eukaryota > Viridiplantae > Streptophyta > Magnoliopsida > Alismatales > Hydrocharitaceae > Ottelia > Ottelia alismoides. The sequence continues at coordinate 516,339 of JAZKJV010002213.1, read as the reverse complement.
CCATCTGCTCTAGGATCTTCCATACAGCATGCTCGTTTTTGTTCAGATAGCTTCCTCCACAGGCGGCACTGACCAAACCCTGCATCTCTGGGGTTAAACCACAGATCAAGGTCTGGACTAAGATCGCCTTTGAAATGTCGTGACATGGGCATTTCTGTACTAAGTCATTGAACCTGTCCCAAGCCTCATGGAACGGTTCGCTGACTCCTTGAGCAAAGCTGGCGATCTTTGTTCTCATCTGATTAGTTCTACTGAGAGGGTAGAACTTCTTCAAGAAAAGGTCCTTGAACTGCATCCAAGTGGTACATACCACCCCTAAGTTTTTCAGCCAATGAGCAGCTTTATCACTTAAGGCAAAAGGGGTGGCCTTCAGCCGAATATAATCTTGGCCAACATTGGGATGGCTAAGATTGTTGCACACCAACTCGAAGTCACGGAGGAAAGTGTATGGTTCTTCATTAAGATTTCCGTTGAACTTCGGAAGCAGACTAAGGAAGTGGGGCTTCAGCTCAAATGCCTGGGCGGGAACTGAAGGTGCCAACCAGTTCTGAATCTCGTTCTCCGCCGGGTTATAGGTATCAACCATTGGTCGGTCGATTCCTTCTGCTGCTATGATTTGTCCCATCCGTGCCGTGAGATCTGCATTCCTCTGTTCGGCTTCAGCGAGGCAGGCAAGAATCTGTTTAATTTGTTCCTCGTCTGGTGGAACTTTAGGCGGCATCTCATCCTCTAGTTCTGGGGATTGGAAAATAAGACCGGTGTTAGAGGGAAAATCAAGGAAGGGATTACCGAGGCAATGATCTTCCTCGGTAATCTCGGATGAGATAAAAGGGTTGGTTTGAGAGTAACCACCCTGAGCATGTGGGAACCAGGACTCAAGAGGGTCATGAGTCTTGGGTGGTCCAAGGTGCGCTCGGACCGAGGAAGACGAGTTACTTGGGGGACTCATAGAGAGATCAGTGAATAGTGCGTCGAGATCTCCCCAATCACTCATCTTGATGAGGGAAGAAGATAGGATTTTACTCCTACCTGAAGCAAGCAACAAGAACAATCCAAGACCCTGGGTTCACACTCAACACAGTGAAGGACTCAAAGTTGAGTCCAATTTATCTTGTAGTTTTTAAGTGTGATATTCAAGCAAAAATAGCAAGGATTACGCGGCCTAGAGGAAAGTCGGCTTAGAGCCGGATGCGTCTTCCCTGTTTATCCTGTCGCCTAAGATACCGTCGATCCTCCCTTTCTTTGCTCCTATCCGGAGTGGGGACTCAATGACGTGCCCCTATCTACCTGCACTGAGGCGGAGGCTGACAAAGCTTTTAGGGCTTGTCGCAGAGTACCGCTGGTTCGCCCCTATCTACCTGTGAGGGCGGAGGCTACTTGGTACTTGTCAAAGAGTTTAAAAATATCCCACTCGTGATAATTGCTAAGATCAGTTGGCTCGTGATATGGAAGGCGGGGATTTGGGCTCTGCCTTAAGGTGTTCACACACACTCAAGTACCCTCACTCAGCCTGAATACAAGATCGGGGATTAATCTCCCGCAAACAATTTTCAGATTTTATTCTCTTTTTTTGGTCAATACCGTTAGCAGTCCCGATTTTAAAGTTAAGTTATCACTGCAATTAGTCCACCACAAAACACGCCTATCGGACAGTCCCAATTTCCTTTTTAATTTAAGTGACAAAATCAGAGGGGGAAATCGAGAAAAGCCGATGCAAGTTGAAATCGATGATGCGTATGCTGAGTAGAGAATACTTACAGTGATCCCTTCGCTGTTTGATGCAGGATGCTATACAGAATTGAAAACTTTATTCTACATGCAAATGCAAGCGCTGAAAGCCGCTCCTAGACAGGCAGTTCTATTAGCGTGAAGAACAGTTTAATTTGAACTAAGTCCTACGGTCTAGGTGTGTCTTTTATGTGTAATGTGTGGTCCTATTGATTACGAGCACAAACAAGTCCTAGAGTGGCTCGAGGAGCCGCTAGTGCAAGCTAAATTACCAATCACCCACACAGCACACGGGACACAGTTTCCACTATATTTACACGCGCGAGATCCCAAACGGGAACCGCTGAAAATAATGCAAAAGAAAAATAAAATAAAAAGTACAATGCCTCTCTTTCTCTCAACACAATTCAAATGCTACGTCCTCGAAGCGTCGCCGACTCCTCGCGGTCCTCGCACAAAAATTAAATGGAGGTCAGAGAGTGACACAAAAATAATGTAAAAAGAAAATAAATAAGAGAAATAATTACAAGAAAAACCGGGGGTCAGACTACCCGGGGATTGGAAATCAAACACTCAAAAATATGCTACAATTAACCTAAGCCGTGCCTCCCCGGCAACGGCGCCATTTTGATATCGCTCCCGCACCCTATGTTAATTCGGTCAAATTAATGTCCAAATTAATGTTAAGTGTTCATTGCAGTCGGATACGAGAGATTAATCAAAAACCACTTAAATAAGATTTTGGTCAATTTTAAGCGGTAAAATTTTTTTACTTGGTGGAGTCCAAGGTTGATCTCAGGGAGGCAACTGTCTCCTTAGGTGGATTACAGCAATTTTCAAGTGTTGATGTTCGAGGATCAAATTTTTTTTCTTTTTAATTCTTATGCAGATATGTGCAGACAAATCTTAGCCAATTTAACGTTAAATTTAATTGATGTATCAAACGAAGTCCAAAAATAATGAAAATTGGCTAGATGATTATTTATGATGAAAATGACCTACACTAATTTTTTTGGAATTTTTCGACTCAAAATAATTTTTCTGTGAATTAAGTAAACAGACAGAGTGATTTTCAGTATTTAATTTTTAATAAATATCAAATCACAATTTTTCCAAGAACTAAAATTATCCTAGGTGGGTCTAATGACAAGGGACCTAGGAAAATTGACAGGACTTAAATTTACTGCGAAATGAATTAATTAAAATTAATTTAAGAAAATCACCGAACTATTTATTTAGGCCTCGATATGCGTGCAAATGCTATGAAATTTTTATGATGTGTTAAAAATGATGTCCTTAAGCTACTGTGATTTTTTTATAATTTTTGAAGGCACAGATAATTAATCAAAAATCAAAAGGCATCACTGGGCAAAATATGTCAACAATGAACCAATTAATTCATTAATAATTCAAATAAGCCTACAAAAATCAGACACATGTACTAACAGATAGAGGACAAGATTTCCAACAACATGCAATTTTTAGAATCTCAAAATGATGAAAAATGCACTCTATGGACACGTGCAAACACAAGGGTGTAAATGCAATACTGGAAATTGAAACTTCAAAAATTAAATATGCTGACAGGGACTAAAATGCAATTACCGATAACATGCAGGACTTGTATGCAATTTCTCCACGAGACACGTGCTCCTCACGTGAGGTCTGCTTCACAGGGACCTTTTTGTAATTTCCGAAAGCTTCAGGGGCGTCTGTGCAAATAACCCAGGTCGCACGTGCTCCTCATGTGGGCGACCTAGGTTCGAAGGGCGTCGGAGGCTCGGAGCGAGGCTCGGGTCCTCTGGAGGTTCGGTCTAGCCTCGGTGCAGCTTCGGGTCACCCGAGCCTAGGCTTGGGGGCTGAGGCTCGGAGAAGTAGACGTGGCGGCCTGAAGGCCCTTGGATCAGAAGCGCGATGAACGGTCGAGGACTGTCGCGGTGGTGGAATACGTGGCGGGACGAGGACCGTTCGATCGGATGATCGAACGGCCACTGCTTCTTCGTCTCTAACGGTCCTCCGCCACCTGCGGAGGGGAAGGCGGTGCTCCGGTGAAGGTTGCCTAGCTCCGCCTCGGTGGCCAAGCGCCGCTGAAGAGCTTCGTCCGCTCCCACGTAGCTCGGAAGAAGCGGAGTTGCACGACGAAGCCTCCGGTGGCCTCTAGATCCTTGGAGGGGTGCTGGAGCTCAGTGTCGATGAAGCTCGAAGGGGGCTCCGGCGAGGCTCCGGCCAATGAAGAATTTAGGACCTGCAAAGGGTTAGACGTACAGCCGAGGCGTGCAGGTGTTCGTGGAGGAGAGTGGAGTGATCGGCGAGGCCTACGGTGGAGTGAGGTGGTCCGGCGAACGAGCTCCAGCCAAATGGCGGAGCTGTTGGTCGGAGGAGGGTGAAACTTGTCGTCGGAGTGCGCGGAAGATACCGCGAGGATCGGAGCTTCGACGCGAAGCTCGTCGAGGTGATTGGAAGGCGCGAGGATGGTCAGTGACGGCGAATAAAAACGGAGAAAACTCAAGAAAATGGAGAAGAAGATCGGCGGACGGATGGGGGAAGTTACCTGGGGAATGGGGCTCAGTTTTGAGCTCCAGGTCGTCGCTCAAGGGATCGGTAGGGTCCCGAGCTCTAGCAGCTGCTCGAGGGAGGCTGCGGCACGGCGGTGGCGGCCGTGGATCTCGCCGGAGTTGGATCTCTGTCTTCGCTCGACAACTCAACCAATTGCTGTCACCAATAGGTAGCTTGGAGCTCGAGGGATCTCTCTGGAGTGGCGGATGGAGGTGAACGGTGCCGGTGGCTGGGTATTTATAGGGAGAAGGAGGTGGTCTGGCTGGGTGAGTGGCGAAGTTGGTGGCCGTCGTGGGGCGAGTATGGTGGAGATGGTGGTGCTTGAGGGAGCTGGCGAGGGAGAGGGACGAGTGGGGGAAGTCGTGGGGAGGTCAGCGGCCGGAGGAGGTGGCTGACGTGTGTCCAAAAAAGGAAAGGGGGCGCCCCTCCCGCAAGGCAAGGGACGTGGGGGAGAGGGGCGCCTGGAGGTAGGAGACGAGGTCTCCACCGTTGGATCTTGTGATCCAACGGTGGAGATCAGAAGGTGGAGCGACGGTGTAGATCTGATCAGGGAAGGAGCGATCAGGGATGGAAGCGCCACGTGGCACGCTATGGATCAGGCGGTTACGAACGGCTGTGATGGGCAGTGGGGGCCGATCGAGCGGATGAGGATCAAGGTGGAAGCGTCGGCTGAGATGGAAGATCAGAAGAGTGATCCAGTGGTGGATGGATGCGCCACGTGTCTGGCTGAGGGAGCGGCGCAAATGGAGGGATCAGATGAATCGCGGGGGAGATCTGACGGCAAGGAAAAGGGAAGCGCGTGGAAAGAACTGGACCGTTGGATCAAAAGCGAGATCCAACGGCGGAGGGCGCGGGCGGATGAGGCGATGGGCAGCAGGCCGCGTGGCACAACCAGAGGGCGCCACGTGGCTTGCTGTGAATGGCTGGAGAAAGAAACACGTGTAGAGAGAAGAGGAAGCCGAATTTGGAAAAACTCAAAACATGAAAGTTGTAGATCTTAATGAGATCTACAAGTTTCATGTTGACCAAAGATGGAGAGAAGGTCAAATATGATACATAAATACAAGGATACATAAATGTACATATGTAGTATACAAAATGACCCAAAAACCCAAGTCTCTCATACAAGCTCCGATTCAATGAAATAAGTCTCATTTTGAAGGTCTTTTAATATGTAGTATTCTAAGAGTGAGTAGACCTAATTAGGGGTTTGTATGAGGGCTTTATGTATGTTTTAATGTACAAGGGTTCTCAGGATATTTGGGCTATTTTACAAGGGTGATTTTTGGCATTCTTCCCTCTATTATTAAGGAATATATATATTATAGAGAAGAAGTTATTTGATGAAGAGGTATTTTACAGGGGATTTCTGGCTTCTTATTTAAATGCAGATGAGCTGCTAAAATGCATGAATTATGGATGCATGCATGAGTGTTATTTATGCAAGATAAAAGGAAATATGCCTCTATTTTCTCGGGAACAAGGCTCTATTTTTGACTTTTGATGTGATGAATCACAGATTCATCAATATGCAGGTACAAGTAGTTGCAAACCACGAGCGAGTCAATCAGTTCAATCAAGATTCCTCTCCTTAAATTTATTCCAGAAATAATTGATCAATGAATCCCAATATACATCCCAAATTAATTTTCAAGTCCCCCAAATTTCACAAAATGGTTAAAAAAACAAGGAAGCAATAGAATAAAATAAATGTACTCTAGAAGATCAATAAACTCATCGATAAATTAATGCTTGAATGGTGTCTCAAAATGACTAATATAATTGTTCTAGCTTATAGACAAAGTCATAAGGAACAAAATGACACCAATAATGTGAAAATCTAATAATAGATGCTCAAGATATCAATAAAGCGGGGTTCAGGGGCCTATTTGTAAATAAAATAAATAATAATAGTATCAATATGCCCTTTTACGGATATGGATGCAATTCTTGATAGATCGTTGGTTAACCTGTGTAATTTGCCCCGCATGGGGGTATGAATGTGATTCCCAAGAATGTGGAGGGTACGTATGCAGTTTCTCCAATTCACGTGCTTGACGCATGTGGTGGAGTCTTATGGAGTTCTTGATTAGTGTGGGGCCAGGTACGCAAAACTCTCAAGTCACGTACGGGCAACACATGAGTTGGCTTCTACGGTTCAGATGCCGCACTCGATGGCCTCGATCAGTGGCTGTGAGCGTGCAACATGTTCTCCTCCTGTGTGTGCGATGGGAAATGATCAATGGTAGTTTTTGCACGTTTGGAAGGTCGAGAAGAAGGGGTAGGATGTGAATCAACGGTGCATGTAGCTTGGTCCTCCTCTTCGAACCTTCTTCGCCTCCTCCAAGGCTTGCGATGCTTCTCCATCAATGGACTTAGCATTAATTATTTAAAAACGAGTGAAGTTAGGTAAAAATATATAAATGAATATGAATGCTAAATGTAATATTATTTTTTGTAAGTTATTTACAAGTGCATGAAAGTTAATTTTATGATATAAATATGTGAATACATCTAATTTCTTAGGACGGAGCTCTATTTTCAGCTAATTAGAGTGATGAAACACATATTCATCAATATCCTAATGGTAAACCATTCAGATATACGTAAATGATCGATCAACATAAATGCATACATTTACGGATATCTTGAAGTCCTCATATGTAGCACGTATATATGAGAGACGCAAGGTATCTATAAAATATGATATTTATGTTGACTTTCCTTAGTTCAGAGGCTCCGAACTAAGAGAGTCTTTAAATATTCAAACAGTGAATTAAGAATATACTTGATACATGTATGTTAGAGTTTATATCTGAGAAAATTTTCAGTAGTATAACTTCATTCCTCTTCGATATACTAGATTAATATTAATAAAGTTTAACTCTTGTTACTTCGGTGATAATTTTAAAGGCTATTAAGCTTAGTTTATGGGGTATATTAAATGGGTGAGGGGTTATGCTACCAAAATTTGCTCAGATATAAAGTTTAACTTTCATATAATAAGGATGTTCTTAATTTAAGGTTTGAATAATTACGAATGGATGTAGGAGATAATATTAATTTAAAAAATCTCTCTTATCTCCTATATTAATTGATATATATTAGGCCAACGTTACAATTACTTTGATTTATCATCCTAAAATCTTTTTTCATGGTCAAGATGCGACCAATAGAGAGTGTGTCCAAGACGAACCCTTATTAGAGACATTTCAATGTGGCATGGAAGAGTTTGTTGCATTTTCCTTCACCAACGGTTCTTCTGTTGTTGGTTTGGACGGCAACATCATATGTCCAATGTGTCGTTTACTAAAGCAGAAGGCTAAAGAGAAGTATAATTACACCTCTATAGGAATTGTTACATGGAGGGTTATTATACATAGTAGAGACACGATGAAATCATCTCACCTCAAGTGAATGAGTGAAGTGAATCCATTTTTTGAAATGGTGATGGACATAGCTGGACCTGAATTCAGTAACGAAATATTTGATGGCGAGGAACCACATGGAGAGTCTGAAGAATTTTACAAGTTCTTGAAAAAGACAGAAGAATATTATGGTTAGGTTGCAAGACATATTCCTAACTCTCAATAGTTTCAGAACTTCTAGGCAAGAAAATAGAATTAGTATGACAGACATGAATTTTGATGCAGTGTTCGTTATCATGAATTACCCGGAAACTAGTATAAAAATTATGGGGGAAATGGGTTTAGCAGAGGTGAAGATCGATTCTTGTATGAATCATCATATATTCTATTATGGTAAGAATGAGAATATGTCGTATTGTACAGAATGTAACAAGCTTAGATATTAGGACGCTGCTAAAAATGGAAGAAAAATTGGACGAAAATTTTTACATTACCTTTGCTAACACCTCGACTAAAGAGATTGTATTATTGTAAGGAAATTGTAAAGGAGATGTTGTGGCATGCAGATCATACTCAACAAGAGTCTATTGGACATCCATCAGATTCAACAAGTTGAGAAACAATGATGGCTACTTTTCTGTCATTTGCAATAGAAAAAAGGAATTGTCTTGTCAATTTGTGTACAAACAGACTCAATATCCATGATAGAAGTAAAAACTATTCATATTGGTCAGTAATGACAATTGACAATTGCTTATAATTTGCCTCAGTTTTTATGTAATAGCAACAATTTATATTCTTATCACTCCTCGTACCTACTCCATCTTAGGAAATACATTGACTTCTATTAACGTCCTCTTGTAGATGAGTTGAAAAAATTATGTATAAACAGAGTTGATACATACTGCATCAATAAATGTCATATATTTAATATAAAAGTCGTGTTACTTTGGATAATAAATGACTTCCCAACATATTTAATGTTGTGTGGATGGAGTACTCGTGGATGAAAGAGTTGTTCTTATTATATGGAGAGTACAAAATCGTTCCAACTTCAACATGGTAAAAAAACCTTATTTATTTGATTGGGATAGGCATTTTCTTCCAAAATATCATCCATACATGAGACGGAAATAAGCATTCAAAAGTAATACTATTGAATTATCTAATCCTCCAATAATGAAGATTGTTGATATGTTGCTATCAGAACTCAAGAATTTGAAAATTCTACACTCGGTATTGGAGAACACACTCGACCGTTACAAGGTTTTGTAAAAGCATATGATTAATATCGACTTCCAATGATCGAATGAGAAACTTAATGATAAAAACCTGAAGGAGGGCTGATGAATATGCATTTCATCATCTTTATTCATTTATTTTAACTTAAATCTATTTTAAAACAGCTATAAATATCAATAAACATATTCTTTTACTAACTCTCATTCTTGTGTAAATATTGTATATTTAACATTGTTTTAACCTAAAATAAATAAAGAAAGAAAATAAAGGAAAGAAAATAAAAGATGGTATATATGTAATATATACTGGTTGAATCTGACCTCAAGATTAGATCAAAACTTGACCTGACTAATAATAAAGTAGCGAGGATATGGCCTAAATACCAAAAATATATGAAAAAATAAAACATCCATTTGTGTACATTCATCACTTATGTATTATTGTATATAATACACATTCTTTTCATTAATTTATTTATACTTAAATTAACCTCAAATAAAATCATTTTCTTCTCAAAACTTGTAAATAAAAATATTTTGTAAATAATAAAAATAATTGCAAGAACATTTAGTATATATTGTGTAAATAACAACACTCCGAAAAAAGCCGCAAAGCTAAACTTGACACATCAATATCTCCTCCACCAGAAATCAAATTTAATCAAACTCACTTTCATTGTAATCAAAATTAAAGAACCTTTAAAATGGAAATGGTTTCATAATAATCGGAGTTAAAGTGTGAATGGGACTATTTGGGGTGTTTTTATATATTATACCTATGTAAATTATGTATATTATTCATTTATTTATTTCTCTTGTACATATTTGTATTTGAATTTTATAAAATACAAATAATCACAAAATCAAAAATCAACAAAAATAAACTCATGTAAGTATTGTACATGTACCACTATGTATATGTTGAAAATACCCCTATTTATTTAACCTAATAAAATGACCTCTTAAAAATTAAATAAAAATATCATTAAAATCCTTCTAAAATATTGTAAATTAAAAAAGTATTAATTTATATATATATTTCTAAAATGAAAATCATAGTCTTTTATACATGGGTATATATACATGTATATATATCACTTAAATTACTTTTACACGTGTATATACATTATTTAATTAATTAAAAATTACCAAAAATAAGTCAATTAAATTATTAACATTTTTCTTTATATTATTTTCTATTTTATTTCATTTTAATTTTATTTATATTTATTTCTTATTTTTCTTCTTATTTTATCGTGTAGTCTATTTTGTCTCATTCTCCTCGCGTTCTGATTGGTTGATCCCTGGTCTGTTGACCCAGGTCAACTCCTTAGTCCACGTATGATTTCCATATTTCTCGCTGCCTGCCATTCCTTCTCCCATTTGTGCACCAATCACTAACATCCCCTGGTCCCTTCTCATAACTTTCATCCCTAGTCATTAACTCCCTCACTAGCTCTTCGGATCCCACCTTTGCCTCGATCCGCTCATGATTCAAATTCAAAACTTCAATGGACTCCAACCTATATATATTCCCAGATCTCCTCCATTCACAGTTTGATCATTTTTCACGTACTTCTTCACCCAAAGATGGTTCCAAGAAGGTGAAGCAGTGATAGAGCTTCCATCCCTTCATCCAAGAGTGTGAAAGATTGCTGAATTTCGAGATCCACTAACGTGGTTGGAGCTCCACCACGTTCTACCTCTTCGTCCACCACATCGAATTGAGGAGAGCTTTCACCTTCATCCTCCATTGTAGTGTAATCGTAGGTAGATGTCCTTTAATCTTTGTTTATTATTTAGATTTCCATTAGAGAGCTAGATCAGATCCCATTTTCATCCTAACTCTGATCTGCAAGATCGACGTCCACCTAATCATATTTTTAAAATCCAACTTCGCCTTTATCTTTGCACAACTTTTCTCCATTTCTTTCCACGCATGAGCCCCCTCGGGTCACCCCAGATTTGAGGAACGATCTCCTCTCTCGATCCAATGGTCCAACGCCACTCGACGGTGTAGTAATCTACCTCCATTGTTATGTAACAGTGACAAATTATGTTCTTATCATTCCTAGTACGTGGACCTACTCATCTTAGAAAATACATTGACTTCTATTTACGTCCCCTTGTAGATGAGTTGAAAACATTATGTATAAACAGAGTTGATGCGTGCAGCGTCAATAAATATCAGATATTTAGTATGAAAGTGGTGTTACTTTGGATAATAAATGACTTCCTAGCATATAGAATACTGACTGGATGGAGTATCATGGACGAAAGAGTTGTCCTTATTATATGGAGAGTACGAAATCGTTCCAACTTCAACATGGTAGAAAAATCTTATTTATTTGATTAGCATAGATATTTTCTTCTGAAATATCATTCGTACAGGAGATATAAATAAGCATTCAAAAGTAATACTATTGAGTTATCTGATCCTTCAATAATGAAGATTGTTAACATGTTGCTATCAAAGCTCGAAGAATTTGAAATTTCTACACTCGATATTGGATGACACACTCAATCGTTACCAGGTTTCGGTGAAAGCATATGATCGATACCAACTTCCAATGATCGAATGAGAAACTTAATTTAAAACCCTGAAGGAGACATCTCAAATAAGATTAGAACTTTGGGATTATTCTAGGTCTTCCAATATGCAGGATGTACGAGTATTAGAAATACTCGAGGGTGATGTGATATTAATCAATTATATAATCATGACACTTCCATTCTGAGAGAGTGATGGAATATGTTCATATTTTAGTGACTCCACTCAGTTGACTAATTATCCGGTCGTAGTCCAAATGTTGGACATTGATCTGAATATGATTCTGATGGAAAGAGAAGATTGGGTATTATGTATGACTTGATTAAACGTATGAGATCTCATAGATTTGGATGCGATATTAGAGCTCATTGTCCAAGTCACTATACATGTAATATACAGTTGCCTTGTCCTTATATCCAAGTATCCAGGAAGAAGTAATGAAAGGATCGAATTTCAGAAAGTAAAGTGTACTTCAGATAGGGCTCAAGTGAAAAGTGTATGCAAATAGGCTAGTAAGTTAAAATTTCCAGACAGCTACACATCGAATCTTTCAAATCTCATTGATTCAAAAAAGTTGTATTTTAAAGCGATGAAAAGTCACAACTATCATGTCTTCATAGAAAGACTATTATTACTAGCATTTAAAGGATTATTACCAAAAAATATTAAGGATGTTCTATCGGATATTAGTAGATTTTTCATATTATATGCTCTACATGGATCCACGTTGATGAGATGAGTTATCTCAAAAAGAATATTCTTGTATATAATGTGTAATATAGAGAAGATATTTCCATCAATATTTTTTTATTCGATAGAGTATCTAATGACTCATCTACCATACGAGGCTAAAGTTGGTGGAGTCGTGAAGTATAGATTGATGTATCTATTCGAAAGGTAATGGCTTAATTTATATGTGATTTTTCATCCATCACGTTAATTTTATATAATATTATTTATTATATTTATCAGGTTTAAGTTTTTTTCTTAAACAGAAAGTACAAAATAAAAGTCAGATGGAGGGTTCCTAAGTTCTCAATATATATATATATGAAGAAGTGACAACCTTTTATGAAGTAGAGATGATCCACAATAGACTGAGTAGAAAATGAAATTAATCTCTCATATAAAGATTATCATATAAGCATCTTTCGTCAACTAATAGGAAAAATAAGAAAGTGTGTTATGTCAAAGCAAGAGAAAGAAGCTGTTGAATTATATAGCTAAACAATCACAAAGGAATAACACCATATGTCGAGTACGTTAATATCTATAGTAGTTTTTATTATTTGTAATTTTTATAACTTATTAATAATCTTCATTTCATTTGAAATATGGATTTCAGAATGAAAATTGGTGATGAGAATCCATCTTGGAATGAAAGTTTAATAACCAAATGAAGTGCTAAATGATAACGAAGAAAGGTGATAAATCATGTCTAATCATGCAATGGTTGTTTGTACCAATGATTATCGTTTTCATATGATAAATTCAAGTAGAAACTTAAAGACTCAGAATTACAAGGTAATAATCCGTGGATCTTGTGACAGAGAGGACATATCGACTACTACGAAATCTTGAAAGAAGCTTTAGAAGTATAGTACAATATTACAGAACTTAACAAGATTTTCTTGTTTTTATGTGATTTGTATGACCCAAAAGATGGTGTAGTTATTCATAAAAGAAACAACATGGTTGATGTGATCGTGCGAAAATGTATACAAAGATTTGAACCGTTTGTCCTTGCTACACAAGTGGACCAAGCATGTTATCTTCTCAAGTCTCACGAAAAAATAAAAATATTAAATATTTTATAGTGATGCGGATAACTTTCAAAGTAACATAAATAAGGAGGACAATAGTGTAGATGAGACTCAATGAAGTTTTCATAATTGACTACAATCATCATAATATAATAAAAGTTGTTTCCATTATTTATAATATTCCCTCGATGGATCATGTTGTAATAAGTACCTATTTAATGGGAGATGTGGATGATATAAAAAAGGACCTGTCTACGACAGTAATGGTGAAAATAACGATATTTTATATTATTCCCACAGTGAAGATTAACGTATAAACCTCAGTAAAGTATATATATCTTCTAATGTTAGGTTTAAATTAATTTTACAGACTTTAAATTAATTTTTTCTATGTTAATTAATAGACATGGTTGGTTTCGGAGATGGAGCTTCACATGGATCTCAGCGATCTGATCGGTTGTCCACTTCAAAGTCCTCTTTGCCTTCTAATCCGCATACTTTTTCGGGGCCTCCTTCAGATGAGATGTGTCGGCTTATGATGCATTACAAGTCTTTTGGTGTTCCTCCGCCTCCATCGTACGGAGGTGTTTTCGGTTAGCCATCTTCTTCACAGGTTCTCGAGCCCTTCCTTACACCGATTCTAGCATGTCCTTCTATGGACTTGGCTTCTCCATCTTCTGCATGCCATAGCATCAATGTGCATGTGCTTGTGTCACCTACGAAAGATCAGTGTTTCGATTCATGCCCGCTTCTACAGATTTCAACTGACGGGAGGTAAATACCATTCGTAAATTATATTTTATTATTTTTTCTTCCATATAGATATATGATCTAATTTTCATTTTTTGTAGTGATGTTCTGAATAGCAGCCATGTTACTAAAGAAATAATGAATATTATCAAGATGCACATAGTTCTCGTAGTGCCACATTCCCACCATTGAGCATGAGAGGTTGTTTTACTTGTTTTAGTAAGAATTTTAAACTGAAAATTTAATAAATCATGATATATTTGGTTAAGTAATGTATTTTTGTACTTTTCAGGGTAGGTGTTTAGTCTCTGACTTAGGAAAGGGGTCCTACCATCGAGCGTTTACCCTTATGATGGAGAAAAGAATGAGTGGCACTTTTTTATGTTAGAAGGGACTCACATAGGAAGATATGTCTGGAGAAGATGGATTTTGAGGGGATGAAAAGATTCCCTTGACTTGGTGTACTGAGAAGCGGTATTTACTTTTTTGCATTGGTTAGATTCTAAAAATATAGATTTTATCTAAATTTCTTATAATAATATTCCCTACATGTGGATATGTTTTTGTGATTTTCAGTTCAAATGCTGAGTTTGGGAGGAGGTCAGCGACTAGTAGAGCAAACAGTCAGAAGGAAAGGATAAGATTGATAAGTTGCTCTAAAAGCCACAATTAAATATGGGTTGAACTGGTAATTTTAACAATTTTATATACCATTTTAAATGTTTAAATCTGACTTATGCATTCTTTTTTTGTTGTAAATATTTTCCTTTTTCATGTTGCTAAGTTGGAAAAGGAACTATTTATTCAAGAATGGTGGGCTAAGACACATCAATATGGGAAAGATGGTGATTCTCAATGGTCTACTCCTGATGTGGGAGAAGTGGTGGTTAGTATTTTTGTTTATTGTAAGTGATTAACAAATTATAAACCACATTAAATATTAATATTTTTCCCAATTTTCATTTCAGGATCGATGTATGACCCACAGTGTCGAGAAATGGTCAAGCACTCCTAAGGATGAGCGACCAACATTAGATAAAGTTGTATGAAAACATGTATAATTAAATAAAATTTATGTGATTAAATCATTATACACTGTTGTCTCTAAGGTTATAAAATTTTGATTAGAGTTTTTGGAGGAGAGGGATGTTGATTTCGTCAAGAGGAAATAGACGCTTGGTGTTCTTCCTCCATATTATGTGGAGGAGCATCGACACTCTCACTCTGCTTATTGATAACCATCATATTCACGGCCTCAGTCATCATACAACCATCACCATGTATGGATTGTCAAATGGTGATGGCAGTGGATCAGGAGACCACGTTGCATGAAGATTTCACTACATACATCTAAGAATTAATTAAGAGTAATCTAAGTATATTCTAAGTAGTCATGTTTCATCTCTACTATGTTATTTATTTATATAATATTTCCCAATAGATCATAAAGGCCATCGGTTCATCAAGAAGAGAATAAAGAAGAAAAGGAAGATGAGGAAGAGATCGATCCAGAAGAAGAAGCTCGAATGTATGAAAGGTTCAAGGAAGTGAAAAAAGAAGTCTAAGCAGAGTTTGTTCTCAAAGATCTTTTGGAGAAAGAAGAAATAAATATTATATTTTTAATAGTAGAATAGTGAATGCCTTTATATTTCTATGAACTTTTATGTGGTGTTTAATGTATAATATCTGCATACATTATATTTCAGATTTCTAATGCAATTTATCTATTTCATGTCATGAATAATATATTATGTAGGTTCTTCTTTATTTAGTTACTTTTGTGCAGAAGATATAATCATTATAGGGTCTATCAATCACTTGATAGTCAATAAATATCTCATGTATGATTTTCGACGATCCTTTTAAACACCTATAGTGGTTTTAGAGCATGTCTTACAGGTTCGACGGAGCTTCAAATCTTCTATGAACCTGTAAATTTCTTTCCCCAATTCTGGACCTGGCGAGCACATGTGCTCTCCTAGTATAAGCTCATGTGCTCGCACACATGTTCACAAGTACACTCAGTTAGGTACGGGGCATGTACACTGGGAGGACATGTGTGTGCCTATATTGACTTGCATCTAGGCTAGCTGCATGCACATGCCAACCCATCTCTTGGGCGAGCACATTGCGACTACTCAGCCTGCACTTGGCGAGGCTATACGTGCTCGTCGACCCTGTGTTTTTTAGTGCAATATTTATTATTATAAATTAAATATGATACTTTTATTTATCCATAAGACATGCTTATTTCATTACACACAACCAAAGAATTAGAACATTCATGTTAAAATACAACCTGCAAGATATAATAATATATAATATAATATCAAATAGACAAGGTGAAAATTTTGTTAAATGATTTGCGTGCCGAAGCGCATTTATTTACACTACTATACTCTATTCACAAGCGTCTAAAGTGGCGTTAATAGGAAAAGCTTAAAAAATGAGTTAACTTTCAAATGTAGTAATTGGTAAAATGTCACGTCGGGAAACCACTTGTATTAACCGTATAGCCAATATAATGTTTAAATAATAATTGATTTAATTATTATGGCTTATCTATTCTTTTTCTTTAATAATATGATTGTGTTAATATTTTAAAAATTGTGAGATCCGTCCTTGATTTTTCATTAAATTAAATATTATAAGTAAATATATAATCAATTAAAAACCAAAATTCATTGATGCGTAAATTTTCTTGTTTACATGAAATGAAAACACGATTATACTGACATATTAATTGTCTGGACGAACCTTGTGGAATGACCTTCGGTCAAGCCGTCTGTGTCAGTTGTGCGAGGGATCGGGTCTCTCTCGAGATTATAAACCAAGGGCTTGGGAGGGGTGAGAACAAACTAAGCGAGAGGCTTTTACGTCTATAAATAAACCTCCATCGGGAGGGAAATACTTCATCGATCCCAGCCTTGTCGAGGTGAGCTCGCACGCTATATCTCTCTCTCTCGTTGGTGACGTGCCTTTTTCTCCAACATTAACTACGGAAAAATCAATAATTGTGTAACCAATTAAACGCCATATTGATTTGTAAGAATTTATCTACAATTTTCCATGCGACAATCATAAACACTACATATAATTTATTTACAATGAAGAGTATAGTATAGTAGGCGTCCAACCATTGACCGATTGAATTCAAGACATTCGCTTATTGATCAGATTGTTGCACCTGTATATTATTACGTTTTTTATTCGAACTTTATATTAGGTTCATTGTCTATGGTGTAGATGTCCAGATGAGACTCTTTTTGTTCTTTTCCGATATTTTCTTGGTTGGGTATATTTGTATACTAATATAGTATAATTATCTCATTTTATTTGACAACTATTTTGTAAAGGAATTTTTACCCGGCAGATCGTATAAAATTTTCAAATTACCTCTACTACCTTTGAAACATCAATATTCTTCTCTTGCCCCCGTAAACTTGCTCCGTCTTACCCCACAGACCCTCTCGTTAGTTGTTTTTACTTGAGTCAACAGGGTGGGTTAATCTAACTAGAGGTGAAAACTAATGGTGGATCTTCCACCTCCTTTCTCTTCTTCCCATACTACAAACCTCTCTCTTCTTCCCTCTCTCCTCTACGGTGATGATGGCTTGTATGAAGAAACCGAACATGGAGAAATGGCCAACCTGCCATTCGTGAGCTCCTTGACCTTGACCTCAGCTAAGGCCTCGGGGTCGTCGACAAGGCCAAGTGGGTTAAAGCTGCCACCTGGGTAGAGGAGGTCAACCACCTCTCCAAGAGACCCACCGGCAACGCAGTATCCCTCGACAACTCCCATAAGGATGACCCGAGTAGCCCAGATGGCCAAGATGCTCTGAGCGTGGATCAAGTTCGGGTTGCCAAGGTAGTCAAGCCCGTTCTCGTTGAAGATCTTGGATCCGACCTCACTTGGTTCATCCATACCAAAAATGTGATACATCGTTCCCAAACAAAAAAGGAGATACGATCCCAAACATAGCACCAATCACTCGACATCAGTTGGTTCATCCATACCAAAAATGTGATATATCGTTACAATCGAATCCCCAGTAAAATCAAAATCCAACAACCCATATTTACACCAGAAGAATCGGCGGCATCGTCTCCCCAGTAAAATCAAAATCCAACAACCCATATTTACACCAGAAGAATCGGCGGCATCGTCTCCCCGGAAGAACACACAAGCAGGATCTATGGCAGCAGTAATAGCAATAGCAACACCGGTGGACAGAACCGACCCATTTATATCTATACTACATATGATGATAGAGGGAGGGCGAGTTTCATATATATATATATATATATATATACATATATATATATACATATATATATATACATATATATATATATGTATATATATATATGTATATATATATATATGTATATATATATATATATGTATATATATATATATGGGTAAAATGGGGCTGCCCCTAGGGAGTAGCCAACTTGGCTACTCCCACCCCTATTTTTCCCTCATTTTTTATTTTTTTAGAAAATAAAAATTTGTATATTCATCACTATATCCCTTTCACATTCTATTAAAATTTCGTCTGAAACAGAGACTCCTAAGCCCTCCATCCAGACGTCATTTTTTTAACGGTCGCAGGATTTTTTAAATCGACCATGTTTGGATGGAGGCCATAGGAGTCTCTGTTTCTGACGAAATTTTAATAGAATGTGAGAGGGATATAATGATGAATATACAAATTTTTATTTTCCAAAAAAATAAAAAATGAGGGAAAAATAGGGGCGGGAGTAGCCAAGATGACTACTCCCAGGGGGCAGCCCCATTTACCTATATATATATATATATATATATATATAGGATTTTTATCCAGAGGGCACTGTGCCCATTTGAGATAAAATGGGCCCTTATTCTGCACCGTTAGATGAAATCATGCAATCCCATGATTATAGGAACCGCATATGTAACCGTCTTTTTCGTAAATATCAATATTAATTACGTTCCTTAATTAGCAAAAGAGTCATTTCTTCTCGCTTGAAACTCTATCGAGAAAAAAATCCCTTTTTCTCAATCGTGAGAGCATCGATCGTTTGTTATCACGCAATCTGGAACCAATCGTATTTTGATTTGGATTTTTTAATTTTTACATGTTTTTCGTTGCTAATATATATTTAATAGGTTCGTGCATTGCGAGTAGATTATGATCGTGATATATCATATTCAACTATGAAAGACGACTTTTTCCATGGTTCAGAAAGTGAAGATTATTTATGTGAATTCGACGATGAAGGTAATCTTTTCGATTTGATTGATGTCAACAAGAACTCTGAAAGATTAGATATTTTTTTATATAATCATATGAATTTTTTTTGCAAGTTTTTCATTGCATCAGTGAAATTTCGAACATCTTAGCATCATCAAGATTATGAAAGTTCTAGTATTATATAAGCATTTGTAAGTATCTGTAAGATCTCAGACGACCCAAGTAATATTTGCAAAAGAGTCAGTAAGTTCTTATGTAGCATATGTAAGTATCAATAAGTTATATAATGATTCCTGTAATATTTGCAAAAGAATCAGTAAGCTCTATTGTAGCACATGTAAGTATCAGTAAGCTATATAATAACACAAGTAATATTTTCAAAATCAATAGTAATATTTGCAAAAGAATAAGTAAGCCCGTATGTTGCATATGTAAGTATCAGTAAGTTATATAATGACACAAGTAATATTTTCAAAATCAATAGTAATATTTGTAAAAGAATAAGTAAGCTCGTATGTTGCATATGTAAGTATCAGTAAGTTATATAATGACACAAGTAATATTTTCAAAATCAATAGTAATATTTGCAAAAGAATAAGTAAACTATTATGTTGCATATGTAAGTATCAGTTTGTTATATAATGACGCAAGTAATATTGCCATATTAAATAGCAAGATTTTAAGTAGCACCTGTAAGTACCTTGTAGTATATGTAAGTAGCATATTTAAGTATTAATAATTATCAGTAGTAATATCAACAGTATGTTATTATGAAGCAACTTTAACTAACAAATGTAAGTATTTCACTTAAAGCATCAGTAATTTCTTATGTGTCATATGTAAGTATCAGTAAGTTATTAACTGGCAATAGTAATATTCTCAAAAGCAACAGTAACTTCTTTTGTATCACTTGTAAGAATCAGTAACCTATACCACATTATATGTAGCTATTGTAAGCCTCCATAAGTAATCGTGAATAGCTGATTCAAGTAAATTTGTTAATTTAAGGTGTTATGAATCAAATCTTATATTGTAATACATTTCATTGTTAACAGAAATAAAGAGTAATAGTAATATAGTTATCAGTAACTTCTACTGATGTAGCAGTAAGTAGTGAAGCAATATATTTGTAACAAAACTCATTATATGTATCAATTGTAAGCATCAGTAAATTAGGCATATGAAAGCTTCTGATACTAATATTCTGATACTTTAAATATGCATATTGATACTTTCTTTATTGTTTATTTTTTTAGTCAATGATGAATATGAAAGCTTTAAAGATTTAAATGATGAAGAATCCCCTATATCAGCCGTAGATCCTGCTATTATTCCTCGCGAGGGTCTTTCATTCTCAAACCTAAATGAATGTGAAATGTTCTATGAGAAATATGCCACTGAACTTGGCTTTAATATTAGGAGGAGTAGCACCAAATATTGTTTTGATCGGAGAAACAAAGTTAAGAATCTTTCTTTCAAAAAATATGTTTGTTGGAAGGAAGGACAGTATGTTCAAAATACCAAAAAAAGGAAGATATCATCGAGCCTGACTTTGGTTGACACAGAAGCTAATCTTGAGGGAATAGACAGCGAGGGTAGAAGATGTGGAATAAGCCGTTGTGGTTGTAAGGTAAAGTTGTGTGTGAAATTAAATCAGATATCAAAACAGTGGGATGTGGTCTCATTCGTTGAGGAACATAACCATAAACTTGTTTCTCCAAGTAAGAAGAAGTACTTGAGACCGAATAGGAGAATAACTAAGGCCACAAAGAATTTACTATCTTCTATGTCTCAAGTTAACATCCCTACGGCCAAACAAATTGCTTTTTTGGACAAACAAAGTGGATCTGATGAACGTATTGGTTCTATAGATAGAGACATATACAATTTGAAGCGTGATCAGAAGAAAGAAATTGAAGGTCATGATGCTGTTATGTTGTTGGAACATCTTGAATATTGCAAAAGTATGACACCTGATTTTTTTTATGTGTACAAGCAAGACGAGGATTCGTGTTTAACTCATTGCATGTGGATAGATTCTTACTTTATGGAAGATTATAAATTGTTTGGAGATGTTGTTACATTTGATACAACATACGATACGAACAAGTATAAGCTCATTTTTGCTTCTTTTTGTGGCGTTAACAACTATAACAAGATTTTATTCTTCTGCAATGCATTCTTAATGAATGAGACAAAGGAGTCTTTTGTATGGCTTTTTAAAAATTTTCTGATGGTTGTTAATGTCGCTCCCAAGTCAATTATTACTGATCAGTGCCCATCCATTAATGCTGCTTTAAGAGAAGTTTTCCCCACTACCAGACATAGATATTATGGTTGGCACGTTACAGCTAACATGAAGAAGAGGATTGGTTTAACCAAAAAAACTGATATAACAATTCCTTCATTGAATAAGATTATTTGGGGTGCAAAAAGTGAAGAAGATTTTGAAGCTGAGTGGGACAGAATAGTTTCAGAATGTAATTTAGAAAAAAAATAGATGGATTAATGTTATGTATAGTATCAGGAGAAAGTGGGTGCCTGTTTACATGAGAAGATATTTTTTTGCTGAGATGAATACAACACAGAGGAGCGAGAGCATGATATCTTTCTTACTAACCATGTCAATCAGCTGAATAGTTTATATGAGTTCATGACCAGATTTCAAACCGCAGTTGAAAGAATGAGAGAGCATGCTAATATGATGGACAATGATAATGAGAATAAAATTCCCAAGTTGGCTACGCAGTGGAGCATTGAAAAACAATTTTCTGAGCATTTAACAAAGACTTTGTTTTACATGGTTAAGACATGGAAGGTATTGAACTAAATGTGATTCCATTTCCTTCAGTTGATGATGTTATACAATTCAGAGTATATCCTATTAGAAAGATTGAAGATTTTAACAGAGTTACTTTTCATGCTTGTTACAATAAATTCAAATGTGATTGTATGAAAATGGAATCAATAGTTGTTCCTTATAGACACGTTATGTGTTTTAAAACACACTGATGCGTTAGAGGTTCACTCCTCTCTTTTATTGAATAGATGGAAGAAAGATATCAAGAGAAATGGTTACTATCCACTTTATAGGAAGAGAACAGTACAAGACGACAATAGTCAATTAAGAGTATTGGCTAATGAACTTATTAGCGAAGTTGATGGCAATAAAGAAGTATACGATTACATTAAGAAGGTCCTTATAGATGCTTCTGAAGGAGTCAAAGCTATTAAGAGCAAAAGGGTCATTGTTAATGTTGAAGATGTCCACGAGGTTAATGAAAAAAGTGATAAAACAGTATTTGTTGTAAAAGATCCCAATGTAGCAAAACCAAAAGGGTCTGGAAAAAGTGGTAGACCAAAGGGCAGCAGTAATAGATTGAAATCAATTAGTGAAGAGAATTCGTCAAAGGGTAGACAATGCAAATTATGCCACAAAATCAATGCTGGACATGATTCAAGGAATTGCCCTTCAAAATCTGCAAATAATGCTTGATGGTAAGAGAATTTCTTTAATTGATATGATTCATATTGTATTTCCAATATATTAACTTACTATTAACATTATCTATATTTTTTTCCATTACACAGGTGGATACATATTCAATGTAGCTGATATTCGAAAGGTTTGAAGTCTGTTGATATTCAAAGGAATGAGAAGATTGAAGCACATTCTGGCATACCCCATTTCAATTTTTAGAAGAATTTCATTTTTTTTATTTTTCCCTTCTTTGTAATCTTTGTAAATTGTGTACTATTCATCAAGGATGAACGTGTGTGTTTTTTTATCATTTTGTATTCAATTAGAATGATATTGTTATGTTTAATGTTACGTAATTTATAAGTTCTTTTTAATTATTCACTTTACATTAGTAAATTAGAAGCATGTATCAGTAAGTTCTTCATACTCAATGGTATCAGTAAGTACGTAACATGTATCAGTAAATTTGATGAATGAATCAGTAAGTTCTTGCCTCTCACATGTATTAGTAAGTTTGGAACATGTATCAGTAAATTTGATGAATGAATCAGTAAGTTCTTGCCTCTCACATGTATTAGTAAGTTTGGAACATGTATCAGTAACTTTGAAGCATTCATCAGTAAGTTTATTTCATCTATCAGTATCTATTTCCCATATTTTCTTTGAAG
Organism: Ottelia alismoides; assembly: GCA_037367405.1. NCBI lineage: Eukaryota > Viridiplantae > Streptophyta > Magnoliopsida > Alismatales > Hydrocharitaceae > Ottelia > Ottelia alismoides. The sequence goes on along the minus strand of JAZKJV010002213.1, from coordinate 492,996 downwards.
AATGCATCAGTAACTTTGAAGCTTGTATCGGTAAGTTTGAAGAAGGCATCTGTAACTTTAATCATTATAAACCGTAAGTATCAGTAACTTAGCTAGTTTGGTTTTTCGCGGTTTTTACGCGATTTTTCCTTCCTTGCCTTTTCCGGTTTCACGCGGATTTTCGAGCCCCTAGCCGTAGGATTTTCTGCTTGATTGTGATGTAATTCATAGGATCCAAACACCCTAATATAATTGCCTGTTCCTATAGTGCGGTAATTGGACCTATAATAAAAATAATAATAAAATAGTTGTCCCATCACCTCCGAGCCTACGCACCGCGAGCCCGCCCCGTCAAGCGCTACTCCTGAACTCGACCTGTCGAGAAGAGGAGGGGTGGGTCTAGACCGAACTCTTTGGATTGGAGGTTGGTGGTCGGCTAGCCATTCTTTCGAGTAGCATTGTTGTTTAGGGACTCGGTTTTTCCGCCTGCACCATTTAGGTAGTTTATTTCCTGTCTTTAAAATTCTGCGCGGATCATCTTGCATGTAGACTGCTGGAGTCAGGTACGCATTTCTATCTCTGCATGCATCATTGATTTATCGCGCATCGGCTTTTTCGTCTTCTCCCCCTATTTTGGACTTAATAACCAGGAGAACCGAAAAATTCGTTAGGCCTTTTGCTTGTATTAAAAAATCTAAAAAAGAGAAATAAAATTGGGACTGCTAAAACTATCGACCCTACAAGACACCTCACCTAAAAATTTGTCTTGGGGAGAGCAATCCCCTTATTGTTTGGTTTGGTTGAGCGACCCGCTCACTAGGTAGAGCCCTCCGATGCTATTCCTGACTGACTACCACCTCTTCCGTGCGGGCCAGTCGGTTGGGGTAGCATCGGGAATCCCAACAGGTCATGTAAGCGCTCTGATAGATTATTTGTTCACCTAATAAAATTTGACAAGATAATTTGACCGAGCCTTTACGGTCTTCAGCTCGTGTAGCGTTGGTGAACAGAGGGTTTGGTTGCTGATCATAGTTTTTCCAGATCTCATCCGCCTTACTCTCCAGATCATGATAATGGGCAGGAGGTCCCTTAGGCAGCCTCTGGCTGCACCGCTTTTCAGCACTCCTGACCATTCATCTAGGTCGGTTCGTGGGAGCTCAGACCCGCTCTCCTAACCCGAGTATGATTCCACCCTGTTCCCCCTCGACCACCCTTCTTCTGATTCAGAGATACCAGTACCATAAAAGAGACAGACAGATGATTTATCGGCACCTGAGTTCGGTTGTTTTGGTTTTTCAGAGACGATGGCCGACAGTTCTGATGATCGCACCAGAGGTCCACAGGGAGAGCAGCATTTCGTTCTGGACCAGGGTTCGATCAACTCCACCTTGATCGCCTCCCTCGAGTCAGTGCAGCAGCAGCTGAGGGATCAGGGAGCATTCATGATGGACATGAGGAGAGAGCTCGAGCAGATGAGAGCCAACCGCGAGAACCGCGGAGGAGGAGGACCCGACGATGCGGCAGCTGCCGCCGCAGCCGCAGCCGCGGCAGTAGCCGCAGCAGCAGCAGGAGGAGCACCACCACCACTTAGATCGATGCGGGAGAACCACAATCCCGGGTCGACCTTGACACACCGCTGGGCGGTACTTCCGGCGATCGTGGGAGACTTCAAGTTCCCCCCGAACACCTTGCATCTCTTACCTCGATTTCACGGTTTGACGACAGAGGAGCCTCATCTCCACCTGCAGGAGTTTGAGATGATATGCAGCACTGTCCACAATCGTCAGGTGGACCAGGACACTATCAGGATGATTGCCTTCCCCTTTTCCTTAGCAGACAGAGCAGCCACCTGGCTGAAGCACTTGGGGAAGTTTGTTTACACCTGGGAGCAGCTCCGCACCGAGTACTTGAACAAGTACTATCCACTCGGACGGACCAATGCAGCGAGAGCCCTCATCAGCAACTTCTCCATGCTCCCCAATGAGCAATTCCATGAGGCATGGGAGAGGTTCCGTGAGCTGACTGATCGATGCCCGCACCACGACATCTCGAAGCCGAACCTTGTTCAGAGCTTCTTCAGCGGGCTGACACCAGAGCTTCAGGGCTTGGTGAATGCTTCTTGTGGCGGGTCTTACTTCGCCAAGGATCACGACCAGGTCTGGGCCATCTACGAGGAGATGGCCGAGAACTATATGGTGATGTCCCAGACCAGGTTATACACTCAGGGCAGACCCCAACAGCCAGGACTCGTGCAGTACCAGAGGATAGCACGGGTCGACGCCGGTCCTTCCAGTTCATCCGCAGTAGCAGCAGCACAGGCAGAGTCATCCGCTGCGGATATGGGTATCATCAGTGAAAAGTTGGATCGGATGGAGCTGATCGAGAAGAAGCAGTGCCAGGGCATCACTCAGATGGAACAGATGGCACAGACTCTGAGCGACATGAAGACCCAGCTCATGTGTCTCCAGGAGGCACAGACGGCTTCACAACCCCGTCTTCAGTCGCGTGACGATACCGGCAGCAGCAGCAGCTCGTTCCAGCGCTCCAGCTCACACCAGCAGCCTAGACAGGTTCACCTTGTATAGGCGGAGTCGTACTAGCAGCAGCCCTCCTACCAGTCACCACCATATCCAGACATGTAGATGGTGGTATACCAACCGGACCAGCCTTTGGCAGTACTCCCGCCAGCCCAGTACGATGCAGAGCCGTTGATGGATGTCAACGGGATTTGGTATGACCGTCCTCAGCCTGGGATCCGACGAGACCATCCCGGATTCAGGTGGGGGAGTGGAGGTACCCAGCCCCAGCAGCAGCCATCTGGCCAGGGAGGCCAGTACAGCCAGCAGAGGGATCACCAGCAGCAGCAGGCCCAGTTTACCAGTCACAGCAGCAGTCTTCCTTCGTTCCTCGTCCCTATCAGCAGGGACAGTCTTGGAGGCGAGAGCAGTCTCACCAGTCACACCAGCAGCAGCACCCTCCTACATACCCCTCTCAGCAGCAGCAGCACCAGTTGCAGCAGCCTCATTACCAAAGAGGCTACCCGTCGGGCTCTCATGGTCCACCATACGAGAGCTCTGCCTTGGACGACATAGCCCGCCTCCTCATGGACCAGCAGGCTACTTTCAGACGGGAGATGGACGAGTTCCGCCAGGAGATGCGGGACATCGTGAGAGGGAAGGCCGCCATTCCTGCCCAGATAGAGCCGAATCCCAACAGCCTGAAGCGGAAGTCTGAGCAGGTAGTTTGTACTGAGTATTCCACTCCTAGTGATACATTTAGTGATATGACTGGATATCTGTTTGATACTGACTTTGTCACACTTAGGAGTGGTAGGATGCCAGCAGGCAGCGCCTCGTCTGAGCGACAGCATGAGGATACACCTAGAGCGCTAGAGGAGGAGGAGGAGGAGAGCGGTACTGAGGCCGCACATGATGATGGTGGTGGTACTGATGCCACCAAGGATGTTGATCCCCCAGGCGGTGCTGAGGCCGCCACTTCACCAGTTCGAGGAGGTGGTACTGACGCTACCCGAGTTGCCGAGCCAGAGCGCGGTACTGAGGCCGCGAGTCTTCCAGCTGAGCCAGCCGATGGTGGTACTGAGGCCACCAGAGTTCATGTAGAGAGATCTGTTGTTTTTCCTTCACCTGATGTATCTCTGAACAGTTCTGTGAATAAAGGAAAGGGTTTATTTTCTTCTGGTCCCACTGTGGTGCATGATGTACGTGTGGATCCGGTCGTCGAACCGCCTAGACCCTTTTCTACTCCTTCATCTGAGAAGGACCCTGTGATCCCCTTCCCTAGAGACCTTCAGATGGGGAAGGGGAAGAAAAGAGAAAAAGATCCAAAAAAGAGAGAGCAGGAGGAGTTCAGCCAGAGCATGATTGACAGATTTCACATACAGCTGACCCTTCAGGAGGCTTTGCAGCACATCCCCCTTCTTCAGCAATCGTTGAGAGACAGGACTACAGTCAGGAGGAGAAGGAGGAACCACCATTCAGAGATTCATGTGCTGACGAAAGCCACGTGTTTCGCGATCCAGAACCGTCTGCCGGCCAAGAGGCCAGATTCAGGAGCCCCATATGTCAGATGTCATATCAGAGAGCAGAGGTTCGACCGGACTCTATTGGATAGCGGATCGTCTATCAACCTCCTTCCGGCAGCCCTTCTCGACCGCTTCGAGTTGGGCACTCTTCGACAGAGCAGGACATTCCTTCAGTTTGCTGATAGATCTGTCAAGAGGCCGAAGGGGTTGTTGCGAGACGTTGTCGTCACTATTCAGGGTCTGCAATTCCCCGTGGACTTCGTAGTGTTGGACATGGAGATCCCTGATTCAGTGACCGATACCCCCATCATTTTAGGTCGCCCGTTCTTGGACACAGCCAAGGCAGTGACCGACCATGATAGCGGGAAGGTATACTTTCGCGTCGAGGGCGAAAGTGTACAAATAGAGACGGTCGAGGACAGCAGAGCCAGAGAGAGATCATGCTCAGAGACCACTTCAGATACAGAGCAGCTGACAGATGCAGGGCTAGACATCCACCAGGACTGTGACTTTGTGATCACAGACGATGAGGCAGTTTGGGCAGACCCAGCAGCACAGGCCATCCTCTCATTTTCAGACACCGCTGATGCAGAGATGACAGCAGAGGAGAGCTTGGAGAGCACATTCCTGGTTCAGGATACTTTAGAGGCAGCAGAGCAGGTTCTCGACCGCGACACAGATTTTGGTGATGATGGTGGTACTGATGCCACCTTGTGTGATGCAGATCCCTCGGAGTCAGAGTCTGAGTGGGCAGATTGTGATGATTACATGCCAGACCTGATTTCCACTGAGCCTACAGTTGAGGAGGAGGTAGATGCCGAGCAGATCAGAGACAGTTCAGTTGAGTAGCCTTCTCCCGATCCAGTTTGCGAGAGTACACTTTCAGTCTCCCGGACAGATTTGGCAGCATACACGCATCTTCTTTCGAAGCCATATTTGCCAGCACCGAGTTGTCCAGAGCTGAAGCCACTTCCTTCGTCGCTGAAGTATAGATTCCTTGCAGGTGAGCATGAGATGTACCCAGTCATTATCTCATCCGATCTGACTGGAGAGCAGGAATCCCGTCTGATGGGGGTTCTTGAAAAGAACCGCAAGGCAATAGGATGGAGCGTAGCAGATCTCCATGGGATTAGTCCGGCCCTGTGCTCCCACCATATCTATCTCGAGGATGAGGCGAAGCCGTCGCGTGAGTTCCAGCGGCGGCTGAACCCAAATCTGAGAGAGGTTGTCATGAAGGAAATTTCGAAATGGTGGAGCACCGATTTTATCTATCCCATCTCCGACTCCAAGTGGGTCAGCCCTTTGCATGTGGTGCCCAAGAAGACGGGCATCACTACAGTGACTACCGAGTCTGGAGAGGAGATTGCTACACGAGTACCCACTTCTTGGCGGGTTTGTGTTGACTACAGGAGACTCAACCATGCCACCAAGAAGGATCATTTCCCCTACCCTTTATTGATCAGATTATTGAGAGACTGGCAGGGAAGAGCCATTATTGTTTTCTGGATGGGTACTCGGGCTACAACCAGGTGGCCATCGCTCCTGAGGATCAGGAGAAGACCACCTTTACCTGTCCCTTCGGCAATACGCCTTCCGACGCATGCCATTTGGGCTATGCAACGGCCCTGCGACTTTTCAGAGATGCATGCTGTCGATCTTTTCGGACATGGTAGGGGAGTGCTTAGAGGTCTTCATGGATGATTTCTCGGTTTACGGCGACGGATTCGACTCATGTCTTGACTGCCTAGACCGAGTACTCCAGCGATGTATTGAGGTCCGCTTGGTTCTTTCTTGGGAGAAGAGTCACTTTATGGTGACTCAAGGGACGGTGCTTGGCCACATCATCTCCAACAGGGGCATGGAGGTTGATCCGGCCAAGGTTGATGTCATTAGAAAACTCACACCACCGTCCAATTTGCGGCAGTTACGGTCTTTCCTGGGGGCACGTCGGTTTCTATCGGCGGTTCATCCGTGATTTCAGTAGAGTTGCCCGACCGTTGACTGACCTGCTGACGAAAGACACCGAGTTCCTTGTCAATGACAAGTGTCTTTCGTCCATTGATACTCTCAAGCAGTGTATTGTTGAGGCTCCTATCCTCCAGCCACCAGATTGGTCTCTCCCATTCGAGATCATGACGGACGCCTCCGATTTTGCCGTGGGGGCTGTGCTGGGACAGAGGAGGGATGGAGTTCCATTTGCTATCCACTATGCTAGCCGCACCTTGGATTCCGCCCAGCGGAATTATACAGTCACAGAGAAAGAGATGCTAGCAGTAGTGTTCGCCCTAGATAAGTTCAGATCGTACATCATCGGATCTAGAGTGACTTTGTACACAGATCATACCGCCATCCGATACCTCATGGCAAAGAAGGATGCCAAGGTCAGACTGACTAGATGGATCCTTCTACTCCAGGAGTTCGACATTGAGATCAAGGATAAGCCTGGAGTCAAGAATGTGGTGGCGGATCATCTCTCCCGTTTAGAGCAGCCTGAGGAGTCTGAGCAGATTGATCCCATTTGTGATACCTTCCCAGATGAGGCGATCCTTGCTATCGCCTCACTCCCGTGGTATGCCGATATTGTGAACTTTCTTGTTGCTAAGAAAGTCCCACAAGGTTGGCCCAGATAGAGGCTTAAGACCTTCCTCGCGAAGGTCAAGTCTTACCATTGGGAGGATCCCATCCTTTACCACGAAGGAGGGGATAGTGTCTGGCGTAGGTGCATCCCTCAGGATGAGCACCATAGCGTCCTCACTTACTGCCACAAGCTTGAGGCAGGAGGACATCACTCTGGGAGGAGAACGGCACAGAAAGTGCTCCAATCCGGCTTGTGGTGGCCTACCCTCTTCAAGGACTCTGATGAGTTCGTGAAGAGGTGTACTGACTGTCAGAGGATGGGCACTTCTGGACAGCGTGATATGATGCCAATGCAGCTCATTCACTTCTGTGAGGTTTTTTACGCATGGGGCATCGATTTCATGGTTCCATTCCCTAAGAGTCAGAGATTTGAGTACATTATGTTGGCCGTTGATTATGTTAGTCGTTGGGTTGAGGTTATCTCCGCCCGAGCCGCTGATGCCAGGACAGTTTGCAGATTTTTGAGGAAGCATATCATCATGCGGTTCGGGGTACCTCGAGTATTGATTTCAGATGGGGGGTCTCATTTCATCAACGACCAGGTGAAGGCACTTGCTATTGAGTTCGGCATAGACCATCGAGTTGCCACTCCATACCATCCACAGACGAATGGTCTAGCCGAGGTCTCGAACAGGGAGATCAAGACTATTTTGCAGAAAGTCGTCCGCCCTGACCGAAAGGATTGGTCACAGCTTTTGGACTCGGTCTTGTGGGCATATAGGACGTCTTTCAAGACACCATTGGGCACATCTCCCTTTCGCCTAGTTTATGGCAAGCCATGCCATTTACCTGTTGAGTTGAGGCACAAGTCACTTTGGGCAGTCACGGATATTCTTTTAGATCCAGATTGTGTAGGAGACCAGAGGAGGGCAGAGTTAGCAGCCTTGGAAGAGCTTAGAGATACAACCTTCTCAAACAGCCTACAGTATAAGGAGAGAGTGAAAGAGTGGCATGATTCTCATATCAGCCACAAGCATTTTGAGCCTGGACAGAGAGTATGGTTGTTTGATGCGAGGCTTCGTCTATTTCCAGGGAAGCTACAGAGCAAATGGAAGGGACCTTATCCTGTGAGAAAGGTATACGACAACGGTAGCATTGATATATCCGAGTTGTCTTCTGAGAGTACCTTTCGAGTGAACGGCCAGCAGCTCAAGCCATTTCTAGATCATGAGCCGCGGGTCGTTGATGTTGCCCCTATTCACTTTGCGTGAGATGTGGTCTCCTGATTCACATCTATTGCATCTCACGTCTGATTATCACTGTTCTTCCGACTTGTATAGATCCAGTTGTCTATATCACTCTATTCTTTAGTTCCACATCCATTTTCTCATCTTATGATTATGCTATACTTAGGGTGTACTTTACCCTAAGTATAAGGGGGATGTAGGACCTGCGGGTATTCTTTTCATTCTTTCTACCCCTGTTTTGCTGCCTATACTTAGGGATATTTTACCCTAAGTATAGGGGGGGCAGACTCTGTACATTCTTCACTCGGATTTCCCTTCATGTACAGCTTGCTATACTTAGGATTAGTTAATCCCAAGTATAGGGGGAAACCACCGAGTTCTCCTCATTCTATTCATTCATTCATTTCTGTGCCTATCTATTCCTTTTCACTTCCCTTTTACTAAGCACGAGTTATGTCTTCTTCATCGCTCCTGATCACTCTGAGGACATCGTTCGAGCTAAGTATAGGGGGTGTGTATATATTTCATATATACTTTAGCCATAACTCGTACTTTGTGTGAGTGTGTTAATAAATAAAATGGCTAAAAACCTTAAAAATCACAAAAATTAAAAAAAATTTTCCTGTAAATAATCATTCTTTTATTGCACATACATAGCTAGTGTACAAAGATATTTTTGTAAAAATGTTTTCAAAAAGTTTTTGTGTAAAGTTTGTGTAAATATTTTCTCATCAAATTATGTATATAGTACAAAATTTTTCCAAAATGTTTTGAAAATCAAAAGTTTGCAAAAATCTTGTGTAAATGTTTGTAAATACTTTTGCAAGAACTTGCACTTCATGCATTCATCTATTCATGATTTCAAAACATTTTTCAAAAATTTTGCATGGTTGTAAATATTTGTAAATAGCATTTTTGTGTATATATGTATATAGTTTTTCCCTGGATGATAGTTGACATTTAAACTAAGCCTGGAATTAAATTGAGAAATGGAGCTTGATTAAGATCTTAATCCACCTAATTCTAAGAGGAACCTTATAGGGCTTAGGGTTAAGGCTTTTCAGGTCCATAAGGACTTAATTCTTTGAGTCCACTAGGCTATGAGCATATGTCATCTTGATGAGCCTAAGTAGAACACTTAACAACACACGCATGACTCTTAGAGACAATGGCTTGACTTGCACCAGCACTTTACACATGGCTCTCCACGGATGAGGTGGTGAGGAGGCAGTTTCCTTTGGCTTGGGGTAACATATGAGGGTAGTACTTCTAGGCGGAACCTCTCTTCTTCTTCTAGTGAAGGAAGTGCGTCTCAACTTGGTCTAGTGGTGATGAAGGCTAAAGACAGAAGCCGTGGGTTGCAATAAAGCTTCAAAAGAGGGATAGTCTACTGGTTCAAGAGGAAAATTTCTTGTATATATGTTGCATCATGTAGATATGATGTATAAAGGCACTTGAAAAAAAAATTGCAAAATGCAAAAAGAACTCCAAAAAAGTGGTGGGTCGGATTGAAAACTTAATAACCCTGATGAATCTCGGATTCATCACTCTAAATCTCATTTATTAAGCTTAAGTCCCTAAAAATCAACAGCATATTTGCATTTATTCTGCATAATTAGCATTCATGCATGTTTTCATAAAAATGGCATTTTATCCATAATTTTTGCACAAAATAAGAGCCACAAATCAAAGCGAAATTTGACCTGTAAATAGCCTAACTTCCCAGATTTTTAACTCCTTCATGCTAACTCCGAATAACCCAAAACCACTTCCATTGTGTACATATCACTCACAAGAATAAATGAAAAATACAAAAAAATCACTAACCCAAATAAGTGGACCAAAAACCCAAACCCTAGTTTCAGGATTTTCGGACTAAAAGCCACATATCTTCCCCATCCAGTGTCCGATTTGATCCTACTCACTTTTGAACTAATGCACATATTCAATTACCTTCAAAACAAGACCAAGTTCAAGTGAATCGGAGCTCGTATGTGAAAGTTGGGTTTTGGGCCTCTTTTGTACATTGTATATTTTCGCAGTTTTCTGACCTATATTTTATGCATATATTTTCTTTATTAATAAAAATCCAAAAAAATTAGATTTATATGTCTTTTATTTATCTTTGATTTTTCCATATTTTTCCAGATTTTTATCTTGTTTAAAATGACAAAAAAATATACAACCCAAAAAATCAAGGTATTCTATGTACATGGGATACCCCAAAAATTCACTTTTTACATTTGACCAAATTTGGCTTTTATGTCTTCATGAAAGTTGTAAGACGAGCATTTTTTGTGAAGGAACTTTTTTGATCTGAGGTCATTTGCTATTTCTTTTTGATTTTACAAAATGATTTTCCTTCGAATTTTCTAGTGCTGACACGTAGCATCCCCAGAGGCCGCCACGTGTCAGTGTTTTTTTTGGGCGTTTTAATGCGGTTTTATAAAAAAAATCAAAATCAAAATCAACCGCACGTGCGACGCACGTGCCACCCATGCACGTGCTCCGCACGTGCCCCATTTCTCCCCCTTGAATCACCACGTGGCGCACGATTGGCCGTCCGATCTCGGCCGATCGGACGACCGCTGTGCGTCATCCCCAACCTCGAGCCCGCCGGCCTCCTCAAACCCCGCAACTCCCGCACCGGCCTAACGACCCCCGCTATCTCCGCCAACCACCCCCCTTCTTCGTCGGTCAACCTCGCAACCACCCTCCATCTCCCTTATCTCTCTCTCCCCTACTTAAAGAGCCCCGTCGCCCCCCGACTCCCCCATCCGCCGATAAAACTTCATCGACCAGGGACGGCGGTGACAGCGCCGCCCCTCCACCTTCAACCCGGCGAGATCCGAGGAACCCATTCCTCGTTGCAGTGCCGCGGCTCCGCCGCGCGATTGCTCCGCTCCGAAGCTTCATCGAGCCACCTTCGTCTTCAGCTCCGCCGACCATCTTCTACAGCAACGCCGGTCTCCTACGTCTTCTCCGACCAACGTTCATCGCCACCGACTCCATCGACAACCGCTCCGCCTTGCGCCATCGAGCTTTGTCTTCACCGACCACCTGCGCTCCTTCAACGCTCTCCACCGTCATCGACAGCCGCCCCTTCGCCAGTGCTCCAGAGCCACCGTCGGCCCGCCTCCGCCTCCACCGCAGGACCGCCAGGCCGTGACACCTGGCCCTCCTCCTCAGCACCGGAGTCGCACACCTCAACCGCGACAACCTCTGTCGCCTCCGCTCCACCTGGAGGGGCTCGGCTCCGCCTCCTGGGCTCCGCCTCGACCGGCCCGCCAAGGCCGAGCTCCGCCACCAGCCACCGGGCTCGAGGCCCGAGGTCCCCCGCACGTGCTCCGCACGTGCATGGGAAACTTCGTCACCAAGCCAGCCCCGGGGTCACGTGCTAGGCACGTGCCCCTTGGGCAAATTGCAAGAAGACCCCCGGAGGATTCACTATTTGCGCTTAAGTCCCCGTCTCCAGAGGCACGTGCTATGCACGTGCCACTCTGGAAAAATTGCAGAAAACCCCCTCTGTTTATGGTAATTGCAAAATTGCCCCCCCACTGCATTATTTGTTTTATTTATTATATTTGCAATCATACCCCTGTGTTTCCCAATCATTTTAGACCTATTCTCTACATTATTTTATTTATTGAAAAATTGCATGATGTTCCTCATATAATTCTCGACATTTTGACATATCGTGGATATTTTTATGGTCAGTGATTAAATATTAATTAATTATTCTGTGAAAAATTGCGTATTTTGCCCATTCTGTGTTCTTAAAATTGCCATTGATCTACCGTTGCTCTAAAAATCCTCGAAAAATCATAGATTGTAGAGATAATTTTGCTTGACATTGTGCCCAAAAAGATTTGCATTTGCATGCATCATTTGCCCTGTAAAAATCATTTTGCACATTTTAGTATTTGATTTTTAATAGGTATTCGACCAAACATTTTCAAGGTTTAGGATTTTTCTGGGATCCGTCACCTCGTGATAGATCTTAGATAAATTTATCTCTTGAAAATAAGTAGGTTTAATATTTATTATAATTAAATATTAAAAATCATTCTCTCTGCATTTAAAAATTCATAAAAAATTTGCATCAGAAAATTCCATAAAAATTACAGTGCACTCATTTCATCGTCATTTACACTGTGGCCAAGTTTCGTATTTTTCGGACATCGTTTGATTGAAATTTACATTTTAGTCCCTAAAATAGGCCGAACTTGCATTTTGCATCTCATATTGCATTGAAAAATTCAAAAAAAAACCGCCTTGAAAACCGAACTAAAAATTGGATAGACACAACTCTAGGTTGTTCCTTTGCCTCCTTGTGATCGACCTTGGGACTTGCCCAAGTAAAATAAACATAAAAACCACTTGATTAAATTTGATTAAAAATTGTGGTTATTTCTTGACTGTTTCCGATCGCCGTCTACAACGAACGACTTTAATTATTTCCACACTCCAAAGATAAAAACAACTTCTTAACGCGGCGTTTTCGGGATCGTCAGATGGCGCCGTTGCCGGGGAGGCAAACGGCTTAGTTTTGTGTTTTGAAAATTTTTCGCTCGGTTTTTCGCATTCAGGTAGTCTGACCCCCGAATTTTTCATTGTGAATACCATTTTTCCAGCATTTATTTTTCTGCAATTATTCGCTTGTTCTATTTTGAGTCACTCTCTTACATTTTCTCTCTTATTTTTCTTGCGAGGTACCCGGCGTACGCGGAGCGGTTTTCAAGAAACCGACGCATCTTCACCGACAACCGAAAAAGCCGCAATTAATTTAAGATCGAGTCGAGTCGTGAGAGAGCGTAGAGTCTAGGTTTTTAATTTCTGCAAATTCCCATTTCTGCTCATTTACAGCGGTGTCCGTTTGGACTCTCGCGCATGTAAAAAAGACCTTGAACTTTTTCTGTGGTGTGTCGTGGCCTGTTTCACTCTCCGGTGAGGGTGGGGCCCGACTTGAGTGGCGATTAGGATAGACCTGCACATACGGCTCTCGGAGCATTTTTACTTTTTGATTGTGCTCGTAGGATCTTAAGCCACACTGCACTTTAATCAAGACGCACATAGATCGTTCAACTTAGCCAAATTTAACTCAATTCTTCCCGCTAATAGAACTTTCTGTTTAGGTGCGGTTTTTATCAGCTTGCATGCATATAGAATAATTTTTTAAAAAATTCTGTCTAGCATCCCCCATGGAGATTGCGAGGAGGCACTGTAAGTCTTCTAACTGAGCATTCATCATAGTTTTCCGCGTGCATCGGCTTTTCCCGACTTTCTCCCCCTTGTTTTATCACATAAATCTAAAGGAAATTGGAACTGGACGGTAGACGTGTGTTTTTGCTCATCTAATTTTTCAGTGATCACCTTATTAAAAATTGGGATTGCTAAATATAGCCGATCAAAATAATTCATAAAATCAAGAATTTCTGCGGGAGAGCAACCCCGACCTTGTATGTTTCTATTTTTCTTAATGAGCGAGAGACGACACTTAAGGCTAGAGCCCAAATCCTAAATCTCAGCTTGCTAAATTCCTGTCAAGATTGATTTATCACCAATTAAAATTGAAAAGATAATAGCCGAACTCTTACGGCTTCATTGTGTGCGTTGGTGAATCCAGGGTTTGAATTGTGTTTGCATTGGTGTGCGTGAACCGATTTCAAGATCAATAGCCGCACATTTGATTTCTCTTGACTATCCCGTGCAATCATCTCTCGCCTCTCTTGATTTAAAATTCACCATGGAATTCTTGTCAAATAACTCTTGCAGATCCAACCCCTCATTCCTTTCAGCTCTTTCAAAAATAGCCGAACGTTTATCCGAGAATCCATCAGAGCTATACTATGAAAATGAATTTGTATCGGTTAGACCCAAAACACCTCCCACTCAACCACCAATAAATCCATTTCCTTCTGCTAATCCGACCTCTTTCATGAATGACAACCCTTTGTATTCAGAGCAGACAAACCAAGAAATGATTTAGGGCTCTACTTCTTCATTTAATCCTCTTTACATTGATCATACAATTCATCCCTCATATTCGGTAAATGTCAATCCATCATTCATGGGAGAAGATAACCACATGATCGAATTGAACACTTCTTCACCCCTTCCATCATTCTTGAACACCAAAGAAAAATCATTACCTTGGATTGAACATAACAACCCCTCTTCACTCATACAGAGGATTCGGCCGACCACAAAAGATCACAACTCTCCTTGGACCAACTCCACTTACCTAGACCATATGAGCAGCCACCTTCCATGATTATTGAGGAGATACTTTCAGAAAATGATGATGGTATATCGGATATTTCCAGAGATTCCTCTCCTAGTACATATAGAAAAATGGAAGAGGACGTTGAATTACAAAAACATACTCCAACTGCTCCCATACATGGCCAAGAAGAGATTTTGGAGAATATTTTGAGGATGAATAAGAAATTTGATTTAATGGAGGATAAATTTCAAGAACTTGCCGATCGATTAATCTCTGGTAGCTCGGCTATAAAAATGGATGAGGAAATGATTGGATCTGAAATTGATAATTTTGAGGATATTCAGGGACCTAGGGATTATTCTGAGAATTTCACTTCTACATATTACTGCCCTAGAAATGACTATGCCGCAGACAATCGCTCTGAATATCGAAGCCTCTTTTCATCTGAAGAACACACCACACCCCCACACCACCCAGAAAATACCAAAAAATGGGAATATTTGAAAATCACAAAAAAATTGAAAATTCAGAAAATTTCATAAAAATTGAAACTGAAGACGATCTGAGGAATTTGGATCCGATCGTACGGGAAGCATTAGGAAGGAAATTGATTTTTGAACTTCCCTTTCTACAGGCCATTGAACACTTTCCCGATCTTAAAGGATTTGTGATAGACAAATTAACGATGAAGAAATCGGGCAGGATTAGAACAAAGACCGAGAGACATATATTGTCAATGGCCTCCTCCTTGGTGTTGAGGAGAAAAACCAAGAGCCGCATAGTGAAGCGGTTGCCCAGATTTGAATGTGTACTCAAAGACATAATTTTCACCCATGCTCGGATTGATGACGATTCACCAATTAATATCCTCCCAACCTCTGTATTCCATGAACTCAAACTCGGACCGATTCGAAAGATACGAGAGATTGTTCAATTAGCGGACCGATCGATAAAACGGCCGAGAGGAACCATTTCTGTCATCATTAAATTCCAAGGTGCTCCGCTCAAAGTAGAATTCACGATCATCGATATTGAGCATCAAGGAGAATTCACCCAGTCTCCAATCATTCTCGGAAAGCCGTTCCTGGCATTGGCCAAGGCGAGTATTGATTGTGAGACTCGGGAAATCAATTTCACAGCATTGGAAGCACTTAGATCAGACCATGTCTTTGAGGAACCACGATCTCCTGAGGCAACCCACGATGTCCCCGACAACCATAACCATGAAGCGGTAGAAGAGCCCTACCCCGCAGCCACACCTGAGATAGCGGTTGTTGATGAGACTATTGGTTTAGAAAATCTCCCCCCTGCTCCATTCCCAGTCGCTCTCACCAGGGAGAATCATGTATATGAATCATATGATCCGGAGACTTATGCACGGGCACACCCTGGGTCGACCTACTCTGACTATATGGATTACATCAACTCGACTCAGGAATGCACCAACATCGAATCAATGGATAAAGAACATGCAGAGACTCTCCCCAATATTCAAATCCCCGAGGATCTCAAAATAGACAAATCTTTCTACTACGATCCTGAGACATATGCATGGTCACACCCTGGAGCAACATTCGCTGAATATCTTGACCAAATCATCCCAGATCGAGAGTGCTCAAACATACAGGAGACTAAGAGCAAGTACACAGACCGAGCACCGACCAAGGAAAATTCAAATGGCTATTCATCTGGATACTCAAGTGAACCGACACCTTCACGATGAAATAAAAAGAGAGTCACCTTTGACCTTCCGGAAGAGGTATCGTCTGATGGTCCCTCATCAGGTCCGGAAAAGGTAGTCTACATGAGTGAAGTCTGTTCGGCAGCCCTAAAGCCATATCTTCGTAAGGATCCAAAATTCAATTCTCGTTGGACAACTCCCGTTCCTAACTACTACTCATCCAAAGCTGATGCTCCTGCACTCTTCAAGTATACTGGAATTCTTTCGTATGAGCTGACTGAGACCGGTGCTTCTGAACTATCATCTGAGGACGAATTGATTGACCCTAAGAAGGAACGAATTCTGAGGAAACAATTAAAAAAACAAAGAGATATGCAGACTTGGAGTATGTCCACTTTCAAATACTACTCCTCTGAGGATAACTCTGATGATGGATATCTTTCATCTGACTCAAACACTTCATCTATTATCCATCATGATTTTTCTGAGGATGACACTGATTGTAGTTGGGAATCATATGCTCCATCTTCACCTCATCATTATGATCTCCCACCGCAGGCTCACAAGAAGATCAGCCGAAAACCGCCTTAATCATTCGGCTACCCACCCTCCCTCCCGACCACATCAGTCTCCTTGTACAGCTTCTTCCTCTACTTAGGCCAAGGCCTAAGTATAGAGGGGACTGATGCCATCTGTTTATATCATCCTTCTCATCCTCCCAACCGCTCCATTTCCACCCTTCTTCCATACTTAGGCTGTCCAGAGCCTAAGTATAGGGGGAGCCGACATCCACCTGTATATACTCTCCTCATTCACTCTTTTCCGCTCTACTTCCTAACCCATTGTATATAAATTTTCCACTCTCTTACGCTTAGCACGAGCTATGTCTTCATTACGCTTTTTGTGCTTTGAGGACACAACACTCGCTAAGTATAGGGGGTCTGTATATATACTTTGTATATATTTTACCCATATCTCGTACTTTCGCGTAAGTCTATATGTATTTACGGGGTGGGTACTAACTTCAAAAAAAAGAAGAAGAAGAAGAAGAGAGAGTTTTTCTACTAACACTGACTTGCCCAAAAAAATTTGAAAAAAAATGGCTTCTTATTTCATCTTTGCACACACACACACACGCAAAAAAAATCTGCATTTCACACACTTGCACTTCATCCAACATCACATGCATTTGCATTTGTGAAAAGTCATTGGGTTCTGAACCAAGTTGTGAGCCGAAACCGAGAGTGGTCTGAACTTGCCCTTAATCCACCTAATTTTCAGAGGAACTTCACCGAGAAATAGGATTTTAAGAGCTTCAGGTCTTTGGACTTAATTCCTTAAGTTCCACATGACAATGTGCAGCGTTTGACTCTTAGTGTCTAACCTGATCTCTTCATTCTGGGTACAACTCTGGAATAGGGAATTAATTTGTACTCTCGCACTATGCACTTAGCTCAACCCAGACGGGATGTTGGAAGACTATGCGAGTCTCTTTTCTGGTAGCGTGGAAATCTAAAGACCGGAGTACGGGTTGAAATAAAGCTTCGGAAAAGGGATGGACGGCTGGGCACAATTTTTCTAAGACCCCAAAAAATGTACGGAATAAAAAGATGCTATATCCGTAGGGGCAAAACAAGATCCAAGCAGAACCACCAAAAATTCCAAATACAAAGAAGCAGTCTACCAAATAAAAATTCGACCAAAAAGGTCCAAGCTTCAAGAAACCTGCAGATCTTGGTGGAGACTTGGCTACACTGGCCATCTTCACAAGGAGAGGTGACTACACTACCACCCCCTCCAGTTCTTTTCTCTTTCTTCTAACTTCTCCCCCATTTCGATTGTGAACACAGCACGGCAGACCTTAGAAGGAAATACCTGACTCCCCGAGGACGAGTTACTGGAGAGGAGAGGAGCATGGTAGTCCGACATTCTGGATGGGAAGAGCTAAAACCCTTCACACACATGAGTCGGTTGTTCAATATTCATAGGGTATACTTTGGGAAGAGGATCGATCTAAGATGACTTCTGAGCCGAAACTGTGACAATGATGTGTAGAACTTGAGGGATGTTGATTTTAAAATTCTAAGTCTCACAGAAGTTCCGACACATTAATAATCCAAAGGTCAGGTTTAGTTTCACTTTCACCTTCAGTTCATGGTCTTGGTATGGAACCCAGTCTCATTTCACTTCATGGCATTTCTTTTTGATGCTCAGGGACGAGCATGGTTTAAGTATAGGGGGATGATGAATCTCGGATTCATCACTCTAAATCTCATTTATTAAGCTTAAGTCCCTAAAAGTCAACAGCATATTTGCATTTATTCTGCATAATTAGCATTCATGCATGTTTTCATAAAAATGGCATTTTATCCATAATTTTTGCACAAAATAAGAGCCACAAATCAAAGCGAAATTTGACATGTAAATAGCCTAACTTCCCAGATTTTTAACTCCTTCATGCTAATTCCGAATAACCCAAAACCACTTCCATTGTGTACATATCACTCACAAGAATAAATGAAATACAAAAAAATCACTAACCCAAATAAGTGGACCAAAAACCCAAACCCTAGTTTCAGGATTTTCGGACTAAAAGCCACATATCTTCCCCATCCAGTGTCCGATTTGATCCTACTCACTTTTGAACTAATGCACATTCAATTACCTTCAAAACAAGACCAAGTTCAAGTGAATCGGAGCTCGTATGTGAAAGGTGGGTTTTGGGCCTCTTTTGTACATTGTATATTTTCGCGGTTTTCTGACCTATATTTTATGTATATATTTTCTTTATTAATAAAAATCCAAAAAAATTAGATTTATATGTCTTTTATTTATCTTTGATTTTTCCATATTTTTCCAGATTTTTATCTTGTTTAAAATGACAAAAAAATATACAACCCAAAAAATCAAGGTATTCTATGTACATGGGATACCCCAAAAATTCACTTTTTACATTTGACCAAATTTGGCTTTTATGTCTTCATGAAAGTTGTAAGACGAGCATTTTTTGTGAAGGAACTTTTTTGATCTGAGGTCATTTGCTATTTCTTTTTGATTTTACAAAATGATTTTCCTTCGAATTTTCTAGTGCTGACACGTGGCAGCCCCAGAGGCCGCCATGTGTCAGTGTTTTTTTGGGCGTTTTAATGCGGTTTTATAAAAAAAAATCAAAATCAACACGTGGCGCACGATTGGCCATCCGATCTCGGCCGATCGGACGGCCGCTGTGCGTCATCCCCAACCTCGAGCCCGCCGGCCTCCTCAAACCCCGCAACTCCCACACCGGCCTAACGACCCCCGCCTTCTCCGCCAACCGCCCCCCTTCTTCGCCGGTCAACCTCGCAACCACCCTCCATCTCCCTTATCTCTCTCTCCCCTACTTAAAGAGCCCCGTCGCCCCCCGACTCCCCCATCCGCCGATAAAACTTCATCGACCAGGGACGGCGGTGACAGCGCCGCCCCTCCACCTTCAACCCGGCGAGATCCGAGGAACCCATTCCTCGTTGTAGTGTCGCGGCTCCGCCGCGCGATTGCTCCGCTCCGAAGCTTCGTCGAGCCACCTTCGTCTTCAGCTCCGTCGACCATCTTCTACAGCAACGCCGGTCTCCTACGTCTTCTCCGACCAACGTTCATCGCCACCGACTCCATCGACAACCGCTCCGCCTTGCGCCATCGAGCTTCGTCTTCACCGACCACCTGCGCTCCTTCAACGCTCTCCACCGTCATCGACAGCCGCCCCTTCACCAGCGCTCCAGAGCCACCGCCGGCCCGCCTCCGCCTCCACCGCAGAACCGCCAGGCCGTGACACCTGGCCCTCCTCCTCAGCACCGGAGCCGCAGGCCTCAACCGCGACAGCCTCCGTCGCCTTCGCTCCACCTGGAGGGGATCGGCTCCGCCTCCTGGGCTCCGCCTCCTGGGCTCCGCCTCGACCGGCCCGCCAAGGCCGAGCTCCGCCACCAGCTACCGGGCTCGAGGCCTGAGGTCCCTCGCATATGCTCCGCACGTGCATGGGAAACTTCGTCACCAAGCCAGCCCCGGGGTCACGTGCTAGGCACGTGCCCCTTGGGCAAATTGCAAGAAGACCCCCGGAGGATTCACTATTTGCGCTTAAGTCCCCGTCTCCAGAGGCACGTGCTATGCACGTGCCGCTCTGGAAAAATTGCAGAAAATCCCCTCTGTTTGTGGTAATTGCAAAATTGCCCCCCCCACTGCATTATTTGTTTTATTTATTATATTTGCAATCATACCCCTGTGTTTCCCAGTCATTTTAGACCTATTCTCTACATTATTTTATTTATTGAAAAATTGCATGATGTTCCTCATATAATTCTCGACATTTTGACATATCGTGGATATTTTTATGGTCAGTGGTTAAATATTAATTAATTATTCTGTGAAAATTGCGTATTTTGCCCATTCTGTGTTCTTAAAATTGCCATTGATCTACCGTTGCTCTAAAAATCCTCGAAAAATCGTAGATTGTAGAGATAATTTTGCTTGACATTGTGCCCAAAAAGATTTGCATTTGCATGCATCATTTGCCCTGTAAAAATCATTTTGCACATTTCAGTATTTGATTTTTAATAGGTATTCAACCAAACATTTTCAAGGTTTAGGATTTTTTTGGGATCCGTCACCTCGTGATAGATCTTAGATAATTTTATCTCTTGAAAATAAGTAGGTTTAATATTTATTATAATTAAATATTAAAAATCATTCTCTCTGCATTTAAAAATTCATAAAAAATTCATATTGCATCAGAAAATTCCAAAAAAATTATATTGCACTCATTTCATCGTCATTTACACTGTGGCCAAGTTTCGTATTTTTCGGACATCGTTTGATTGAAATTTACATTTTAGTCCCTAAAATAGGCCGAACTTGCATTTTGCATCTCATATTGCATTGAAAAATTCAAAAAAAAACCGCCTTGAAAACCGAACTAAAAATTGGATAGACACAACTCTAGGTTGTTCCTTTGCCTCCTTGTGATCGACCTTGGGACTTGCCCAAGTAAAATAAACATAAAAACCACTTGATTAAATTTGATTAAAAATTGTGGTTATTTCTTGACTGTTTCCGATCGCCGTCTACAATGAACGACTTTAATTATTTCCACACTCCAAAGATAAAAACAACTTCTTAACGCGGCGTTTTCGGGATCGTCAAACCCCACCGGAGTGTATATAGTCAAATAAAGCAAAAGCTTATGGTATCCATGTTACATCTCATGAAGCTTGCAGCGGGAGACTTAGCTACACTGGCTGAGCTTCCAAAAGTCTATACTTCTTCCCCCTCTTCTTGAGCCGGTTGCACTTGAACTTAGAAGGGAATACCCTGCTTCTCGAGGAAAGAGTCGCTAGACCGAGGCATTAGAGTTACCAGGTTGAGGGAGGTTGTTTCTTTGTTACTTCTGAGGTGGGGAGCTACATATCACTTACACTGCAAGGAAAGATTCATGGTCTTTAGAGTTTGTGTATGTAGACTTGTTCTGATCTGGTTTATTGAGGAGTCTTGTCCATAGATTGGTGGAACTTAAAGGCTGTTGAGTTTTAAGCTTAAGTCTAAATAAGGATCCAACACATTAATAATCCAAAGATCTGATCGAGCTCCATAATTCAATTTAATGAAGGAAAGTTTAATATTCAACCTTGATCCATGTTTATTCCCCTCTTTTTCTTTTTCTTTCTTTCTTTTTCACTTCTTTTTCAAATAAATGTTTGCTAAGGGACTAGCAAAAGTTAAATATAGGGGGGTGATGAATGCCCATTCATCACTCTTTATTCTTATATTTTAGCTACAAAAACCTTTGCAAATGCATGTATATTCATGTAAATACAAATAATTATCAAAAGCATGCATTGTATAAAGTTTAATAATTAGCATGTTTTTATGCAAAAATAAAAGAATAAAGAGTAAAAAGAAAAAGAGGGAAATATTTAGAATAAATATTGAGCAACCTAACCCAAGGGAGGGCTCAAGAAGGGCCTGACCGCATAAAAGCCAAAGTAGAGGGAGATAGGGGCTCATGTGTGTAAATATTCATGTAAATAAATAAAGGTATTTTCCTCACAAAAATAGACTCAAATTGGCTTGTAAATATTTGTATATATTTATAAAGATAAAAAAAAGATAAAAATAGAAAAATTAAAAAGAAAACAAAAACATGACTCTTGTATATAGTCATCATGTATATAAAACAACCATCTTTTATTTATTTAGCCTTATAAATAAATAAAATTAATTTTCAAAATTTTTTTAAATATTCTATATGATATGGTGTAAATAAATAAAATAAAAACAATTAAAACAAAAACAAAATAAAAATAACAAAAATTAAAAATCCAAAAATACTTTGTAAATATACCATGTGTATATATGTACATATCTATTTATTTCACCTATGTATAAAAATAATAAAAATAAAATAAAAACATCTTTTTATTCCCTATTTTATGATATAAATAAATAAAATATAAAAAGGGAATAAAATTGTATAAAAATAATAAATTAAAACTCAAAAATAAAAATCTACATATTGTACATATACCTATGTATAGCCATATAATGTAAATACCCTATTTTTATTTTGAAAAATTAATTAAAAATTACAAAAAATAGAAAATATTAAAACAAAAATATTTCATGTTTTGATTTTTTAATAATTCTGCCATTTACTATTTATAATTGATTTTTCAAATCTTTTCCACGTGGCAGCTTCTCATTGGCTCAAGAAGATGTTGACCTCTGGTCAACTCCCTCCGCGGACCTCCTTCTCCAGCGGATCTCGCACCCGACCCGACTTCTCCTCTTTTTCCGCGCTCGATCCGCTCGCCATCTCCGCAAACCCCGGGTCCTATCTCTTCTTCTTGCATCCGAGACCCTCGCTGGGGTATCCACATCGGGATCCGCGCTTCACACAGCCCTACCCGACCAACCCAAGCCGGACCTGCACCCACTTAAATACCCAGCTCCGCCGCACGATTTCTCCATCTTTGGCTCATTTGCTCATCTACCCGTGACCTCCACTGTGTTGGCAAGAGTGACAGCTTGCTCCAGCAAGTGTCGCAGCGAGGAGAGGGGCAGTGGCCCATCGATCCGGCGAGTATCACCGCCGTGCTCCGCCCTGAGCTAGAGCTCGAGCCTCGGACGTCGGCGCTCCATGAGGCGAAGACCCAGAGCTGCGCAAGCTCGACCACAACCCATTCCTTTACCCAGGTAGACCTGTAGCCTTTTCTTTTTCTCTAATTTTCTATTTCCCCAATTTCGCTCCGCCGCCATTCACCGCCGATTCCGATCACGTCCGACCTCCGTTCGACCATAAGGCTTCGCCATTGCCTCCGCCTTCTTCCCGCGCACGTTCTCCACACTCCCATTCAACCTAGCTCGCACAGGAGCTGGGGCTCGAGCTCCTCCGCCTACCCCCCTCGCTGGAGCTCGCCCATATCGCACCACCGACCACCTTCACCCCGCCTAACCGGGTCGAGGCAGTTTGCCCTCGACCCGCGAGCTGTTTGGTCGATTTTGCAGGTGCATCCAAGCCCATCTGAGGGCTTGGACCATTGGGTCCAGCAGCTACAGCTCCGCCGACCTTGCCGGAGCTCCATAGAGCTCGGCTGGTTCATCGGAGACCCCCATCCGACGCGGAGGCTCACGCTAAACCTTTTCCGATCATCAGCGCCCCGCGAGGAGGCTCGGAGCGAGCGCACTGGGCCGACGAAGTTCGCCGGCCACCTGTTCTTCGAGGATCTCCAGCAGCCGTCCGATCAGCCTCCCGCTCCAGTTCTCATCTGACCCGTCCATCCCAGGAGCAGCAGCCACCGTCAGATCAGTGGAGGACTGATCCCAGTCATCGATCCAACGAGGCTTCGTCCACTACGCATGAGGATCGTCCGATCTCCACGTGGCGTAGCCTCAGCCATTTCATCACTGCGAGGAGCTTAGCCGTGGAGTGCCCGTCGTCCTACACCGTCAGATGCACCACGTAGCGCGCATCCATCGGCTCCATTAATAAAGGGGTAATTTACCCTTAGGCCCTCTCGTTTCTTTTATTTCGCATTTAGTCTTTTAAATATTTAGAGTAGTTGTTTAGTTTTTGGGATATTTGCATAGAGGACCCTGCTCTTTATTTTCTTTGCATATATGCCCCTGTGTGTTATGTAGCACGTGCTTCGACACGTGGTTTTCTGGTGTATTTGCATTCTATGCCCTGTAGTTCTGAGATGTTAAGTAATGAATGAGAACTTTTGAGATATTGCATTTATACCCCTGTGCGTATTTTAATTGTGCATGTGCACTTTTTATTGGGTTATTTGCAGACTACCCCCTGGACTTTTGGTACCTGTTACCAAATAGTCCTCGGAAGTAGTTTTTCTTACATTTGGGTCCCTGAGTGCGTCAGGCACGCGCGACGCGCGTGTTTACCTGGGAATTTTGCACTAGACCCCTCAGGACTTCGGGTATTTGCACTTAGGTCCCTATGCACAGTACTCTCTTTTGATTTTTGAATAAAATAGCAAATCACCTCCAAATTTGATGAAAATTGGACACATGGCTCCTGCCATAGTGTAAAATTTTCGAGGATATTTGGAGAATATTTTTAAAAATTCAAAAACACGTATTTTCTTTACTGTTGAACTTTAAAAATAAAAAATATTAAAACTCATCTAAAAATTACAAAAAAATTACTTACTGTTTGTCTTTGCTTGCTTGATTTTCTAGCCAATTTTGAATATTTTTCCTTATCTAAAACACCTAAAAATTGAAAAACAACAAAAACTCATAAAAATTCTAACAAAATAAATTAAAAACCCAAAAATAATAAATTAGGTGCCCAATTTTTCCTTGTTTTCTTCTCTATACAGGAAAAATACCTCCAGGATAATTTGGGGCTTCTAGATATTTTATCTAGGTCCCTTTAGCAGGACAGTACCCTCTTTTTCATTCACTGTTTGATTTTTAGAAAATCAAATAAACATCAAAAAAATCTCAAAAATTCACTAAAAACAATAAAAATTATAAAACACGCAAAAACATTTTTTCTGGAATTTTTGCTTGAGTTTTGATACATTAAACAAATAATTGAATTACTTGCTTTCCTTGTTTTCCTTAGTTTCTTAATTAATTAAAAATCCAAAAAAAATTAAAAACCCTAAAAACCACCAAAAATACTCTTTTTCTCTTTCCTTCGATTTTTGACTACTTCGTAGGCCGCAAGGCCAATTCGTGCTCCTTGCGTTCGACCCTGGTCACTATACCAGGTTAAAATAATAACAAGACCGCTATTGAGTTTCAGTTGAGTTTATTTGATATTGGTGGTCTATTTTTTCTTGATTGATCGAGTCCGAGTGATTGAGGTCGCGATGACCATTTAGTACCTTTACCTCTGTCGCTTGTCGCTTTTCTCGGTCATCAATATGCGACAACCTAATGGCTTTCAGATGGAAGAAAAGGAAAAAGAGGTGTACATATTGAATAGGTCATTAGGCATTGAGTTTTCTCGGTCTCAATTATCATGATATTGTTATCAAAATTGGATTTATTATGAATAACTTGGGTAATTCCATGTATATATGTCAAGAAAAGTGGGAGCACATTTATTGTAAATGTTACTATATGTTGATGGCATTTTTCTAGTTGGAAAGGATATATTAATTTTCAATGAAATGAAAGAAAAATTGAACAATGAATTTGAGATGAAGGACAAAGATGGAGCATCTTATATTCTCGATAATTAAATCACTAGATATTAAGGGCTCAAGGAGATTGAATATACGTCAAGAAAAATATTTGCATTGAATAGGTTTGAAATGCAAAATAACACATCGACACCTACACCACTTGTATTGTGAAAATGACTCAGTGAAAGTCAGTGCAACGTCCCGGGCTTAGGTCCCCGGTCCGTTAGCAGAACATTACTGGCCCTAACAACCTCTTGGGATCGGACTCATGCGGACCCGATTAACCACCCCCAAAATGCTTGAGCCGGGTTATTCGGTAGTAGGTTCCTGACTATTTATCCCACCCGGAACCTTCGTGTTCCACGGTATGGGACATTCCATTTTGGGGGGTGTTACAACCTCCCCCAATTATGTTCGCAACGTCCTCGTTGCGACATGGCACATCACTTCTTCCCAGTGATAGTGGCGGCTGCACGCTCCGGGTAGCCATTTCCTCCAATCTCTTGTAGGGGCGGCTCCACCTCTCGGGCAGCCCTTTCCACTGTTAGAGGGCGTTCGGCTCTGAAACCACCTGTAACATCCCGGATCCTCGGTGACCAGCGGAAACATATCAATTGCCACGTCAAATCCGAGTGCTACTCACTGTACATCAATGATATCATGATTACATATATGATCCGTCTTAATATATCTTAATGCACAAAAATATGCATCTCTAAAACATATCCATGATCCTTTATTCCAGTGGGCACAATGATATCCTTCCTTCAAACCTCGCAACGGGTCTATAACTGCAGCTAAATTTATTTTCATCACAACCTGCAATAAAACACTAGAATACATGGTATGAGCAACGCTCAGTATGTCGAGATATGGTCAAACCAGCTACCGAAAATCAAGTCTCCTTATGCTATTACAAATAACTCCATGCATAAATAATAAGATGGATAAATATTTTCCACAATGGATCTTTATAAATCTTCTATATTCCCCAACCTGGAATAATGTTCATAACATGCATTACTCATGGATACAATCCTTGAATATGATCTTAATCATACCATAGTATGCATGGATTTCACTATTTTTCTCTTGTCAAAATTTACCAAATCAATAATTACATAAGGATGAGTACATATATGAAATTATGTGTTACACTCATACACCTATTACTGTGAATTATCACATATAAGTCCTTATTTTATCCTAACAATGAAGTTTGCTTTGTTTTCATTTCCATCATCATAATTATATACTTTTTCATAGAACATATCATACACAAAAGTAGTGTCATGGCATACTCAATCCAAATTACCCTTATTACAATGAATATAATACTTGACTGTAGTCACACAATAGCATCATATGGATCACCCATAAATATAATTACGCATACAAAGGGTATCCTTTTTATATTCATGCAATGCATACCATACTTTCCATATATGCCCTTAAGGTTAATCATATTTCTACATATGCCCATAGCAATAACATAATTATACATATACCTAAGCATTTCACGTAATTGCACATATACACTTATCATTCCATACATTTGCACATATACACTTGGCATTTCATATAGTTGCGCATATGCACTTTATATTTCATATAATTGCACTTATACACTTAACTTTCAATTAAGCACTTGGCTTCCTCATAAGCACTTATCTTATCCATTACCGATTTGTCTTATCTCATAATTTATTTGGCGGCTTTGGTGGCTTTACCGCTGGCACAGGCGGACACTCAATCATTACATAGAACATGATGACATCAGCGCTGAGTCAATAGGTGGACTTTCCACTAGGTTCCACTGAACCTGACACCCCCGGAAGGTGTTGCCCTTTAGGCTCTTGGTAAACGGACTCTAGAGGTCGCTCCCACCATGGGTGTAGCACTTAGCTCCGCTTATCGTTTAAGTGCCATTATCCATCTTAAGGAAATTCTTATTCCTTTAAATATCATTTCTTTTTCATACAATAGTGATCCATTAAAATATTTTGGTTCCAATACCTCACTGTCAACTTTCATGACTTGATATCCTTAACCATTATTGTGGAACAATACTTAAGTACTTTACTATAAAGAAGACACACTATGCAATAGAATTGTCAGATGTAAAATATTACGGTATATCACCGAGATGACAGATTACATTCATACTGCTTGTTCATGATAATAAGGGACTGCATTACACAATATATAATCTGGCATAAGTACGAGTATTATTATGATATAAATACTTAACATCAGCATAATGTAATGTCATAATGATGCTTTCTAAACCCATTAGAAATAATCCCTATCAATCTAACTTTTATGAAATTACTTAATTAGATTTCCTGAGCATACGTCTCTTGTCTCATCATCATACTATTAATATTATTTTTGCAGTACTAGGGAATAAACTTCATTGAGTATCTATATAGAATCATATGTTTACATAATCATGAAATAGATCATCCGAAAATAAATCACAACTAAATATTCATGCATAATGAGAATACGTATAATTCCAGATCATAAGATAAGTCAGTTAATTGTTACTAATCAAAAAGAAACATCATGATGATTTTTATACAACCACCCATGAGTTATTCTTAGATTCATGTTTTCACTCATCTCTTTATTCTCCACACGTAGCTATATTTATTTCAAGGGGGTTTCATTTGAAGTTACTATTATCAATATGTTTACCTTCCATTATACATCCAAAAAATCCAATCACTACACATACTCACACGTACAAAGTTCTCTACAAGTACTTATGTGATTTACTACATACATGACTAAACTCCTCTTAATTAATAGGTAGCACACGGCTAACCAATCACAAATCAAAATATTTACGTAACCATTCACTGTATAGATCATCACTATAATTGGTCAGAACTTCAACATATGCCATCATTAAATCAAATAAAAGCTTGACGAAAACCTATATGGAATGAACGGATTCGCTAGATTGTTTCATCAAGTACCATCACCGACAAATAATACAATTAATCTCTATCAACTTTTATGTTCAACCAATTACCATGAAATTCCATATACGTGTGTGAGCATGATACTTATATAACTTGGTCAAGGATGTATTAAGACCTTCAATATACTAATACATTAGTATTAAGAGGGTAACTGAACCTGGTAAATGCATTTAGATTTCAAGCACAGCACTTAAGATATGTCCATAATGTGAAAAAACTATCTCATGATGCGAATCTTAAGGGTTCGACACATACCTTGACGGTGCGAGATGTCTTCCTGCAAACCTTCGATTCCGCATATCCGAACCATCATATTCCACGTCGTCGCTCCTCCATTTCTATCACAATCAACAAACTCGGCAATGACGAGGAGAGCTGTCGTTGTCGGATTCGAAGGCGGTGACGGCATGGAGGTTCGTCGTTGCTCATCTTCCCCTCTCTATCTCTCTCTTGGTCTATCTCTCCCTCTCTCTCGTCCATTCTCTCTCTATATCCCTCACTCCCTCTCTCATGTAATTAGATCAACATTCTTAATATAGAAAATAGGAATTCCACTCTCCATCCCAAAAAACACACGTACACCCTCTTCTTTACCCATTTACTCTCACTCTCGATCACCATTTCTCACGCCCTTCTCTCTTCCTCTATATTAAGGAGGAGAGAGAGTCATTTCTTCCTAAAAATAGGGATGAAACGGCCCTTCATAACCACCCCTCCATCTCATTTATTAATAAATCAATTAATTGTCTTTAATTCAAGAAATAACCGTCCATCACTTCCCCTTTATTCTTTTTTAATAGATCAATAGAGATCTTTTTATACAAATTAATTATTAGATTATATGCTATATTATTTTAGTGGTTGTTACAATCTACCCCACTAAAAGAAAATTCCGTCCCGAAATTTACTGCTCAAGAGCCTTACCGAAAAAACTCATGATATTTGACTCATCTCATTCCTATGTCCTGATGTCTCCTCTTCACATTTTATGGGTCCAGCCTTATGTTCTTATTAAATTTCTTTACAATTAATTCCTTGTATCCAGGTCTTTTATGACAATATGATAATTGCTTCCTCCAAGGACTTGGTTGACAGATCAACAATTAAACAAAAACACATCTCTACCTAAGAGACAAGAGTAAATAATTCAACTAAAAGCTGATACGGTTTTGTAACGGTCAATTTGTGGGTTGTCAATCACCGAAAATAGTCTACCTGGTGAACAACTACGGTGTATAGAAATAAAGATATTTCTAACTAAGTTGGAATAGGCAACATTTTTAAACAGAACAGGATTGTGCCTATTACTATCAACTAACATATCACCAAATCAATATTTGTTAAATTAACTCATATATATATATATATATTGTAGTGGCTATAATTAAACAAGAATCTTAACCGACATCAAAGTCTTAGTTAATAAAATTTATTATATCTAGTGACCCCAATCATGTATCAAGGACAACCTAAGTGGCTCTTGTTATAAAACTAATTAGATCTAGTGACCACAATCATGTATCGTGCAAATGGGATCATAAGTGAGTCTAACGACATCAATATTGTCTAATAGCTATGTCAATGAATTGACAGATAATGTGTCAGGTATCTGAGGCATCAAAAACACAAAATATCATAGACTTTCTTAGCTAACCTCAAAATACCCGACTCATCGACTTGATGTAGCTAACACATTTGAGAGGTCAAAAGGCATCACTAGGGATTCTAAGAAGTCCTTGATATGTCTACATTCTAAATTGTAATTAAACTAACAGGATTCTAACTAAAGGTCAACCTTGGAGAATATGATTTCTTGTTCCAATTGATTACCTACAAAGAAGAAAATCTTTTATCTTTATGAGGACCATATTTCAATTATTAGTGAAGCGTAAGTAATGCAAATACTTTAAGGAAACGCCAAGTCTCATCCATTCCTTATCTAATTGTCCTTTCAATTTATTTTCCAGCTCATCCAACTCATATGGGTGTACTATCATGTATGACATCAATAATGAAGTCAACAGCTCTTTCAAATCCCCAAGTCACACAAGAGAAACTTTTCTTTAGCCAAATAAGTCGCACAATTGATGACCTTATATAGAAATAATCATCTGACCATCTTCTTTTTGTCTCCAGAAATAATCAATTGAGTGTATCTGATCTACTAAAATCACTTTCTCCTCCTTGAAACAACATGTAACATCCAACTTGGTTCTATCTCCATATTGGCCAGCCTTCTAATACTCATTTTATATTCTAAAGACATAGAGGTCATGTTAAATTTTCTGTCTCCTATTTCTTCTCCTACTTCCTTTTTTTTCCTATACTAAAAGTCTTACGTCATCTATGACGGATATCTCATGCCCAGAGGAACTACTGCTCTGATACCATTTGTAACGTCCCGGGCTTAGGTCCCCGGTCCGTTAGCGGAACATTACTGGCCCTAACAACCTCTTGGGATCGGGCTCATGCGGACCCGATTAACCACCCCCAAAAATGCTTAAGCCGGAACCTTCGTGTTTCACGATATGGGACATTCCATTTTTGGGGGTGTTACAACCTCCCCCAATTATGTTCGCAACGTCCTCGTTGCGACATGGCACATCACTTCTTCCCAGTGACAGTGGCGGTTGCACGCTCCGGGTAGCCATTTCCTCCAACCTCTTGTAGGGGCGGCTCCACCTCTCGGGTAGCCCTTTCCACTGTTAGAGGGCGTTCGGCTCTAATACCACCTGTAACATCCCGGATCCTCGGTGACCAGCGGAAACATATCAATTGCCACGTCGAATCCTAGTACTACTCACTGTACATCAAGATATCATGATTACGTATATGAACCGTCTTAATATATCTTAATGCACAAAAAGATGCATCTCTAAAACATATCCAGGATCCTTTATTCCAGTGGGCACAATGATATCCTTCCTTCAAACCTCGCAACGGGTCTATAACTGCAGCTAAATTTATTTTCATCACAACCTGCAATAAAACACAAGAATACATGGTATAAGCTAACGCTCAGTATGTGCCGAGATATGGTCAAACCAGCTACCGAAAATCAAGTCTCCTTATGCTATTACAAATAACTCCATGCATAAATAATAAGCTGGATAAATATTTTCCACAATGGATCTTTATAAATCTTCTATATTCCCCAACCTGGAATAATGTTCATAACATGCATTACTCATGGATATAGTCCTTGAATATGATCTTAATCATACCATAGTATGCATGGATTTCACTATTTTTCTCTTGTCAAAATTTACCAAATCAATAATTACATAAGGATGAGTACATATATGAAATTATGTGTTACACTCATACACCTATTACTGTGAATTATCACATATAAGTCCTTATTTTATCCTAACAATGAGGTTTGCTTTGTTTTCATTTCCATCATCATAATTATATACTTTTTCATAGAACATATCATACACAAAAGTAGTGTCATGGCATACTCAATCCAAATTACCCTCATTACAATGAATATAATACTTGACTGTAGTCACACAATAGCATCATATGGATCACCCATAAATATAATTACGCATACAAAGGGTATCCTTTTTATATTCATGCAATGCATACCATACTTTCCATATATGCCCTTAAGGTTAATCATATTTGTACATATGCCCATAGCAATAACATAATTATACATATACCTAAGCATTTCACGTAATTGCACATATACACTTATCATTCCATACATTTGCACATATACACTTGGCATTTCATATAGTTGCACATATGCACTTTATATTTCATATAATTGCACTTATACACTTAACTTTCAATTAAGCACTTGGCTTCCTCATAAGCACTTAGCTTATCCATTACCGATTTGTCTTATCTCATAATTTATTTGGCGGCTTTGGTGGCTTTACCGCTGGCACAGGCGGTCACTCAATCATTACATAGAACATGATGACATCAGCGCTGAGTCAATAGGTGGACTTTCCACTAGGTTCCACTGAACCTGACACCCCCGGAAGGTGTTGCCCTTTAGGCTCTTGGTAAACGGACTCTAGAGGTGGCTCCCACCATGGGTGTAGCACTTAGCTCCGCTTATCGTTTAAGTGCCATTATCCATCTTAAGGAAATTCTTATTCCTTTAAATATCATTTCTTTTTCATACAATAGTGATCCATTAAAATATTTTGGTTCCAATACCTCACTGTCAACTTTCATGACTTGATATCCTTAACCATTATTTTGGAACAATGCTTAAGTACTTTACTATAAAGAAGACACACTATGCAATAGAATTGTCAGATGTAAAATATTACGGTATATCACCGAGATGACAGATTACATGCATACTGCTTGTTCATGATAATAAGGGACTGCATTACACAATATATAATCTGGCATAAGTACGAGTATTATTATGATATAAATACTTAACATCAGCATAATGTAATGTCATAATGATGCTTTCTAAACCCATTAGAAATAATCCCTATCAATCTAACTTTTATGAAATTACTTAATTAGATTTCCTGAGCATACGTCTCTTGTTTCATCATCATACTATTAATATTATTTTTGCAGTACTAGGGAATAAACTTCATTGAGTATCTATATAGAATCATATGTTTACATAATCATGAAATAGATCATCCGAAAATAAATCACAACTAAATATTCATGCATAATGAGAATACGTATAATTCCAGATCATAAGATAAGTCAATTAATTGTTACTAACAAAAGAAACATCGTGATGTTTTTTATACAACCACCCATGAGTTATTCTTAGATTCATGTTTTCACTCCTCTCTTTATTCTCCACATGTAGCTATATTTATAACAAGGGGGTTTCATTTGAAGTTACTATTATCAATATGTTTACCTTCCATTATACATCCAGAAAATCCAATCACTACACATACTCACACGTACAAAGTTCTCTACAAGTACTTATGTGATTTACTACATACACGACTAAACTCCTCTTAATTAATAGGTAGCACACGGCTAACCAATCACAAATCAAAATATTTACGTAACCATTCACTGTATAGATCACCACTATAATTGGTAAGATCTTCAACATATGCCATCATTAAATCAAATAAAAGCTTGACGAAAACCTATATGGAATGAACGGATTCGCTAGATTGTTTCATCAAGTACCATCACCGACAAAGAATACAATTAATCTCTATCATATTTTATGTTCAACCAATTACCATGAAATTCCATATACGTGTGTGAGCATGATACTTATATAACTTGGTCAAGGATGTATTAAGACCTTCAATATACTAATACATTAGTATTAAGAGGGTAACTGAACCTGGTAAATGCATTTAGATTTCAAGCACAACACTTAAGATATGTCCATAATGTGAAAAACTATCTCATGATGCGAATCCTAAGGGTTCGACACATACCTTGACGGTGCGAGATGTCTTCCTGCAAACCTTCGATTCCGCATATCCGAACCTTCATATTCCACGTCGTCGCTCCTCCATTTCTATCACAATCAACAAACTCGACATCGACGAGGAGAGCTGTCGTTGTCGGATTCGAAGGCGGTGCTGGCATGGGAGGTTCGTCGTTGCTCATCTTCCCCTCTCTATCTCTCTCTTGGTCTATCTCTCCCTCTCTCTCGTCCATTCTCTCTCTATATCCCTCACTCCCTCTCTCATGTAATTAGATCAATATTCTTAATATAGGAAATAGGAATTCCACTCTCCATCCCAAAAAACACACGCACACCCTCTTCTTTACCCATTTACTCTCACTCTCGATCACCATTTCTCACGCCCTTCTCTCTTCCTCTATCTTAAGGAGGAGAGAGAGAGCCAATTCTTCCTAAAAATAGGGATGAAACGACCCTTCATAACCACCCCTCCATCTTATTTGTTAATAAATCAATTAATTGTCTTTAATTCAAGAAATAACCATCCATCACTTCCCTTTTATTCTTTTTTTAATAGATCAATAAAGATCTTTTTATACAAATTAATTATTAGATTATTTTCTATATTATTTTAGTGGTTGTTACAATCTACCCCATTAAAAGAAAATTCCGTCCCGAAATTTACTACTCAAGAGTCTTACCGAAAAAACTCATGATATTTGACTCATCTCATTCCTATGTCCTGATGTTTCCTCTTCACATTTTATGGGACTAGCCTTATGTTCTTATTAAATTTCTTTACAATTATTTCCTTGTATCCAGGTCATTTATGACAATATGATAATTGCTTCCTCGAAGAACTTGGTTGACAGATCAACAATTAACAAAAACACATCTCTACCTAAGAGACAAGAGTAAATAATTCAACTAAAAGCTGATACGGTTTTGTAACGGTCATTTTGTGGGTTGTCAATCACTGAAAATAGTCTACCTGGTGCACAAATACGGTGTATAGAAATAAAGATATTTCTAACTAAGTTGGAATAGACAACATTTTAAACAGAAAAGGATTGTGCCTATTACTATCAACTAACATATCACCAAATCAATATTTGTTAAATTAACTCATATATATATTGTAGTGGCTATAATTAAACAAGAATCTTAACCGACATCAAAGTCTTAGTTAATAAAACTTATTAGATCTAGTGACCACAATCATGTATCAAGGACAACCCAAGTGGCTCTTGTTATAAAACTAATTAAATCTAGTGACCACAATCATGTATCGTGCAAATGGGATCATAAGTGAGTCTAACGACATCAATATTGTCTAATAGCTATGTCAATGAATTGACAGATAATGTGTCAGGTATCTGAGGCATCAATAACACAAAATATCATAGACTTTCTTAGCTAACCTCGAAATACCCGACTCATCGACTTGATGTAGCTAACACATTTGAAAGGTCAAAAGGCATCACTAGGGATTCTAAGAAGTCCTTGATATGTCTACATTCTAAATTGTAATTAAACTAACAGCATTCTAACTAAAGGTCAACCTTGGAGAATATGATTTCTTGTTCCAATTGATTACCTATAAAGAAGAAAATCTTTTATCTTTATGAGGACCATATTTCAATTATTAGTGAAGCGTAAGTAATGCAAATACTTTAAGGAAACACCAAGTCTCATTTATTCCTTATCTAATTGTCCTTTCAATTTATTTTTCAGCTCATCCAACTAATATGGGTGTACTATCATGTATGACATCAATAATGAAGTCAACAACTCTTTCAAATCCCCAAGTCACACAAGAGAAACTTTTCTTTAGCCAAATAAGTCGCACAATTGATGACCTTATATTGAAATAATCATCTGACCATCTTCTTTTTGTCTCCAGAAATAATCAATTGAGTGTATCTGATCTACTAAAATCACTTTCTCCTCCTTGAAACAACATGTAATATCCAACTTGGTTCTATCTCCATATTGGCCAGCCTTCTAATACTCATTTTATATTCTAAAGACATAGAGGTCATGTTAAATTTTTTGTCTATCTCCTACTTCCCTTTTTTCCTATACTAAAAGTCTTACATCATCTATGACGGATATCTCATGCCCAGAGGAACTACTGCTCTGATACCATTTGTAACGTCCCGGGCTTAGGTCCCCGGTCCGTTAGCGGAACATTACTGGCCCTAACAACCTCTTGGGATCGGGCTCATGCAGACCCGATTAACCACCCCCAAAATGCTTAATCCGGGTTGTTCGGTAGTAGGTTCCTGACTATTTATCCCACCCGGAACCTTCGTGTTCCACGGTATGGGACATTCCATTCTGGGGGGTGTTACAACCTCCCCCAATTATGTTCGCAACGTCCTCGTTGCAACATGGCACATCACCTCTTCCCAGTGACAGTGGCAGCTGCACGCTCCGGGTAGCCATTTCCTCCAACCTCTTGTAGGGGCGGCCCCACCTCTCGGGTAGCCCTTTCCACTGTTAGAGGGCGTTCGGCTCTGATACCACCTGTAACATCCCGGATCCTCGGTGACCAGCGAAAACATATCAATTGCCACATCGAATCCGAGTGCTACTCACTGTACATCAATGATATCATAATTACATATATTAAACGTCTTAATATATCTTAATGCACAAAAAGATGCATCTCTAAAACATATCCAGGATCCTTTATTCCAGTGGGCACGATGATATCCTTCCTTCAAACCTCGCAACGGGTCTATAACTGCAGCTAAATTTATTTTCATCACAACCTGCAATAAAACATAAGAATACATGGTATGAGCTAACGCTCGGTATGTGCCGAGATATGGTCAAACCAGCTACCGAAAATCAAGTCTCCTTATGCTATTACAAATAACTCCATGCATAAATAATAAGCTGGATAAATATTTTCCACAATGGATCTTTATAAATCTTCTATATTCCCCAACCTGGAATAATGTTCATAACATGCATTACTCATGGATACAATCCTTGAATATGATCTTAATCATACCATAGTATGCATGGATTTCACTATTTTTCTCTTGTCAAAATTTACCAAATCAATAATTACATAAGGATGAGTACATATATGAAATTATGTGTTACACTCATACACCTATTACTGTGAATTATCACATATAAGTCCTTATTTTATCCTAACAATGAGGTTTGCTTTGTTTTCATTTCCATCATCATAATTATATACTTTTTCGTAGAACGTATCATACACAAAAGTAGTGTCGTGGCATACTCAATCCAAATTACCCTTATTATAATGAATATAATACTTGACTGTAGTCATACAATAGCATCATATGGATCACCCATAAATATAATTACGCATACAAAGGGTATCCTTTTTATATTCATGCAATGCATACCATACTTTCCATATATACCCTTAAGGTTAATCATATTTGTACATATGCCCATAGCAATAACATAATTATACATATACCTAAGCATTTCACGTAATTGCACATATACACTTATCATTCTATACATTTGCACATATACACTTGGCATTTCATATAGTTGCGCATATGCACTTCATATTTCATATAATTGTACTTATACACTTAACTTTCAATTAAGCACATGACTTCCTCATAAGCACTTAGCTTATCCATTACCGATTTGTCTTATCTCATAATTTATTTGGCGGCTTTGGTGGCTTTACCGCTGGCACATGCGGTCACTCAATCATTACATAGAACATGATGACATCAGCGCTGAGTCAATAAGTGGACTTTCCACTAGGTTCCACTGAACCTGACACCCCCGGAAGGTGTTGCCCTTTTGGCTCTTGGTAAACGGACTCTAGAGGTAGCTCCCACCATGGGTGTAGCACTTAGCTCCGCTTATCGTTTAAGTGCCATTATCCATCTTAAGGAAATTCTTATTCCTTTAAATATCATTTTTTTTTCATACAATAGTGATCCATTAAAATATTTTGGTTCCAATACCTCACTCTCAACTTTCATGACTTGATATCCTTAACCATTATTGTGGAACAATACTTAAGTACTTTACTATAAAGAAGACACACTATGCAATAGAATTGTCAGATGTAAA
Organism: Ottelia alismoides; assembly: GCA_037367405.1. Classification (NCBI taxonomy): domain Eukaryota; kingdom Viridiplantae; phylum Streptophyta; class Magnoliopsida; order Alismatales; family Hydrocharitaceae; genus Ottelia; species Ottelia alismoides. The sequence goes on along the minus strand of JAZKJV010002213.1, from coordinate 455,111 downwards.
ATATTACGGTATATCACCGAGATGACAGATTACATTCATACTGCTTGTTCATGATAATAAGGGACTGCATTACACAATATATAATCTGGCATAAGTACGAGTATTATTATGATATAAATACTTAACATCAGCATAATGTAATGTCATAATGATGCTTTCTAAACCCATTAGAAATAATCCCTATCAATCTAACTTTTATGAAATTACTTAATTAGATTTCCTGAGCATACGTCTCTTGTTTCATCATCATACTATTAATATTATTTTTGCAGTACTAGGGAATAAACTTCATTGAGTATCTATATAGAATCATATGTTTACATAATCATGAAATAGATCATCCGAAAATAAATCACAACTAAATATTCATGCATAATGAGAATACGTATAATTCCAGATCATAAGATAAGTCAATTAATTGTTACTAACAAAAGAAACATCGTGATGTTTTTTATACAACCACCCATGAGTTATTCTTAGATTCATGTTTTCACTCCTCTCTTTATTCTCCACATGTAGCTATATTTATAACAAGGGGGTTTCATTTGAAGTTACTATTATCAATATGTTTACCTTCCATTATACATCCAGAAAATCCAATCACTACACATACTCACACGTACAAAGTTCTCTACAAGTACTTATGTGATTTACTACATACACGACTAAACTCCTCTTAATTAATAGGTAGCACACGGCTAACCAATCACAAATCAAAATATTTACGTAACCATTCACTGTATAGATCACCACTATAATTGGTAAGATCTTCAACATATGCCATCATTAAATCAAATAAAAGCTTGACGAAAACCTATATGGAATGAACGGATTCGCTAGATTGTTTCATCAAGTACCATCACCGACAAAGAATACAATTAATCTCTATCATATTTTATGTTCAACCAATTACCATGAAATTCCATATACGTGTGTGAGCATGATACTTATATAACTTGGTCAAGGATGTATTAAGACCTTCAATATACTAATACATTAGTATTAAGAGGGTAACTGAACCTGGTAAATGCATTTAGATTTCAAGCACAACACTTAAGATATGTCCATAATGTGAAAAACTATCTCATGATGCGAATCCTAAGGGTTCGACACATACCTTGACGGTGCGAGATGTCTTCCTGCAAACCTTCGATTCCGCATATCCGAACCTTCATATTCCACGTCGTCGCTCCTCCATTTCTATCACAATCAACAAACTCGACATCGACGAGGAGAGCTGCCGTTGTCGGATTCGAAGGCGGTGCTGGCATGGAGGTTCGTCGTTGCTCATCTTCCCCTCTCTATCTCTCTCTTGGTCTATCTCTCCCTCTCTCTCGTCCATTCTCTCTCTATATCCCTCACTCCCTCTCTCATGTAATTAGATCAATATTCTTAATATAGGAAATAGGAATTCCACTCTCCATCCCAAAAAACACACGCACACCCTCTTCTTTACCCATTTACTCTCACTCTCGATCACCATTTCTCACGCCCTTCTCTCTTCCTCTATCTTAAGGAGGAGAGAGAGAGCCAATTCTTCCTAAAAATAGGGATGAAACGACCCTTCATAACCACCCCTCCATCTTATTTGTTAATAAATCAATTAATTGTCTTTAATTCAAGAAATAACCATCCATCACTTCCCTTTTATTCTTTTTTAATAGATCAATAAAGATCTTTTTATACAAATTAATTATTAGATTATTTTCTATATTATTTTAGTGGTTGTTACAATCTACCCCATTAAAAGAAAATTCCGTCCCGAAATTTACTACTCAAGAGTCTTACCGAAAAAACTCATGATATTTGACTCATCTCATTCCTATGTCCTGATGTTTCCTCTTCACATTTTATGGGACTAGCCTTATGTTCTTATTAAATTTCTTTACAATTATTTCCTTGTATCCAGGTCATTTATGACAATATGATAATTGCTTCCTCGAAGAACTTGGTTGACAGATCAACAATTAAACAAAAACACATCTCTACCTAAGAGACAAGAGTAAATAATTCAACTAAAAGCTGATATGGTTTTGTAACGGTCATTTTGTGGGTTGTCAATCACTGAAAATAGTCTACCTGGTGCACAACTACGGTGTATAGAAATAAAGATATTTCTAACTAAGTTGGAATAGACAACATTTTAAACAGAAAAGGATTGTGCCTATTACTATCAACTAACATATCACCAAATCAATATTTGTTAAGTTAACTCATACATATATTGTAGTGGCTATAATTAAACAAGAATCTTAACCGACATCAAAGTCTTAGTTAATAAAACTTATTAGATCTAGTGACCACAATCATGTATCAAGGACAACCTAAGTGGCTCTTATTATAAAACTAATTAGATCTAGTGATCACAATCATGTATCGTGCAAATGGGATCATAAGTGAGTCTAACGACATCAATATTGTCTAATAGCTATGTCAATGAATTGACAGATAATGTGTCAGGTATCTGAGGCATCAATAACACAAAATATCATAGACTTTCTTAGCTAACCTCAAATTACCCGACTCATCGACTTGATGTAGCTAACACATTTGAGAGGTCAAAAGGCATCACTAGGGATTCTAAGAAGTCCTTGATATGTCTACATTCTAAATTGTAATTAAACTAACAACATTCTAACTAAAGGTCAACCTTGGAGAATATGATTTCTTGTTCCAATTGATTACCTACAAAGAAGAAAATCTTTTATCTTTATGAGGACCATATTTCAATTATTAGTGAAGCGTAAGTAATGCAAATACTTTAAGGAAACACCAAGTCTCATCCATTCCTTATCTAATTGTCCTTTCAATTTATTTTTCAGCTCATCCAACTCATATGGGTGTACTATCATGCATGACATCAATAATGAAGTCAACAACTCTTTCAAATCCCCAAGTCACACAAGAGAAACTTTTCTTTAGCCAAATAAGTCGCACAATTGATGACCTTATATTGAAATAATCATCTGACCATCTTCTTTTTGTCTCCAGAAATAATCAATTGAGTGTATCTGATCTACTAAAATCACTTTCTCCTCCTTGAAACAACATGTAATATCCAACTTGGTTCTATCTCCATATTGGCCAGCCTTCTAATACTCATTTTATATTCTAAAGACATAGAGGTCATGTTAAATTTTCTGTCTCCTATTTCTTCTCCTACTTCCCTTTTTTCCCTATACTAAAAGTCTTACGTCATCTATGACGGATATCTCATGCCCAGAGGAACTACTGCTCTGATACCATTTGTAACGTCCCGGGCTTAGGTCCCCGGTCCGTTAGCGAAACATTACTGGCCCTAACAACCTCTTGGGATCGGGCTCATGCGGACCCGATTAACCACCCCCAAAATGCTTAAGCCGGGTTGTTCGGTAGTAGGTTCCTGACTATTTATCCCACCCGGAACCTTCGTGTTCCACGGTATGGGACATTCCATTTTGGGGGGTGTTACAACCTCCCCCAATTATGTTCGCAACGTCCTCGTTGCGACATGGCACATCACTTCTTCCCAGTGACAGTGGCGGCTGCACGCTCCGGGTAGCCATTTCCTCCAACCTCTTGTAGGGGCGGCTCCACCTCTCGGGTAGCCCTTTCCACTGTTAGAGGGCGTTCGGCTCTGATACCACCTGTAACATCCCAGATCCTCGGTGACCAGCGGAAACATATCAATTGCCACGTCGAATCCGAGTGCTACTCACTGTACATCAATGATATCATAATTACATATATGAACCGTCTTAATATATCTTAATGCACAAAAAGATGCATCTCTAAAACATATCCAGGATCCTCTATTCCAGTGGGCACAATGATATCCTTCCTTCAAACCTCGCAACGGGTCTATAACTGCAGCTAAATTTATTTTCATCACAACCTGCAATAAAACACAAGAATACATGGTATGAGCTAGCGCTCAGTATGTGCCGAGATATGGTCAAATCTGCTACCGAAAATCAAGTCTCCTTATGCTATCACAAATAACTCCATGCATAAATAATAAGCTGGATAAATATTTTCCACAATGGATCTTTACAAATCTTCTATATTCCCCAACCTGGAATAATGTTCATAACATGCATTACTCATGGATACAGTCCTTGAATATGATCTTAATCATACCATAGTATGCATGGATTTCACTATTTTTCTCTTGTCGAAATTTACCAAATCAATAATTACATAAGGATGAGTACATATATGAAATTATGTGTTACACTCATACACCTATTACTGTGAATTATCACATATAAGTCCTTATTTTATCCTAACAATGAGGTTTGCTTTGTTTTCATTTCCATCATCATAATTATATACTTTTTCATAGAACGTATCATACACAAAAGTAGTGTCATGGCATACTCAATCCAAATTACCCTTATTATAATGAATATAATACTTGACTGTAGTCATACAATAGCATCATATGGATCACCCATAAATATAATTACGCATACAAAGGGTATCCTTTTTATATTCATGCAATGCATACCATACTTTCCATATATGCCCTTAAGGTTAATCATATTTGTACATATGCCCATAGCAATAACATAATTATACATATACCTAAGCATTTCACGTAATTGCACATATACACTTATCATTCCATACATTTGCACATATACACTTGGCATTTCATATAGTTGCGCATATGCACTTCATATTTCAGTGTCATGGAAAAGGAGAGAAACCCCTTGGCATTCCACATGCACACGCGATGAGAAGTTTTATGTACGTAACAATGTGTACAAGGCCTGATTTGGATTTCCCTGTAAGTCTCGTAAATAAATATCAAAGTAATTTCGGACGTGCATACTGGGAAGCCATAAAGAGGATTAAGAGATGTCTGAAATAATTGTACAATTAAAAATAGTTTATCAGGAAGCTTCACTTAAGGTGGTTGAATACTCCAATGTGTATTTTGGAGGAAATCTTAGTGATAGAAAATGTATATCTAGTTAACATTTTTGTATTTGGTGGAGCGACTATTTCTTGGGGATGTAAAAAGTAAGTGTGTTTCTAGACATACACAAGAAGCCAAACACATTGTACATAGTATGACCACCACTCATTCCATATAGATCAAATGCTTTCTTGAAAACGTAAGTCTCGGATTGGTTAAATAACTAATTGAAATATATTGTGATAATCGAGCTGCAATAAGCTTGATTAATAATGGAGCAAATAGTTCCAACAGAAAATATATTGAGACCTATTATCAACACATTTAAGATATAGTGGTTAAACAAGAAATCAAAGTAACGTGTTTGCCTACCAGTGATATGTTAGTCGATTTTTTTACTAAAGGAATTGCAACAAGAACATACATTAAATGTGTTGGCTTATGAGACATAGGAATAATTGAGTCAAGTTGGAGTTTTCATTAATAATGAATCTCAAATAAACATCTCCAAGAAGATAGACAAGAATATCATGATCATTTTTGTCAAGCAAGAGATGTTGGGATGTTACAAGAATGATGGTCTTTAATGGTCATGCATATTAGGTGATATCCATAAATCAACGATTTGAACATCGTAACATCCATCTCTATTGTAGAGATGTTGCAGAAGCAAGGACAATTATTTTAGGGTGTCTAGTCACTGAAATGCTCTATATATGAGTATTCTTACCATGGTGAAAGACACAAAAGAGCAAAAATCAAGTGCATCCTGAGAGCCCCAAAATTCTTACCACAAATTTGTTCTTCAATTTTGACATATTCAAGCATACTCAGTCCATAAATTACTCATTTCATCACAAACATATGAACATGATACTGTCACACATTTATTCCATCACATATTCTCATTCCGCAATATAAATATCCTAGCATGCATAACTAGCACATGTTAATAAACAGCTGCATCAAAATCGTGTTGCCTTCCTCCTACACTCTCATATAGGGGTCGATGTTTGACTGGTTTGGGTGGGTTTGGGTTATTCGATTTGGGTTGCAAAAATGACATCCATCACCCAATCACATTAGATTGGATTGAGATGTTTGGGTGACCGATTTGGGCCGATTGGGTTGGGTGAAAACCAAATTGCCCATATGAAAAATCTTGTTAACTAAAGATCAAGTATTGATGTGGTCATTGATGTATGAAAAAGATGTCAAAGTAAGCATATATTAAACTCAATAGATAAGAAGAAGGTTGGAGGAATATGCTCAACATGGATGAAGAAGGTTGGGATATGTTCAAGGTGATATGGAGTTGTTCAGTTTAGATTATTGGATTTTCAAGAATAATTTATATCACCTTACGTGGATATTGATGGGAGCATAGTTGTGTGTATAATGATCATATTAGGGATGATAGAGAAAACAATACATTGAGCATAGCACATAATAACAACCGAAATAATGTTTAGTGAGGCAAGATTGTTAACAAGTTGATAACTTGGATTAGAGAATCCGAGCTGCACATTAGAAATATACAGGAGTTTAGAATTCTTGATATTATATATATGAAGTATAAATCAGTTGGGATGGGTGGAATTAAACATTTTGTCATCCAAAGAAATAATTTGGATTTTTTGGATGGGTCGGGTGGAAGACATTAGACCCGCCAACCGACCCGATATCCATTGAAGGAATATGATTTGGGTCCAACCCAACCCAAAACCTAAACGATCCAAATCATTTTGACTCATTTTCAACGATTTTGTTGGGTTATATGGGTCGACCCATATAATGCCCACCCCTACTCTCATATACCCAACCCTTTGTTGCCCCTCCTTCCTATCTCCTCGTCTTGCTCATCATAATTATATTCCCTCACCCCCATAGTCGACTCCCTACTATATACGCCCGCTTCCCAAAAGATCTGTTTATAATCAACTATATTCAATCGAGGTACAAACTATTTAATATATATACATTTATTTATTTATTTATATTTACATATATATATATATATCAGAAAAGGGAAGATGTTATGTGTAACAACCAAGCATGCTATTACATAGAGAAATTTCTCCTATTTTTTATTTTTTTTTCAAAAATTCCACTATGTATATTCATCTATATATTCCTCATATATGTCATTCAAATTTCATCAGAAACAGAGACTCATATGCACTCCATCTAGAAACAGGTAATTTTAACAATATCAAATTTGTTGTAATCGACCTGTTCTGGACGAAGGGCATACGAGTCTCTGTTTCTGATGAAATTCAATTAGCATATAGGAGGGATATATAGATAAATATAGATGGTGGAATTTTCAAAAAAATAAAAAATAGGAAAAATTGCTTCGTGTAACATCCAACTTAGTTGTTACACATAACAACCTTCCAGTCTCTCTCTCTCTCTCTCTCTCTCTCTTTATAACTGTTACTAAATTCAGAACAACCTTACGTGTAACAACCAACTTTTACAAAACTGCTATAGAGTTTTTAGTAAATTTACAGTGGCCTTTATAATTTCAGAAAAGCCCCCACCTCATTGGAAAGGTCCCCTATATATATATTAAGGTGTAAGTACATATACATATAGTGAGGTGTCATGCAACAATCACAAGTCCTCTACATCAAAGTTTTCTTCATTACTGTCATAATTATCGGGAATGATCACACATTTGCTATGATGGTTCATGAATAAGCAAGAATACGGATGTTGAATAAGGAGAATGAAGGTCTATTCTCTGTTCAACTGTAAAGATTGGAATATGGATTAATACGTTGGAATAAAGGTAGGTATGGTAGAATAAAGATATGAACAATGATGATGGAATAAGGTTAGATAATGAGATGTGGATGGAAATAATTGTACTTTTGGGAACTGCGCTAGATAGAGAATTGATCCCTTATTTCAGTGCTTATACTCCAAACGAACATGTCCTAATTGTAGTAACAGTACTTGTATTTCCACGAGACTCCTTGGATCTTCTGCTTCATTCGGTCTCCTCCTCTCAACACTAAAAGCTTCAGTGAGAATGATGATTCTTCCTTTCTCCCACACTAGCTCCAATCCGAAACAACAATGCTCACGAGGTATTACCCTCTTATTTGTCTCATCCTCACTGCACTGTCAACCAAATCCGCCTCTTCAAGATAAGTGAGAAAGAACATATGTATATATTACTATCGTATTGTAATGAATGGTTATAAATTTTTTTAGAAACTATTTTTTCGTATCATTCGTATGCCTTAGTTACAAAATTTTTTAGAAACTATACTTTCATATCACTCGTATGCCTCATCAACCACACAATGTCCTAATTTATCTCCTTCTTGGTGTGACTTCGCTCATATCTTACCATTCAGTCTGTTAGTTGTGCAATTTTTTCCTAGACCATTAGAAATATAGCATAAAGATTCACCTCTAAGGGTTCGTTTGGTTGCAGGGTTGGACAGGGTTGGGTACTATTCACAAGGCTGGATGAATAGTAAACTGTGAGGAGGGAGTACCTCTGTGAATAGTATCCAACCCAACCCAACCCTGTCCAACCCTGAAACCAAGCGAACCCTAAGAGTCCGTTTGGTAACCGGGTTACTCTAGGGTAATCTGGTTTATCCCTCTCTACTATTGTGTTGGAATTCTATCATAATTCATAGTGACATTACATTACATTCCTTATTCCAATCCTCTCCAACCCTCATAAGCATCACAAACAACTACTATTCACATTAAGTTATCCCAACTTACTTCATCTCAGTAACTAAACAACCCATAAATATGTATTTTAAAAATTATGATAAAAGAATGACTTGTTATTTTTCTCTTAAATACATAAATAAGAATACTCTCGATTGTATCATTGCAGGATCATTTGTCCTATTCAATGTGTTCCTTTCTCTATGTGTTTACAACAACAATAGTTGTATGCTTTTTTATATGACTAGTATTAGAGAATTTGTAGTATCCACCATCTCAAATTCTACATATGACTTGATTATGCAGAATTCCCTCCAATTACTGGGACTCATTCTCTCAATTATGGCACCTTATCTTTGATTGACTACACATAGTATTTAAATAGAACTATGACTAATAAATAATCAGTATATGTAATTAAAGATAACGACCTTACCTTTCTATGCAGGGAGTATGTCTATATCATATATAGCATAGCACAATTTCCCAAGATAGGACATGTCATGCCTAACCATATGTCCTATGCATGTTGACGAACGATCCAAGCACAAAAACAATCCACAAGCAATCATGATAGAAAACTGGAGTACATGATATAGAAAACCCCAGTATGTCTTTTGAAAACAGACTCGTAAATTACTCATCTCTTACCCTAAAATATGTATATATAGGGTACACTATAAATGGATCCTAATCAAATTCTAAAAGTCTAGTCAACCAAGATCAATTTATGAAATGCAACATATCACAAGCACATTGAGTCTTCAAGACATATCTCAACCGAGAAATATATAATGACAGGAGTAATGGTGGTGAAATACTCTAGCCCTCTTTTTACTTACATGAGGCTTGCAAATGGTCTATTCTTAATGTTCCTCATTTATGTTTCTCTAGTTGCGAAAATCTATGGTTTAATAGCATGTATGATTCTCCCTTACAACGATAGACAATAACGCATGTATGTGATTGTTATCTATAATTTATGACAATTAAGATACTCCAAAAATTATTGTATACCCATACAACCTTAATAACATGATGGCATGCAAGTAGCCTCTCCAAATCCTTGTACCTCTCCAAATCCTTGTTCCTTGTCTTACCATTCGCTTAATATGTGTGTATGCATGCATGTATCAGAACAAGTTTGAAAATAATGATTCAAATAATAAGATAGGTTCTAAAATGGATGATGAGAGAAAACCAAATATCGTTATTGTCATGCGATATCGAAGGGTGGTTGGGGGTTATGAAAATACAGGGGGAAAATATGATAGCATGGTGAGGAGGATTAGGTCAAGATATACGCTCCATGAGACCTCTTCTTCCATGACATCATGTCAATTTTATTGGTTTAAGTTATTTGCACATTAATAAGGAATACTAATATCAATAAGCTTGATAATTATGGAAAAATTACTATGAAAATAGAATTTGAGAACCTATAGATATATTATTATTATTATTTTCAATCACACCATGGGCATGCTATCCGCAATTATACTCTTTATTATATATTTGAGCCATGTTATTTTTTGGTTGGGTGAACTGTTGGACTTCATGTAAATCGGACTTCTAGTAGTTTCCAAAATAATATATAAGTACAGGAAATATTTTAGAAATAATATTGATTTTTAATCTAAATAGTGATTTTGTACTTTCTCACATTGATGAAAAAGTGTGTATATGTAAATTTTAAACCCTTGATTTATGGAGACTGTTTTTACAATGCTTATACGTACATAGTGGGCATTTGCAACTGTCATCTCGTCGACAAGATGTATCAATCTCATCATATGTCCATCCAAAAAAGATAGAACTCCATTTTTCTATCTTTTATAAATCAATGGAGTGTAATCAAATTCATGACATTTTTCTATCTTTATAAATCAATGGAGTGTAACTAAATTCATGACATGTCCATGATATACCATAAAAAATGGTGTGATGACTATTCATCATCATCATCATCATCATCATCATCATCATCATCATCATCATCATCATCATCATCATCATCATCATCATCATTTATTTGTAACATGTAAGGATGCCCTCAAGAAAAATAATTATCTATTTTTTTACATTTCTTAATTATTATCGGTAATATTTACTTGATTGAAAGTGATCTCTCAGTCTCCATTGTTCTTAATGATTTTTTTTGAAATTAGGTATTTATGGAGGAGTTAGGATCTGAGTTCCATTGATGGATTGGGCTCAATAGACAACGAAGGTCTCTCCTGCTGCAAACGGAGCTCCCTCTCCTTCTCCCACTCCATCACCTCAGCTAATAGGTACGCCATCGAAGGTGGCGCGCATACTTCCAAACCCTAAACCCTAGACCTTCAATCGCCCTTCTCCCCTCGTATGCCATCCGCTGCTTCGCATTGACAATGGAGGTGCAGATGGGCCATCAGTTCTCGTACGAGAGGCGGAAGCAGCTCAAGAACAAAGCCCGCGGCGCCAAATGGGTCAAGGAATGGTGGGAAATCCCGGAAAGGCGACCACTTGATGTTGCTTTCATGTGATTCAAGGTTTGTGCATGCTCATTGTTGTGTCTGATCTGCGTTTCAGGGTCCCGCAGGACCTCGCGTCCGCCGGGGGAAAGTGCCTGGTGCTGAAATGGGTAAGAGGTGAGCTTCTAGATAAGTGGTGACTTGATATTATGTGTTGTCAATGCCTTGGACGTACTGTGATAATGTGAATGAGCTTGTGCCAATTGACATTATTAATTTGGAAACTTGGAACTTTTAGCACTCCTTGAAAATTCCATTGGGAAGTAGATATTACGAACCTGAATTTATAAGAGCTTGACAGTCTCTCGGAAATCTGAATATCTTCTTATTAAATTTGGTTTGAAAAAAAAGACTATTAGCGGCATATTTTGCATATTTGAAGTATGGATCTCTAAGATAGAAGTAGAGTGATGCTCTTGCAAAAGAACAAATTGGGTTTAGGAAAGTGCATAAAGCACGGATGCATCAAATTGACGAGGCACACGTCGTAGCATTAAAGAGGGTAACTGAGGAGAAGCTGACATATATTTTCTAGCATAAGCTGCGTAACACTGGTTTCATTCTTGAATCTCGACGTATCTACCATTTATGAAGACATGGTACAACTTTTCGGGACATGATACAAAGTTCAAAAATAAAGAAAAGCGATTCCTATGGTTTCTGAGAAGATTATACTATTGTTAACGATGTATCATGCGGAGAATCTTGGATGAGAGTAGGGTGTTAATTTTCTGTATGAACTTCTCAAGGATGTATGTCGGAGATATGACTTATGAGCTTCACCGGACTGCCTTATATTAATGCTTCTGTACTTGCTCTGATGACTCCTTCGGTCCTTCGTCCTTTAATTTGGCTATAGCTGAGTTGACAAAAATACATTCAAGATGACATACCTTGGCACATGCTTTTGGCAAGATGTCTCCCTGCTAAAGTATTATAGGATGGGCACTATACTTAGAGGCTTAAGGCCAGGGCAATGCCCTCGAAGTCTCATGCACGTGGGTTATGTAAGCTTTTTTTAATATAATGGAGCAAATGTCAAAACAACGCAAGGAGGCATCTTTTCAGCATGGATTTAAGCAAACATTTAGATTTTTGTTGGAGCGTTCCCTATCAGCGACGAGTTGCATCGTCCGAATGCAATGAGAGATTGGCAAGGGCTGCTACATCGTTGCTCGGAAGTACTTCAAAATTTGCAAGGGTTCTTGCATAAGGAACACATGCGAGTAAATAAGTTAGTTCCGCTGCATCGCTGCTTGGATGCAGTCCAAAATTTGCAAGGATTCTCGCATGATGGATGCATGTGAGTAAAGAGGCTAGTTCAAAAGAGGTTGCAAAGGAAGTTACGAATATGTAATTGAAATATTGACTGGAAACGCGATGGAGATTGTATATACGATGTTAAGAAGGAAGATTCAGATACGGTCTCCAAGAGACAAAATGAGTTGGAGAAAAAGCAAGAGAGATCGAGAAGACATGCTTTAAATTTTAGTATTCAGGTAAATATAAGGGCATGAATGGTGTTGGAGTGGTTGCTCATAAGACTTTGAAGGATTGTCTGTTTGAGGTGCAAAGATCCGATGATCGGATTATTTTGCTAAATTTGATGCTCGAAGAAGAAATTCTGAATATCATCTCAATCTATGCACCGCTAATTGGTTTAGATGAAAGGGTCAAACATTTTTTTTGGGAAGATCTGGATAATTGTGGAAGGAATCCCATAAAGAGAGATGATTTGTCTATGTGGAGATCTTAATGGACATGTGGGAAAGGATGCTTCAGGGTATGCTCGTGTTCTTGGAGGCATGGCCTCAAATTTCAGCGAAATTCGGTCGAATTTCTGTCGAATATCGATATCCAGTCGAAATCGAAATTCGACCGAAATGACCGAAATATAGGGGCCCTAGTACAAAAAATGACCGAAATGATCAAAATTTCATCGAAATTCCATTGAAATTCTGTTTTGGTCGATACCGAAATGGTGACCGAAACCGACATTTAGAGCCTTGCTTGGAGGCCATAGCTTCGGGGATAGAAACGAAGATGGAAAAGTCATTTTAGATTTTTTAAAGGTTTATGATCTTTTCACAACAAACACTCTCTTCAAGTAGAAGGATGAGCATTTATTTACTTACAAGAGTGTCCCGATTAGAGCACATATAGATTACTTTGCATTGAGGAGAAGAGATTGCTTGTGTTGCAAAGACTGCAAAGTAATCTCAGGAGAGAGTTTGACAACCCGACGTTGCTTGTTAGTCACGGATGTGCAAATAAAAGGGCTGGTAAAGAAAAGAAGAGGTTTCCAATATTACTAGAACTAGATGGTGGAATCTTCAATTGAAGGAATCAAGCTTAAGGGAGAAAGTTTTAGAAGTCTTATCTTGGGATTGTAACGGAAGTGCAAACAAGATGTGGGAGGCGGTAGCATCTTGTATCCCAAGGGTAGCCAAAGATAGGATAGGAAAGTCAAAGGGAGGAACTTTAGGCCAAAAGAAGGTTTGGTAGTGGAGTAGAGGGGTGCAAGAGAAGCTCAAAGTTAAAAGAGCATGCTTTAAAGCTATGTTTAAGAATAAAACAAATGAAACTGTCACAAACTACAAAATAGCGAAGAATGAAATAAAGAAGGTTGTAAGCGAAGCTTAAGTCAAAAGTTTATGAAGTTTTGTACAAAAACCTCGATTCTTAGGAGGACCAAAAGGATATTTTTAGATTGGCCAAAGCAAGAGAAAGAAAGACCGAATACATTTCTCAAGTAGGATGTATTAAGGATGAGGAAGGTCATGTACTTGTTACTCAAAAGGATATAGAGACTAGATAGAGGCAATACTTCCATAAGCTTTTTATTGGGGAAGGAAATAGAGAGGTCACTTTGGGAGATTTGATTGTACCCACTTAATGGTCTAGTGGTAGTATAGTGTGTCTACCACACAAAAGACCAGGATTCAAGTCCCACTCTTGCAGTGGTTGCGTTAGGTAGTCGACGACCAGCATAAAAAATAGTCGAATATTTCAACATGGATTTGAGCAAGAATCTATGTAGCCGACCCTACTTATAGTGGGAGAAGGCTCAGTACATTTTACTTTGGGAGATTTAACTAGTAGCGAAAGGTACTTGAATCGTGCAAACTATAGATGAATACAAAGGAAATAGGTAGAGGAGGATTTGAAAGTTATGAGACATGGGAAAAGTATATGGCCCGATGACATTCCTATAGAAGTATGGAGAGTTTTAGGTGAACGTGGTTTGACTTGGCTTACAAATTTATTCAATGTTATTTGGCGAAGCAAGAAAATGCGTGAAGATTGAAGGAGAAGCATTGTGGTGCCTCTTTATAAGAACAAAATAGACATTCAAAATTGTTCAAATTACAAAGGTATCAAGTTGATGAGTCACACTAGGAAAATTTGGGAACATGTGATCGAAAGATGGTTAATGTACATTTCCAAAGTAAAAGAAAACCAATTCGGATTCATGCCAGGTCGCTCAACTATTGATGCCATTCACTTGCTAAGGAGGACAATAGAGATTTATAGAGCTAAAAGGAAGAACCTTCATATGATTTTTATTGATTTGGAGAAGGCTTATGATTAGCCCCATATGAGATATTGTGGAGAGTTTTGAAGAAGAGACAAGTACATGTCCTATACATTAACCTCATAAAGGATATATATGATAGAGTTTCATCTTGTGTAAGGATTCAGTCTGGGAAGATCGATTATTTTGACATCAACATTGGTCTGCATCAAGGTCTAGCTTTGAGTCCATACGAGTTGAGAAGTCACATTTAGCTTGAGATAACTTGGTGTATGTTATTTACATATGATATTGTGTTGATTGCTGAGACTAGAGATGTAGTAAGCGAGAAGCTTGAGGTCTGGAGACATGGATCGGAGACTAAAGGATTTCCTATAAGTACGGCTAAGAGTGAATATATGGAGTGTACTTTTGATGGAAGCAATGATGAAGGAATCAAAGTGAAGATTGGTGGTGATAACATTCAGAAAAGTGTTTCTTTTAGACACTAGAGATTATTTTACAACGTGATGAGGAAATTGATGGAAATGTTACTAATAGAATAAATACATGCTGACTAAAGTGGAGAGGGGCCTCTACTGTTCTATGTGATAAGAAAATTCCTTCAAAAATCAAAAGAAAGTTTTACAAAACAACCATGAGACCTGCTATGCTCTATGGATCTGAGTGTTCTCCTGTGAACTATAAATATGTGCAGAGAATGTCAATAGTAGAAATGAAAATGCTAAAGGTGGATGCGTGGACACACACACACACACACGTAAAGATCGGTTTCGAAATGATGCAATCAAAAGGAAAGTTGATGTAGCTCCGATGCGATCGGGGATAAGGTGCGAGAAAAACGCTTAAGGTGGTTTGACAATTTGTAAAGGAGGTTGGTTGGTGCACCGGTTAGGAGATACGAGTTTTGGGATGTTGAGTTGACTAGGAGAGGTCGAGGAAAGTCCAAGAAGTGTTGGAATGAGACTATATGAACGGATACTGGTTTTTTGGATCTAAGCCCGAGATTGACCAAAGATAGATCTGAATGGAGGCAAATAATCCTTGTAGCCGACCCTACTTAATGTGGGAAAAGGCTTTGTTGCTGTTGTTGAATGGAGTGAATGTCAAAGATATTAAAATTAAACAAAATGTAGTAGTTGTTGAAGTATAGTTATATGTTGTGAATAGACCACGTCACAGTGTAGACTGAGAAGAATATTTAAATACGAGAATTACACTCTCCACAGAGGTAGAGAGCATCATTAAGGCATTTACCAAGGCCGAGAGCATCCTACTTAATGGTAAAGGCCTCATAATAACCATACTCTTCTATTATTTCTTCCAGTGTTGCAGAAGTCGGTATTCGATATCTAGTCTGAGGTTTTACTAAATAAAGAATATTCGGTATTTGGAAGAATATTCGGTTATGTTTTTTTTCAATTATTTTAAATATAAAAATCATGTCTAATATATATTCACACACATATACATTTATACATATCTGATCATTAATCAATAAAAGTTCAAGTTAAAAGTACAAAATAACAAGTTACATACATGGATCTTTAACATTTGTGGTCATGCCGAGGTAAATAGGAACCTTTAAAAAATAAAAAATAAAAAGTCAGCGGCCTGTTGCAATAACCGGTCGAATATTTTGCCGAAAAACTGAATATTCGGGTTGGACCAAATATCAATATCCTCTCCCCTCCCGAATAAGAATATTCAGCCGAATATAATATTTGATCCATTCATCGAATATTACAATAAATGAAAACCAATAATACAAAATGTAAATATATAGGTCAACCTGATGCACGGATCAAGTGAGAGAATACCATACTATATACTTGATATACCTTCGACATTTGGAAGCAGGAGGTAAGAAGGGGATCAATGGATAAGGTGAAAGAGGAGCACGTCCATGGTATCAGATCTCACCAACTTTTGTTGAAAAAACAACACAATTTCGTCTCACCAACTCACCCATAATTAAAATGCTTCTTATATCCTTTTCTCCAATCTTGCCAGATATTGTCTATATCTTGTATCGTGTGCAATTTTGCTTCCAAAAAACTCTGACAATCTGTGAAAATGTTGGGCGTCTATGTGAAAATTGCTTTTAAAGAGTACCCGAGATAATATTCTGAGTCACCTCTGTATGGCGAGATTTGTTTGGCTTTCTTCCTTTTGCCCACTGCTTCTGCTGAAGCCTATTGTTTGCTAGTGTGTTTGCGGTGTCTGCTTCTGCTTCTGCTTTTGCTAGTGTTTGCGAGTGTGTGTGTGTGGGTGGGGGGAGGGGGGTGTTAATCTTGCTTGCTTTCTGCGCTTTGGTTTTGGTAGGAAACACCCCCACTTTTCATGTTATGCCTCTATCAAGATATCTGGTAATTCTTTTTGCGCATGTTGAACAGATCTCTTGTAATCATTTGTTTAGAAAGTTGTATTTTGGCGTTTTAAGGATTATCCTATATTCAAGT
The DNA here is from genome assembly GCA_037367405.1 of Ottelia alismoides. NCBI lineage: Eukaryota > Viridiplantae > Streptophyta > Magnoliopsida > Alismatales > Hydrocharitaceae > Ottelia > Ottelia alismoides. The sequence goes on along the minus strand of JAZKJV010002213.1, from coordinate 437,999 downwards.
TCGAGTCTACATCAAAATTATCAGCGTATATGCTAAGATCCATATTTTAAATGTGCTAAATTGAAGCTCTTCATGTTAGCACCAAATTTCATATGTAAAATTTCATATTTCAACTTTTTTAGCATACAGAAGAAATATATAAAACAACATAACGACCTGGAGTTCATTCAAGTTAAAACAAAAACATGTTTTGGCCCTGTAAGGAAAAGCAACCCTTCATACCAGGGTGCCACATAACAAGAGCAGCTAAAATAAAACATCGGTAACAGAAAGTGATAACTCAACAAAACCGGTCGTAGCGGATCCCTGGAGATAAAATATTTATTCCTTAGCATGAGTTTCATTGAATGCATCTTAAAGGACAACCTGAGTATCAATAAAGCCCGTTAGACATGACTGATTAACTCCAGAGCTTTCTTAATAGTAATATCGGGATCCGAAATAATATTGGAGAAAAGCCTATCACATCTTTCTTTTCAGGAAAATCAAAAGAAAATGCAATTTTTTATATATACATTGTTGGAATATTTGGTTGTGCGTCATATGTATGGGAGATGAGTAAATGGATCTTGGAGAGGATCCATTTACCCCATCCAGGGTTTAGTACCACATCTACCACCCGTGGGATGTGGAGACTCCGTGGGTGCTATATATAGAGCCCCACACCCCTGTAGTCCATTGAGAAAATAGAAGCATACGTCTCTTTGAGGGCTTCTCCCGTAGTTTCATCCCGCTCCTTAGGGAGTAGGGTTCCACGTTAATCCTTGTCTTTCATGTTTCATCTTTATGTTCTATGCTCTGTTTATCATTCGCTTCCGCATGTTTATTTTCTAACATGGTATCAGAGCGGTTCGATTCTCGGAGTTTCATTTTGTTCATTTTTTTGAGATTCGATTCTTAAAGATTGTTTTTGAAGAATATGTTTGTATTATGAGAGATTCAAAAATCTTTAGGGTTTTCTAAAACCCTAGATATGGAAATCCTGGCCGTCACGCTGCAACCCCTTGCCGATTCTCCAGTACAGGTCACATTTTTCCCGATCTAGGGTTCCAGGAGGAACTTCATACACCACCCCCAACGATTCTAGGTGGCAGACAAGCGATGCAGCCGCACCTCAACCTCGCTCCTGGCAGATCTCCAAGGGCGCGGTCCAGACAGGTGTAGGCCGCATCTGGAGGCAGTCCCTAAGTCCATCCATCTGCAGCCCCTTGCACAAGGGGCGATCTCCATTTCCTAGCGACGATCAGCCGCACTAACCGGATCGCGACGGTATTTAAAAAAATATTTTTGAAAGAAGGGGGGATTGGCGTGCGGCAACGATGTTCTCTCAGGCGCGCAGCAGGTCGCGCAACCATCCTCCAGGAGCTCTTAGCGGCAGCGCTGCCCACTCTCAAGCCGCACCCCTTCCAGCGGCGACATCGACCACACTTGCATATCCAGGCGCAGATACAGAGGCCCCGCCGCATCTCCTGGCGACGCCAAATCGAGAAGACCCCTTTAAACTCCACCAGGCAACGCACTTCCCTCCAGGCGGCACCCTCGTACTCCCAAGGGAGCACCTCCTCCCAGCAGAGGCGGCTGTCCCACGCGCCGCCTCCTCTCCGGCGATCCAACGCAGACGCTCCTCCTCTCCCTATCTCCAGGCGCGGCGGTATCGTGCAAGAGTGTTCCCAATCGGGAACCCTAACGACATGATGAAGGGGGGGGGTCCGATAGCCCTCTATTATTTATAAAAATATTTAAAAAGTACTCTTGGGCCATACCCCGTTTAAAGAAAAGGGGGGGCATGGTTGAGTTGGTTGGGCCTATGTGGCCGAATATTGAAAAAAATGGTTGAAAAAAAAGAAAAAAAAGGGGAGAGAGTTATTCTCTAAGGCATCTGTAGATATATGTAGCGCGCGATCGTGCGCTACTGAGCGGCCTCGCGCTGCACACAAGCGCGTGATCACTGTACGCGCTGCACGCAAGCGCTGCACGCAAACACGTGCTCCTCCTGAGCGGGTTCTGCGCGCGATCTGCGTGCTTGCTCACAGGGACTCTGCGTGTGACCTCGCGCGTTCCAGTACGCATCTTCTTCCATGCGTGGGATCTTCCTACGCACAACTGTGCGTGTAAAGACTTCAACCCTAGTGTACGTGCAACACTAGGTCTAGCGCGTGCGTGTGTTCAGAACTTGGTTCGTGCGCGCTTCCAATTAATGGGGTTGGTTGTTTGAGTCTACACATCCAACCAATCCCGTTCATGTCTGTGTAGACGATCATATCTTCAGTCTACCACCACAGTCCTCCAATATCAACATGTCAGAAAACAAGACAGATTTTCCATCCATATGCGCCTTCAGAGGTCCAACACCGATCGTGAAGATGGATGGTTCTAACTATGAACTGTGGGCAATGCAGTTCATGAGTATGATGAAGTCAACCGGTAAGAAACATATTCTTACTGAAGAAGAGCCTGCTGAGAAGACTGGGGCCAATGCCTCATGGGAGGCAGATGATGCATATGCCAAAGTTTGGCTATCTGGAACTCTGGCAATTGAAATTGCCAATGATATTCTTCACCAGCCCGCTACCAAAGCAATGTGGGATATTTTGACCGCTACATATTCTTAGGCAAAGGATGAGACGAAGATACTGCAACTCGAGCATGACATATTTACTATTAAGCAAAATGGACGACCTCTGCACTCACTGTACACATCTCTACGAGGAATGTTTGAGAAGCTTTATAGCTTCATGCCCCTGACAGCCACTCCAGAGCAACAGAAGACCTACCGGAATGCTACTATGGTAGGAGTTTTTCTCGCTGCCCTTGATCCTGAGTATGAGGTAGCACGTTCCCAGATCTTGGCGGATTCCACTATTTCTCCTATGGAGGAAGCTTTTCACAGATTGAGTCGTATTACTATTCCTTCTTCAACTACGAGTCAAATTGCCTCAGCTATGGCAACCAATCGAGGTCGTGGAGGCCACCATCATCAGGCTCGTGGCCGTGGACCTCGTGGCAGAGGAGGCTGTGTTTAGCCAACGTGTACCTTTTGCCATCGTACTGGACATACCGAAGATACATGCTACTCTAAGCATGGGTTTCCTGCTTCTGCGCGAGTCGCTGAACAGATCGAACCCCCATCTGCTTCTTCTATGGATCAACGCTTTGATGATCTTGTAGCCCGTCTAAGGGGCATCATTCCTCCATCTGGCCCAGTTGCTTCAGCACCTACTCCTGAGAGCCACTCTGATGTTGCCGCATCTGCCTCTGCATCCACCAGTGCATCAGGTAGCACATATGCATTTATTAGCAGTAGTGGATCAGATACTTTAGTATGGATTATGGACTCTGGCGCCACATATCATTTATGTGGTGATCAAAGTCTACTTACAGTGTACAGACAGATCTCTCCAGGTCGTACAGTGGTTATTGCTAATGGAACACATTCCTCGATTACTGGTTAGGGGGATATTAGACTGACGCCATCTACGCATCTCAAGAATGTGTTACATGCATCTGATTTTTCGATGAATTTGTTGTCCATTAGTCAAATTACAAAGGATTTACAGTGTCGGGCAATTTTTGATCCATCTTCTCTTGTTTTTCAAGACATCCTTATGGGCAACGTGATTGGGCGTGGCTATGAGCAAGATGGTCTCTATCACCTCAGTCGGACTCCTTTTGTTGGAACCTCACCCTACCTGCTGGACCCATCTCTCCATTACTATGACATCTGCGCTTTGGACATCTACCGCTTCAGAAACTGCGTCGTGTGTTACCTCAGGTTTCGCCTCACACGTCTATTCAATGTGAGGCTTGTCAGTTGGGGAAGCGTCATCGGTCTACCTTTCCCGGTCGTCAGTGTCGGAGTAGTACCTCCAAGTTTGAGTTGTTTCATGTCGATATCTGGGGTCCTAGTCGTGTTCCTGATCATCAAGGACACATGTTTTATATAGTTATTGTGGATGATTTCTCTCGTGTGTCATGTGTATTTCTGTTAAAGAATAAATTTGAAGCAGGGAATATTACCATCAATTTCCTTAATGAAGTTCATAATGGTTTTTCTACATCTGTTAAAATTTTGAGAAATGATAATGCCCTGGAATTTTGTACTCATACCGTATCCAGTTATTTCTCATCCCAAGGGATCATCCACCAGACATCCTGTGCCTATACCTCCCAACAGAATGGGGTTGCTGAAAGGAAACATCGCCATTTGCTTGATGTAACCAGGTCGCTTCTTATACAGAGTCATGCTCCTCACTCTTTCTGGGGTGATGCTGTTCTTACAGCATGTTACCTTATCGATCGTATGCCATCATCTGTTCTAGGTGAGAAGATTCCTTTCTCTCTTATTTTCCCTGACAAAGAATTGTTCTCCCTTACTTCTCGTGTGTTCGATTCGGTCGCCTTTGTCCACCAGTTGTCTCCCGGGACTGACAAGCTCTCTCCTAGGGATGTCAAGTGTGTTTTCGTCGGGTACTCCATAAGTCGGAAGAGGTACAAGTGTTACGATCCATTGCGCATGCGGTACCTTGTCAGTGCTGATGTTACATTTTTTGAATCTGTCTCAGTTTCAGGTGATCAGTTGATACCCCCTGATAATACTGATGCTATATACATGCTACCACCACCACCACCATCACCACAACCGTTACCATCTTCAACACCTCATGTCATTGTACCTGTTTCACCATTTCCATTTCACTATACCCGCAGGCCTGCTTCAGCTCATGGTCATCGCTCATCATCTAGCTCGCCTGAGGTATGTTCTGAAGATATTACTATTGATGGATCTGATGATTTTCCTGAGCAGGATGTATTACAGAGGCTAGACGAGGACACATATGATTTGGATGTTCCTATTGCCCTACGAAAGCCGAAGCGGAGATGCGTATCATATCCTATAGCATCTTCTGTGTCATTTGATCGACTAACTGGAGATTTCAGGAACTTCGTCGTTGCATTGTCAGTAGTGGCTATTCCACGGAATTACCAAGACGCGTTGAAGGATAGTAGATGGAGTTTAGCCATGGAGGAAGAAATGGCAGCTCTTCAGTCTAGAGGTACCTGAAGTCTGGTTCCTGCACCCGCTGATGTGTCTCCAGTGAGCTGCAAGTGGGTATTTACAGTCAAGCAGAATGCATATGGCAATATTGACAGATACAAGGCTCGCCTTGTTGCTCGTGGATTTACACAGATATATGGGGTGGATTATCTTGATACATTCTCGCCGGTGGCACGCCACTCCACTCTACGGATCCTGCTTTCTGTTGCGGTCACTTGTAATTGGCCGCTATACCAGTTGGATGTGAAGAATGTGTTCTTATATGGTGACTTACAGGAGGAAGTCTACATGCAACAACCATCTGGTTTTGCTGTTGAGGGGGAGTGTCCTAAGGTGTGCAGACTTCATAAGGCCATCTATAGCCTTAAGCAGAGCCCCAGTGCTTGGTTCCAGAAGCTCTCAGATCTGTTTAAGAAACAGGGGTACAAACGTTCTAATGCTGATCATTCCTTGTTTGTACAAAGGACTTCCAGAGGCATTATTGCAATTATGGTATATGTAGACGACATTCTGATTACAGGTGATGATGAACAGGGAATAAAAGGGGCGAAAGAAATGCTGGGTCGTGAATTCTTACCAAGGACCTTGGAGTTCTTAGATATTTTCTGGGACTGGAGTTTGCCAGAATTCCTTATGGGTTGGTAATGTCTCAGAGGAAATACGTCACTGACCTGTTGAGTGAAACAGGAATGCTTGGTTGCCGACCTGTTACCACACCTATGGATCCTAGTATGAAATTATATGATGATGACACAGATGAGGTGGATAGGAGAAGATACAGAGAACTGGTGGGCAAACTTCTTTATTTTACTATTACCAGGCCCGATATATCCTTTGTTGTGAGTCGAGTGAGCCAGTTCATGGAGAAACCACGTCAGGTACACATGGATGCCATACATATGATACTCAGGTACCTCAAGTCATCTCCAGGTGCGTGTTTACTGTTTAAGAAAGGCAAGGTGTTACTATCTCAGCCTGTGCAGATGCAGATTACGCAGGGTGTTCCAAGGACAGGAAGTCCACCTCTGGGTTTGCTGTGTATGTTGGAGATTTTCTAGTCTCATGGAGGAGCAAGAAACAAAAACTGTTGTGGCAAGATCTAGTGCTGAATCTGAATATAGAGCTATGGCCCAGGTTAGTACAAAAATGATGTGGGTAAAGGCTGTGCTTACAGATTTACATATAGAAGTCCCACTTCCTATGGCTTTGGAATGTGACAATCATGCGGCCTTATTTATTGCAAATAACCCATCATTCCATGAACGAACCAAGCACATTGAAGTTGACTGCCACTTTATACGTGATATGATTCAGAAGGGATTTATTGCTACATCCCATGTTAGTTCAGAGGATCAAACGACAGACATTTTTACCAAGGCACTACTTCGAGGGCCGTTCCAGAAGTGCTCGTCCAAGATGAGCATGATTGATATCTATGCTCCATCTTGAGGGGGGGTGTAGAGATATATTATTCACTTATGTATCTTTATTGTTATTTTACTTTCCCGTTGGACTCTTTATGTAGTTTACCCATAGGCTACTCTCCTATATAAGAGAGCATGGGGCTGATGGAATAAACAAGTTCTCTTATTTTCCCAATAGCATCTATTAGGTCCAAGTGGGTCGATTTAAGAAAATTTTTTTGTGAAAGAGGCACGCACAATAAAAAAATCGTACGTAAATTGCAGAAAAAAGGAAAGAAAATGAAAGCCGAAAAAAAGTGAAACGGTTTAAATTTTTTTCAAAAAAATGATAATTTAAAAAAAAAGCTTGAGAATCAAAAGTCGTAGAAAATTGTGAATGATTTTTTTAAAAAAATACATGTTATTTTTCCCTTCTATTATGTCTTCTCACAACTTGGTCGATGTCTTCATTCCGACCAGTATGGGAGAAAGGGGGAGTATTATGTAGTGTCACAGGTCTTGTTCCTGATTAAGTGGTCAGATTTAGATATTCTCCAGACCAGCCGATTTTCAGACTCTACAGAGATTTTGTCAAACTCGACGTCAGATTCCGAGTCAGTTTCAGACATGCACGAGTGTGCGGTCTTTTTCATGGTCCCCATCATTCTTCTTGTGTAGTCAGGCCAGTGTCTTCATGTGAGCCATAGGGACTCCAGAGCAGAGGACCATTCCCTATGCCATGTTGGCAAGGGTTTTCATGTGGTATATCATAGGTACTCCAGAGTAGTGTACCATTCTCTGTGCTAGATGGGAGAGAGCCAGTTCTCCAACGATGAGACTTCTTTCAGACTCCATTTTCTAGCGATCGTGGACTCCAACGAGTATTGCACTTCCATGGCATTTTCCAGTTCGACCCTTTTCAGAGATGGAGCAATTGTCTACATTGTTGTGGCAGGCCAGAGTACTCCGATGAGGAGACTCATTTCAGTTGTTGTGACTCTAACAGGCGCAGTTCAGAGCACGTGCTCTCCGATGAGGAGATTCAACAGACTCACACTCCTGGCCGTTCGTCCTCCTCACCTGCATGGCATGAGAAGCAACGTCCTCGACAACAGCAGTTTTGCGCGTTGAGTTGATATTGTCTGTAGTGTCCTGTAGCATTGAGTTGAGTTTCTTTCTGTTTTTCCAAGCTGAGCATTGCATGCTCCAGCTTGAGGGGAATGTGTTGGAGTATTGGTTGTGCGCCATATGTATGTGAGATGGGTAAACGGATCTTGGAGATGATCCATTTACCCCATCCAGGGTTTAGCACCACATCTACCACCTGTGGGATGTGGAGACTCCGTGGGTGCTACATATAGATCCCCACACCCCTGTAGTCCGTTGAGAAAAGCAATAGAAGCATACGCCCCTTTGAGGGCTTCTCCCGTGGTTTCATCCCACTCTTAGGGAGTAGGGTTCCACGTTAATCCTTGTCTTCCATGTTTCATCTTTATGTTCTATGCTCTGTTTATCATTCTCTTCCGCATGTTTATTTTCTAACATACATTATTATAAATGTTGGCAAAGATAGGGTCATACATGAATTTATGCTGAACCAAGATTAATTTTTTTAAAGCAAAAGCTTCAATTGAATCTCCCTATCGGCTCCTGCTTCAATGCTATTCATTCTCTTTCAGTGCACTTCGGCTCAATTGAAGCTTGCATTTCTATAATGCCACCCCGCTCTAAGTAATTGTTTTCTCTTAAGAAAGTTTAAGATCCAAGGGGTGAGAGGATTTCATGTCTCTCTTTTACTCGATTTTGGGAAAACAAGTGTCCGAGCTCGTCCCATTATTACAATATAGAAAGGCTTTAAAACGATCGGAGGCCTCCATAGAGTCCTTAATAAAAGTGGAGTCACCTCTAACCTTGTCATTAAATTTACTGGCAAATCGATAATCTCAGATCAAATCCATCCCAAGAGGTTTAAAGACTCATGTAGCTTATAGAAATTATTGCTACCTTAGCTAAATCACAATTCCGCAGGTCAATAAATCATAACCTGCATTATATTTGGGTCGAGGAAGGACAAACTATTTAACCAAGTGAGACTTATTAGACATCTAGGTTCCTTTCCAAAGATTGTTAGCATGTATTTTTTTTCACCTTTTCCAATTATACTTTAGGAGGATATGCATTAGACATGCATCCCGTAATTCTTGATGTCATTGTTGGAGACGTTGGTAATAATTCTATGTGAAGGCAAGGTAGAGGGATGCTCCGGAAGGAACATATTCTCTTGTCAACATTATCAATCAGATAATTCCAAAACGACTTAGGAGCTGTTTAAAGTGCAACTCATGCCCTAAGTGGGTAACACCCCTGGGCCTAGGTCTAGGGTTGTAGGTGTTGGAGTTGAAGCGCGCTACCATCATTGGTGGAGAAGAACTCAGATTTCTGATGGTTTGTTTGTAATCTAGCAATTTCGGAAGACGTTTGCAGTTTAAGGACGAGGTCACTAATAGATCTATCGCATTCTTCTAAGAAGAGAAGCAGATCCTCTGCAAAAAGTACATTAATAATTTAAAAGATTGATTATTTTGAGCAATAAGGCCTGATCAGACATATATGCCCATTTGTGAGAAGAATATGAAGTATTAAAATCAGAATATTAAAGAGTAAAGGTGAAAGAGGATCACCTTGCCTAAGGCCCATTGTAGGTCGAAAAATACCATGATCTTTACCGTTACTCCTACTAATCCAGCACTCCCTGGGAAACGAAGCCAAGGTAAGGTTTCAAGGGGAAAATTTCAGTTTGCAGAATGAAAAGCCTTATGAAAAATGATTTTATGATTATGCATTTTGATATTCCTAATTTCTTAATCAAAAATAATTTCAGAAGCCGTATCTGCACAATCACTAGTAAACCTTTTTGGAGGAATGCATGAAAGTTTCTGGGAAGTTTAGAACCGAAGATAGGGTTCAGCCTATTTACCATTGCCTCGAAAATAATTTCATACCATATGACTTATTTGGTCTGTAATTCTCTATCTTAAGAGCATTACCTTTTTTTTGTGGCCAGAATATTCACCGCATAGTTCAGTTCCAAGAATTTGTTAGGATCAATGTTGTTCAAATTTTAGAAAAACATTTAAGATGTCATTTTTCACCATACAGCAATGGACTTGATAGAAATTATTCGAGAAATCATCCGAGCTAGGGTCCGACCTGTTTTTGAGAGAAGATTGCTTTTTTAATTTCTTCACGAGTGGGGAGGTCAGTATTCAAACCCTTGCCAAAATGAAAATTTAGAGCATCTAAAGCTAAAGGTCTAGAATACCGATTGTTATCCCATTATAAATCTTCATAGTAATTAAGGATATGGTTAGTAATCGTAGCATAATTCATATAGAGGTTTTTATAATGTAAATGGCAGAAATACGCCTCTTTTTTTCTAATAGAGGCTTCGATATGGAGGAATTTAGAGTTTTCCCCAGTTTCTTCTATTTTTCCTTGATCCTAAGATTGTGGATCTTGTGATACTTATTAGACATCTAGGTTCCTTTCCAAAGATTGTTAGCATGTATTTTTTTTTCACCTTTTCCAATTATACTTTAGGAGGATATGCATTAGACATGCATCCCGTAATTCTTGATGTCATGGTTGGAGACGTTGGTAATAATTCTATGTGAAGGCAAGGTAGAGGGATGCTCCGGAAGGAACATATTCTCTTATCAACATTATCAATCAGATAATTCCAAAACGACCTAGGAGCTGTTTAAAGTGCAACTCATGTCCTAAATGTTGTGGGTAACACGCCTGGGCCTAGGCCTTGGGTTGTAGGTGTTGGAGTTGAAGCGCTACCATCATTGGTGGAGAAGAACTCAGATTTCTGATAGTTTGTTTGTAATCTAGCAATTTCGGAAGACGTTTGCAGTTTAAGGACGAGGTCACTAATAGATCTATCGCATTCTTCTAAGAAGAGAAGCAGATCCTCTGCGAAAAATACATTAATAATTTAAAAGATTGATTATTTTGAGCAATAAGGCCTGATCAGACATATTATGACCATTTGTGAGAAGAATATGAAGTATTAAAATCAGAATATTAAAGAGTAAAGGTGAAAGAGGATCACCTTGCCTAAGGCCCATTGTAGGTCGAAAAATACCATGATCTTTACCGTTACTCCTAATCCAGCACTCCCTGCGAAACGAAGCCAAGGTAAGGTTTCAAGGGGAAAATTTCAGTTTGCAGAATGAAAAGCCTTATGAAAAATGATTTTATGATCATGCATTTTGATATTCCTATTTTCTTAATCAAAAATAATTTCAGAAGCCGTATCTGCACAATCACTAGTAAACCTTTTTGGAGGAATGCATGAAAGTTTCTGGGAAGTTTAGAACCAAAGATAGGGGTCAGCCTATTTACCATTGCCTCGAAAGTAATTTCATACCATATGACTTATTTGGTCTGTAATTTTCTATCTTAAGAGCATTACCTTTTTTTTTGTTGCCAGAATATTCACCGCATAGTTCAGTTCCAAGAATTTGTTAGGATCAATGTTGTTCAAATTTTTAAAAAACATTTAAGATGCCATTTTCCACAATACACCAATGGACTTGATAGAAATTATTCGAGAAATCATCCGAGCTAGGGTCCGACCTGTTTTTGAGAGAATATTGCTTTTTTAATTTCTTCACGAGTGAGGAGGTCAGTATTCAAACCCTTGCCAAAATGAAAATTTAGAGTATCTAAAGCTAAAGGTCTAGAATACCGATTGTTATCCCATTATAAATCTTCTTAGCAATTAAGGATATGGTTAGTAATCGTAGCATAATTCATATAGAGGTTTTTATAATGTAAATGGCAGAAATACGCCTCTTTCTTTCTAATAGAGGCTTGGATATGGAGGAATTTAGAGTTTTCCCTAGTTTCTTCTATTTTTACTTGATCCTAAGATTGTGGATCTTGTTATACCTATCATTTTAGCCGACCCTACTTAATTGTGGGAAAAGGCTTTGTTGTTGTTGTTGTGGTTGTTGTTATTTCCATCTTGATCAAATGCTGGATTTGGATTCTCTCATTTTGGAATCCTACACTAGTCTTCCCCACTCATCCTGAGCTCCTAGCTTCGGGTCGTACCTTGCCTTGGGATTCGTCCATTCTTGCTCCTCAACACGACCCGGAATTCGCCTTGAGATCAGTCCTTGCCTTGATTGACGGGATGATTTTCCGGTGGGTTTGTCACGCATGGTCAACCTCATCTCCCGCAATTATATATCTAGAGCTCGTAGCTTATGAATGCGGGTAGGTAAGATTTCCCTTTCCTCTCCCTGATTGTCCTAGTACAGACTTTCCTGGAATTCATATACTTATAAGAAAAAATCCTGTAACTAATTTTCTCGTCTGAATGCTCTTTCCCTCGTCTCCGCTTAACATATGATAGCATGCCCCGCTACTCAAGAGCCGTTTCAGCTCACAAGGCTAGGGAGATGTTATTAAACAGCCAAGTCTAAACTTCTAAACCAAAATGCTCTAAGCTTCCTAAAGAAGTTAGATCCATACGCCTTGAGGCCCCCTGCTACGAATATATAGTCATGAGGCTATCGAGATAAAGAACCAGACTCCTTTTTCCTCACTTTCGACCTCAGTCTCACCTTATTCGGGCAGGCTGATCACACGTACTTCCCACCACACCTAGGTAGGTCAGGTCAGTAGCAATACACACTTGAAAGTCTGTTCTCGTCCCTGCTCGCTTAGCTCGCTCCAGACCTCTGAAAGCTTTTCCGGGACCTTTGAGTTCGTGCTTGGAAGAGCGAAAATCACCCCTTTAAGATCATATGGATCTGAGGAATGCTAGCTAATCATGTGATCCGAGTGAGGGTAGCTAATCATGAGTTCCGGTTGTTGGGTCTGAAGGTGGTCGGAAAGCTAAATCAGCAGCAAAGTCTTTTAAGCGAAGTCAGACACTTGATCTTCCCAATTTTTTGTATAATTAGTTGTTGAGAGTTTGATCTAGTTTGATCATCATTATCGATCCCCGGGTATATCTAGTCTGTCTAACCGCTGCCTAGCATTAGAGTCGACCTTGCAAGTGGGATATAAATCAATTTCGAATCGACACCTGCTCCACTACTTCTACTCTTCTGCATCTCATCCTAGGCAAGAACTTTCAGAGGTCGATCTCCCACCAGAGTTCAGCCCCAAAGTAGTACTGTGCCTGAAGGCCTTAAGCTACTGACCTTTGTCGAGCGGCCACACTCCTGAGATCGATTGTGTGATTTCAATTGGAGACGGGATTGCATGTGTTTATGGATTGAAGGAGATTCAAGCTGGGGAAATGCTAGAATTTGTCAGCGGTGTCAAAGGAATCGCATTGAATCTTGAGAATGAGAATGTAGGTATTGTCATCTTTGGTAGTGATACCGCTATTAAAGAAGGAGATCTTGTCAAGCGCACTGGGTTTATTGTGGATGTTCCTGCAGGAAAATCCTTGTTAGGCTGTGTAGTCGGTGCTTTGTAGTGCTCGCAACTTTGAACTTTCTTTTTTTAACATTTTCAACTTATCAGTAAAGGTGGCTTTTGTTGATAAATAAATGAATTTATTATTCACGAGGCTATAGGGCTCTCTTATATAGAGAGGAGAAACCTTAGAGGGCAAGATACTGGGCAAAACACATAAATAAGGAATAAGAAATAGATTGATACAAATAACTCTCAACACTCTCCTTCAAAATGGAGCATAGATGTTTATCATGCGCAGCTTGGAACAACACTTATGGAATGATCCCCCTTGCTAGGGTCTTAGCGAAAATATATGTTGTCTATTCTCTTGCCCTGACATGGGAAGTAGAGATGAAACCCTTTTGTATCATGTCTTGCGTGTAATGAAAATATACCTCAATATGTTTGGTTGGTGTTGGCAATGAATAAACTAGCTTGATTGTCACAAAGTAATTGCATGCGAAGAGGCACATCAATAGCTTGGTCTGTTAAAATAGATCTGACCCACATCATCGCAGTACTCACCTGAGACATAGTTCTGTATTCCGATTCAATATTCGACTTAGCAACCACAGTTTGCTTATTGTGTTTCCATGAAACAAATGAATTCCCTATGAAGACTGCAAAACTATAGGTATATTTCCTGCCTTTAGGACGACCTGCATAGTCAGCATCTGCACAAGACATGATGGCAAGAAATATCCCTCTGCTGAAAAGCAATCATGTACCTGGAGAAAACTTCAGATACCTTAGGATCATGTTGACTGCATCCACGTGAGCTTATTATTGCGGATCTATAAATTGATTGATTTTCTCATTGCAAAGGGGATATCTGTCCTGGTATTAGTTAAATAGAGAAGCTTCCCAACAAGCTCCCTGTATATCCTCTCCAGAAACAATGGGGAACACGACTCTAGATAAGAAAACTCCTAGTAACATCAAGGATATGACGGTGTTCATGTTCTGTAACAGTGTTCTACTGAGAAGTGTAGGCACATAAGGTCTGATGTAGGATGCCAATGGACCTAAAGAACTGAGAGAGTTGAATAGCATACAACTACAAGGCATTGCCAGATCGGACATACTTGACAACAACAGAAAAAAAAAAGAAATTTTCCATAATAGAACTAGCCTTGGACTTGTTTTTCAATAGAAAAATCCAAGAGAGCTAGAAAGGTAATCAACTGCAACTAGATAGAACATATGCCCATGATGATCTGGAACATGGTTGGGACCCAAAATATTAAAATGCACCAACTCAAATAAAGAACTATTGCCATAACTGATGATTAGGGAAACTGGTATAATAATGCTTCCCAAGCTAGCAAGCCTCACACTGAAAAGTGGATTGAAAATGAATTTGCGGGAGGACTTTACATTGCTTCTGCGGAGGAAGATAATCGAGTCAAAGACACCACATGTATGGAGAGACTGATCCAATGGGAATGGGAGATCTGCATGCATAAGGAGAAATGATCAATATGTAGAGACCCCATTGCTCACGACACATCTAATCACCCTTCCCATGGGTTTATCCTAGAACACAAGAGAAGAGGGTTACATATGGCATGATAATTCAGATCCTTGATAATTTGAGTAATAAATATTAAGTTCATAAAAAAATCAGGTGCATGTAATACATTCTGCAGACACACGAACGGTGTCAACCAAATTTCTGCATGTCATGTAATAGGAGAATGTGCCATCTGCAATGACTATAGATTTGCTAGCGTGAATCGAATTGTAGGATGTGAATTTGTGCTTTGTCTCCGCGGAGATAGTGAAATTCTTTGGAGTCCATGATCTACTTTGAATTTCTACCCTATGACAACTAAGTTGTACATGAGCTACGAGAAGAGGCTGCAACATCATATGGCGCTGAAGGAGCTGCGTAAGGAGCCATAATCTCCTGTAGATGGGAGAAAAGATCATCAAGATTCTGATCAGCAGAAGTGGAAGTAGGCTTAATTTGCTCGACTACACATGTAGGTGCGTGATGTCCATGCTTCTAGTAGCAAGTTTCCACAAAGTGCCCTAAATGGTGGCAGTATGTAAATTGTTGACAAGAGCGTCGACCTCCTCTCCCATGGACACCACAATGTCTGAACCGTGTTGAACCGCCCTTATCGTACGCTGCCACGAAGGTTGAATATTTCCGCCCCATTGCACTATCAAATGCGGTTTACTTGACCGTGGCCAAAGTATTGGCAAACCGACTGGGGGTATTGTCGAGAATTATATTATCGGTGCAAAGTGTTTTTTTGCCTGGGAGGCAATTAATGGACAATGTGGTTATGGCGTTAGAAACTGACAGATAGGAAAAGAAGGAAGTCTAGGGAAATTTTGTAGAAGGTCGATTTCCAAAAACTTATGATAGTATTGACTGACACTTCTTTGGGCTTCACTGCATAGGAGGGGCTAACCTGATGTTTGGATTTCGTGGATGAAAAGGTGTGTTATGACAACTTCTTGTGATGTCCTAGTCATGGTTTTAAAAAACGCGCCTCGAGGTGTTGAGGCGTATGCCTAGAGGCAGGTTTCCAAGAAAACGCGCCTCGAGGTGTTGAGGCATACGCCTAGAGGCGGTTTTTCAAGAAAACCACCTCGAGGCGCCCGCCTTAAGCAGCCTAGGTGAGGCGTGCACCTCCAGGCGTTGAGGCGGTCCCCAGGCGCTATCTCGGATTGCACATATTTGGTGCCAATTTTTAATAGTTTTATATTAGTTTTTATGATATCTTAAGTATAATATTAATTATTAATAATTTAATTTGTTATATACTCGTGTATATTTATTCTATATTTAAAAAATTACGTGCTATCATATAAAAAATGTTTCAGGACGGGGTCCTCGCATGAGGTAGAAGTTAACGCCTGCATGAGTTGGTCGAGGTCCTCGCATGCTGGGTTCTTGTGTTACCTTGGACTGCCACTAGTGGAGGGAGAATGCGCCAGGCCTAGTGGTTATTAGTGATTGAGAAGATGGAGAAGAGGTTTCTGGTTAGAAATATGTGTGCCTATCCAGAGGCACAATATTGGTGTTGTTGAAATATGTTCTTCCGACTATCCTTATTTTCTTCCTTTCATCTAGAGTTATATCTAAAAATGCATTAAACTTTCTCCCACTATAAGTAGAGTCGGTTACATGGATTCTTGCTCAATTCCATATTGAAAGATTCAACTATTTTTTACGCTAGTCGTCGACTACCTAACACAATCCTTGCAAGAGTGGGAGTTGAACCATGGTCTTTTATGTGGTAGACACACTGTACTATCACTAAACAATTTGTGCCTTTTAGCTTGAATGAGAGCATTATCAGGCATTTTTTGGTTCTCTAGAAATTCAAATGGTGTCACTTTGGTGGACTAGAAGACAATCTCCATTTTAAAAGATGATGGGGGGCTTGGAGTTCAAAACTAGGAGGAGATGAACAAGGCGTTGGTTTGCAAATGGATTGCTAGGATTTGGAGGTGAGTATGATAGTCTGTTGTGCAAATTGATTTGTAAGGTATATGGATCCTACTCTTCATTACCGGGTCCAGGGGAGCTTGGCCTTGCACCGTCTTACTTTTAGGGAGGGATATGTGATGTGCTTCATGGAATTTGATTGTTTTTATGGCCACTGTTTGGGGATGGTAAATATTTTGCTTCTAGCATGATGATTGGACTGAAGGCGGGAACACTTGGTGCGAGGTTTCTGTGTTTGATGGCATTAAAAAGTGATTCTGAGGGTACTGTGGCAGATGTTTGGGGCAATACTTCTTTTTTCCCATAGTTTTAGTTTGAGCTCTCGAATCAGTGGATGGGTGAGTTCAGGGAAATACTAAAGATCTTAGAAGACAGGGAGGATCCTACTGAAGGGCATGACTACTGGTGCTGGTTTGATGGAAGATTGTTTATTAGTAATGCCTACAAAGCCTTAAAGAGATTGGTGCCTTTTGATCGGGAGGAGGAATGCGTGGCAAACTGTAGAAGCCTAAGTTGATGATTCCCATGTGAGTGAGAGTTTTAATGTAGCTTTTTAGGCAAGGACGATTGTTGATTGGAGATAGATTCACGTATTTTCCCATGGTGCTAACCTTGCCTGCATCCAGTGTTTAATGTAGATCATCTGTTCTTTACGTTTGGGAGCTCTATGGAGGTTTGGATAGGCTTTGGCAGCACTTTGGTTGCAACAGATGGGGTTTACAAGCTTCTGGGAGTCCATTGGTCTGGGTTGGTATGGCACCGAAGAGGAGAGATATAGATGTGTAGTGTGGGCCCTATGGCTGGCCAGAAATGGGGCGATCTAAGATCGATTCTCCGGTGAAAATATTATTTTGCGTACTAAGTGTTGGCAGAGAGTTGGTTCTTGTAAAGTTTCTTTTTTTGAGGTTTTAATAGCCATGTACCTTAAACTTGTGAATTAATGGTTATGTTCTTTAGCACACACCTACACAGTGGAGAACCTTTTTCTTTTTTTTTTTAAAAAATCTCTTATGCTACAAGATGCGGCCATCGCAGAGGAGGTCTGATTAGTAGCTGCTGGAGGCACCATGATCCTACTCAGTTGACTGTAGGCCTCCTCTATGGGAGGTATAGACGCTCTTGTGAGAAGTTGGTTGCGGCATCATATTGTGAATCAAGTGTCATACGAAATACTCGTTGAGGCGTTCCCGTATGCTATGTACTGCTCTTTAGTAGCGTTCAGCGAGATGAAGCTATGAAGCTTCTCGAACATGCTCTTGAGTCATGAGTAGAATGCATGGAGAGGACGACCATCCCGCTTGGTTGTGAAGATATTATACTTAAGCTGCAAAATCTTCGTCTCATTCCTTGCTTGAGAATATGTAGCTTCGAGAATGTCCAATATTGCCTTAATAGTAGGTTGATGGAGAATGTTGTTGGCGATTTATGTTATAAAGGTACCGGATAGCTAAACACGCATCCACACATTATCTTGCTTCCACGAAGCATTCTCCCCAATCTTGTCGGCCGGCTCAGGTTGCATCATGATGTATTCCTTGTTATTGCTCTCCATGATGCTCATGAATTGCATGACCTACAGTTCATAGTTGGTTCTATGGAGAAATGAGAGATGAATGGGTTACATAGTTTATTCCTTAGGTCTATGGTTTCTTATATAGAGTGAAATCCTAGAAAGCGAAACAAAGGAGAATTATATAACCCCCGAACGGTTACATAACTCAAGAAAATAAATAACTCTAACACTCCCCCTCAAATTAGAGCATATTTGTCGATCATGCCCAACTTGGAAATCAGCCAAGAAACATGTCTCTTAGGTTGTGCCTTTGTGAGAATATTTGCTAGCTGAAGATCAACAGAAATATATACATACATAAATAAATATATATATATAGTGCTGATCTTTCTTTCTCACAATGCATCTTGGATAAAATGATAGTCAATTTTAATATGTTTGCTTTGCTCATGAAATACTTGATTAGTGGCAATATATGTGGCGGAATTGTTTTCACAACAAAGGAACAAGAAGCCCAATTTCTCCCCGAAAAAAGACTAGCTATGTAATCTCACATGTGGCCTATACCATTGCCCTATATTATGCTTATGTACTAGACCTAAACATAACAATCTGCTTCTTGCTACACCATGTAACAAGGTCCCTCCAATGAACATTGCATAGAGAGAAAATAATGAATTGCTTATTGAGATATTTCTTACTTTTTATGTATCTTTTCGTTTATTTTATTTTCCCATGTCCACCATATGTAATTTACCCATAGGCCTCTCCCTATATAAGAGAGCCTAGGGTTACAGGAATAAACAACTCGCTTATTTCCTCCAACATGGTATCAGAGCGGCGGTCCTAGACCGGAGCTCTCGATCCCCAAAACCCTAACCTACCTTCAGCCCCTCCTCTCGAGCGGCGCCCCCTTCAGTCTTGCACGCCGCCCTTCCTTTCGCGTAGCCGCCCCCTTCAGCCTCGCGCGCCACAGCCTCGCGCGTCTCCCCTCCTCGCGCCCGTCACCCCAGTGCACAACCTCGCACGATCCCCCTCCTCGCGCGCACGACACCCCCGTGCGCAGCCTGTGCGCATCCTCCAGTTTTGCGGCAGTCTCTGTGGTACATGCGTGAGTGTGCATCTGTTTTGAGCACGCTTCTTGCGTATCGACTTCGTCGTTTGGCTGATGGGTTTGGGTGCATGAGTCTACACTTGCACACAAACCCACATATGTTTGTGTAGACATACAATCTTTGGTTTACAGAACTCGTAGTATTCTTCTTCCGGCAATATGTCTGAAAACAAGGTTGACGTACCTGCCACATGCACATTCAGAGGTCCAACGCTTATTGTAAAAATGGACGGGACGAATTATGAGCTCTGGGCTATGCAGTTCATAAGCCTGATGAAGTCAAATGGTAAGAAGCATATTCTTACCGAGGAAGAGCCAATGGAGAAGACTGGGGTAAATGCCTCGTGGGAGGCAGACGATGCCTATGCAGGTATGGCTCTCTGGTACATTGACGATCGAGATCGCCGATGATGTGTTACATCAGCCTACTGCCAAGGCGATGTGGGATATCCTCGCAGCAACCTATTCTCAAGCGAGGAATGAAACGAAGATCCTCCAACTTCAACACCACATATTCATTGTGAAACAGAACATGCGTCCTCTGCACTCTTTATATACATCCTTGCGTGGGATGTTTGAGAAGCTTCACAGTTTCATGCCATTAACGGCTACTCCAGAGCAGCGGAAGACATATAGGAATGCTACCATGATTGGGGTATTCCTTGCAGCCCTTGATCCTGAATATGATGCTGCTCGCTGTCAGATATTAGCAGATGCTACGATACCCCCCATGGAGGAAGCATTTCGCAGGCTTAGCAAAATCACTATTCCGTCCGCTACCTCTAGTCAGACTTCTTCAGCCATGGCAGCTTCTCGAGGAAGAGGTCATTCTAACCTCCGTAGATGTGGACCTCGTGGCAGAGGAGGTCGCACTCGTCAGACATGTGCCTTTTGTCATCGCCAAGGGCATACTGAGGACACATGCTATTCCAAACATGGGTTTCCTCCGTCGGCTCGGGTTGCAAAGCAGATTGAGTCCCCTGCTGATTCCACGTTAGATCAGAGGTTTGATCAGCTTGTGGCCAGATTAAGAGATATTATACCTCCTTCCGCATTACCATCTTCAGCAGATCATTAATCGGATGTGGCTGCATCTGCCTCTGCCAGTACCTCTGCTATAGCCAGCACCACATGTACTTATGTTTTTTCTTCTTGTCATGGGTCTGACACGACAGAATGGATTATGGACTTCGGTGCTACACATCATCTCTGTAGAGACAGACATCAACTTTCATCATATATACAGGTTTCGTCAGGAAGAACAGTTGTGATAGCTGATGCAACCCATTCCCCGATCAAATGACAGGGGGAGATTATTTTGACACCTTCGATGCGTCTATAGAATGTGCTACATGCTCCTGATTTCTCTATGAATTTACTTTTTATTAGTCAGAATACAAAGGATCACTGCAGATTCATTTTTGACCCATCGCCTCTTGTTTTTTAGGACATCCTTACGGGCAAAGTGATTGGGTGTGGCTGTGAGCGTGGTGGCCTTTATCGTCTGGTTCGGAATCCCTATGCTGGCGTATCTTCCCATTCATCGTTATCGGTCTCTCCTTTTACACGGCATCTCCGGTTTGGACATCTCCCTCTTCAGAAGATGTGTCATATTCTACCGCAGATCTCACCCAGTACTTCTTTTCAGTGTGAAGCGTGTCAGTTGGGAAAGCATCATCGGTCTGCCTTTCCTAGTCGTCAGAGTCGGAGCAGTAGCTCCCTTTTTGAGTTGTTTCGTATTGATATATGGGGTCCGAGTCGTTTGCCTGATCATCAGGAACACATGTTTTATCTTGTAGCTGTGGACGACTTTTCTCGCTTGTCATGGGTATTTCTTTTGAAAAATAAATCTGAAGCGGGGAATGTGATCAAAACCTTTATTATTTAAGTGGAAAATGTTTTCTCTGCCTCGGTGAAGTTTGTATGAACTGACAATGCTTTGGAGTTTTGTACTCGTGAATTAGCTCATTTTCGTTCATCAAAGGGATTATACATCAAACTTCTTGTCCTTACACCTCTCAACAAAATGGCATTGCTGAAAGAGAGCATCGTCAACTACTTGATGTTACTAGGACTTTTCTCATTCAGAGTCATACACCACATTCGTTTTGGGGAGATGCTGTTCTTACAGCATGCTATTTGGTGAATCGCATGTCGTCTGTCTTAGGTGAGAAGACTCCTTTCTCTATAGCTTTTCCTGAAAAGGAGTCATTCTCCCTTACTCCTCGTGTATTCGGATTTGTTGCGTTTGTCCACAAGCTGTCTCCTGGCCTTGACAAGCTCGCTCCTAGAGCTGTCAAATATGTGTTTGTTGGTTACTCTAGGACTCAGAATGGATATCGATGTTATGATCCTTTGAACAGAAAATACTATATCAGTGATGATGTCACCTTCTTTGAGTCCGTAATGTACCTCTCCACTACAGGTGATCGGTTAGTTCATCAAACTTGGACAATGAGATCTACATGCCACCTCCTCCCATGCATGATGTACCTCCACCACCAACCCATTCACCGCCACCTTCACCACCACCACCACCACCACTACCCCCCTCCACCGCCACCTTCTATCCAGTCCAGCGTGCCCCTTGTTCCGTCTTTTCCTAATTTCTACACGCGTCGGTCTGCGCCCGCTCATGGCTTTCGCCCATCCCTCAAGGAGCCCCGGGTTTATTATGATAACATAGTTTCTAACGATGGGTCTGGAGTTGTATCAGTGCAAGAGTCATTACAGGAAGATAGCACGCAAACGGAGGATGTAGTATCTGACCTAGATATTCCTATTGCAATTAGAAAGCAGAAACACTCCTATGCTTCTTACCCACTGGCATCTCAGTCCTTTTATCGTCTAATAGGGGAATTTCATAAATTTGCAAAGGCTTTATCTACCGTGGATATTCCACGACATTATAATAAGGCATTTGAGGATAGTCGCTGGCGTTTGGCTATCTAAGAGGAGATGGCAGCGCTACAGTCGCGTGGTACATGGAGTCTTGTTTATGCTCCAGTTGATGCATCGGTTATGGGATGCAAATGGGTATTCACAGTGAAACATCGTGAGGATGGTACCGTAGATCGCTATAAGGCGCGACTTGTGGCCCGTGGGTTCACCCAGACTTATGGGGTGGACTATCAGGATACTCTCACCGGTGGCAAGGCATTCTACATTGCGTATTCTTCTTTCTGTTGTTATGTTGTGAGATTGGCCGTTATATCAACTTGATGTGAAGAATGCCTTTCTTTACGGAGATCTTCAGGAAGAGGTCTACATGCAGCAACCACCTGGGTTTGCTGTTGATGGGGAGTCTCAGAAAGTTTGCAGACTACACAAGGCTATTTATGGCCTTAAGCAGAGTGCAAGGGTATGGTTTCAGAAGCTCTCGGATTTGATAGAGTAACAGGGGTTTGTGCGATCGACTGCTGATCATTCCTTGTTTGTGCAGAAGACACTGGGAGGTACTATCGTCATTCTTGTGTACGTTGATGACATTATTGTTACAAGAAATGGTGAACAGTGTGATCAGGGAGCCAAGAACTTCTTAGGTTAACAGTTTTGACCAAGGATCTTGGACATCTACGTTACATTCTTGGGCTAGAGTTTGCCAGGAACCAGCGTGGTCTGGTGATGACACAAAGAAAGTATGTTATAGATCTCCTCTCAGAGATAGGCATGGTAGATTGTAGGCCCGCCACTACTCCTATTGACCCTAGCATGAAGCTATTCGATTATGGCACTGGAGAGGTCGACAAGAGGAGATACAAGGAACTTGTTGGTAAGCTTCTATATGTGGCCATTATCAGGCCTGACATAGCCTTCGCTGTAAGCAAAGTAAGTCAGTTCATGGAGCAGCCTAGACAGACACATATGGATGCAGTCTATATTATTATGAGATACCTGAAGAATTCACCGGGCACGGGACTTCTGTTCAGCAGGGGCACGTCTCTCTCAGTTACAGCATGTGCAGACGCAGATTATGCTGGATGCCCGAAGGATAGAAAGTCTACCTCAGGATTTGCTGTGTTCATAGGGATTCATCAGTCTCCTGGAAGAGCAAAAAGCAGACCGTGGTTGCCAGATCGAGTGCTGAGTCAGCATATAGGGCTATGGCACATGCTAGTACAGAGATGATGTGGGTCAGATCGATCCTTGCTGACTTGACTATATAGGTGCCTCTCCCCATGAATCTCCAATGTAACAATCAGGCTGCTCTCTTCATTGCCAACAATCCCGCATTCCATGAGGGAGCAAAGCATATAGAGGTAGATTGTCATTACACTAGAGATATGATCCAGAAGGGTCTGATTTCTACCTCTCATGTTAGTTCAGGAGAACAAACGACGGACATCTTTACCAAGGCTTTACTCAGAGGGCTATTTCAGAAGTGTACGTCCAAGCTGAGCATGATTGACATCTATGCTCCATCTTGAGGGGGAATGTTGAGATATTTCTACTTTATATGTATCTTTTCGTTTATTTTATTTTCCCATGTCCACCATATGTAATTTACCCATAGGCCTCTCCCTATATAAGAGAGCCTAGGGTTACAGGAATAAACAACTCGCTTATTTCCTCCAACAGCTTATACATGAGGCCCTAGGATTTTCTTATATAGAGGAGAAACTTGTTGAGAAAATTACATAAAGTGGACGAAAAGAAAAGAGAAGACATAAAAGAAACAAAAATAACTAACATCTCAACACTCCATGCAAGCCGGAGTGTTGATATCAATCATGCTTAACTTGGAACATAATCTTTGGAATGGCCCTCTAGATAGGGCCTTGGTGAACACGTCTGCTATATGATCTCTTGAGCTAACATGAGTGGTGGAGTTGAAGTCCTTCTGAATCATGTCTCGAGTATAATGATTGTATACCTCGATATGTTTGGTCCTCTCATGGAAGGCTGGGTTGTTGACAATGAAGAGAGCAGTCTAGTTGTCACATTGGAGGTGCATGGGAAGGGGCACCTCAACTTCTAGATCATCAAGAATATATCTGACCCACATCATCTCTGTACTCCCCTTTATCATGGCTCTATACTTTGATTGTGCACTCGATCTGCAATCTGACGTGCCTGTCTCAGAGAGAAGATCTGTAACATACTTCTTCAGGGTTACCACACTAGTTCTTGGTAAAATCCAGTCCAAGGAAGTAACGTAGACTGCCGAGGTCCTAGGTTACAAACTACTGACCTAGGAAATCCTTAGCAACCTGGATGCTCTGCTCATCATCCCATGCAATGTTCAGGAAGACGCTATGCGGTATTCAGTCAGAGGGGTCACTGCATAGTATGCGGGAGAGTATGCGGGGAGTACGCGGTTTTATGCGGTTTGGTATTTTTATTATTAAAAATATAAATAAATATTTAATATTATGGTAATATCCTCAATCGGAAGAGTATGCGGGGAGTATACGGTTTTATGCGGGGAATATGCGGTTTTATGCAGGGAGTATGCGGTTTAATGTTATTATGCGGGTAGGTTTTTTTGATCTTAGACTAAATAAAGAAAGTTCTATCAGAAAAGCGGCCGAGTATGCGGCCGCATAGGGGGTATACTCGTCCGAGTATGCGGGTCAACCCGCATACATGGCCGTTTCATCATACTCGGAGCGGTAATGCTACCGAGTACGAGTATGCGGCCGAGTTGGCGGCTTACTCGGTCGTTTTTCTGAACACTGATCCCATGTAACAATGATATCATCAACATAAACAAGTATGGCACTTGTACCTCTTTGAGACCTCTGAACAAATAGTGGATGATATGCAATCGATCTCACGAACCCCTACTGTTCTATCAAATCCGAGAACTTCTAGAACCATGTTCTTGGACTCTGCTTAAAGTTGTAGATTGCCTTACGAAGTCTGCAAAACTTTTGACACTCCCCCTCAGAAGTAAACCTAGGTGGTTGTTGCCTGGAGACCTCCTCCTGTAGGTCCCCATAAAGAAACACATTGTTTACATCAAGTTGATATAAGGACCAGTCTCGTGTCACTACAACATAAAGATGAATCCACAATATAGAATGTCAAGCTACTGGAGAGAGTATCATGATTCACTCCATATGTCTGGGTGAACCCACGAACCAAAAGTCTTGCCTTGTAGTGATCCACGCTGCCATCTGTACGGTGCTTCACCGTAGCCACCCACTTGCATCCTACAACAGACGCTCCTGTTGGAGTTGTAACAATGCTCCATGTACCACATTATTATAATGTGGCCATCTCCTCATCCATGGCAAAACACCGCTAATTGTCTTGTATCGCCTCTTGATATGTCCATGGTATCTCCATGACTGACAATCCCACGACAAACATCCTGAAATCATTTGAGATTCGACCCAAGGAAACATGGGCTGCAAGAGAATATATAGCACAAGTGCATTTAAGCTTCCGCAAAGCAATAGGCATATCCAGATCACATGCCTCCTCATCAACCTCTAAACTACCCTCCTGAGAGGGTACCTGCTCATACTTTAAAGAACTCCGCTGCATGGACAAATCGCTAGTGCCATCAGTAGAAAAATGTGCTCATTACATACCTAGGGCACACTAGATGATGGGGGAGGCCCATGAGCAGGGGAACTGTGTGAGATCTACGAAAATAGAATGTGGTAACAGATTGGCCAAGGTACTAGGTGGTGGTGCCGATATAGGTACTGGAGGTGGTGGTGGTGATGGAGGAGGAGGTATATATACCCTCTCTACAGAATCGGACTGAATCAACTTGTCACATGTAGGAGAGAAATACATAATTGACTCTAAGAATGTGACATCATCACTAACATAGTACTTTCTTTGAATCAGATCAAAATAATGATACCCCTTCTAAGTATGAGAGTAGCCTACAAAGGCACACTTGACAGCTATAGGAGAGAAATTGTCATGACCAAGCATCATATGGTGAACAAATACAACAGAGTCAAATACACGGGGTATAAAGGAAAACATGTCCTTGGAAAATGCAATTGAGAAAGGAACCTTCTCTCTTAGGACTGAAGATGGCATGTAGTCCACCAAGAAACAAGCAGTGAGGACCACATCACCTCAGAAAGAGTGAGCACGGCTCTGGATCAGAAACGTCCTGGTCACATCAAGTAAATAATAGTGTTTGCTTTTGGCAATACCGTTCAGCTGAGAAGTGTAAGCACACGAGGTCTAGTGTACGATGCCAAGAGACCTAAAGAACTCAAATAACTGTAAAGTGCAGAACTCTAAGGCATTGTCAAAGCAAATAAACTTGACAATAGCATAAAATATGTTCTTTATTTCATTATTAGAAGATTTAATGACAGACTCAGACTTGTTTTCAGAAAGACCCAAGAAAGCCTAGTATAATCAATCGGTGCAACGAGATAAAAATGGTGTCCTTGGGAGATCAAGAACATGATTGGGACCCTAAATATCTAGATGAATAAGCTCAAATAGATGGCTACTTCTACGACTATAACGTTCATGGAACGAAGAGCGGTGATGCTTCCCAAGCTGGCAAGCCTCGCACTTGAAGGAAGAGCACATGGAAATCTATGGGACATGACATAACTTCTGCAAAGGAAGGTGGACAAAACAAAGGAACCACAAATAATGTGACACTGATCCAT
Source organism: Ottelia alismoides (assembly GCA_037367405.1). Taxonomy (NCBI): domain Eukaryota; kingdom Viridiplantae; phylum Streptophyta; class Magnoliopsida; order Alismatales; family Hydrocharitaceae; genus Ottelia; species Ottelia alismoides. The sequence continues at coordinate 411,363 of JAZKJV010002213.1, read as the reverse complement.
TGGGAACTGTAGAGGCACCAACACTAGGAGATTGGACCTGTCTGTAGAGCCCCTGCTGCTCACGGTCACTTCCAATCACCCTGCTCGTGAGTATGTCTTGAAACACAAGAGACGACGGGTCAAAAATGGCACGACAATGCATATCCTTCGTGATTTGACTAATAAAAAGAAAATTCATCGGAAAATGAGGAGCATTTAAAACATTTCGCAGGCGCATGGATGGTGTTAAATGCACCTTCTCCTATCCTGTATGGGTACGTAAAACCCGTTCGCAATAACAACCCATCTACTAAGGGGTATAAATTCGTAATATTTGAACTATGCTTTGTCTCCACATAGATGGTGAGAAGTACCAGAGTCCATGACCCACTTTATGATATCATACTACAATTGGTAAAAACATAGGCTATACTTGATGAGCTCAAAAAGGGCTCTAGCAGCGGCTGCAACATCAATAACATGTAGTTGTATCGGCAACAAGAGTCATTATCTCCTTCAGATGTGAGACAACATCATTTAGGCGTGAATTTGTCTGAGGATCCAACCTGTCTGAGGGCTTAATCTACTCGGCCACACGAGCAGATGTGGGCTATCCATGCTTCTGATAGCATGTGTTCTCAAAGGTGGCTTGGACGATGGCAACAGGTGTCGGGAACTGTGTAGAACGTCCTCTACCGTGAGATGCAACCATCGTTGAGGTTTGTGTGGTGGCATGTGGTGGGATAAGAAGCCCGCTGAGGCAACTGTAGGCCTCCTCCTTGGGAGGTGTGGTCACACCTGTAAGAAGTGCGTGTGCGGCCTCATACTCTGGTTCTAGGGATGCTAAGAAAACTGTAACCATCGTGGAGTTCTCGTATGCCATCTACTGCTTCGTAGAAGCGGTAATATGCATGAAGCTGTGAAGCTTCTCAAACATGCTGCAAAAAAGAGAGTAGAATGTATGCAGAGGATGACCATTATGTTTGGTTATGTATATATCAAAATGTAACTAAAGAACCTTGGCCTCATTCTTCGCTTGGGCATACGTTGCTACCAGAATATCCCACATAACCTTGGGGCTGGTTCACAATGTCGTTGGCGATTTCTATGGTAAGAGTCCCAAAGATCCAAATATGCACATACATGTCATCTTGCTTCCACTAAGTATTGTCCCAAGTCTTATCTGTCGGTTCTGCTTTGTCAGAATGTGCTCCTTGTTATGCATAAGGGTTAAAAACTGCATGGATCACAACTCATAGTTGATCCCATCCATCTTCACGATGGGATATGGGCCCTTGAAGGCACCAGACAAAGAGAAGACGTCACCCTTGTTCTCTGACATAATGAAAAAGAACGAAATGGAACTTGATTGGTAAGTAGATTGATCTGAGCGAGTCTACACGATCATATAGAGGATTGTTTATACGCGTGGACTCATACAACCATCCTCATCAATCCTCGATCTTCGTTGGGGATGGAAGAGGTGATTTCATAAAAGGTGATTTATATGTCTGAAATTACCTTTTCCGGTCAAAATCAGACCATTTTCAAACTACATTTTGGTGACATGAAGGAGAGAAATCGGCCACGAAGGCTGGTGGCAGCGTTGGAGGGCTGGGCTATGTGTGCGGCGGTCCAGCGATGTCACCGGAGGGGTTGGGCGGCATGCGACAACTCGTAGTTGCTGCGCTCTGGGGCGCGAGGCGACACGTGCGAGTGGTAGCGGCGTTGGGGGATGCATACACGGGGGGGGGGGGGTGATAGGGGCTGTCGTTGACATTGGGGGTTGTTGGTTGTGGTGCATTACGTGCGAGGTGAGTGGGCAACATGTGGGGGCTAGGGCATGGGTGGGTACGAGAACTCTGGTCTAGGACCGTTGCTCCGATAGCATGTTGAGAGAAAACAATGAATTGCTTATTCATGAGGCCTTAGGGTTCTCTTATATAAAGGCGAAAATTATTCGGTTAATTACATAAAGTAGATGGAAAAAAGAGAGAATACATAAAAGAAATAAAGTATAATTAATATCTCGACAGTATGGCCATTGGCTTTGTAGAAGAGACCCATGGAAATTCCTTCAGATAACAAAGTATCATAAGAACCTCTTGCCAATGATTGTAACATGGTCTCTTCTTGTGCTAACTCGCTCTACTGACATCATATGATATGTCATGTTTGGTAACAGTAAGGTGGAGCAGTTTTACCTTTAAGACTTGTATATCGTGTAGGCTCCTCAAACTTAGGATTAGGAGAGATGGTATGCATCCATGCCTCTACAGGATTGCCAAAAGGTTTTCTTCCAAGCAAACCGAACTTTGTAAGAATGTCCAGACAATACTTCCACTGTGATAAGTGTAGTCCCTCTATAGTGTGTATCACTTATATGCCAAGAAAATACCTGGTCTAACTGAGGTCCTTGGTAACAAACACCTTATGTAGGACGGCCTTAGTCTCTACAATACAAGCTTCATCATCACTAGTTACAATTAATCTAATAAAGACCCTAATGAGATTTGATTAAATCTAAATAATCTCCTTCAATGATTGCATGGAATCCACCTCTACCATAATAGGATTCTATTCTTCCAAAAAAGGAAAAATTTTGTTCCTAATAACTGATGGTGATCTTTCTATATGCAAGGCTTCTTGTCTAATCTGCATCACAATATGTTGCAACATCCAGTGACAAACCTGTTGTAAAGAATACTCCCTTTTCGAGGGTGATCTTGATGTATGCTAAGGCTATCATGGTGGCATCCCAATTGGCCTTTGTAGGCCTGCTCATGAATTGACCAAGTTTCCCAATTGCTAGGGAGATGTCAGGTCACAGAGTAAAATAGAGGAGCTTTCCCAATTAATCACCACTACTGCCCCTTATTGACTAGCTTATCTCCATACAATCGAGCCTTGGAATTATAAGAATTTGAGTTGGTTTAAAACCTAACATGCTTGCCTTTTGCAAGAAATCAACCACATACTTCCTCTACGACAAACGAGTAACCAATCAAAGAAATTCACCCTATAGGTTTGGGTGAATCCTCTTGAAATAAGGTGTACCTTATGCCTCAAGATAATAGGTATCCGTTATGCTCACAATGTACACCCATTCGAAACCAACCACCCTACAACTAGTGGATGGGTTCACTAAGTTCCATGTACATTGATTTTAAAGATGTCATTTCCTCATCCATGACTCCCTTCTACTAGGGCTGAAAAAGGATTATAGTATGTGAAACATGTATCTTTAATGTTTACAAGCCCTACTTCCAAATGACAATCATATTAGCCAATCTTTTGCAATATCGGCCTTTTAACAACTACTTTATCGCTAGAAATAGTATATGTAAGTAATAACTTAGGTTTGGGATGTAGCTCAGGTAAAGATACACTCTGTGGTACCAGGGGATCGGCGGTTGTCGATTGTGTATAATATGAATCTGCGCCCATTCCACACATGAAAATCCGTGATCTCATGATGTAATAGAGTTGGAGATACCATAGGCACAATCTCAATGGTATCATTGATATGTGACCAATCAAGGCTCGATTCCATACAGTTAAAAAGAATAGAATAACCTTGAAGGCCACAACTATACTAACATATGGTGGCGAGTGCTGAGATCAAGGGGGTGATATCGTTTTTTATCCATGATGTATCCTTTAAATACACACTAGATTGTCCTTAGAGAAAGCTTGTCCCTCCGAGGCTCTAAATGATGCATGGAAACAACACATTCGAAAATGTTAAGAGACATGCAAAAATTATAGGTCAAGGTATAAACTCGTAAACATACTAGACTTGAATCCCTTGGAATAAAGAGGCAATTAATGAAATAAATAAGTTTTAGCACTATGTATCCATCATAGGTTGACGCAACACTTGGATAAGCAAAGTCATGTCCACCTCAAGTATGTGACAATATTTGCATTCTATACAACCATTCTTTCAAGGGATATTTACACCCATAACCCTCAGTAATCTTGTAATTACCCTAGGAACCCTCAATAATCATGAATTCCCTGAGAAACCATGAATCGTTACTCCGTCTCACACCCATAACCCTCCGTTAGTTTCAACCATTAACCCAATCACACCATTGAGTTAATCTAACCTAACATCGATCCAACAACTCAAATTAAACCAATAGCAAAAAAAAGAAAAAGAAAAAAAACACTCCCATCTTCCTCTCCCCTCCCCAGGAGCCGACCACCTCCCCCGCCCTTCCTCCTCCCCCACACCCCAAGCCCACCGACCACCTCCCCCTTCTGCCACTCACGGTCTGTCGGCCACCTCCCCCCTCTTCCTCCTCTCCCTTTCCTCCACCTATCAAACACACGACTTGCACACCTTCTACAACTTGCATGATGGCGAGCCACCCGTGGAAGGAAGGTGGGTGTTGGAGGGCAAGTGCTGGCGTGGGTAGGCCTCCCATCGAGGGGGCGTGAATGTCTTGTGGGATTTTGAGAACTAGTTTTGGTTGAAACAGAAATATCTCATCTTGTCTTGGGAATTTGGAGGTGGTTGGTGCGTGTTAGTGGCCTCCACTCCAGTTCGAATAATCTAGAACGACGGCTTTTTCGACTTTCGATGGTTGCTTCCTCTGGAATCTCCCGGATGGGTAGAAGGATCTACAACTTGCGGAGGGTTATGGTAGGGAAGGAGGTGGTGGTGGTGCAGGGGAAGTCTTTGGTGTGGTTTTGATTCTCGGATCTGGAGAGTGGGAAGGATAAAGAGAGGAGGACGAAGAAGAAGAGTTTTGGGATATGGAGGATGGAGCATGACGAACAGAGCCTGAAGGTTTGATCTTTCGCCATGTAATAGGAGAAGGACGAACTTGGTCGTTCTCTTCTCCTCCTCCATATCGAGGTACCCACCAACCATTCTATATTCCTGGATAGGTTTCAAATGCGGGACCTGTGATCTTAAGCTCCTTGATGGTCCTCTCCGGCGAGCATAACCTTGAGCTCTCCCCTCTAGTACCTCGAACTCCACATGTGGGTCTTGTTGTTGATGTCAAAACAAACGAGAGCTTCCTCATCCTCGTCAAAAACAAAGGCCATCTGGAGGGCCATGTTGGACAGATGGGGAGTCTTGTGAGGGTTGGTGAGGGGCTTGGTTATGGAGGAGGTGGGGGTGGGGGGGGGATGGGAGGAAGTGATGGTTGTCGGTGGATGAGGTGGTCGGAGGAAGGGGAGGAGGAGGCGGGTCTTGGAGTTGTAGGAGGAAGGAGAGAGTGGTATCATTTGTAAATAATGGGAATTTAAATTGTATAAAGTATATAATACTTGATGGATACCGTCATAATTTACGGAAAATGGAATGGAAGTTAACACGAGGTTATGGGGGGCATGAATGTCCTCTTGTGGGATTTTGAGAACTGGTTTTGGTTAAAACAACAATATCTCATCTTGGCTTGGGAATTTGGAGGTGGTCGGTCGGTGTTCGTGGCCTCCACTCCAGTTCGAATCATCTACTGCTTTTTCGGCTTTTGATGGTTGCTTCCTATGGAATCTCTCGGATGGGTAGAGGGATCTACAACTTGCGGAGGGTCATGATGAGGAAGGAGGTGATGGTGCAGGGGAAGTCTTTGGTGTGGTTTTGATTCTCGGATCTGGAGAGTAGGAAGGATAAAGAGAGGAGGATGGAGAAGAAGAGTTTTGGGATATGGAGGATGGAGCATGACAAAGAGAGCTTGAAGGTTTGATCTTTCGCCATGGAATAGGAGAAGGAAACATGGTTGTTCCCTTCTCCTTCCTTTTCCGCCTCCATATCGAGGAACCCACCAACCATTCTATCTTCCTGGATCGATTTCGAGTGCGGTACCTATGATCTCAAGCTCCTTGATGGGCCTCTCCGACGAGCATAACCTTGAGCTCTCCCCTCTGGTACCTCGAACTCCACATGTGGGTCTTGTTGTCGAGGTCAAAACCAACAGGAGCTTCCTCATCCTCGTCAAAAACAAAGGCCACTTGGAGGGCCATGTTGGGCAGATAGGGAGTCTTGTGAGGGCTGGCGGGGGGATTGGTTATGGAGGAGGTGGAGGTCGGGCGGGGATGGGAGGAGGAGATGGTTGTCGGAGGATAAAGGGGAGAATGAGGTGGTCGGAGGTAGGGGAGGAGGAGGTGGGTGTTGGAGTTGTAGGAGGAAGGAGAGAGTGGTATCATTTGTAAATAATGGGAATTTATAGGGTATAACGTATAAAATACTTGACGGATGCCATTATTATTTATGGAAAATTGAATGGAAGTTAACGCGTGGTTATGGGAGTAAGAGTTAAGCACTATTCAAGGTTCTGGGTGTAATTCGTGATTATCAAAGGTTCCTGGGGTAATTACGAAATTACTCAGGGTTATGGGTATAAATATCCCTTCTTTTAATGTATGCGCACAAAATAGTTGATGAACGATTATAAAAGAGATATATGAATAACTGCTAAGAACAAGACTCACGTTTATTATTAGACCGTATGGGTTTGCAATTGATACAAACTGCATTGTTATTTCATTAACAAATTATATAATCTTTATGCCTATATCCGACTTATTCTTCAGAAAAAAATCAAGATGTATGTATAAAATCGTCTACAATGACCAGGCAGTCACGTCGTCTATGGCGATCCAGAATTTGGCTGGGTCTCCAAATACTCACATTACAATTTACAAGATAAAAACAGATGACAGTCTAAGTGCTTGGAATGAGATTAGGAACTCTGGTGGTGCTTCCTAAGCTGAGAGGCCTCACACTCCATAGTAATAATTGGAGACAACTGTGGGAGAAAACCTTTGTTGATAGAAGAAGGGTTTAGATGTTGGTGCTATAAGAAAGCTTAAGTTGTAGAGAACTGGTGAATAGTAACAAGAGCTGCAAGTAAAGACCGAAGAAGTTGGTAGACTAACCCTTCTTCATGTCCATGACTAATCATCTTTCTAGTGGGATTGAAGTATGTGTTGAATCTCTTGGAGCAAGGCGAGTAGGGTTGGTGACTGAGGTGGCATTGTTGGGGTTGATCAAGCTGCAAGGAATATTGGACATGCTTAATGGGGTGTTGATGGCTAAGTAGGGATGCAAACGGACGGATACGAATATAGGTGTTACCATATCCTTATCCATTTTAAAATACGAATTCGGATATGGAAACAGATACATTGTGGATATTGAAAATTGCGAACCATATCATTAAATACGGATACGGATATGGAAATAAATAATCACGATTCGGATGCGGATATTTTACGAACGGAAACGGATTATCCTACGAATAAGAAATGCATTCTAATTTCTAACGCTTACATTTAGTTGGTTGGTAAAGTTGAAACTAATATGTAACTAAATCAAAATTAATAAACTACAAGACAACAAAATAAAAAAACTATAGTATTAGACTAAATTTAATAACTGTATAATAAATGATTGAATAATATAGAGATGTATATTTTCTTCCCATATTTGAAAATGACTCCATATGCCAATATGAACACAGATTCAACATTGCAGATATCCATATCCGTGTCCGTCAAAAAAATATGTAACCATATATGTATCCATATCTTCAAAAAAATGAAAACAATATCCTTATCCTTATCCATATCCACAAAAAAATAAAATCTCATATCAATATCCGCTAAGATAAAAAATTCATATCCATATCCTCTTAAAAATGGATTCGATGATGGACGGATATGGATACATCCATATCCGGTTGCATCCATATGGCTAAGGGTTGGCTCGAAAAATTGTGGTTGCATGGAGGCTCTTGATAGGACATGGGTGGAAAAATGTTCTCCTTTAGGAAGGGGCTTATCTGCACTTGGGAGATCCTTCCTTATGCTTCCAACACATGTTGACAAGCCTTATGGAGCTGTACTTTTCACGTCGTGCATTCTAGTGTGAGTAGCAGTTGGCAAAAAAATCTTGCCCTCCCATCGAAGCTGCATCAAGTCATAATAAGTCCAAAATACATGACTTACAATCGTCTCTTGCTATTATGATTCCTTTAGGTTATTTAAATCACATAAGCTCTTTCATAGTAGATTACTTCATTCGTAATACGAGGAATGCCACCACTCAATAGCCAGGCATAGAAAATACCATTATCCTCATCCCACGTTGCATACTTATTTTGTTCTCCGACTTTGACTATAAGAGATATAGCTTCCTCTGTGCTTTGACTGACATCAGGAAGATCATTGATCATCATGCATAGTTTCTCTTGTTTAGCTTGAGAATCTGACCAAAAAATGAGTTTCTCGTACTTCCCATACATATTACCTGTGAAGTCACTTTCGAGTCTGGCACTCCTAAACATCTTCTCTTCTCATCGAAGTGCATGCTAAATTATACAAAAACTAAGTTGAAGAAACCTAGCAAATGGCGTTATCCATAGTAAAACGAGGCGGAAACACGGTGACACGTGATGTGTGCAATGACACGTAACGAGTTCAAGAATGTACGTGGCGACAGTGATGAAGGTGCATTAAACACTAACTTCAGTACCACTGCTTGTGCGACAGTGCAATTGCATTAAGCATAGGAGATGGTGCCTTTGGTGGTGTGATTGTGACGTGTATGGGATGCATCCATGGTGGTGGTAGGAACTCGAGCAATGCTACCGCTAGGAAATTGAATAGTTGAGCGGCGACATGACTAGCAAGTAACTAACGATCGCGGTGGTGGACGTTGTGCGACAAGTGCAGTGGGATATGGGGTTTTGAGCATCGGTATTTGACCACTACTCTAATATCATGTGGAAGAAAAAGATAGAAAATGTGATATTGAGCAATGAACTCTAGCCATCTATATATAAGACGAGCCTAAGGCTAGGGAGAGTACAAACAACAACAACAAAGCCTTTTCCCACAATTAAGTTGGGTCGGTTACATGAATTCTTTGTCTCCATTCAGATCTATCTTGGGTCAATCCTGGGCTTATATTCAAAAAACTAAGATCCCTTTGTATAGTCTCTTTCCAACACTTCTTGGGTCGTCCTCGCCCTCTCTTAGCTGGCTCAACATCCCAACACTCGCATCTTCTAACTGGTGCATCAGCTGATCTTCTTTGCAAATGACCAAACCATCTTAAGCGGTTTTCTCGTATCTTATCCTGGATCGGAGCTATACTAAATTTCTTTCTGATTGCATCATTTCGAATCCAATTTTTATGTGTGTGTCCACACATCCACCTTAGCATTTTCATTTCTGCTACAGTCATTCTCTGCACATGTCTATGGTTGGTTCACATGCCAACATTCAGATCCATAGAGCATAGTAGGTCTCACGGCTGTTTTGTAAAACTTTCCTTTAATTTTTAAACGAATTTTCTTATCACAGAGAACAACAGAGGCTCCTCTCCACTTTAGCCAGCCTAGTTTATTCTATTAGTAACATCTCCATCAATTTCCTCATCATGTTGCAAAATAGTTCCCAGATATATGAAAGAATCTCTCTTCTGAATGTTATCGTCACCAATCTTCACAACGATTTCTTCACCATTGCTTCCATCAAAGATGCACTCCATATATTCCGTCTTAGACCTACTTATACGAAATCCTTTAGTCTCCAACTCATGTCTCCATACCTCAAGCTTCTCATTTACTCCATCTTTAGTCTCGTCAATCAACACAATATCATCAACAAATAACATGCACCAAGGTAACTCATCCTGAATGTGACTTGTCAACTCGTCCATAATCAAAGTAAAAAGAAATTGACTCAAAGCTGAACCTTGATGTAAACCAATGTTGATGTCAAAATAGCCAGTCTTCCCAAATGGGGTCCCTACATAAGATAAAGCCCTATCATACATGTCCTGTACGAGGTTAACGTAGAGGACAAGTACTTGTCTTTTCTTTAAAACTCTCCACAATATCTCTCATGGGACAGAATCATAAGCCTTCTCCAAATCAACAAAGATCATATGGAGGTTCTTCCATTTAGCTATATAAATCTCCATTATCAGCAAATGGATGGCTTCAATAGTTGAACGACCCGGCATGAGTCCGAATTGATTTTCTTTTACGTTGGAAACTTGCCTCAACCTTCTTTCGATCACACATTCCCAAATTTTCATAGTGTGTGACTCACTAGCTTGATACCTCTGTAATTTGAACAATTTTGAATGTCTCCTTTATTCTTTTAAAGAGGCACCACGATACTCCTCCTCCAATCTTCAGGCATTTTCTTGCTTCTCCAAATAACATTGAATAGATTCGTAAGCCAAGTCAAACCATGCTCACGTAAAACCCTCCATACTTCTACATGGATGTCATCCGGTCCTACACCTTTCTCAGGTCGCATAACCTTCAAAGCCTCCTTTACTTCCTTTCTTTCTACATGGCTATAGCTTGCAGTATTTATGTAACTTTCATCACTAGCTAGATCACCCAAAGTGATCTCTCTATTTCCTTCCCCAATGAAAAGTTTATGGAAGTACCGCTCCCATCTAGTCTCTATATCCTTCTGAGTAACAAGCACGTGAGCATCCTCCTCCTTAATGCATCTCACTTGAGAAAGGTCTTTGGTCTTTCTTTCTCTTGCTTTGGCCAATTTGAATATATCCTTCTGCCCCTCCTTAAAGTCGAGATTTTTATACAAAACTTCATAAGCTTTTGACTTAGCTTTGCTTACAGCCTTCTTTGCTTCCTTCGCTAATTTGTAGTTTGTGACAGTTTCCTCTGTTCTATCCTTAGACATAGCTTTAAAGCATGCTCTTTTAATTTTTAGCTTCTCTTACACCACTTTACTCCACCACCAAGCCTCCTTTTGACTTGGAGCTCTGCCCTTTGACTCGCCTAGCATCTCTTTGGTTACCTTTCGGATACAATATGCTACTGCCTCCCACATCTCGTCTGCACTTCCACTACAATCCCAAGATAAGCCTCCTAAAACCTTCTCCTTGAAGCTCGATTACTTCAGTGGAAGATTCCACCATCTAGTTCTGGTGATCTTAGGAACCCTCCTTTTGGGTTGTCAAACTCTCTCCTGCAGGAGTTCGCAAGCGTATTGAGAAGCTGATGCGGAGGTTCTTGTGGGGGAGGAATGGGCCGTCTGCGTGTGGGCCGCATTTGTGGGTTGGGAGGAAGTGACGAAGCGTAAGTGCGACGGTGGTTTTGGCATTCGTCGTCTGGACCGTGTCAATGATGCTCTTCTCCCGAAATGGTGAACAGACTGTGGGGTGATTGTTGAAAGAATTATATATATTTATGTACTGTTTGGTCTTTTTACTTTTCTACTGCCTATCTTATGTAATTTACCCATAGGGTTTTCTCTATATAAGAGACCCCAGGGTTCTCTGGAATAAACACAATTCTCATTTCCTCTAACATGGTATCAGAGCCTAGGGTTTAGGCTCGCTCCCCCCCCCCCAGCCCCACTCGACCCCAGCCCCACCGCCCACCAGCCTTCTCGGGCCCAGTCCAGGGCACCCCCGCCGCCCACCTGCCCTCCCAGGGTCCCCCGGGTGCCGACCAGCCCTCCCGGCTGTCGCCCAGCACCCCTGCACCCGGCCCCGGCCTCCTCTATCCACAGCCGACAACGACCTAGCCGGCATCCCCTCCCCGGCTATCCTCTTCGTAGTCGCGTTCGTCATCTCCTATATGGATTTGGGTGCGTAAGTCTACATACGCACTCGAATCCTATGCAGTCGGTGTAGACATCTATTTTGTCTGTCTACAAACCCTTGTTCTTTCTCTGCGGCGATATGTCAGAATCAAAGGTTGATAGCCATCCATAGGCGCTTTCAAAGGTCCTGCGCCAATCGTCAAGATGGATGGATCGAACTATGAGCTCTGGGCGATGCAGTTCATGAGTCTCATGAAGTCCAATGGTAAGAAGCACATTCTTACCGAAGACGAACCGACAAAGAAGACAGGGATCTATGCCTCTTGGGAGGCTGATGACTCGTATGCCAAGGTCTGGCTCTCAGGAACTTTATCTATGGAGATTGCGAATGATGTTCTCCATCAGCCCATCGCCAAAGCGATGTGGGACATCCTCGCGGAGACATATTCCCAGGTCCGAAATGAAACCAAGATGCTACAACTTCAGCATGACATCTTCACCATGAAGCAGAATGGGCGACCTCTTCATTCCTTGTATACATCCTGAGAGGGATGTTCGAGAAACTATACAGCACCATTCCTCTAACGGCCACACCCGAGCAGCAGAAGACATTCCGTAATGCTACCATGGTAGGCGTCCTTCTTGCAGCCCTTGATCCAGAATATGATGCGGCCATATCACATATTCTTGCAGATGCTACCATTCCTCCTATGGAGGAGGTTTATCGGAGGCTTAGTCGCATCTCAGTTCCCTCCAGCTCATCTACGCCACCTCCTTCTGCGATGGTTGCTTCCAGAGGACGAAGTGGCTCCTCTTTTTCGTTCCGTGGCCATGGCGGTGGAAATGGAGGTCGTGGTGGTAGATCTCGTCCACCTTGCAGTTATTGTCGTCGTACAAGTCACTCAGAAGATACATGCTATTCTAAGCATGGTTTTCCAGCGTCTGCAAGGGTGGCCGAACATGTTGCATCTCCATCCTCTTCGGCTTCAGATCAGCGGTTTGAGGACCTAGTTGCTCGGCTACGGGATATTATGCCTACTGTTCCTACGGATTCTTCTGGAGGCTCTTCGGATATCGCTGCATCTGCTTCTGCCAGTACTTCTGCCACAACTAGCACCTCAGGTAGTGCGTTTAACACATGTTCTAGTTCAGACATCTTCGATTGGATCATGGACTCTGGTGCAACGCACCATCTCTGTCGAGACAGAGACAGACTTATTTCCTACAGGGAGATTCCTTCAGGTCGGTCGGTGATCATTGCAAATGGGACTCATTCTCCCATTATTGGACAGGGGGAGGTTATGTTATCCTCTTCCATGCGTCTGAAGAATGTCTTACATGCTCCTGAATTTTCAATGAACTTGCTATCTATTAGTCAGATTACCAAAGATTTGCATTGTCGCGCTATATTTGACCCGTCCTCTCTTATATTTCAGGACATCCTAACGGGCAGAGTGATTGGTTGTGGTTCTGAGCAGGATGGTCTTTACCGTCTAAATCGGAGTTCTTATGCTGGAGTCTCCTCCCATGCTGTTGGACATGTCTCACCCTATACCTGGCATCTACGCTTTGGTCACCTGCCTCTCCAGAAGATGTGTCACCTTTTGCCTCAGATTTCTCCCAGTTCGTCATTCCGGAGTGAAGCGTGTCAATTAGGGAAGCACCATAGAGCTAGCTTCCCCAGTCGTTAGAGTCGGAGCAGTAGCTCCCCTTTTGAGCTACTTCATGTTGATATTTGGGGTCCTAGTCGTGTCCCTGATCACCAAGGGCATAGATTTTATCTTGTCGTGGTCGATGATTTTTCGCGTCTGTCGTGGGTCTTTCTTTTGAAAAATAAATCTGAAGCTGGCGATGTCATCAAAAATCTTATAAATGAAGTTAACAATATTTTCTCATCCAAAGTGAAATATGTTCGTACTGATAATGCATTCGAGTTCTGTTCTCGGTTTCTCTCCCAATATTTGTGGTCAAAAGGCATTATACATCAAACTACATGTGCCTACACCTCCCAACAAAATGGAGTTGCTGAGAGAAAACATCGTCGCCTACTGGATATTACTCGAACTCTTCTTATCCAAAGCTGTGCTCCTATCTCTTTCTGGGAAGATGTTGTTCTTACAGCATGCTACCTGGTAAATCGTATGCCGTCTACAGTACTTGGTGAGAAAACTCCTCTCTCTATTGTTTTTCCAGATAAAGAATTGTTCTCACTCACTCCTCGAGTTTTTGGGGTTGTTGCCTTTGTTCATCAGCTTTCACCTGGTCTAGACAAGCTCTTACCTAGAGCTGTCAAATGTGTCTTCGTGGGTTATTCTCAGACGCAGAAAGGATGCTATGACCCAGTAAATGGGAAGTATTTTGTCAGTGCGGATGTTACATTCTTTAAGTCGGTTATGTACTTTTCACCTGCAGGTGACAGATTGACCTCCAACTCATCTACTAATGAGGTCTATGTTCCTCCTCCTCCTGCCATAAATATTCCTGTGTCAAGTCCGATTCCTAATATTGCGTCCACACCACCAGTGCACCCGCCTCCACCACCACCACCAAATCCACTAATCTCTCCACTACCAAAGTACTATACCCGTTGATCTGGTCCTGCTCAGGCTACACGTCAATCATCCAGCACGCCCCAGGTTTGTCCAGACGTTACTACTAATGATGGGTCAATTAGTGTGCCTATGCAGGATGTGCCTTTACAGGATGACTCGGGTCCGAAGACCTCAGTAGATGATATGGATGTCCCTATTGCGATTAGAAAGGAGAAACGCAGTTGTGCTACGTATCCTCTAGCTTCACAGGTTTCCTTTCATCGACTTACAGAAGATTTTCAGAGATTTGCAGTGGCTTTATCTTCTGTGGAGATCCCACGGACATATCAGGATGCATTGAAATTTGATTGTTGGCGAATTGCTATGGAGGAGGAGATGGCTGCCCTACAGTCGAGGGGCACATGAACGCTGGTTACTGCTCCCCCAGGAGCATCTGTCGTTTGCTGCAAATGGGTATTCACTGTCAAGTATCATGCAGATGGCAGCTTGGATCGATACAAGGCACGGCTAGTGGCACGTGGTTTCACTCAGACGTATGGAGTGGACTATATGGATACATTCTCTCCAGTTGCCCGTCACTCCACTTTTCGTATTCTTCTGTCTGTCGTTGTGGTACGTGATTGGCCCTTGTTCCAGTTGGATGTTAAAAATGCATTTTTGTATGGGGATCTGCAGGAGGAAGTGTATATGCAGCAGCCTCCAGGGTTTGCTGCTGAGGGGGAGAATCATATGGTTGTACCGACTTCATAAGGCAATTTATGGCCTTAAACAAAGTCCAAGGGCATGGTTTCAGAAGCTTTCCCAGTTGATTGAAGAACAAGGCTTCAAGAGATCCAATGCAGATCACTCATTGTTCATCCAGAAGACTACTCGAGGTACAATTGTCATCATGGTGTATGTTGATGATATTTTAGTCACAGGAGATGATGCCCAGGGGATAGAGATGACCAAAGCAGTGTTGGGTCGTCAATTTGTTACAAAGGATCTCGGCACACTACGATACTTTCTGGGACTGGAGTTCGCCAGGAATGCACGGGGTCTAGTAACGACCCAGAGGAAATATATTACAGATATGCTGATTGAGACTGGCATGACCGAATGCAGACCGTCTACTACTCCTATGGATCCTAGCATGAAACTGTACGATAATGATACAGAAGAGGTTGACAAGAGAAGGTATAGAGAAATGGTGGGGAAACTTCTTTACATAACTATAACCCGACCTGATATTGCATTTGCAGTTAGCCGGGTAAGCCAGTTCGTGGAACATCCAAGACGAATACATATGGATGCTATATATATGATACTCAGGTATCTAAAATCTTCTCCAGGCACGGGATTGCTGTTCAAGAAGGAAACCAGTTTATTTGTTTCTGCATATGCAGATGCTGACTATGCAGGATGCCCTAAGGATCGAAAGTCTACCTCAGGCTTTGCTGTGTTTATTGGTAGCTCTCTAGTTTCTTGGAAAAGCAAGAAACAAATCGTCGTGGCTTGATCCAGTGCAGAATCTGAATGTAGGGCTATGGCACATGCAAATACAGAAATGATGTGGGTTTGAGTTGTACTAGAAGATTTGCATGTAGATGTGCCTCTACCCTTGCAACTACATTGTGATAATCAAGTTGCACTGTTCATTGCCAATAATCCTGCCTTTCATGAGAGAACCAAGCATATTGAAGTAGATTGTCATTACACTAGAGATATGATCCAAAAGGGATTGATTTCTACTTCACATGTCAGTTCTGGGGAGCAAACTGCTGACATCTTCACCAAACCGCTTCTCAGAGGACCATTTCAGAAATGCACTTCCAAGCTGAGCATGATCGATATCTATGCTCCATCTTATGGGGGAGTGTTGAAAGAATTATATATATTTATGTACTGTTTGGTCGTTTTACTTTTCTACTGTCTATATTATATAATTTACTCGTAGGGTTTTCTCTATATAAGAGACCCTAGGGTTCTCTGGAATAAACACAATTCTCATTTCCTCTAACAGTGATTGCGAGGATTTCTGCTCTGTCGTCTTGCGCAAGATTCACGACTTGCGCGGGATGTTGCCTTGTACGGAGAATTATATTGGGCCACGGACGCCTTTCTGGCGCGGGGTGATGGCGGTGGGCCAAAAGTACTCTAATCTTTTTGATCCAAGGCTTGGTGACGGGCAGATCTTCAGATTCTGAACGAACAGTTGGGCCGGTGGGGTGCCTCTTGGTGAGATGTTTTCGCGGTTATTTGCTTTGGCGGTTGATGAGCATGCATCCGTTGCCTCTTGTTGGTCTGGGGATGGTTGGTTCCCCATCCTTCCTGGCAACCTTTCCGACCAGCGGTCCCACGATTTGCTCCGCCTCTTGGATTCTATCGGTGGTGCGTCTAGGCCTGCGGGGGGGAGGGATCACTGGGCCTGGAGGGGGGGGGGTTTCACGACGAGGAGGACGTATTTGACGATTTCTTCCCTCTCCCAGCCGCAGATGGATACGTTGCTGCGTGACTGCGGCTTTGTGTGGGGCTTGAAGCTTCCGGAGAGGGTTGGGATCTTCCTGTAGTTATTTCGTAGGAAGGGGCTTTTAAGGAGGGATCGATGTGCTAGGATGCTAGCCTCGGCCTCGGAGGATTGTTCTCTTTGTGGTAGCGGCGTGGAGTCCTTGGATCATCTCTTCTTTGCCTGCCCGGTGGTTTTGGGCGTTTGGGAGGCGGCGGCTGTGGGATGGATTGCTATTGCCGACTTGGCTTCTTTATGGGATTCTTTGGTGTCTAACAGGGATAGGGACCGTAGTGATCTCTTACGTCCCTTGGCAAGCATCTGGGCGATCTGGCTGGGGCGGAACGAAGCTATTTTTAGGGGTATGCGGTTTTACAAAGAAAATATTTTATCTCAGTGTGCCCGTCTTGTTGCCGACTGGTTGTTGGTCTGGTTCCCTCTCGGTGGTCGAGCTGGATTCTTTGTAGAGTTTGCACGTTTCTTTGTTTTTTCCATGTTTTTGTTTTTGGTCTTTTGATAATAAATTAGGGGTGAATACCACCGCGTGTCTCCCCCGAAGTTTTAGACTTCAAAAAAAACTCTCTCCTGGGATTACTTTGCAGTCTTTACAACACAACCGATCTCTTCTTCTCAACGCAAAATAATCTATCTATGTTCTAGTTGGTCCACTCTTAAATGATCCCCCCTCTTCTGGAAGAGAGTGTTTGCAATGAAAAGATCATACGCTATTTCAAAATCCAGAATGACTTTTCCCTCTTCATTTCTATCGCCAAAAACTTGTCCTCCATGAACATTAGCATACCCTGAAGCATCTTTTCTCACATGTCCATTAAGATCTCCACCTATGCAAACCATCTATCTTTGTGGGATTCCTTGCAAAATCTTATCCAGGTCCTCTCAAAAGCTTGTTTAGTCTTTTCATCTAAACCAATTTGCGGTACATAAACTGAGATGATATTCAGAATTTCTTCAAGCAGCACCAATTTTAGCAGAATAATCTGATCCCCGAATCTTTGCACCTCAACCACACAATCCTTCAAATCCTTATGAAAAATCACCCCAATACCGTTTCTACCCTTATCTTTACCTGAATACCAAAGTTTTAAGCCAGTCTTCTCGATCTCCCTTGCTTTCTCTCCAACCCATTCAGTCTCTTGAAGACATAGTATATGAATCTTCTTTCTTTCCATCGTATCCACAATCTCCATCATTTTTTAGTTAAAGTGCCAGTATTCCAACTACCAATCTGCAACTTTCGTTGCAATCTCTTTTAGACTAACTTTTTTACTTGCATGCGTCCATTATGCGAGAACCCTTGCAATTGGACTGCATCCGGACGGTGATGCAGCGAAACTAGCTTAATTACCCGCATGTGTTCCTCATGCGAGAAGCCTTGCACATTTTGTACTACATTCAGGCTACGATGTAGCGGCCCTTGCCAATTTTTCATTGCATTCGGGCGATGCAACGCGTCGCAAGTAGGGAACGCCCAAACAAAATCTGTATGTTTGCTTAAATCCGTATTGAAAAGATCCGACTATCACATCACTCATAAGGTTACATCACTCGTACTCTAGCAATAATCTATTAACTTTGCTTAAGTTCTTCCCAAACCATGTCTACAAAGCTAAAGAGGTCAAACTCGTTTGAGTGATCAATTAGTATAGCTAGTTTGATCAGTTAATCTTATGATCCGATGGGTCAAATCTACTCATACTCCAAAATTCACCTGGACAACAATTGTGATCAAACAATTACTCCTATGTTGTATTTCACTCTTGACTTTTGATCGATCAACCCTTGACTATCTGATTGATCAGCATTTGAAGTTATGTCCTCGAAACACTTAGATTTCAACAAGACCAGAAGGCCGAAGTGATCGATCACACCGCTTGGTCTGATCGATCACATTGATCCAATTGAGCAGTCATCAAGGGATATTTGGCCTTGTTGAGGAAACTTATCGCCGTTGCTTGATTTCTTTATTTACTATATGAACATTAGACTCGTGTCTAGTCCCATTAATACTCATTCTATGATGACTCATTACAAAAAAAAACAAAGAAGACACATTCTCTCTTACTCCTCAATCATATCTTTAGGAGAAACATTTACACGTATCGTACACTACTGCCCTCAACAAAATCTCTCCTCCACAATCTCTGCGATCTTCGGTTTTATTTTCGTTCATTTAGAAGATATTTTCTTGCATCTACCTCTACATGCATTTCTAAATACTTGAAATCATGTAGTATGTGTTTTTCTATATGGGATGTACTGAGTGTCCCGATTTGTCATATTTCTAACTTTGTTTTTATATTTGATATCTTCTTTCATTTGTCAATAAACAAATAACATTTCTGTTTAGTGTTTGTACTTGATGGAGATCCCCAGCGTATTACAAGAACCTTCTGCTTGTTCCCTTGCACGTAGATAACTTTAACATATTGCAAAAGCCTTTTGTTCATTTCCTGCACGTAAATGACTTCAATGGTAAAATAGTTCTGTGGAGATAACTCGTGATTTTGGGTTTTATCTTAGATTGGCTATGAGATAATTTATATATTGGTTCCAGGATCCTAAAATATCTTATTCAGTTTCATACGCACAATAACTACGTTCTGAAAGCCAAGATTGGAGATAGATTTGGTTTTTATCATCTATTATAAGTTATAAAGAGTCATTGGTATTCCCAAGTCAACTACTAATTATTATTTCAAATGTAATGGAGATATTGAATAAAAGTTTAAAATTCCGTACTATTGGTTTTAGATATGCTAACTATTCCTTGTCAAATTGTTGGAAAGCTCTTGATGAAAAAAAAACTCGAGAAACAAATGGGATTCAATCTCATCTTCTCGACACTATTCTTTTAAAATAAAATATTCTCCACACTATTTTCCCTAAGTGGAAACCATTCTAATCAGAACCTTTTTATGATTTTGCGTAGAGGATATGCTGAAAATTCTGAAGGAAAGATGTAAAGAACATGTATCTGAAGAGCGAGAACCTGAACCTACCACTGAAGTTCTTTTCCTTTGCAGTTTTGAAGGATGTGGAAAGACTTTCATTGATGCAGGTGCTTTAAGGAAGCATTCTCACATTCACGGGGAAAGACAGTATATTTGCCAATATGAGGGGTGCGGAAAGGTGAGGCCTCATTTTTTTATTATATAAGATTCTGGATATATACCCATCCCAATGGTCTGGTAGTTGTGCAGTGTGCCGACCTCCCAAAAGACTAGGGTTCAAATGCCCTTCTTGTGGGGGTTGCGTTAGGTAGCTGATAGCTATCGTAAAAATAGTCATATCTTTCAACATAGATTTGAGCAATAATCCATCTAGCTGACCCTGCTTAAAGTGGAAGAGGCTTCATCATTCTTTAATAAGATTATGGATATCATGCAATGATCTTGGCGCGAGGTTTGGAAGCTGAATAATGATTTTTTCATTTAAACAAAGCCTTCTCCCACTATAAGTAGTGTTGGATGGCTTTGAACCGTGGCCGTTTGGGGTGGTAGGCACACTGCACTACCATGCACTACCACCAGACTATTTAAGTGGAAGCTGAATAATGATACACAAATTAAAGTAAAGCTGTTAAATTTCATACAGAAATATTAGACCCGAGTTGAGAGTCAGGAGAAAAAACTTTAAAATGTCATTGCACTCACATTGTCATATATATGGTTAACAATGAAAACGGCGAACTTTCAACTAATTTAAATGTTATTGGGCCATCAGGTCCTCTTGGGGAATCTAGTGTGCTCGTTATGGAGCATTGCAAAAGATGCGCACTACCACCTACATGAATCTTTTACTGTTCTCGAGATTGCACACTAGACGATGAGCAAGAATGCTCTAACTAAAGGGAAGGTAACTATGGGTCCACCATAGGTTGCCGTAGAAGAGGCCTTGCTTCTGTCTTTCACTTTAGAGGACCTATATTTTAGGGTAGCCCCAAATTTCCCAGCGTTCTGGTAAAAATAAAAAGGATTTGAAAACACACCGCTTGCTTCTGATTTCAAACGAGAGGATAAAGGGCTTTCTGACACATATCCTACCCGGGTATGCAAAAATATAGTAACTATTTGACTCACACCTCAGAGTTAATTGTTTACTAGACTTAACCACAGCTGTTTAATTTTGCAGACTCAGTAGTGCATTGTTAGCTCACCACTCCATAATTGGCCCAAAATAATGAGTATTGCACATTTGGACCTTACAATGAAGCCGTAATTGCGGCAATAACATGCAAACAATGAAATAATAAAGATGGAAAAGCGGTTAATATCTATATAGTCTATTAATGCTCATATGAGTACCAACAATTTTTGTTTTTAGACATGCTTGCCAATGCTTAGGCCTTTCGAGTGTCGGCAGGATATCTTACCATTTGCAAAGGTCTGAAACAGAAATTGCTGCCTGTTAATATTATACTGGTCCATCAATGGTACTTTGAATTTTCACAAGAGAAGAATAAATAAAAATTTGCCTAGATTCCTAAGTTCTGATTCTGAAACCCTCTGTGGCTGCTGTCTTTTTGTTCTGGACTGTTTTGTGATCCTACTGCCAAACTGTAGTTAAGAATGACTTTATCTGCCTTCTTGCAGAAATTTCTGGATAGTTCCAAGCTAAAAAGGCACCATCTTATTCATACTGGTCAGAGAGACTATATTTGCCCCCATGAAGGTTGTGGAAAGGTGATATTCTGGATGGTCATTGTCATTTATGCTTGTTTCTATATATTCCAGGCCGGACATGCACATGTTTTCTGATCCTTCAATCTTCTTTTTGTCCGCAGTTAAGACCTTATCATTGCTCATTTGTTACTGTAGGCTTTCTCATTAGATTTTAACTTGAGGGCACACATGAGAACACATACTCAAGAAAATTACCGCAGTTGCCCTTACCAGGACTGTGGGAAAAAGTATGCACATGATTACAAACTGCAAGCTCACATCAGGTCTTACCATGAAAAGGTAATGTTTCTGGTGCTCAGTGTGGAATTTGATACATCAATTACAATATCTTCCCTTTGCATGCACGCATTACAAAAACAACTGCACAAACAATGCAGCAAGCTAATGAGTTAGATGGAAAACCGCTTCACTAAGAGGAGAAAAATGTCTTAACATCAAGTGTTAGGGTGTACTTTCTATATGAAAAAAAGAAAATGTGGGCTTTGAATTTATACACACCCTAGATCTCTTTATGGGATATGTTGGAGTATGTGTCATGTGTAGGTGGGCAATTGGAACTCTTCAAGGTCAAATTACCACACCCTCTTATGTTTAGTCCCACATCTACTAGTTGTGGGACTTGGAGAGTCAGTGGGGGATATATAAGAAGCCTTAAACCACCTGTATCAGATGAGAAAAGTGCATAGAAAACACAAGCCCTTTGAGGTATTCTCCCGTGGTTTGATCCTGCTCCTTAGGGGTTAGGGTTCCATGTAAAAAATCCGGGTGTTCTTTCATGTTCTTACTCTTTATCTCTGATTATGCTTCTGCATTCTCATTTTCTAATATGATATCACAATGGATTCAATTCTCGAGGAATTATTTTATATTTTTGATTTAGTCGAGATTTGGTTCTTGGTTGTTCTTGAAGATTCATTCATGAGGTTTATTATTTTTGTTCGTTCAAGATCAAGAAGAGTTCTAGGATTCAGGTTATAGGCTTTCCAATGAAAATCACAAGCAAGGCTTGAGGATCATAGTTGCAGCGTTGGTAGGCATCGTCCATAGCCTTGCTCAGAACAGATCTCAGAGCTCCTAGTCTCATGGTGCAGCTGGAGTTCCTCATCTTGAACCTCAAGGCGGCACTGCCCTCATTATCCGATAGCAGCAACCCAGGCGGTGTTGTTGCACCTCCAATCGAAGAAGAAGAGGAGGCGGAGGCAGAGGCACCTCTAGTCGCATATGGCGTCGCTCCTGCTCCAACTGCATCTAGAGGCAACACCCAAAGCCACAACAGGAGCTCCAAGCTGCGACGCAACACCTTACAACCCAACAAAGAAGGTGCATATGGTTTCTCCCATCAACAAGGCAATCGCTGCAAATCGTCCGAGGGCGGAGAGACTGATTCCCATCGCGCGCATTTGGAGTATCTGGATGGGAAGGAACAAATTTCTATTTGCGGGGCAGAGATTCTATATAGAAAATATTTGTATTGACGCGAACCGCTTTTGTTTGGACTGGTCATCTGGATAGCGTTTTTATGTAATGGGGCGATTGGTATCATTATTGATATCGACCTCCCCTATTTCTCCCTTTCTGCTCCCCCTGTAAGTACTTCTTTTTTTTCCTCTTTAATAAAATGGGGCGAACACCTACAGGTGTCTCCCCCTTTTTGGAGTGTCAAAAAAAAACAAGGCGACGCCCTCGCCGACCATCCAGAGATCGACCCCATAAGAACCATCCTCTTCCCCGCATGATGGTGAAGACCCGGACCCATAAGAATCTTCCTCCTAGGTGGTGAAGACCCGGACCCATCTCCTTTGCAAACAGGAGCTCCACCTCTTCCTCCTTTGGTGACGAATCCCCCGGCAACGGCGAATCCCCACAGAACCTCCGAGCTACGCTCAAGCTTCTCCTCCTCTCATGTAGGAGATACTTCTCCAATTCCTAAGATCAGGTGACGATGGCTCAGGCATCTCCACGTGATGTCGTCTTCTCAGGCTAAGCTCCAGTTAGCGGTGACGCATATTATATGGGTTCCCAATTGGGAACTGTAGTGGTAAACGAAGAGAAAGGGGCCCGATGGCCATTTATTTTAAAAAAGAAAGGGGGGGAGGGCATAGAAAAAATATCCCAGGTTTTTTGTTTTGTTTTTGTAAGCCGAACTGGGCTCAGTTGTATTTTGAGCTCAAGTTGGGTCGCGAGTACAAGAAATCGGGGAGTTGGCTATTAAAAAAATGGGAATAGCCGAAAAAAGGAAAAAATATTTACAAGACAAATAGCCGAAGAAAAAAAAGAGAGAAACAACTATAAAAAATTAATGGAAGTTTTTGTTTCTCCTCACATTTTCTTGTCTTCTCCCAACTTGGTCAACGTCATTGTTTCCTGAGTAGTATGGGAGAAAGGAGGAACATTGTATAGAGTTCTACAGGCCAGATTTTCAGATTCTCCAGATTCCAAGCCAGCTAGATTTCAGACACTATAGATGTTCAGATTCAGACTCTCTTGACGTTCAGATTGGTTCCAAGTCTTCAGTATGATGCGTACATGTATGCGATCATTATTTTGTGTGGTCCACATCTTTGCTTTTCGTCTCAAAGTTTTCAAGTGATCATAGGGACTCTAGAGTAGAGATCATATTCTCTATGCCATTATGGTTAGGGTTTTCATGTGGTTTCATAGGGACTCCAGAGTAAAGATCCCATTCTCCGAGCCAATATGGGAGACCCAGAGTACTCCGACGAGGAGACTCATTTCAGTTTCAGTGTCTCTGATAGGCGCAATACAAAGCACATGTTCTCCGACGAGAAGACCCAATTCAACTCACACTCCAGCATGTTCGTTCCTCCTCACCTGCACAGCATGAGAAGCAACGTCCTCGACAACAACTGACAATTGTGTATGTGTTAAGTTGATATTGTCCGTAGTATCTTGTATTGCGAGTTTGAGTGATTTCTTTCTATGTGTCCAAGCTGAACATTGCATTCTCTAGCTTGAGGGGGATTGTTGGAGTATGCATCATGTGTAAGTCCATAATTGGATCCCTTCATGGTCTAATTACCACGTCCTCTTATGTTTAGTCCCACATCTACTTGTTGTGGGACTTGGATAGTCAGTGGGGGCTATATAAGAAGCCCAACACCTTGGGTCACTCGTACCTCAAAACTTTCCTAAATGCTTTATCTTCCACATATGTTTGACGGATATGGGAGGGGTCCGGTACCAAGGTAGTTGCAAGTCGGACTATGTAGGACAGAGAGGATCCTCTGTTGTGGTGGTGTGCCTATTGTAACCGTGAGAACTGCTCGATCACACGATTTTGTATGGTATGGGCCCACAAAAAGTGTAAAATCGTGCAAACCGCTCGATCAATAACGAATGACATTTTGGCACACAACAGACAATCCAGGTTCTATGTAGGATGGGGGTTGTAAGAGCTAGAAGAAATGTCAGATGGGTCAGGTAAAGTAGGAGGTGACCACTTTTGGTTCCTATCGATGAGGTTCTTCTTCAACTTAGGGAAATTTGTCCTTACACAAATATGAATTATCGAAAAAGCGAGCTCTGGAGATCTTCTAGTCAAAAGTAAGATTAACGAGATTTTGCGACGCGCAAATGTGTCAAAGGAATAGGTATCAGATGTGAAAAGTGAATAGAAAAAACAAGCTCTTTGCGGTATTATCTTGTGGTTTCATCCCACTCGTTAGGGAGTAGGGTTCCACGTAAAAAATCTCGGTATTCTTTCATGATCTTATTCTTTATCTTTGATTAGGCTCTCGTTTTCTAACAGGATCTAGCATCCTTGCACGGATGATCATGTTTTTCTCTTTGTTAATAAAAAAAGGAGGGTTATGTATAACTTACATAGGACATCTTTAAAAAAACTTATATAGGACATAAATAGACCCACACCCAAGATCTTCTCACTAGAGTCAGGGACAATGCCCTTTTTTCCGGTGGACAGGAAGATTGGGCAAGGAAAATGGGTTTGAACATGCGGCTTCTGGTATGGCCAATGACATGACATACAATCCCCTTAACCAAGCATAGATGTCAACCATGTCCTATTTATCCAAATTCAGTTCATATAATGTCATGGAAAGGCCTTTGATGAACATGTTTTGTTGGAGTATGTAAAAGGTGGGTATTGGGATCTCTCGGGATCAAATTATCATGTTCGCTTGTTTAGGCCCTAAGTGGGACTCTGTTCTGTCTATAGGGTTATATAAGATGTCTATGGGGTTATAGAAGAAACCACATACCCCCTGCATTTATAGAGATTGCCAATAGAATATCCAGTCATTGGAGGCGAAGCCTTCTCTGGTTTTATATCGCTCATCGTGGATTAGGGTTCCATGTAAATCTAAACCTTTCACTTTATATTTTATACTGTTGGAGTATTGTTATGTGCGCCCATTGAGTTGTAGCAGGGTAAATGGATCCTAGAGAAGATCCATTTACCCCCATCCAGTGTTTAGTCCCACACCGCCTGTGGGTGGGACTTGGAGGCTCTGGGAAGGCTATATAAGGAGCTCCAGACCTCCTGTACTCATTGAGAAAAAACAATGAAGCATATGCCCCTTTGAGGGCTTCTCCCGTGGTTTCATCCCGCTCCTCACAGAGTAGGGTTCCACGTAAAATCATGGTGTTCCCATGTTGATGTTTCTTGATTATGCTCTATTTTATCATTCCGCTTCCGCTTCATATTTTATAACATGGTATCAGAGCAAGTCGGTTTTGGGATCTATTCGAGATTCGATTTCGAATACTATTTTTCATCGGTGATCTAGAAATTTATTTTGTGATCTCATTCTTGAAGTTTGCGCATCAAGATCTGTTCCATCTGATTCCACGATTTCTTTAAACCCTCGCATGCTAGAGAAAGTTGATGATCGAATTGTTGCGCAGAAAGTTCTGTAAACAAAATTGATGATCCGTTCAAGTTCGAGAATTTTTGGGGGTCACGACGGAACCCTAATTTTACAAAGTAGTAGAAATTCCCACGACGCATTTCATCTTCTCCAACAAGCAGCGCACCCGCTGCAAGCTCTGCCAGGTGGACCACTTCTCCGATAAGGCTGCAGTTTCTTCTTGATGATCATATTTCTGTACAGCCTCCGGAACAAACACTCCAGGGATCATCTTCGACCATGGAACCCGATGGGTCGAGGTTCCCAGGCTGCTTCCCTCCAAGCGGTAGATCTGCCTGCAGGCGCACAAGAGGTGCGATCCAAGCGGTGCACCAGATCGATGCTCCTGATCCGCAGCGATCTAGCGATCGTTCTCCTCGCATACTCGCGCGCCGCTCCCACCCTCGCACAGGCGGAAACCGCATCTTGCCGCGAACTCCAAGCGAAGCCCTCGTCAGGCAGACCTCCCAAGCTCCGAGCGGCCCTCCCAGCACCGCACACATGTGCCTGCGCCGCCTTCACATACAAGCGAAGTTTGAAGATCATCGGCGGCAACTCCTTCACGCACCCCTCATCCAGGTCGGCGGCGGCATATATCTATGAAGAGGGGGTTTTTCCCGTCGGGGAACCCTAATGAGAGTGGGGGCATTTGTTTCTTCCTGGGCCGAATGGGCCCAATAGCAATTAAAAAAAAGGAAAAGAAAAAAAGGGGGGGAGAGCATAGTGTCGTGCATAAAAAAGGGGTTATTTTGATGGCCCAAGTGGGCCATGACTTAAAAAAAGAGGAGGTTTGTTTGTTTTTTTTAAAAAAAAGAGGTTGTGTTTCAAAAAAAAAGAGAAGAAAAAAGAAGAGAGAGAAAGAATGAAAGTGAAGAGGCGCGTACAAGAAAAAAAAAGCCGTACGCATGGTAAAAAAAGAGTTTTCTTTGAAAGAGTCGCATACAAAGAAAAGCCGTATGCAATTTAAAAAAAATGTTTTTTTTGGAAGAGTCGCGTACAAAGAAAAGTTGTACGCAATTTCAAAAAAAAAGAATGATGATGTTTGAAAAGCCGAAAAAAAAAGGTTTGAACGGCTTAAAAAAATTAAAAAAAATGGCGGCTATTAAAAAAAATGAAGAGCCGCAAGTGGTATTTTGTACCCCTATTTGTTTTGTCTTCTCCCAACTTGATCGATGTCCATGTATTCCGACAAGTACGGGAGAAAGGGGGAGTATATGTAGAGTCATAGGTCTAATCAGATGCTCCAGATGTCAGATCTTCATATTCCAGGACAGTGCACATTGTTCAGACTCTACAGATTCAGTTGTTCAGACTCGACGTTAGAAGGTTCCGAGTCCAGTTTCAGACACGCACGAGTGTGCGGTCATTGTCAGATGAGCATATGTTGCCATCATCAGTTCGAGGTCCCCATCATTCTTGTTGTTGTTCGGCCAGAGTTTTCATGTGAGCCATAGGGACTCCAGAGCAGAGGACCATTCCCTTGAGGGCAAGGGTTTTCATGTGGTATCATAGGTACACCAGAGCAGTGCACCATTCTCTGAGCCAGATGGGAGAGACCCAGTTCTCCGACGAGGAGACTTCAGGCGCAAGTTCAGACTCGATGGTCAGATTCTGAGTCTTCAGTTGACTCACACTCCATCCCGTTCGTCCTCTTCACCTGCACGGCATGAGAAGCAACGTCCTCGACTGCAGCAATGTGCGCGTTGAGTTGATATTGTCCGTAGTGTCCTGTAGCGTTGAGTTGAGTTTCTTTCTGTTTGTCCAAGCTGAGCATTGCATGCTCTAGCTTGAGGGGGAGCGTTGGAGTATTGTTATGTGCGCCCATTGAGTTGTAGCAGGGTAAATGGATCCTGGAGAAGATCCATTTACCCCCATCCAGTGTTTAGTCCCACACCGCCTGTGGGTGGGACTTGGAGGCTCTGGGAAGGCTATATAAGGAGCCCCAGACCTCCTGTACTCATTGAGAAAAAGCAATGAAGCATATGCCCCTTTGAGGGCTTCTCCCGTGGTTTCATCCCGCTCCTCACAGAGTAGGGTTCCACGTAAAATCATGGTGTTCCCATGTTGATGTTTCTTGATTATGCTCTATTTTATCATTCCGCTTCCGCTTCATATTTTATAACATATACATTCTTCGATTTTGCTTCCACATTATTTAAATAAGATATCTGAGCTAGTTGATTTCGGGTTCACTTTTTTAAGAAGATTATGCTTCATCTTTTTGTTCGTTAAGTTTTTAGGGTCTTTCATGAAACCCTAGAGCTATTTGAAGAAAGAGGCGCCTGATTGCGGTTCTCAAACTTTATTCCCAGGCATGTGACATCTATGCGATGCCCTCAACGCTACTCCTCTCGTGTGCGCATCGCCAACCACATCCTCTGAATGAAAGCATGCTATCGGTACTCCTAGATGCCATGTTGCGGAAGAAGCAGAAGAAGGATTCCCTCACGAAAAAAAACATTGGTCGCAAGAAGACGACCCAATTCTCTATGGTGGTGGGACGCCCTTTCCTCTGTTCTAGGAAACACCAATATGATGCCATCCCGATCGCACACCTCCAACTCCAGGTAGTGCCCCTCGTCGTATCTATAGGAAGCAACGTGATGCTCCCTCTCCCCACGGGCTTTGCAATCCCATGTGACATAATCTCTCTCCTCCAAGCGGAGGCTCCAAACCTTGCAAGATCACAGATGCGAACCCAGTCAGCCACCTCACGAGGTGCCTTCCAGCTCGATGATCTCTAAGCACCACTCTCGATGTGATGCCTTTCGACACGTGTGTGGTTTCCTCTGATGTAGAGATGGTGATGGGTTCACTTCGCGAAACCCTATCCCTGCCCCTTATCATTTGTCCTTATTTATATATTCTCGATGGGCCCCACAGGGAGGGATGGCAGGTTTTTGGGGCTGATACCCCTTCAGTCTTATTTAAAGAAAAAATTTATATAGAAATATGAAAGGGAGTTAAAGTGGGCCATTGTTGGTATTAAAAGAAAAGGAGGGGTATTTCAGGCCCAATTGGGTTCTATTTAGAAAAGAAGGGGGAGCAAATGAAAACAGAGAGGAAAAGGCACGCGATTTTTTTGAAAGGCCCAGTTCGAGGGAAAAAAAGAAAAAGGACCGACGAAAGGCAAAAAAGGTGCATGATTCTCCTAACTTGATCTTCCATGTCTTCTTTCTGACAAGTACGAGAGAGAGAGAGTGATAGCAGGGCGCATTCTTCTAGTTGAGATGTATTTATATAATTTCTATTACGCCCATCATCTTCTCGCGACTCCTCAGAAAGTGCTCTCTTCTCCAAGGTCCCTATATAAGAAAGCCGACTTCAATTTCCTATAAGATATGGGAGAGGCCATTCTCAAGGTTGGCGTATGGGAGATGCCCAATACTAGAAATCTGCATATGAAAGATGATTACTCTACTTCATGTGTTCGACATCGGCATCAACTACTTCAGATGGACTTCTAGACCTGGAATCATCTCAGACTTCTGCTGGTCATCCATGACATGAAGACTGACACTCCATGTTAATGTTGCGTACCAGGCATCTTCCCGAGCATCGACTATTTCCATTGTTTCCTCCTAGTGCGAATACTCTCAGAAGTTGAATTTCTT
This sequence comes from Ottelia alismoides, assembly GCA_037367405.1. Lineage (NCBI taxonomy): Eukaryota > Viridiplantae > Streptophyta > Magnoliopsida > Alismatales > Hydrocharitaceae > Ottelia > Ottelia alismoides. The sequence goes on along the minus strand of JAZKJV010002213.1, from coordinate 381,585 downwards.
CTAGCAACTCTTCTCCGCAATGACTCTACTACAGGTACATCGTGATCATCGCAAACCTGTCCTCGAGCAGGTCTTCTTACAACAACGACTACTCCGAGTGGATCTTCAAAACTTCGTTTAAATTCCTAATTAGGCTAACAAAAATGAAGATCCTTTGTAAAAAACATATTTAAATATCAAATCATTAGCTTCTTATGGGCAAGGTTTTAAATCTCGATTTTGATTTCATTTCGAGACGACGAAAAATGGAAGAATTTTTGAAATTTCGTCGAAATTTCGATGAAATTTCACCGATTTCGGCCAAAATCGGCCTAGATTTTAGAAGGAATGGTTCATATCGAGATTTCGATTTCGGTGGAGTCTCGAAATCGAAATTTCGGCAAAAGTTCGCAAATTTTGAAACACTGCTTGTAGGTATAAAATATGATATTGGAAGAGAACCTTTAGAAATAAGTTTTAAATATTCCACTCAACCACAATATTGATCGTACACATTTTTTCAAGAATTTGAGAAAAGCCGGACATTTTTCACTTAAGAGATTTAAATGTCATATAAGAAGATCCCCAAGCTATTATGTCCAACCCACTATTCATCTTTGACATTAAAGAACTATACTAAAATATTTAATTACTTTTATGTATGGAGTTGTGTTATAATATAGTTTTCTTAATATTAGATCAATTTTTTGATTAAATTGCAAAAAAATGAAGAAAATGAGGCTTACGCATCGATTGCCTCAAGGATATGCCTCGTCTGGATTTCAGGAAAATTGCATCATTCTGCTTTTTATTATTTCAATCCTTGAGAGGGAGCTTGTTGGGAAGCTCCTCTATGTGATTATTACTCATCTAGATATCTCATTTGCAGTAGGCAAAGTCATTCAGTTTATGGAGTAGCGATGACATGCTCACATGGATATTCTTCACATGATTTTAAGGTATTTGAAGTCCTCTTCAGGTACATGGTTGTTTTTTGCAGAGGGGCTTCCATTGCCATCACGGCTTGTGTAGATGTTGGCTATGCTTGATGTTCTAAAAGCTGGACGTCTACATCTGGTTTTGCAATTTTCGTAGGGAGTTCTTTGTTCTCATGGAAAAACATGAAATTGATTGTGATTGCTAGATACAGTGTGGATTCTGAATACATAGCTATGATCCATTGGATTATTGAGATGATGTGGCCTGCGTGGCCACTTAGCCTCTCCGTGTGATACTCCGCCCCGCTGCTTCCACTGTGGCAGGGTGGGTCATCGCATGGCTGCTTGCTGGTTCTCACGTGAGGGAGGTCGCGCCGGACAACGCGTGGCCTCGCGGCGGTCTTTCTCGCGAGGTGATCCTGGAGCTACTCATGGTGTTCGCGATGCTCGCTCTTATGCGGAAGTGGTTGGCGGTGCTGCTGCAACTGAGGACGTGTTGGTGGGTGCTCCTGCTCGAGAGGCGGCTGGCGTTCCTGCACCTGTGGGGGTGGTTGGCGTGGGCTCTGCGCAGGCGTTGGGTGTGGGTGGCGATGCGGGCGATGCGCAGGCTCGGCCCTACGCGGGCATTCCTGTGCATGGCTCGTTACCTGTGCATGGCTCGGTTGCGGAAGTCGTGGAGCAGGCGGGTTTGTCCAACAAGGAGCTTGGTGGTCGGGCTGGCGTTGGTGGGGGGAGGAGGGTTGAGGAGCCGGTAGGCAGTTCGGCGAGGCGGGATGCGGGGCTGCATGGCGGTGGGGCTTTCGCGGGCAGGCGAGTTTCCTCCAAGGGACACCTTGTTGCTGTGGGTGTCAGGCGTAGTACGGCTCTTTCCTGGGATGACATTCGCTCGATGAAGATTTCGTTCCTTGGCGATGACTTTGACGGCGACTTCGTCTTCCTCGACGCGCTGCGCTGTTGTGTTCGCGGGCTCTCCCCGATGCAACGGGAGAGCCTCTTCCGTGGTTTTGGCGATCCTGATGTTACGTGGCGACCCCTTCGTGTCGCGGATGGAGCGGTGAATCTTACCGAGGTATGTATCGCGGAGGTGCGGGGGGTCCCTTTCCTCTCTCGCACGGTGGCTGTGCTCTCTAAGATGATCGCTAGGTGGGGGCAAGTTCTTGCTGTCCTGGATGATGGCTTGGCGCCAGGGGCGGACTGGGCCAGCACGACGATTCTTCTGGAGTGTTCTCCTCGTTTTCTTGAGGCTATGGAGGGGAAGGTCATCTTCGAGCGTTTGTTCATGGGCTCTTGGTCCTTCAAGGTGGAAATCCTCATTTTGCCGCCGCCGGCGTCCGATCCTTCACCTTCTTCCTCGGCCTCGCGCGGTGGAAGTCAGGGCTCTCCGTCGAGGGACGACGGTTCGTGTTCTACGTGACACGTGGCATCCTCCAAGGATATTCTCGAAGCGTCGCCTGGGGATTTTTCCGAAGCGTCGCATGGGGGTTCTTTCGAAGCGTCGCACGGGGAGGCCAGACGTTCGGGGCCATCATTTGATTCGCCTCGGGACGCGAGTGGCGGTCGTGCTTTGGTGGCGGTGGATACTCTCGATGTGGATTTCTTGCACTTGGACCACTCTGGACACGTGGCTACGTCTCCTCTCGGCTCTTCATTCGGATCTGCTGTTGTCTCTATCGGGCCTTCTAATCGGGTGCTGTCCGACCAGGCCGGGGTTTCCGACTCCATTTCTTGGGTCTCTGATTATTCTTGTCCTATGCCCGTCAGTGCGGTGGCCCCCATTTCAAGGGCCCTTATGGAGGACGTATCCCCGTCACCGTTCTTCTCGCTGGACTCTGCTGCTTCTCTCCCCGATGATTCCCTCGACTTCTCCCCACCGCGGCAAGGGGGGCGCCCTGCGCGGGGTTGGTCTGGCAACGAATGGTCTGCTGTTGATGTCAATCTCCTTGGCGGTGCTTCCTTGGACGTGGTCGAGGTCACCTCTCCCCCTTCAAGATTTGGTCGGGCCTACAGTCGAAGGCGGTCTTCCCGCCTTGGTGACGCGTCCCCCTCTTCTCCCTACCGAGGCTCTTCTTCTTTCTCGCTTCGCGATGCGGTGGTTGTTGCTTCTGGATTAATCCGTTTGGTGAGGCGATCGCCTCCTGGCAATTGATTCTGGCTTCTTTGAATAGCGGTTTCCTGGGATACCCGTGATTGTCAATGAAGATTTTGTCTTGGAATGTGCGTGGCCTTTGCGACCCTCACCGTCGCCGAATTCTGGGGGCTCGTCTTTTGGAGTGGGGTTGCGACATTGTCTTTATTCAAGAATCTAAGTTGCCTGTGCTGGATGATGATTTATGGCGGTCTTTTGGTGCTGGTGGGTTGGATGCGTTTCGCTCGTTGGATGCAAATGGCGCGAGCGGCGGTTTATTTGTTGCTTGGCGCTCTTCGCGCCTATCTATCTCATCTTCGAGGATCGGGCGTCACTCCGTCTCCGTGGTGCTCACTTTATCGGATAATAACTTGCGTGCAGCCTTCACTTGTGTTTATGGGCCAAACTCTCACATCGCTCGCTGGGAGCTTTGGGAGGACCTCAGGGAGGATGCGCTTGCTTTTGGGGACTTACCTTGGCTTTTGGGGGGTGACTTTAATGTCACTTTGCTCTCGCAAGATCGTCCCCGTGCTCGTGGGGGCAGCGATCCCGGTTCTGGGGACTTTATGGATTTTATTCGGGATTTGGCCCTGGAGGGGCTGGAGGCAAATGATATCTCCTACACTTGGAGATCGAATTCTTCCCGCTCGCGGATTGATCGATTCCTGGCCAATGTGCATTTCATGGAGGCTTTTCCCCTCTGTGCGGTCACTTCTCGTCCTCGCTCTTTCTCTGATCACAATCCCATCATTTGGGATTCCGGGGATGGCCAGCTTCCTCGTGGGCTCTTCCGCTATGAGCATTGTTGGCTCCTCGAGCCGGGTTTCAAGGATCTTGTTCGGAATCATTGGGACCAGTCCTCTTTTGCGGGATCTGCCGCTCGTCGCTTTGCCCTTAAAATCTCTTCCTTGCGCGCGGCTCTCGCGTCCTTCAAACGGGAGTCGCGACAGGCTCGTATTTGTGATCAGGTGGAGGCTGAGGCTGTGATTTTGCGGTTTGACCTCCTCGAGAACGAAAGGGATCTGTCCCCGGGGGAGTTGGCTGAGCGCGCTGCCGCCGTTGCGACGGCCCGGCTGGAGGATCGAAAGCGTTCAATCGAATGGCGTCAACGATCTCGGGTGAGGTGGCTCAAGGAGGGGGACGACAACTCTGCTTACTTCCACAGGGTGGCGAGTGGCCGCCGCCGCTCTAATTCTATTTCATCTATTTCCATCGGCGGTGCGCTTTTTGAGGGCGAGATTGATGTGGGGGTGGCCGTGGGGAGCTATTTTCGTGCCGCGTTTGGTTCCTCGGCTTCGCGTCGGTGGCGGTGGTCAGGCCAGGGGGCTCCTGCTCTCCCTGCGTCTTCCGCGGAGGCGCTCGTGCTCCCGCTTTCTTTCGAGGAACTCAAAGGGGCCGTTTGGGACCTCAATTCTGATGCTGCGCCGGGGCCTGATGGCTTCCCGGTTTGTTTCTACAAGGACTTTTGGGATATTCTTGCGAACGATGTTCTGGCTGTGGCGCGGGACTTCTGCGAGGGGAACGATGGATTCGATATTCTCAATCAGTCTCATATTGTCCTTATTCCTAAATCTTCATCGGCTACTCGGATTGAGGACTTTCGGCCTATCTCCATCTCCAATGCGATCTACTTAATTATTGCCAAGGCCCTGACGCGGCGCCTGGCATCGCTCCTCGACTCGCTCATTTCGCCTGCGCAAGCCGCTTTCGTGCGTGGAAGGCAGATTTCAGATTGCTATGCGGTTGTTTCCGGGATTATTGCGGCATGGAGGAAGAATGCCACTAAGGGGATTCTCTGGAAGATTGATTTTGCGAAGGCCTATGATACTCTTGATTGGCGGTTCTTATGGTCCGTTCTTTGGAGAAGGGGGTTCCCTTCAACATGGATTACGTGGATGCGGCGTTGTGTGTCAACGGCATCACTTTCTCTTTTGATCAATGGTCGTTCGGTTGGGGTCTCTTTCCAACCTAGGAGGGGGATTCGTCAGGGTTGCCCCCTTGCTCCTCTCCTTTTCGTTTTGGCGGTTGATGTTTTGCCGCGCATGATCGAGGGTGTTGTGGCGGCTGGGCTGTCTCGCGGCTGCTCTTTTGGCCCTTACCACGTCCCGCTTGTTCAATTTGCTGATGATACAATTTGCTTCATCGAGGGTGATCCTTCGAATGTTTCCCCTATGGCTACTACTCTTCAGCTTTTCAGCGAGCTCTCGGGTCTTCAAATCAATGGCAACAAATCTAAGGCGGTCCCTTTCTCCATGTCCACGGCGGAGGAGGCGGAGTGCTCGCGTTTGCTGGGCTGTCCTGCCTCCGATCTCCCTTTTGATTACTTGGGTTTACCTCTGACGGTGGGTCGCGCGCGCACTCGTGATTGGAAGTCGATCGTCGAAAAGGTGGAGCATCGCTTGGCTGGGTGGCGCGCGGCTATTCTCTCCCGTGGTGGGCGGTTAGTGCTTCTTAAAACGGTTTTATCTTCCATCCCTATATACTTTCTCTCGGTGCGGGGGATGCCAAAGGGGGTTCGTTTGCGTCTGGAGAAGTGTATGCGGGGCTTTTTGTGGGGGAAGAAGGGGGGAGGGGGGAAGGGTGTGCACCTCGTGGCCTGGGATGAGGTCACGCGACCTAAGAAGGAGGGCGGGCTGGGCGTGAGGCGCCTGGCGACGGTGAACGATGCTCTATTGCTCAAATGGGCTGCGAGAATTTGGGGTAGGGAGGACAATTTCTTGTTAAACTGCTTGAGGGTTGCGGCTGGGGATGGCTTTCTTTCTGCCTTTCGTGGTGATTATCAGGGTCAGGTATCAACTTTTTGGCGAGGGGTGATGGGCGCTCTTATCAGAAATCGCTCCTTTTTTTCAATGAAGCTCGGTGATGGTAATTTGATTCGCTTCTGGGAGGATGACTGGACGGGAAGGGGGCCCTTACGGATCCTATTCTCCCGCCTTTACGCCTTGGTGCCCAACAAAGATGTAACGGTGGCCTGCTGCTGGGATGGGCGTGCTTGGTGCCCTCCAATTTCTGAGTTTTTGTCGGATCAGCGGATGCACGATTATATCGCTCTCATTTCCTTTCTTGTTGATGCCCCCGTGCCTTCTTGGGGCCGTGACTATTTGGCCTGGAAGAATGGGTCTTTCTCTATCAGTGACGCTTATAAGGCCATCTTGCCCATCTTCGATGGGGCGGATGACATATTCTTGAGAGATTGCAGATTCTTGTGGGGGCTCAAGCTTCCTGAGCGAGTTGGTATTTTACTTTGGCTTCTCCGTCGGGGAAGATTGCTAACTCGTGATCGTTGTGCTCAAATGTTTCCAAATTCTTCGCCTCTCTGTGGACTCTGTAACATGGAAACGGAAAGTATTGATCACCTATTTCTACATTGCAGCTGTGTTTGTGCTCTATGGGCCGACTTAGGTTGGCTGGATTTGTCATCTTTCGCTCCTTTCTGTCATAGCTTGTTCTGTGGTAGGGGGCGGCCACGGCTTGCGCTGCTGGATCCAATTTCGCGGCTTTGGAGCCTTTGGTTGGGACGAAATGAAGCTATCTTTGCTCGGCAGTGGTTCTATTTGGAGAATATTCGCTCCACGGCCTCGGGTTTCCTTCGTGACTGGACCTCATTGTAATATGTTTTTTGTTGCGGGGGTAACGCTCTTTGTTTACCCCCTGTACCTTGTTTTGTACTTTCTGCTCTTCCATTCCCCCTTGTAAGTATTTCTTCCTCTTTTTAATGCATTGGGGTGAGCACCTTCGCGTGTGTCCCCCTTTTTTCAGCCTAAAAAAAAACAGTGCAAGTAATGATGCGTGAGAGAGATGCAATTTTTATTTTATTTTTTTATGCAATTATATGAGATAAAATATGCATGATGTGATGCATGCAAGACAAAAGATACAAATATACCCTTCAAAATATTAAGTTAATGAGCACATATTATGGTTCAAATTCAGAGTCAAGTTGAGCATAAAAATCAAGAGCCAGCATCTATTAATGGCAAAGAATTAAGATCAAGAGACATTATATAACATCAAAATTTATCATAATCAATTAAGTGTCAAATCATTGATTAAAATATGCCATAAAATAGAGAATAAAATAATCAACAAAATGAAACTGAAGTTACTCAATTCAGACTTATTATGCTCAAGATATCAAAGAAATAGTGTAAAGGCATGATTGGAATAAAAATGCAAGGAAATAAAAGATAAATAATCACAAATAGGCCCCTGGAGAGACCTATTTGTAATTTGAAAAAATCAACGGGGTCCTTTTTGCAATTTGTCCGGGCATGTAGGGATCATCTTGCAATTTCTAAAAACCGCGAGGGCCTCCTTGTGAAATATCCAGGCGTGCACATGAGGCACGCACCTGAGGATCAAAATGTAATATCAAAAAGTTTCAGGTTCATCAATGCAAATTGCCCAGCACGTGCAGGGCACATGAGGGGGCCAGGCTCGGAAGACGGCTTAGGCTCGGGCCACGTGGCATCGTCTTGTGCTTTGGCTCTTGGCATGGGCCACCCGAGCCTGTTGGTTCAGCATGGAGGCTCAAGAGGTCAACATGGCTTCATCTAGATCATCTGATCGTGAGGATCAGACGGTGCCTGCTCGTCAAGTTCCTCAGCCCTACCGCCTCCTGCGACGGAGTTGGTGGAGCTCAGGCGAGCTCATATTTCCTCCACCGTGCTCCATTCGCTCGCTTGAAGGTCGAGGAAGCTCGTTGAGGTGGTCGTGAAGTGGTTAGCGGTGTGGTGAGGGTCTGGGAGTGATTAGAGTGGATAGTCGATGGCTCCTCGTCGGGCTAAGACATGAGATCGAAGCATAGGCGCAAGATCCAGCCATTGAAGGAGACGAGCACCTGCAAACATTAGTCATAGCTGAAGCAGTGTGTGCGTGGGTTTGTGAGGTGAGTGGAGGGTCGTGGTGGGAAGGAGGCGTGGCCCTGGTGGGGTTCTTCTCCGACGAGGAAAAGAAACAGGGGGCGGTCATGGTGGAGGTTTGGGGAAAAGGAGAATATGAGCGGGGTGGTCGGCATGAATGGTGGACGTGTGGTGGAGATCGTAGGACTGTTGGCGATCGTTGATTTGAAGTATGTGCTATGGGATAATTCAGAGAAAACAGAAGGGCAAGAAGGAAAAGTACCTAGTTGGAGCAAGGATGACGAAAGGTAGATGAAGGGGCCTGGGCTGAGCTTGCTTGGAGCCTGTGGTTGTCGCATGACGAGGGTGACCGTGCCTCGGTGCTCGTGCATCCGCCGGAGGGGCGGAGCGTACATGGCATTCAGCCATGGATCTCACCCAAGAATGAGGCTGTCTTCGCCTCAACACCGCCCTCTGTTGTCGCCGGAGGGTGAAGGAGGTTGGGCCTAACCCCCTTGGATGGTGGATGGGGTGAACAGAGGGTGGAGAGGGTGGCAGGTTATGGTAGTGGAGAGGCGTTGTATAATGGGTGGAATAAAGGCTGGGAGTTATGGAGGTGGTTAGTGAAGCCTACGTGAGGATGAGGGAGCATAGGGCTTCATGGAGGTGACGTTACGAAGGAGGAGGGTGATCGGAGTGGTAGCTAGAAATGGAAGGGGGTGGCGGAGTCACAAGGTGTAACGACTGAGGAGGGGAGTTACGGAGGTAGGAGATGAAGCCTGGACTGTTGGATCATGTGATCCAACGGTCTAGATTGAGGTGCTGACGGAGGGCTGTGATCTGATCAATGAAGCGGATCGAGTGCCTGCGGTTTAGCCGAAGATGAACGGTGGGGATAGGGTTGGAGCAGGATTGGATGGCTGGAAAAGGATGGGCAACGTGGAGGGTTTTCGGTCGTTGGATTAAAGCTTGATCTAGCAGTGGAGATGAAGGGGCGACGTGGACAAAGGAGAACCTTGAGATAGAAGCTTCATCTAATGGAGGGAATGCAACCGCTAGCGGATGGCTATGATGAGATCTGAGATTAGATCCAACGATTGAGGATGAGGCGTAAAAGAGCGGCCATGATGGAGGCGAGAGAGATGATCCAACTGTTCTGGAAGAAGGCGGGTGGCGCATGGGGAGCGAGCCACATGGGCGACCCAGAGGGCGCCACGTGGCCCAATCAGAAAATTCAATAAATTAAAAATAAGGAAAAATAAAAAAGAAATAAAAGGAAGCAAAATTAGGAAAAAGTCAAAACATGAAAGTTGTTGATCTCGATGAGATCTACAAGTTTCATGTTGGACAAAATCAAAAGAGGTCATTTATACAAAAGTGTATTTTTGGAGGTATTTTAATGAGATAAAAACACCGCTTTTAGTCTTTGAGATTTTTTTATTTCTTTTAAAGGTCATGGCAATTATAGACAATTAATCTAATTTTTAGATATTTTTAATAAGATATAAAAATAAAGAAGAAATTAAATACAATAAATAGAGTTAGCTATTTAGAGGTATTTATAGGTTAATTATACATAGAATAATTGAATAACTACAATATAATACAAGATAATAACAATGAATTATTAGTGATTTTTATTGAATTATTTAAGTTAGGTGATTAAGAATTGAATTTTAGCATGATGAATACGAGATTCATCACGCACCTCTTCCCATGCAGTTGCTTTGCGATAACCAAGTTGTTATGTTCATTGCTAGAAATCCCACTTTGCAGAAAGGACCAAACATATTGAGGTAGATTGACATTACACATGAGATATGGTACATAAGGGATTTATTTCCATTTCCTGTGTCGGCTAGGGGAACATACATCAGATGTTTTCACCAAGGCTTCTAGCTAGGTGTTGTTCCAGAGGTGGTGTTACAAGCTGAGCATGATTGACATCTATGCTCCATCGTGAGGGGGAATGTTGAGAGTTTTTTTGTATTTGCTTATTTATTTTGTCTCTATTATGTGATTTGCCTTGTAGGTTTTCCTCTCTTTATAAGATAGCCTTATGGTCCTTAGAGTAAGTCATTTGTTTCTTTCATTACTATTTCAAATCTGAGTCCTATGGAAAGGTAGATGTTAGAGGGAGTGTGCAACAACCAGCACTTCCCCCGGTCTACATGCTAATCACGAGAACCTTTGGAACAACAAAGGAGGTAGGTGAGTGGACTAACTTCCTCATCAACCTTCCTTGTCTATAATCTCCGAGACCGATTTTTTTGCCTTAGTTCAAACAACCAGATATGGTAGGACCTGTCACTGAAGACCTTCAATTCAGAAAAATGACACTAGGTCAGATTTAGAGTGAAGAATCAATGAAAACATGACTATTAGGTCATTTCTCTAATGTAGTAGGACAATCATTCAGACAATCTCGAATCACATAATTTAATAATTGAGCCTGCTTGTTATTCCAGATTATCGTTCTCAACACTTTTTTGTATTCTTTCTTTCAGAATAGTACTATTTCCATTTTCTACACCAAATGGTGCATTAATGCTCACCTTTTGCGAGCATTTTTTTTATTTTATTTTGCAAACGGTAGTCTAGATCTCTTGTTGAGCTTGTCCAAAGACGTCAAACGTAGATATTCTGAAATATGCATTTTTCTCGAAGATAGTTGTTCAGTAAACAACCAATAACATACCCCTTCATCGATGATCACTCTCGTCTCTGTGAGCTCATTAGAAAGGTGTGCCATTAATGTTTCTTTCAGATAATTCTAATAACATTGAAAAAGACTGCAATGCAGAAACCAATGTTGGTGATATTCTGGTTCTGTAAAAAGAAATCTGTGTTGGCCTCCACAAGAAGCCATCAATGCAACCTATAGAATTTCATCTTCCTCTCAATGAATTCTGTCTTGACGGATTCTCTTCTATTCAAAATGTCTTAGAATGCAGTGATGAATGTTATGAAGCACACACCGCCCGCAGATAAATCCCAAAGTTTCTCAAAGCCTTCTGCAGCAATCTACGGCTCTGCTTTATCTGATCGTCCATATGCCTGCCCTTATGAAGGCTGTGACAAAGCATACATTCATGAATACAAGCTTAATCTACATCTAAAGCGGGAGCATCCGGGGCGTAATAATGATGAAAGAGTCAACTGCATACCAACCCTTATGGCCGATCATCACGGAAATGGAGCCGCTGAAGAGGATACATATGCGGGAAGAGTAACCTCTTGTATGACCTACAGGAGCGGAATACAAAATTTAGTTAGAAATGTCCCACCTACTAAACTTCCACAGAAGGATACAGTTCTGCTTTCAGTAGACCAGAACACTGGGAAGTGGCATGCTCAACACATATACAAGGAAGATAGTGAGGAGACTGAAGAAGAGGACTGTGATAATACAGAAGACGAACGATGGTGCAACCGTGGAGGTAACGACGATGATGAGGAGACCGAGGAAGAAGACTAAAACGTACGCTGCTGCACGGTTTACCTACTAATCTGCAATTTTGCTGTATCATAAGCTGTCAAGAACTCTAGTCCTCGGTTGCTTCCGATGGTCCCCTGCTAACTTGTGTTTTCGTGCAGTTTTGCTCTTTCTTTAGCAATGGTGCATCCTATGTGGTGGCGGGGTTTCGTATGCTAACGACGCTAGTAGGTACTGTAATAAAATGATATGGCTTTTGATGTGGCCTTTCCACGCCCATAGCATCTACCTCCCAAATATTCTCATCGCTACATGATTAACTCAGGATGATGCTCTTCTTGCAGCCAAGGCCGAAGTAGTTTATTTGGAGGATAGGTTCCCTTTTCTCCATGCTTCTCTCCTAGATATTCCACAGATTTCTGATTGAGTTTTTTAGACTTGTGAAGGAACCTGAATCCTTTGAAATATTCAATGCATCCAGCAAATTGCAAACTGATGTCTTGAAATCTAACTTATTCATTTTATGTTCGAGAAAAATATATGCACACCACCTTGGTATTATTAGAGACAACTTTATTCAAGTTCTTCGCTTCTACTATGAGTTGCTAATGATTGCGAGGAATATTGTTCTGTATGTAATGCTTTCAATGAGGAAAATTCGACTGGACGGTAATCGTGGAAACTTATTCCACGTGACCCCTCCAGGTGAACTTATAATTTGTTAAGTACCTCAAGGAAACCGTCACCTCAATCAACAGCTTCCTTTGGGATTTGGTTACATGGAAAAAAATCACACGGAAGCTGCCTCTTCAAGAGGCGGCTTTGGCCAAAACGAAAGCCACCTCTTGAAGAAGCGGCTTTCATGGAAAGAAATCTCATGTAAACAAACCCCACATGAAGCCGTGGGTTGAAGTGACGGCTTCCTTGAGGTACTAACAAATTGTAAGTTCATCTGGGGCTCTTGTAGAATAAGTCTCTAGGAGCACCACTCGGGCGAATTTTCCTCCAACTTCAACGATTCTACCTAAGACTTCTTTAGGAAACCTAGATGTGGCAACATATTCTACCATATTCACGAAGATGCTATGTTTCCTTTCTAGGCATAAAAATGGTCGAATGCGGACAAAGATTGTATGTGTAATTATATCCTTATTTATTTTAAAATATGAATACGGATGTGAATCTGATTATTGCCAGATATAAAAGATGTATTACCATATTATTTGTAACAAATATGAGTTAGGTATGAGCAATGACAAGATATAAAAAATGTATTACCATATTATTTGTAACAAATATGAGTTAGGTATGAGCAATGACAAGAATATATAAAGATTAACTTAAATATACATGTTTAAGATAGTTTATATACAAAACAAAGTAAATATATTCATTTCATACTAATTATATTAGTAATGGTGAATGAAGTTGTAAAAATTCGTTGAGTAAGCTTATCAATAAATCCACATATATAGGGTAAAATGGATGTGTGAATGCAAATATTTATAAATATTAATGTCAAGATTTATATATAAAAAAATACTATAGCTGATCGCATACAAAGATTTCTATATTCATCTCCGTCCCTACTGTGTATTGTGGTAAAGGTGGTGTATTCTACCTGCATATACGTGCTTGAATACAACAATCTCCAAACTTTCTTTAGTCAGATTTTTCACTTGTGTCAGTCGTTGATGTTTCAAAAGGTCATCTCTTTTTTTCTGCACTGAACTTTTTGGAGGCCTCTACCTTTTTTCTCCAAGAAATAGACATAGGACACTCATGAGTAAAGATTATCAAATGTTGCCAACTATTTTGTTTGCTAGTTATTATGATGTTCAAGGGCCATATGTATCAGAGTAGATGCATTCAAACAATTGAGTTGTTCTTGCACTTTCCGAATATTATTGTCCCGTTATCATTTCTCTAGTTCACATGACAATAATTTTGCTTCTGCTATGTTAGGTAAAAAGTTCCAGTTCAATTATTTGGACAATCTTAAAATCATGATTAGACAAGCAACAAAAGATTCTTCGATTCACTAGCAATTATTATAATAATACTGGTCATAGCCCGGATCCTATAAAGTACCGCAGAGGCCAGATGTAAAGGTAGGGTGCGGTGTGAATCGCTCGATCAAGCACGATAAGAGCTAAAAAAACTCTGATTTCGTGTGAACCGCTCGATCGTGATCGAACGGTTCACGACACACCCTCTTTTATAGCTGGCTCTGCAATACTGCAGAGGAACCGGTCTCTAATGATCAAGGTTTTTGAGTACAAACCTATACAACGTTCTTTTTTTACTTTCAAAAAGTATTATATTATAAAAAACAAAAAAATCGTCCTTTTTGGGGTAAGCTTACATAGACCTTTTTTTACAGTGGAATACCTAGCATCAATCTTGTGTGGATGTGGACTGCATGCCCCTTCATCTTAAGATAAATGAGCTTTATCTCAGAATACGCTATCTTAAGTAAGTGGTTACATCGTGATTAAACCATTCATTATGTTTCTGTTTATAATATTTATTCCTTCGCTATTCCTCAGACCATTCGAATAAGAATGCAGGGTAAACTTCACTCATTCCTGATCCCACCTTACTCCGGGACCTACTAGAGCATACAATACATCTTTCCTCATCATCTTGCTGCGTGCAACTTGTTAGTATCAACACCCTTCAGTCAGGTTGGTGTTCTTATCTTTATCAATCATCACTGAGGGATCTTGCGGCAGCCGACCCATCATTATATAGAACAAAAAAATACGCGAAATAAAAATGAGGAAGCTAAGTAGAGAAAAGCTACTTCTATTACTTAACATGTCAAGATCTGCGAAAGAAAAGTGGAAGATAATCTACTTTGTCTTAGTGTGTAAAGATCTGAGAAAAGAGAAGTGGAAGATAATCTGCATATGAGTGGAATGAGATACACCCTCAATGGTTGTCTTTCTGGATGATATAGAGGGCATGTTCTTTAGTCTCCAGTACTGCATCGCCTGTCAAATTTCCAAGACATGGTAAGGAGAGAAGAAAATTCTAGTCTGATGCATAAACAACTTTGCTTAACTTGTATTCTACAATCCTCTCAAAAAAAACTTGCATTCTACAGTTTGGCAGTCACAGTTACTCTAACTATGCTTTAACTAAACTTTTCTGTTTCATTTATTAATTAACCATATATGGATTGCCAATCAAGAGAAGAGTCCTGATATGGGATGAACTACTGCCATCTTCCACTGTCATTCTATCTCTTGGTATGAACATGTGGCTAGTCTGGTACGAATCTCGGGAAGGTACAACGCCATAGACGGTGAGAGTATGAACCGCATGCAATCTTGATGTACCTTGATCGCGGTTGGCCCGCTCCAAGTTCCTAACCATGAATGCTGCATATGCGTTCCACCCCCACCGTGTGCGCATATTGAACTAGGGAAGGTATATATTCCTATGCACCCTAGATACTATGCAATATACTGTTTTCTCAAGAAGATTCACCAGTTTAGTATACATTACCTATTTTACAAAGTTTATAATGCTCTCCCCTATCATTTCCAACTTACTCGAGTACATCATCATTGCAATACCTTTATCCCATCATTTATAATTAATATGATCGATATTTGCCTATACAAATTAATTTATAATCTTTTGGTGTATAGACGGGACACACTGATGGGAATATGTTTCATGTATCTTTTCTGAATAGAAATTGAATCATGAAAGAAACATGAAATTGATAAACGGATTCTTTACTGTATGTCAAATTAAAAACAACTACAATCACCACCGATAACGTTCGATTACTAAAAAGTCGGAATCATGTTTTGTCGTGGCACTTCTCTTGGTTCTAGTTGTCATTCTTCATGTTCTCAACTTTACTCTGAAGTCGCCAAGAAGTGATATGAATCATTCGTTTCTTATTATGTAAAATTCATGTAATAAAACAAAAGCTCAATCCGACTGCAAAGATTAGAACGACCCGAAGCCATTGCAGAGGAACAAAAGTTCATTGTGTTTTGACACATTCATATTCTTGTCAACTGAAGAGGTAGGACTCCTCAAAAGGGTCCAAAGAGTTTGTTGTAATCAGGATCAACCATGCATATATTAAACAGTAATCATACGGATTCCAATGGATTGACAGAACAACATTACATATTATTAAGATTAATAACGTGCAATTCCAATCCATTATCCGATTACAAAAAGCAAACAGGAACCGATTAATCACACGGAACCAAACAACCTGGCGAGATCCAGAAAAGGGTAAGCAATAAACGAATTGCAGCAAGCAAATGAATAAAAAGATCAATTCAGAATTCACCGAAGCGTCCATGAAATGGACTGTCCTTAGAGAGAATTTCGCCCCCACAATACGGTGCGAAGGTTACTGGCGATCCACTCCCAGGATACGATGGTTCACGGTCTTCGTCCGTGCACACTGACGAGACCGTCCTCGAAAGCACATCCGAGAACTTGTAGCCGAGAAGAACATGGTCGCAGGCGTGAGGAACGAGAACAAGAGCGACGACACGTGGAGTTTTTCTTGCGAGTGAAGAAAAACGGCGTCGGGTGAGGGGTATAAAAAGAGGGGCTCGCGTGCCCTAACGCGTGGTGACCTTTGGTTTCCGAAAACGTCCCTCAACGGGCGTGTCCCTTCGGATTCCAAAACTGCGGCTAAATCGAGTCGTTTAGATCAAGTTAGATTGCCAATGTGATTGAAATCAAATTAATCTGTTTGATTAATTTAATCGATCAGCCAAATGAAACTCGCAGCAAAAGTATCGAGATCCGAATTGACTCTCCGGAGCCCGAGCCCGAGCGGAGCGCACGCGCGCGCGTGTGGTCCTCCATTCCTCCTCTCTACTATTGCTACAAGAGCTTGGGGTGGGAACTCATATATAAGTCTACCAAAAGTTTAGATCTCCAAAGTATGGTACTAAACTTCAACCCAAACTTACCCATGTTTCAAATTTGGGAATTCCCAACTTTCCCTCTATACCATTTGGTTTCCCAATTGAAACCAAATTAACTCTAATTGTAATTACATAGATTTTCCAATTAAAATCTAAATACAATTTTTAATACAACAATCCCCCACGAATTCACCAATTTGAAAAAGAGATTCAAAAAGAGTTAAGAGACTTCTTTCGGTTGCCACACTTTGCTTTCAGTAAAGGTACCTTTCGATTTGAACCTCTACCTAAGTTTACTACTTTCACTTTAACAGGAACGAAGTGAATTACGTCTTAACTTCAGATCTTGGTGTTAAAGTATACGGTATAAACAACAAATCGTTGTTCTTGGTGCAATATTCAGGGTTGGTACTCTTAAAGGCCATGCACCCTTATCCTGTTTCATCAGTGTGTTCAGGAAAGACCCTCTTCCTTTAACTGTGGCCCACAGTAACACTCACATAGGTGCCGTTCTCCAAGGATGCATTGCTAACATCCTGTCCAAAGGCTTGAACTCATTCAGAGCCTACGCTCTTCCTAAATTTGCAGCCTAAATGGCACTTAGGCTTCCAGGGATAAGACACTCATGCTTACGCATTAAGATTAGAGTGCCAACCAAATCTCCAAACAGCTTGTTATTACCACATTGAACCTACTTTGTGGGATCTCCACTCAGATAGGTTGGGTTGCTATTGTAGAGGAACTCCCAATGTGTCTCAGTCCCATCCCAAGCATAGACTTTAGGACTAAAGATCTATCAAGTCCCTTAGTCAACGGATCTGTCATGTTGTCTTTGGATCCAACAAAATCCACAACCAACACTCTTCGAGACACCAAATCCCTTAACGTCTTAAGTCTGATTTGTATGTGTCTTCTTATTTTCTGATTGAACTTTGAGCTCTTTATCTTGGCAATTGTGGTCATATTATCACAATGTACCGAGATCGCAGGAACAGGCTGACCTACCATGGGAATTTCAGACATAAGTTCCCTTAGCCATTCAGCCTCAATCCCAGTGGTGTCCAAAGCACACAGCTCGGCCTCAAAAGTGGATCGAGCTACAATGGTCTGCTTCATAGACCTCCAGGAGACTCCACCGCCTCCATGGGTGAATACATACCCTGTAACACTATTACTCCCAGACTCCTCTATTTTCCCTATCCAGCTTGCATTATTGTATCCTTCTAGTACATATGGATGTCTACCATAATGCAAACTAAGGGAAATAGTTCCCTTCAAGTACTTCAGTACTCGATCCAGAGCCTCCCAGTGGGTACGGTCGGGACAGCTAGTGTATCTACTCAGCTTTGCAACCGAGAATGAAATATCAGATCTCGTGCAATTTGCAAGATACATTAAACTTCCTATCACTTGTGAATACCTTAACTAAGCTACAGGTACTCCACTTTTATTCTTAAACAATGTTTTGGATGAATCAAAAGGAGTGCTTACAGCTTTGCAATCTTGATATCCAAATTTCTCAAGTATATTCTCAACATATTAAGATTGAGAAACTACAATCCCATCAACTGACCTTGTCAGTTTAAGACCCAAGATCACATCAACAACATATGTCCTTCATCTCAAACTTGCTACTTAAGAATGCCTTAGTCTCATTAATAATCCTCATATGTGATCCGAACAACAATATGTCATCAACATATAGGCACAAGATAATACACTCATCACCTTTCACCTTGGAATAGACACACATATCGGATTCATTAACCTTAAAGCCACATGACAAAATAGTCTTGTCAATTTTTTCATGTCACTGCTTTGGTGCTTGTTTCAATCCGTAAAGGGATTTGACAAGCTTGCAAACATTTCCCTCATTCCCAGGAGTCACAAGCCCATCAGGTTGATCCATATAGATCTCTTCCTCAAGATCGCCATGCAAGAAGGCGATCTTCACATCCATCTTGTGGATGGAGAGATTATATACAGATGCCAATGCTATGAGCATCCGGATTGTCATCATCCTACTCACAGGGGAATAGGTATCAAAATAATTGATACCTTCCTTTTGCCTCAAGCCCTTGGCAACTAATCTGGCTTTATACTTTTCAATTGATCCTAGGGTTGGGCATTGGGCTGGGCCGACCCGACCCGGCCCAAAACCCGACCCGTATAACCCAACCCAAACCCGAACTCGAAATTTAATGGGCGGGCCGTGGGCCCTAAAATGAGCCCATATTGATTATCGGGCCGGGTTTGGGCCTGAGAATGCCCAAACCCGTTAGCCCGATAGCCCGACCCATTCTAAAGCAAGTATATTCATATCTAGTACGGTATAATTATATCAATTATATTCATGTTCATTCCAAATACCATGTTCTAACTTTAATATCATTATTCGAGTGTAGAATAAATGCTTAGACACATTAACAATCATATCCATTAGTGGATTGAGCATATTATTACATTAATATACAAGATTATTACATTAATATGTAAGAATGGAATCTGTGTCCTCAAGTGTTACAGCATATACAACTGTAAGTAACCAATTTGTATTGGGTTATAGTGCCTGCATCTACAATAGAATATGTAATGATGAATTGAATGGTGGTTTAGGTCGCCATATTTTTACCATATTTGTATTTCCAACATACAACTAATGTTAAAATCACAAATTAGTTAGCATGCTTTATAGTTTTAAACATGCACACATGCATAAGAAACAATCACACAAATGCAAGAAGAATGGAAGACATGATATTGGTATACATAGGTGTTAAATTGGGCCGGCCCGACCCGAACCCGGCCCATTTGTTTGGGCTTGGGCGTAATTTTTGAAAATAAAATAGGCCTAAGCCCGACCCGTTAGTCCATATTCTAAAATGGACTTGGGTCGGGCCAAGGCAAACCCGGCTCGAGCTCGGCCCATGCCCAACCCTAATTGATCCGTCAGGTCTAAGCTTTCTCTTAAACACCCACTTGCACCCAATGGTAGAGCACCCTTTGGGTAAATCAACCAACTCCCAAGTCCCATTAGCCATAATGGAATCCATCTCAGATTTGATGGCTTCCTTCCATTGTTTTGCTTCAGATGAAGCCATGGCTGCCTTGTAACTTGGTGGATCACCCTCGATCTGGTAGACGACAAAGTTGCTATCCAGATCCTTGGTTATCCGAGGTCTTTTACTCCTCCTTGGCTCAATCTCTTCAGAAAGATCATTGAGTTCAGGTTGAGTTTCAACCCCCCACATTCATTATCTTTTCCACTTGATCTGGAATAGATCCTGATCTGGAGGCGCCCTCAATGGTCAGATTCTGAGGGATCCCAGTCTTCAACGGGAAGACATCCTCAAAGAAGGTAGCATCACGTAGTTCAACAATGGTGTTGACTTCTATACTTGGTATCTCGGACCGAATTACCAAAAACATATATGCATAACTATTTTCTAGGTAACATAAGAAGACCGCATCAACAGTTTTAGGATCAAGTTTCTTTCTCTTGTGTTCTGTGACTAAAACTTTAGCGAGACAGCCCCACACTTTCAGATTTCTTAAACTCGGTTTCCTATTTCTCCAAAGTTCAAAGGGACACTTCTTCATACGTCTTGGAGGAACCCTATTCAGGATATGGAAAGCCGTATTCAAGGCTTCTCCCCACATATAGGTTGGAAGTTCAGAACTTTGTAAAAGAGCATTGATCATATCAGTTAAGGTTCTGTTTTTCCGTTCTGCTATCCCATTTGATTGCGGTGAATATGGAGTCGTAACTTCATGAACTATGCCAAATGATTTGCATTGTTTATCAAATAAGTTAGAGGTATATTCACCTCCTCTATCTGACCTAAGGCGTTTAAGCACTTTTCCTGTTTGTGTCTCAGCCTCATTCTTAAATATAAGAAATTTCTCTAAGACTTCATTCTTGCTTTCATTAGATACACATAGCAGTATCTACTGTCATCATCTATAAAGGTGATAAAGTATTTCCTATTGTCTCGGGTCAACACACCATTAAACTCACAGATATCCGTGTGCACTAGATCCAAGATCTCACTATCTCTAGAGACAGACTGAAAAGACTTCCTAGGTGTCTTTACTTGCACACAGATTTCATATTTTTGAATTTTATCAATAGTGTGTTTACGGATCAACTCTAAATTCATCATTCTTTTGATTGAATTTAAGTTTACATGTCCCAATCTATCATGCCACAGATCACAAGATTCTAAATTATTCACAACATGAGACACGGAATTAGAACATTCAGAATTCAAAACATTCATTTCATTAATGTTTACTGAATCACATCTAATTCTAAATAACAAGTCAAAGTATGCCAAATAGTCTTTTCCATAAAAAATGCCATGTCTCAGAATGACAATTTTATTACATTTAAAGTTTAATTCAAAACCATTTGTAACTAAGATAGAGCCAGATAGAACATTCTTCTTGATATCAGGAACATGCAGCACCCTGTGCAACGTCCAGACACGTCTAGAGGAGAACCTCAAGTTGACTTGTCCCGATCCTAGCACCTTGGCTGCAGAATCGTTCCCCATCTTCATAGTCCTACCATTGCAGGTCTGTAAGAAGAAAACAAAGTTCTGTCAGAACAAATATTTACATCGGCTCCTGTATCCACGAGCCACTCATTTGGATC
This sequence comes from Ottelia alismoides, assembly GCA_037367405.1. Classification (NCBI taxonomy): domain Eukaryota; kingdom Viridiplantae; phylum Streptophyta; class Magnoliopsida; order Alismatales; family Hydrocharitaceae; genus Ottelia; species Ottelia alismoides. The sequence continues at coordinate 360,693 of JAZKJV010002213.1, read as the reverse complement.
ATGGATATGGTATAGTTCAGGTTTTACAGAGACATACCCCTCGCTAGCCCCGAGTCCAATAGTAATCATATTCACTTGCGAACTCCCGTCTGCAACATTAGGTTGAGCCTTCAAGGGCGGACAATCCTTCTTCCAATGGTCAACCTGATTACAGTGCCAGCATGGTTTATTCTTTGCGTTTTCTGGATCTTTCCCTTTGGTTTTATTTTATTGTTATTAGGACCCTTTCCCTTCTTATCTTTTCCCTTCGAGGTCATGAGATTGCCTTAGCCTGAATATCAACAGGAAGCACATGTTTTTGTTTCATGTGTTCCTCCTCTATGGCAATTGCCACCATCAAGTCATCCATAGAAATTTTCCCCTTCCTGTGTTTGAGGGTCATACCGAAATCTTCCCACGACTTGGGGAATTTTTCTATGATGCACATGACTTGAAACTTCTCTGGAAGTTTCATTTCGGTGTCCTCTAAATCATGGAGCTGGGGTAAAAACTCCTGTGTCTGTTCAGAAACTGACTTCCCTTCGGCCATGGAAACCTTCAAAAGCTTGGCCACAGAGTATTTCTCAATACAGAGGTCTTTGGTATTATACTTCCGATCTAAATCTTCCCATAGCCCCTTCGCAGCCTGTGTGGACGAACGGTATACGTCAAATAATGTCTTGGACAGAGCCAACAAGATACAACCATGACATATACGGTCGCGTTCCTTCCATGCAGAATGCGCCTTCTAGTTATCAGGTGAGGGGTTTTCCATTTCCACCGTAGGACAATCGGTTTCAAGCATCGAGGTTAATCCTATGGTGGTTAACTAGATCTTCATGCGTTGTTGTCAATGCTTAAAGTTCTGTCCACCGAACTTTTCAGGCATACCCGTCATATCAACCCTCGATTTAAACATGGTTTCTAACATAGTTTTATAATTGGTTCCGGAAATCCTCTCTAAGATTGTTGTAATCAATATCAACCATGCATATATTAAACAGTAATAATACGGATTCAATGGATTGACGGAACAACATTACAAATTATTAAGATTAATAACGTGCAATTCCAATCCACTATCTGATTACAAAAAGCAAATAGGAACCGATTAATCACACGGAAACAAACAACCGGGCGAGATCCAGAAAAAGGTAAGCAATAAACGAATTGCAGCAGGCAAATGAATAAAAAGATCAGTTCATAATTCACCGAAGCGTCCATGAAATGGATTATCCTTAAAGAAGATTTTCCCCCCACAATATCGGTGCGAAGGGACCGGCGATCCACTCCCAGGATACGACGGTTCACGGTCTTCGTCCGCGCACACCGACGAGACCGTCCTCGAAAGCACCTCCGAGAACTTGCAGCTAAGAAGAACAGGGTCGCAGATGTGAGGAACGAGAACAAGAGCGACGACGCGTGGAGTTTTTCTTGCGAGTGAAGAAAAATGGCATCATGTGAGGGGTATAAAAAGAGGGGCTCGCGTGCCCTAGCGCGCGGTGACCTTTGGTTTCCGAAAACGCCCCTCAATGGGCGTGCCCCTTAAGATTCGAAAATCGCGGCTAAATCAAGCCGTTTGGATCGAGTCAGATTGCCAATGTGACCGAAATCAAATTAATCTGTCTGATTAATTTCATCGATCAGCCAAATGAAACTCGCAGCAAAACTATCGAGATTCGAATTGACTCTCCCGAGCCGGAGCCGGAGATGGAGCGGAGCGGATCGCGCGCACATGTGTGTGGTCCTCCATTCCTCCTCTCTACTATTGTTACAAGAGCTTGGGGTGAGAACTCATATATAAGTCCACCAAAAGTTTAGATCTCCAAGATATTGTACTAAACTTCAACCCAAACTTACCCATGTTTCAAATTAGGGAATTCCCAACTTTCCCTCCAAACCATTTAGTTTCCTAATTGAAATCAAATTAACTCTAATTGTAATTACATAGATTTTCCAATTAAAATCTAAATACAATTTTTAATACAACAGAATTATGCATAGAAATGTTATGGTTCCCGGATCTATAGATGTTGTATTTTGAAGAATCAGATTTATCATCCAAAAGGGATTGGTGGCACAGCTTGTTCTCCATCTCCCATCTATCTCTCTGTAATAGTTTTTTATTATGCACTTGAATATATTAATCATTTAAAAAAAACTAGAGTGGAGATTCAAGTCAAAGCCTCAAGCCTCACTCATGATCGTATGGCTCCCAAAACTCCTTTGTAGTTGATGGGACAGAAAGAAGGAAAAGCACATACTTCGTTTGTAGACCTTTAATCACCTTCCTTTTTTTCATCGTAAAGAGATTTTATTCTCTCGTTAACTGTAATAACCGATGCATTGATGGTAATTTTAATATCCAAATCAATGGGGTTTCCAAATCGCAACAATTTCATCTCATTATATTCAATGGTATCATTGTGTTGAGTACTTTTACAATGTTCAAGATCTTTTTGCTCATCAAGGCCTAACTGAGTTTGTTAGATCACATTTTTATAATGTGGGAAGGATTGATGACCATTGTCTGAGTTCACTTTTGGTCGTGCTTATCTTGCAAACCATATGGGCTCTAACCAGATAGGGTTTACTATTCCTCAGTTTAGGGATTAATTTCCAGATCTTGAAGTCGACATTGTGATTCACCTTGAATAACTTGAACCTTTCATTAGTGCTTATGATGAACCTTTGCATTATCAGTACTTTAAAGACTTGTCAAAAAGATTTGCCACATTATTGGTTAGAATTTCTTCACTCGTGAAAGTGAATCTCTCATGACATGGACATTCTTGTCTTTGCCTTGTGAGAAGGATTATACTTAAGTGGCTTCGTTTTTATCATGATAATATCTCGTTGTTTAGCTTATCTACCTATTCCTTTGACACATTTGCTCGTTGCAAAATCTTGTTAATCTTACTTTTGACAAGAAGATCTCCAGAGCTCCCTTTTTCGATAATTCATATTTGTGCAAGGACAAAATTCCCTAAGTTGAAGAAGAACCCCAACGATAGTAACCATAAGTGGGGTCACCTCTTACTTAACCTGATCCATCTGACGTCTCTTCTAGCTCTTACAACCCCCATCCTACATAGGACCCAGATTGTCTGTTGTGGGACAAAATGCAGCAGAGTCTGATGTGGTCGTGGAAACGTTCGTAATTGATCGAGCGGTTTGCACGATTTTACACTTTTTAGCATGTACCATACAAAATCGTGTGATCGAGCAGTTCCCACGGTTACAACAGACACAACACCACAACAGAGGATCTTCTCTATCCTACATAATCCGACTTCCAACTACCTTGGTACCGGACCCCTCCCATGTCCGTCAAACATATGTGGAAGATAAAACATTTAGGAAAGTTTTTGAGGTGCGAGTGACCCAACATCTCTACTCCATTCAAGAAACTTAACAAAGATCCATGAATTATTTCAACATTGGTGCTCACTGATTATGATCCAAACAACCCTTGACTCCGAGGATCACTATAGTTCATTATATTGGCATGTTAGCTTCTTAATGTTTTTTTTCACTTCAAGTACAACTTATGTATAAGACAAACACATATATTTTCTTTTAGTATGTCTGCTTTTTATTCTTGTATCAGTCTACTTGTTTGCATAAATGCATTGTTTAATGACCGTTAATTGGATTTCCATGTATTCTTGATATTGAATAACATTCTTTCTGTTGAGAATATTATGATTGTTCCATTTGATCCCTTTATTCTTGTCATCCTCCACATAAGACAAACCAATCATTGGATGTGATGCAAATTTTGCATTTCAATGGGTAATGTATTAAGTAACACATGTGGAACAAAATTGTTAAAGGGGCCTCATGCATATCCACTATCGACAATGTAATTTCGATACACATATCAAAATTGCATTTTCAATGTGCGATGAATATGTCTTAAACGCAATACATAAATAATTGAGTTTTTATCACTTGTGCATTTCTTAACTTTAATAATATCAATTGTACCCCTCCATATTTTTCTAATAAATGATATCACAAAAGATTTTTATCACGTGTTCCCTTCGTAACTTCTGCAATATCAGTTATACCCCTCCTTTTTTTGTAATATCAATTGTGTCCCTATATTCTTACAAAATTATCAATTCCTCCCCTTTTGTGATATAAATTATGCTCGTACTCTACCTTAATAGGGGGTAGAATTGTGAATTTTTAAGGAGGTAGGGGCACCACTTAATTAACAAAAAAGAGGGGTACAATACAACTAATGTGGTAGAAGTTAAGAACGACATAAAGTGATAAAAATCCTATTACAAAAGGGAAGAAATATTTGTAAGAAGTCAAGGACAAAATTGATATTACAAAAAGAAAGATGTATAACTGGTGTTACATGAGTTAAAAAGAGCACGTGTGATAAAACATAACTAAATAATTACATGGTTTTTGGGACTAAATCGTGCAAATTTCCCGCATGAGGCGTTAGGAAGCACTTCCATCATTTTTAATGGCTCAACCTAAACCACTGTCAGAACTAGGGGTGCACAATGGATCTGATTGGTTTCGGATTTTATCTTGATTCGTGTCCAATCCAACATTAACGGATTTTTGCCTTTTCGAATCCAATCCAATCCATCAAATATCTAAATTCAATCCGTTCCAATCCAAATCGGAGCCACTGTCAGAACTAGGGTTACGTAATACATTTTCCCGTTTAATAGTCTATGCTCGCATGTTTATACTTTACAACACATTAGCCTTCGAACATTCTAATGATGACTTAAAAATCAAGAATATGAATATATATAAAGAAAAGAAAAATCATATAGTCAAATGAAAGTTGAAGAATTCCATTAATCCATTAAAAAAAGTTGAAGACCACACAATCAAAAGATTGATTCAGATTAAAAGATTGATTCAGATTGATTCTAGTCAAGATCCGATCCAATCTATACTTTAATGTATTTCAAAAACTCCAATCCGATCAGATTCATTAGAACAATAAAATCGAACTAAATTAATCCAATAATATCAGATTAGATAGAATTACACATTAGTAATGGATTTTTACCCGACGAATCTTATAAACTTTGTAAATGACCTCTACGACCTTTGAAACATTGTAATTCCCCCTTCGACCCCGTAAACTTGCTCTGTGTTACTCCAAAACCCCTGCCGTTAATTCGAGACTTCTTTGGTTAACTTACTTGGGTTTAGAATTGGGGTTATCAAACTGCAACAAATATAACAGTTGGATTTTCCTCCTCTCTCTCCTCTCTTTCCTCTACATGAAATTATAGGAGTGCTTGTGAAAATATAAAATGCGTGGGTTAAGGGTGAAAAAGCACCCCGTGCCCAAGGTTATAAAAACTGGACTGAAGGTTGAACCCGTCAGCTTGATCAAATCGAATCAGTCTATCAACCAAACCGATTAGCCGTCAACACGTTCTCATTGGTATAGACTCGGAAAAAGTCTCATGTCTACCCGACTCCTCGACTCCCTCCGCTTATCTATACCGGATCTGGTCTCCGGTGTTCCTCCACCTTCGCCAGCTCCATCATTCACCTTTTTCCTTTTATGTTTTGGACACAGTCCTTGCGCTCGAGTCAAGTGGGAAGCTATGACGAAAGCAGAGGGTTTCACGGAGCTCCACGAAGGTTGCGAGCTAGAAACGACGGGATGGGGAGACGGAGCAACAGCAGGGTTGACTGGCTGCTGGAGCATGTGGTTTCAAGCTCCCAGTCGCTTAGGGTGGCCTAGAACTCTGAGCTCTAGGTTGTTGAAGGACCCTCACTGGAGTAGCGGTGGTGACATCATGCATGGATGGAGGTGAAGATGTGCAGCAGCTTCAGTGGGGTTGTCGCATGGGGAGCAGCCCTCGGTGGCGTTGGTAGTCGATGGCTCTAAGCCCTCTCACAGGCTCTTCGATTTTTACAAAGCACCTGTCACCTATAGATCATAAAAATGCAAGATCTGTCTTAGAACTCATCACCCTTATTTTTATCGTGCCTTCCTCACTCTACTCAGGTATTGTAGGATGATTTTTATAGTTTCAGAGGATGGAGAAAATGCATGTACAGTAGGTGTTATTTCAAATCAAAACGACGTTTTTTGATGAAGATGGCAAGGCTGAAGGTTGAAGACGAAATTCGTCATTGGTGCTCATCCATGCCTCGCCGACCAACGTCAATGGCACATACGCCTCTGTCCTATCTCACCTTTTGAAAAACATAAACGATTCCTCTTTCCACCCCAGGCTTGTGCTCTCAATAACACAATCTAATAACAACGTTATACCCATTCGAGGGAAATCGAAGAGGAGAGAGAATATAATAATGGCGGAGGGCGCAGGAGGGCGAGAGGTCCTGAACTTGGAGGAGGACTGCGAGTGCGGAGATATAGGGGGGAGGGCGGAGGGCGTGGGCGAAGGGCGGGAAGGAGGAGGGTGAAGGCGCAGGAGAACCTTGACATGGAGGAGGACAACGAGGGCGGATGTCAGGGAGGTGGAGGGCGAAGACAAAGGTCGTAGAGGGAGAGGACGGAGGTCAAGGAGGAGGAGGATGAGGGCGGCGGAGGTCGAGGAGGTGTTGGGTGTTGGGTGGAAAAGGAGACGGGGAGGAGTTGAGGGGGAGTGGCACACGATGTAAATTTAATAAATAAAATAGGTATAATGTAAAATAAAATAACTGAATCTGATTAATTTTAACATATAAATAAATAGATGTGGATTAACTATAAGATATGTAAGGTAAGAAATCAAGTTTAAGGGATTGAGGGGGAGAACTAGGTTGTTTCAAAATTTATAAGATCTGCTCAACCTCCACGCTAAGCCAGGCCCCTTTACCTATAAAATCCCGGGAGCAGCACCCATTGACCCTTTCGTTCGCTCCCTTGCAAGGGCGGAGGAAGACGCCCCCACTCCCACGGGGAACCTCTCCTGCTGCAGCGGCGGCGGCCGCAGAGCCGCAATGGCTTCTTCTCCTTCCTCCTCTTCTCCACTCTCACGCCCTCCCAACCCCTTCAACCCCTCGCTACTCTCCTCAGGCGCACCTCCGAGACTCCATCTCTCCAAGGACCAGATCGACCGCTGCTCCCAAGCCCTCGCCCACTTCCGCAAGCTCCTCCGCGCCCCGGCTGCCATCGCTGACCAGTTCGATCGCCTCCAGGTACCACACCCCCTCGAATCTCGCAAGAGACGTCGACAAAAGCCATCCCAGACATATGTAGATGACGGCTCAAAAATAATTTCACCCATTTTAAAAACCACACGTTTGGATCCCGATAGAAAAAAAAGGGTGATCGCAGCGAGGTATGCTATTCTCGCCGCCAGTACATGAAGACGAGAAGCACCCTGAGTTGAATAGAGGAGAGGATTTGGTAGGTTTGAAGATGGTAGTGTGGGCTTTTACCAGACTTCAGTTGACATTCATATATGTAACCGTCGATTTGTGTAAGGATATGTTTGATTGGGTGAAGTACAAAAGAAAGGAGAGCTCAATCTCTTGGATACAGCCAAAAGAACATGTGAGAGAAGTGGGCAATGGAGAGGGAGCGACGGGGAAATCACATCAGTTGCGTCAGCTTGTGGATGGGAAACATGGAGATGCGCGAAGGTGAGAAGGGAAAATTGCCAAGCCGCATATGGTTCTCGTGGAGAAGCATGCTTTCGCGTTGGGATCAAGATGATAAAAGAGTGAGATGCTAGAGTTGAACTCCAAAACTCTATTCCTTCGTCCCCATCCATTTTCTTAATTTACCGTCATTATAGGTGTCGCATATCTTACCTCTTTCAAAACGATAATTTAAAAAGAAACAAACTTGACTAAAATAAACTTGATCCTATTTATTTTAGTGAAAATAATGTAAACTTGATCCTATTTATTTTAGTGAAAACAACGTAAAGATATACTGAAAACATCCGTTGAACTCAAATAACGACAAATTCTGCAACTTTGGAAAATATATAATTAATATTTCTGGATTGCAACACCAAGTATGCCTCTGGATGAGGTGCTTCGCTGGCAACACAAGCGGGGGTGTAAAGGGAATCCTGTCTAGACTCTTCTGTATATTCTAAACCATGTCTTGTATTCCATTAACAGGGATGCATAAGCATAAATGATACCGATCCATTAATTTGGTCTGCCCATTTTATGAAGTATGATTGAGAAGTGGAGAAAGCTTTAGTTTTTTTTGAAATGCAGAATACACAATGATGCCAAGTATTGAAATGATTTGAAATGGGTCCATGGAGACTGCCCCGAATCACCTTGCTCTTTCTCTTCCCCCATATCCACGCCAATTAATTACGAGCTACTCTTATGTCTTCAGGTGAAGATGGGGATTCTCAAACTTTACTCTGATAATTTATGGGACTGCATTTGCATTCCAGAATATGGAGTATTTTTTCTTGACAGTGCCTTTAAATTGGGTTGCGTCGTCACTTCAACTTATTGAGAACCATATTCGAATAGGGGTAGGATATGACATGTAGGGGTAAACATAATTTTTGAGGTGGCATTGTAGAGGTATAACCTGGGAGTATTCTATATTCCACAGAAAATCTTTGCGCTTCACTCCCTGAAGAGTGAAGAGTTATCATACTGATGTTGACTTTTTTGAAATCCGTCATAACCAGCATCATCTTTATCGTAAAAAGGATGCAGATCAACAAAGTATTCAGGAAACAACAGTGTGATTTCTTCATTATGCAAGTGAAATACATATTTACCAAGGGCAAGGGGGGATAATGTTGCTCTGTCTCCCAAAATTGATTTTCTCACATTCACACTCATCGAACCCACCAAAGATGTATGCTGTTCTATTATTCTGCTTATATAATTGCAAATATGAAATCATTGGTGACTCTCGTAATACATTCGATTTGTAGGATTTGGACATGCACTTGACATATATTATCTATGTGCATCTATGTTGACCCATGTATTCTTATCCACCCCGTAATTCTTAAGATCAATGTCTAGTTTCATATGACCCTCCAGTAGAAACATCCCCGTCATCACCACCTCCTTCATTATCACATGGTTTCGATTTTAAAATGGAGTCATCATCATTGGAAACTTCCAACCCTCTAGTAAGGTTAGTTTGTCACCCCGATCTAGCCTTATGATTGTCAATATCTTCCTACGTATATGAGACCATTTGGTATTGTTTGGTTTTCTTCCTCCCTCATCGGGCCCATGAGAACCATTGCTATCCAACCAATTCTGCAAGATGTATTCTTTATTTTTGTGCATCTTGAAGATATATGCGAGTGCATTGGATTTTATGCAGTCTTTTTTAGCATACCCTTCTAGTTGTCCATCTTCCAAGTAAGGTTATAGTGGTTTTAGATAAGATCATGTAACTAGTCTATCCCCAAGGTATTTCTTCTTCTCGAATGAATGAGATTAAACTTGTTTCGATTCCTCTCATATCCTCTTGCGTATACCATAAGCGATAATATCTTTACCACAACTTATTGCAAGTTAATGGCCTCCAATCCATCGAGCATCCGCCATTCAATTCAGAAAAAAGAAATTATTTTAGTCTTTGGTAGGATTTGAATTACATAGTTAGATGTTGATCACGAGATATCATATTAATTCTAAGGGAAAGTTATAGTACACATGATCACCATTGCTATTCACACGCTTCGACAGGACATCTTCATCATTTTGTGCATCTTGAAGATATACACATGTATACTAGTTTTATGTAGTCTTCTTTAGCATGTCCCTTCTATGCATGCTTCATCTTCAATGTGTGGTTATAATGGATTTAGACAAGATCATGTAACTAGTCTATCCACCTTTTACGGAGAACCATGGAGATTTATAGAATTAAAAGGACGAACATCCATATGATCTTTTTTGATTTTAAAAAGGTTTATGATTTAGTTCCACATGAGACCTTATGTAGAGTTTTTGAAAGAGAGAAGTGCATGTTCTGTACAATAGCCTTAAAAAGGATATATATGATGGGGTTTCATCTTATGTAACTAAGGATCCGATATGGGAAGATTGACTATTTTGACATCAGCATCGATCTGCAGCAAGGTTCTACTTTGAGTCCTTTTCTTTTTATTTTGATTATGAACGAGTTGACTAGTCACATTCAGGATGGGTTTCCTTGGTGTAGGATTTAGTTTGTAACGTGATGGGGAAATCAGTGGAGTTGTTACTTATAGAATAAATGCTAGTTTGCTAAAGTTGAGAGGAGCCTATACTGTTCCACGTGATAATATAATTGTTTGAAAATCAAAAGAAAATATTACAAAGCAGTCGTGAGATCTGCCATGCTTTATGGATTCGAATGTTGTCTTGTGGACCATTGCCATGTACAAAGAATGCTAATAACATAAATGAAAATGTGGATGCACATTCATACACAAAAAGCAGATTACTGTAATCAGAAGAAAAGTTGAAGTTCCAACTTCCTATTGAGCACAAGATGAGAGAAAACCACTTAAGATGGTTGCAAAGGACGTCTAATGATGTACCTGTTAGAAGATGCGAGATTTGAGATGTTGAGTCGGCTAATAGAGGGCGATGAAGGCTGAAGAAGTGTTTGAAGGAGACTATTCAAAGGGTCTTAATTATTTGGATCTAAGTAGTATTCGGAAATGCGGTCCATGCTGCCGCATATACAACCCCATATGCGTATTCGGTCACTTGACCGAAGTGCATATGCCATATGCGCAATATGCGGTCAAAACACATGTGCAATCCGAATATGCGACATATACTACTGTATATGCGGCCTCATATCTGATAGGATTCATGTTAATCCATGACATGTTGATGATACATTAGCTTGATTTTTTCGATCAACTCTTATATCATCATTTATATCGATGCATCTTTTCATTATTCTCGTATATGTTGCATTTGGGAATATAATTTAGGGTATTTTTCTCAGATCCATCTTCCCCATTGTTCTCAACACTTATTAGTGAACTGTTTACTAATTTTCGAATTTTCTATTTAATGAAATTTAGTCCAACTCTTCAAATGAAATATGAAATAATGGACTAACAATATGACACTTTACATTTTTGTGCTTTTAATAATTTTTATATGAAATGCAATTTTCCCTTATATTTTGGGTCAACAAGTTTTGTCCCTTGGAGATACTTATATGTGTGTAATTTTGGGTGTATGATTTATATACCTATGATTGTTCTTTAGCTTTTGTTATCTATAGGATTCATATATATATATATTAAGGTTTTTTTATAGAATTTATGTATACCCGGTTGAATCCAAATTTGTATATGTATATATATGCATTAAATTCAAAATACTCACTACAAATAATCAATTTATAATATCATGCTTATATATCTTATTAATTATATTATCATATTTGAAATTTTTGATTTTGGATTTTGTTGAGCATCAACTTTTTTATATAATCACATTTTATTGTTGTATTTTATAAAAAAATGACGAAGCCTTCTCTCACTATAAGTAGGGTCAGCTACATGGATTCTTACCCAAATTCATGTTGAAAGATTCGATTATTTTTTATGCTGGTTGTCGACTACCTAACGTAACCCCCACTAGGGAGGGGGGATTTGAACCCTGGTCTTTTGGGTGGTAGGCACACTGCACTACCACCAGACCATTTAAGTAGGGGGTATTTTATAATATTGTAAATTAAAATATTATAAACTGCACATCCCGCATATACCTCCGTATACTCATCCACAAATCCGCTTGCTTTAGATTGCATGCCCGAATGAATACCACATACCACATTTCTGAACCTTGGATCTAAGTACGAGAATGCCCCAAATAGATATGAATGGTAGCAAATAATCCATGTAGCTGGCCCTAATTAATGTGGGAGAAGGCTTAGTTGCTGTTGTATCCGTTGTTTGGGTGTCGGCGATATATCATCGATATGTCAAGGATATCTTATCGAATTTCCTTCAATTTGAAGGGAAATGTGGCCGACTTGGGCCCATTATGCCCATATCACTCGAGTTACCTTTCCATTGAACATACATGTTAATTACAATATGTATTATACATGCGAACATGATACTAAGTTTTGTTTCAGGGGCGTTGCTCCCAAGCCCCCATAGGGAGGGTGCGATGCCTCCCTCACCCGAGGCTCACTGACCGGTCAACAAGATCCCGTTCTGTCCAAATGGTGGGCGAAACTAACATTCGAGGTTGCACATTAAGCTCTGCAATGTGTTAGATTGAACAAATGGGTTTTGATATATGGTATCTCAAGATTCTCATCAACAAGTTCATGACATATGTAGTTAATATAGTATATAGTGTGATTGTGTTTAATATAGGTGATGAATCTCAATTTCATCACCTTCATTCTATCATTTTGGCCTTCAAAATCCTAGTAAATGCATGTAACTACCTCTAATTTGCATAAATTAACATTCATGCTTTGTTGTATAAATACTGTAGAGATATTTCTAGTATTTATGTACTTATGTGTCATGCTTATTTTTCGTTGTTCAGTGTTATGTAATTTACCCATAGGCTTCCTCTATATAAGAGAGCCTAGGGTTCACTGAAATGAACAAGTTCTCTCTTTCATTTCTTCCAACATGGTATCAGAGCCTCCACCCTAAACCCTAGCATCCCTAAACCCTAGCCGCCCATTCCATCCCCGCCGCCCACCCCATCCCCGCGGCCTCTCCTCCTCCCCGCCGTCCCTCCTTTCCGTCGCCTCTCCTCCACCCTGAGCCGCCCCTTCTCTCCAACTCGGCGCCGCCTCTTCTCGTCATGGGTATGAGTGCATAAGTCTACATATGCACTCCTATCCCCACATGATTATGTAGACGATTCTTCATTGGTCTACAAACCTTAGTTCTTCGTCTCCGGCAACTATGTCAGAAAACAAGGTTGATATGCCCTCCATTGGCGCCTTCAAAGGTCCAACGCCTATAGTCAAGATGGATGGGACGAATTACGAGTTCTGGGCGATGCAGTTCATGAGCCTCATGAAGTCCAACGGTAAGAAGCACATTCTTACCGAAGATGAGCCGACGGAGAAGACGGGGATTTACGCCTCATGGGAGGCTGATGATTCGTATACCAAGGTCTGGCTTTCTGGCACTCTAACAATGGAGATCACCAATGATGTGCTACATCAACCCACGACTAAGGGCATGTGGGATATCCTTGCTGCGACGTACTCACAGCTGAGGAACGAGACCAAGATCCTACAATTTCAGCATGGCATCTTTATGGTCAAGCAGAATGGCCGACCGTTGCATTCGTTATACATCCCTACGGGGGATGTTTGAGAAGCTTTACAGTATCATTCCACTGATGGCGACCCCTGAGCAGCAGAAGACGTTCCGCAATGCTACAATGGTGGGGGTCTTACTAGCAGCACTAGATCCGGAGCATGATGCGGCTCGCTCGCAGATACTGGCAGATGCTACTATTCCTCCAGTGGAGGAAGTGTATCGACGACTCAGTCGAATTTCGATTTCATATCCAACATCTACGCCACCTCCCTCAGTGATGGCTGCTTCCCGAGGCAGAGGCGTCCCCTCCTCTTTTCGCGGCCGTGGACCTCGTGGTCGAGGTGGCCGCATCCGTCAGCCATGCACCTTCTGTCATCGCCCAGGTCATGCAGAAGATACATGCTATTCGAAGCATGATTTTCCTGCATCTGCTCGTGTAGCTGAGCATGCTGTGCCCATACTGTCATCTACTTCAGACCAACGGTTTGCATTCGTTGTATACATCCCTACGGGGGATGTTTGAGAAGCTTTACAGTATCATTCCACTGACGGCGACCCCTGAGCAGCAGAAGACGTTCCGCAATGCTACAATGGTGGGGGTCTTACTAGCAGCACTAGATCCGGAGCATGATGCGGTTCGCTCGCAGATACTGGTAGATGCTACTATTCCTCCAGTGGAGGAAGTGTATCGACGACTTAGTCGAATTTCGATTTCATATCCAACGTCTACGCCACCTCCCTCAGTGATGGCTGCTTCCCGAGGCAGAGGCGTCCCCTCATCTTTTCGCGGCCGTGGACCTCGTGGTCGAGGTGACCGCATCCGTCAGCCATGCACCTTCTGTCATCGCCCAGGTCATGCAGAAGATACATGATATTCTAAGCATGATTTTCCTGCATCTGCCCGTGTAGCTGAGCATGCTGTGCCCATACCGTCATCTACTTCAGACCAACAGTTTGAGGATCGTGTCGCCAGACTACGGGATATTATGCCTCCTACCACTACAGATTCACCAGGACACTCCGACATCGCAGCTTCAGCTTCTGCCACCACCTCAGCCACGACAAGCACATCAGGTAGCACATATGCCTTTACATCATGTCACAGTTCTGATGTTTCGGAATGGATCATGGACTCTGGTGCGACGCATCATCTCTGTCGGGACAGAGATAAGTTTACATCCTACAGGGAGGTTTCCCCAGGGAGATCGGTAGTAATAGCAGATGGGACTAATTCCCCCATCATTGGACAGGGGGAGATCAGTTTGACACACTCCATTCGCCTGCTAAATGTTTTGCATGCTCCAGATTTCTCGATGAACTTACTTTCTATTAGCCAGCTTACAAAAGATTTGCATTGTCGAGCTATATTTGACCCTTCATCTCTTATTTTTCAGGACATTCTAACGGGCAGGGTGATTGGCTGTGGCTGTGAGCAGGATGGTCTTTATCGGTTGGTTTGCACATCCTATGCTGGTGTCTCATCTCAGTCCAATGGATCTGCTCTCCCTTTACCTGGCATCTGCGTTTTGGTCATCTTCCTCTTCATAAGCTGCGTCATATCTTACCCCAGATTTCACCGAAGTCTTTTTTCCAGTGTGAATCATGTCAGTTGGGAAAGCATCACATGTCTACTTTCCCTCGTCGTGAGTCTAGGAGCAGTCGCTCCCCTTTTGAGTTATTGCATGTTGACATTTGGGATCCGAGTCGTGTACCTGATCATCAGGGACACAGATTTTATCTAGTGGTCGTTGATGATTTCTCTAGAGTGTCTTAGGTGTTTTTATTGAAAAATAAATCTGAAGCGGGAGATTTAATCAAAAATCTTATCAATGAATTTCGGAATGTTTTCTCTTCTAATGTGAAGATTGTGCGCACAGATAATGCATTAGAATTTTGCACTCGTGCTCTGTCCCATTTCTTCTTGTCTTGTGGCATTATTCATCAAAGAACTTGTGCCTACACATCTCAACAGAACGGTGTTACAGAGAGAAAACATCGCCATCTCCTTGATGTGGCTCGGACTTTACTTGTTCGTAGTTGCGCTCCTCTGTCTTTTTGGGGTGATGCTGTTCTAATGGCAGGTTATCTGATCAATCGTATGCCATCTTCTGTGTTGGGAGAGAAAGTTCCTCTTTTTGTTGTCTTTCCTGACAGGGAATTGTTTTCACTAACTCCTCGTGTTTTTGGTTCAGTTGCATTTCTCCATCATCTCACTACAGGGATTGACAAGCTTTCACCTAGGGCTGTCAAGTGTGTGTTTCTGGGGTACTCTCGTACTCAAAAGGGCTATCGATGCTATGATCCTGTGAATAACAGATATTATGTCAGTGCTGATATCACCTTCTTGGAAAATGTTATGTATTTCTCTCCTACAAGTGACAGGATGACTCCTTCCACTACTGATGATGACATTTATGTGCCACCTCCTCCTGTATGTCAGTCTGATCACGTACCTAATCCTGTTGTGCCACCACCGTCACCACCACCACCACCTCCACCTGCACCAGTACCATCTCCACTAAAATTTTATACTCGTCGCCAGAATCCTGCTCATAGAGGCCGTCATTCATCCACCACGCCCCAGGTATGTCCAGATGATATTAGTAATGATGGGACTGACAATGCACAAGTGCAGGATAATGATGTACAAGTGGACACTGCTGATGATTTGGATGTACCTATTGCCTTGAGGAAATCCAAGCGGACGTGTGCGTCTTATCCCCTTACTTCACAGGTTTCATTCCATCGCCTCACTGGTGATTTCCAGAGATTTGCTATTGCCTTATCTACCGTGGAGATACAACGGAACTATCAAGATGCCTTGAAAGACATCAGCTGGCGATTAGCCATGGAAGAGGAAATGGCTGCATTGCGATCTCGTGGTAATGGAGCTTGGTTGATGCTCCGCCAGGAGCTTCTATGGTCAGTTGTAAATGGGTCTTTACAGTCAAATATAATGCGGATGACAGCCTTAATCGCTACAAAGTAAGACTAGTGGCCCGTGGATTCACTCAGACCTATGGCGTGGATTATATGGACACTTTTTCCCCGGTGGCCCGTCATTCTACTCTATGTGTTCTTCTGTCAGTTGCGGTGGTACGTGATTGGTCCTTATTCCAGCTTGATGTTAAAAATACTTTTTTATATGGAGATTTGCAGGAAGAAGTCTACATGCAGCAGCCTCCGGGATTTGCTGCTGAGGGGGAGTGTCATATGGTGTGTAGGCTTCACAAGGCCATATATAGTCTTAAACAAAGTCCTCGGGCATGGTTTCAAAAGCTTTCAGATCTTATTCAGAAGCAAGGGTTCATAAGATCAAATGCTGACCACTCTTTGTTTGTCTAGAAGACTCCCAGAGGTACTGTTGTTATTAGGGTATATGTTGATGATATACTTGTTACGGGAGATGACATGCAGGGGATAAAGATGGCAAACATATTTTTAGGCCATCAGTTTGTGATGAAGGATCTTGGTACTCTACGATACTTTCTGGGATTGGAGTTTGCGAGGAATGCGCAGGGTCTTGTGATGACCCAAAGGAAATACATTACAGATATGTTTGTTGAGACAAGTATGATCAGGTGTCGACCCTCTACTACTCCCATGGATCCCAGTATGAAGCTATATGGAGATGATACAGAGGAAGTTGACAAAAGAAGATATAGAGAAATGGTGAGAAAACTTCTCTATATTACTATCATCAGACCTGACATTGCCTTTGCGGTTAGTCGGGTGAGTCAGTTCGTGGAACAACCCAAACACACACATATATATATATATATATATATATGGACGCTGTTTATATGATACTAAGATATCTAAAGTCATCTCTGGGTGCAGGATTGTTGTTCAGGAAAGAAACAAATCTTTCTATCTCTGCTTGTGCTGATGCGGATTATGCAGGATGTCCTAGAGACTGGAAATCTACATCAGGTTTTGCAGTGTTTGTTGGCAGTTCCTTAGTTTCTTGGAAAAGCAAGAAACATACAATAGTGGCTAGATCTAGTGCTGAATCTGAGTATATAGCCATGACACAAGCAAGTACGGAGATGATGTGGGTTCGAGCCGTATTGGCAGATCTGCGTATAGGTGTACCATTACCCACGGAGTTACAATGTGATAATCAAGCAGCATTATTTATTGCTAATAATCCCGCATTTCATGAAAGGACGAAGCATATTGAGGTAGACTGCCACTATACCAGGGATATGATTCAAAGGGGGTTGATTTCTACTTCCCAAGTTAGTTCAGGAGAGCAGACTGCATATATTTTTACTAAGCCATTGCTCAGAGGGCCGTTTCAGAAATGTTCTTTCAAGCTGAGCATGATTGACATCTATGCTCCATCTTGAGGGGGAGTGTAGAGATATTTCTAGTATTTATGTACTTATGTGTCATGCTTATTTTTTGTTGTTCCGTGTTATGTAATTTACCCATAGGCTTCCTCTATATAAGAGAGCCTAGGATTCCCTGGAATATAAAGTTCTCTCTTTCATTTCTTCCAACAAATACCACATAAAATATTATTTTTAATGCCATTAGAATAAAAAAAGTAAAAAGAATAAAATACCCAAGATATTTTATGACCCTAAACCCTGAGACCTAAGCATCTCGATGACTAGGTCGACAAGGAATAAAGTAGGGGGAGATAAGGGTCATTAACTCAATAAATATTCCATTTATTAATCGTTATTCATGCATTTTGGGGACCCATTTTATTTTTTAACTTTTTATACCTCAAATAAAGAAACTTTGTTAATGAAAGTTGTAGATAATAAAATATAGGAAAAATACAAAATTGATTTCATACAAAAATAATATGCAGAATAAAAGTTACATTTTAAATAAGATTCCAAAATCCCACCTTTCCAGACCCATATATCTTAAATAAAAACTTAAAATATATCAAAATCATCTTTAATTGTATATAACTTTTAATAAACTATTTAATGAAGGTGGTATCTTATTTTTTGGCGTTAAGGTATAAAAATCAGGTTTTGAACCCTTCTTGTATAATATAATTGAATAAAATATTTATTTTATTTATTCTTTATTATTTTTATAATATTACATTTTTATAATTTTGCAAATATTATTTATAATATGTGTACATATTAAAACTAAAATAAAACCATAAATAAGACATTAAAATAAAATAAGTATATGAAATACATAGAAAAATATACAATAACTATGTGTATATATTAAATACACCTATTTATTTAAGTGTAAGTAATACATCAAAAAAATATAATAAAAATATATTTAAGTATATAAAAATCAGTTATAATTTTATAAAATATTAAAATAAAATAATTAAATCAAATATACAAAGTAAAAATAAAATACTTAAAACATAGGTAAAATACCTGTAATGTACACTCAAAAAGTAACCTTTATTAAAACATCTCTAAAAAATAAATAAAAATCATTATAAAATAATATGAAAAATAATAAATAATTTTTATTTTATAACTTAAAATCAGTTAATTCATTTATTAATTCTTTTGTATTTCTAAATCTATTTCAGGTTGCTTTTTCCTGGTTGGTCCATGTGGACCAAGCAGATGGCTTGGAGGGTTCACTCCAATCAACTCCTTTGACCCGTCTGCAGCCTGTGTCCGAACTCGGTTTTAACCCATCTTCGCTCTTTTTTTCCAAGACGATGCGAGCATCGAATTTGTTAGATCTCTTCATGATTTTTCCACCTCGATTATCCACTTATCACGCCGGCTCGATTCCTCGAGCTTTGGATCGTTGGCACTCCAGGTTGACCTCGTTCTTTGGAGCTGTTGCACCACTCGTATAAAGATCTACCTCCTTCCAAAGTTGGAGTGTCCTTCCGCCACTTTCGACCCGAACCCTAACCCTAGATCGAACCTCGATGACAATTGTATTCTCTAGGGTTCATTCGCGGCTTGATTTGGTGTAGAATCGAACTGATCCGCTGCTCGCCGCCACCTCGCCAGAGCTCCTGCTTCTGGCTTCCCTCGATGGTGAGCTTCAACCCTTTTAGCCCTTTTCGATTCTTTAGCATAGTCTTAGCGTAGATCTCATTTTATTTCCGTTTAATGCCTGCTGGTTCCGTGTATCTTCGGCCTTGTACCCTCGCCGGAGCTTCTTGCTCCGCTGTCCAGTCTTGTCCGTTATCGACTTCCTCCGCCTCGCTCATAGCTTCCACTGTCTTCCCTTATCGCAGTCCTTCACTCCTCGCACCTTCGACCACCTGGACCTTGCTCAGATCAAGAGATCATGTCCTCCCTCTCTGCCGCTTATCGGAGGACACCGCCCGAGCCCCTCTCTACTTCCTCTCCAACACCTGAAGCGCCCTAGAGCTTCATTTTTTACCCATTAATCATCTCCTGCTGGAAAGACCAAGAAACAAGGCTTTTTCGAGCCTCATCGATCTAGGAGGAGACCCTCCAGGTCCCTCTGCTCCGCCAGGCCTCGCCGGAGCTCCTCGCTTCATTCTGAGTCCCTTCCCCGCAGCGGAACACTGTCAGCATCCTTCGGAGTACCTCAACCGTGCGGGAGAAGGTCTGAGGTCGAGGATCATGCCAATTGAAGCTCATCCAACTCTTGTTCTTCACGAGTTCATCCAGAGGAGTCTGGGCCGTCCGATCGCGCCCCGTCCTCCAGGCATACAACATCCATTGGATCCAACCGCCTCTTCATCGTCAGATCATCCTCGATGATCTAATCCAGACCGTCCAACGGTGAACCGGCATTGCGTGATGGGAGCGCAACACGTGGCAAGTAATTGCAGATCCACCATCCGTTCCTGCCTTAGTATCGAGTATTTTGCGATTCACACCCAACCTTTTTGTATATTTATTAATTAGCCCAAAAACTTTCCTCTGCGGCAACAATATTTGCAAAAAGACTCCTGTGTTTTTTTTTTGCATTCTAGTCCAGTCCCCATCACCTCACTTGTCGTCCCTCGTGAGGTGGCGATTTTGCAACTGTGCCCTTGCGTTTATTTGTATTTTATCTTGGCCCTGCAAATTTTAAATTATGTTATATATTTTTAGAAAAATTGCAGCGAGACCCCTAAATTTTATTTTAATTGCATTTATACCCATGGCCTTGTATTTTTATGTGCTTATCTTATTTATTTAAATTAGCATTTATACTTAGAAAAATCTCAAAAAATTAGCATAAGGCTCCTGCTGCATTGTACTTACATATTGTCCATTTATTTTGCATTTTTTGGTCTCTTTAATATTTATTAAAAATAAAAAATAGCTTAAATATTACCTATAAAATTGCAAAAAAATATAAAATAGTTTTGAAAAATTCCAAAAAAAATAGTTTTCATATTTATTTATGTATTTTGCAACTTCAGAACAAAAATCCATATAAATCACTAAAGAAAATTCCTAAAAATTAAAAAGTCTAAAAAACCCTTATCAAAATCTACAAAATTCCTTAAAATCCAAAAATTATGTTTTCTAATTTATAATTTTCTCTATATTATTATTGGTAAGTTAAAATTAATTTGGAGAAATTTTGATATTGTTTGCTATTTTTCTTCTTCATTTTTGTTTGGTTTATTTAATTAAATCCTGATTTAGGATATTTTTGTGACTTTAAAATTATAGAAAATTTAGCAAAAAACTTTAAAAAATCATAAAAACAGTAAAAATATCTAAAAACTAAAAATATTTTATTTTCTTGATGTTGACTTTTTTTCTTAGTATTTTTACTAATATTAGCCTATATTGTATATATAGCCTTATGTATTATTATAAATCTTTATAAAAAGAAAAAGCACATAAAAATAAAGAAAAGAAAATATAAAAATATAAAATAAAAAACAAAATACAAAAATATAAAACAAAAAATAGAATAAAAATAAAAACCCACAAAAATTGATTTTTAGCTAAGTGTTTAATAGATACAATGTGCTTTGATTTTTTTTATCTTGCCTGCTCTACTCCATTGCTTCTTGTGTTTGACCCCTACTTGCTTGTCACTTTACATTTTTAGTAGGGTATAATAAATTTTAACTCTTGCTCTTAGTTGCTTAATTATCTGTGGGGGTTAATTGTTGAAACTGCTGGCGGATTTGAGTAGTCGCCTAGGCGACAAGTGAAGCTGAATTGTTAGCTCATTTTAGCGATCCCATTTTCCCGCTTTTCAATAGGTTTATATTTTTAGATTTTTATGATTATATAGTTGTGTTTAATGTAGGCTTACTTCCAACTTTCGACGAGTAACATATTTCTTCAACATATTAATGTGGTAAGTATTCTTACTATTGTATTAGTATATTATGCATTTTGAGTTTATGAGAGTATGTTATTTGTTAGTTGACTTTATGTATTCTACTTGACTAAACTTCCTACTGCATGCATTACTGCTGCATATCGGCATTTGTAATGATTATTATGGCAATACTACCACAAACTTATATTTGGACCTCTACTTTAGCAAATACCTATGTATTTCTATCTCATTTATTGATCGAAACACACTGGAAGCCTTAATTTCAAAAAATTCTAATTTTCATGTGCATTTCCTCATTTCTGGTCCACTTGGGAGAAATATTGACGACTTGTCGGGGATATTTCACTTCCAATCTGGTGAAATTTCAACGACTTTCCTGAGGTATGGATTGAGTGGATAAAGTGTTATATAACAATGTCTTCATATTTGGTTCTAGTGAATGAGAGACCAGTTAGTGGTTTCTTCCAACTGCATAAAGGCATTTGACATGGTTCCTCTTCCTATGCAACTTTTATGTGATAATCAAGCCGCACTATTTATTGCCAATAATCCTCCTTTTCATGAACGGACGAAGCATAAAGAGGTGGATTGTCATTTGTCATTACACTAGAGACATGATCCAGAAAGGTCTCATATGTACCTCTCATGTTTCCACAAGAGATCAGACAACTGACATCTTCACCAAGGCCCTAGTTAGAGGTCCATTTCAGAGGTGTTGCTCCAAGCTGAGCATGATAGATATATATGCTCCAGCTTGAGAGGGAGTGTTGAGATAAATATATCTCATGGTTTATTTTATGTTTTATGTTTTCTTTATGTACTTATCATGTAATTAACCCAAGGGCTTTTCTCCTATATAAGAGAGCCCTCGATCTATTCTATTGGCATGATTCATTTTTCTCCCAACACTTGAATCTGTAGAAAGTCCTTAGCCTCAACTCCTCCCCGGTTGTACAAAGCAATGGGGTGTGATCCAAATGCGAGCATGGTAGGGCCCATGACCTGGCCAAGGCATTGAGCTGCACTGCCTCAGTAGACACCTGAAACTGGTCGATGTGAGACCTCGATCCGGAGTACCTCCAAGTGTATAAGCATCGTTCCGCATCCAGAATCAACAAGCCAAACACATTAATAAAATCTAAAAGGGCCTCCGAGCTCGCAGTAACTGTCCCGCATGTACGGTCTATCTTATTGACGGAGGATTACATTGAAATCCCCATCTAATATCCATGCAACCATTGGGTATTTTCTTCTAACAAGTTGAGAGTCCTTTAGCAACTCCATGGGGTTGGCCCCATTGGGCGAGCTATAAAATTTGTGATCACTATTTTGGAACCATCAGATCTTCTTTGGAGCAATATCGATAGCGAATGCGTACCTCTCGTCTCCTCCCCTTTTAATGTGAATTTGTCACTGTTCCTGCCTAATACAATGCCTCATGATGCCCCAATCGAACAAAATGCCTGAAATTCAGCAAATCTTGCGTCACCAATAAAGTTCCAAATTCCGTTCATATCCTGGGAGATCGTGGTTACCTGAAGTTGTATGATATCAGTCTTAGCTTCCGCGCTCATGTCCCACATGACCATCTTTCATGGCCTCAAATTTCAGCGAAATTCGGTCGAATTTCTGTCGAATATCGATATCCAGTCGAAATCGAAATCGATCGAAATGATCGAAATGACCGAAATATGGGGGTCATAGTACAAAAAATGACGGAAATGACCGAAATTCCGGTCGAAATTCCACCGAAATTCTGTTTTGGTCGATACCGAAATGGTGACCGAAACCGATATTTAAGGCCTTGCCATCTTTTTCTCTGGCCTTCCTAGGACTCTGACATTCCATGTCAGAATATTCATTTAGAGATGGTCTTAACTTATCGAGGGGGAATCACCCCTAGACAGTCCATTAGACCATTGTCAATCTCATCTGTCTCTGCCACGACTTTGTCTCCTTCGAGTTGATCCTGATGTTGTATATTTATTTTGCCAAGTCAACCAACCTCAAAGGCTTAGCCCATCCCTCCTAGCTTGGAATTCGCTACAGGTCTCTTTGATCTATGGTAGATTTATGACGAGAACATGTTCATGGCTTATGAAATTATAGCTGTTTGGAAAGACAGAAATGTTAGAGGTATGATTTGGAAGGAATATTTCTCAAAGGTGTTTGATTTTGTGCACTGGAACTTCTTCTAGGTATCACGTAAGAAGCAAGGCATTCAGGAGGTTTAGATTAAGCGGATGAAGGGATGCATTACCACAACAAACTACACGAATTTGGTGAAAGATGCCTTGTGTGTGTTGGGGGGGGGGGGAGTTTTGCCACAACACATAGTCAGAAAAGGTTGCCCTCTTGCTTTGCTTCTTTTCCTGCTAAGGGGATTTCGATGGTGCTCATGTCTTTGGAGATTTCTCTAATCTTTAGATCAACCATGCGAAGTTGGATGCTATTCCTTCTTTCTTTAGAGGAGGTTGACACTTGTAATCATGTGCTCACTACCCCTTAGACTACCCTTTCAATCATTGGGTTGCTGTTTGGGTGTGGATGATTGAGATAGATTGACTGGATGCCCTTGGTAGAGTAACTTGAGAGAAAGCTAGCTAGTTGGAAGGTGCCTTGGAGGGTCGATTTCCTCTAGGCAGTTCTTTTAGTTATTCTAATTTTCTATCTTGGTACATGATTACTGCCTAAATGGGTTCTATCGACACTGGAGTGGCTGATGCGGGAAATTCTTTTGGGGATTCTCGAATAGGATTCTTGGGCATTCCACTCGTTGATTAGGAGATGATAACGATCTTGATATGTTGAGGCTTAGAGATATGAATAAGTTGCTCCTAACATGTGTATTCTGCGGATTTGGGGAGATAACAAAGACATCCTTAGTTGCTTGATCAAACGAGTCTGTAATGTCTCTTGCAACATGATAGATGAGATGAGTCCTATTTGTCCAGCTTCTTGTTTTTGGAAGGGTATTGGCAGTGTTCTTCTTGATGTACCTTACAACCAATGGTTTATGATGGGCAATCGTTCAGATTTTGGAAGAATAACCGTGTTGTTTGCAATCGCTTCCACACATATTTGCTTTGGCTGATGATCGGGATTTAAGTGTGACTGAGACATGGTCGGATGCAAGGATGCAAAAATCGGTTCAGGCGGCCGTTTAAAAGGCCGTTTAAACTCATTCGGTCCTCGACCGACTGTATAACCTTTAATCGGCTATGTAAACGGTCAGACCGTTTAAACGGGTGTAATCGGCCGTTTACACGCCGTTTAAGCGGCCGCGTTTTGCATCAAGGTAACATAAACCCTATGTTGATTATGCTATCTACTTTGACATGTCACATTTGGATGAAGAAGTCATTGAAATTGACAATATCTGATCAAAATTGTGGTTATGTGATTATATTTTTAAAGTTCATTTATACTTTTTTATTAAATATATATATGTAATATTTTTTATTAATTTAAAAATGTAAAACCGCATAGACCGTTTAATTTCCGTTTAAACTCCCGCATACCGTTTAAACAGTAATCAGTGATCCTACCGACTGTATACCGCATACCGTTTTTTGCAACCTTGGTCGGATGAGACACAATCTCACACCTTTATGTCTACGCTCTTTGAACAACATCTGCATGAGTTTTGTCTGTGATGAAGTACCTTTACTCAATGAACAACCTGTCTGAATTGTTCAACAATTGGATCTAAGGAAACCGACCTTTCTCAGTTAAGAAAGCTTATAGGAACTCTTCTTTATTCGTTTGATTGTTTTAAATCCATGGGATAGAGTTAGAGACAACAAATGGGTCTGAGCTATGAAAATCTTCTCCTAATAAAAATCTTCCATTGCTTAGTCAGAAGGGAGAGGATATTGATGAAAGATCACCTAGCTAGGCTGTTAAACACAACTGATGTGGTCTGCTCTTTTTGTGCGAGGATGAATGAGGGTATGAATTACCTCTTTGTAGTTTGTGAGTTGACTGAGGTTCATAGAATGGGTGGCCACTATGGGCAAAGTTGAAGTTTTGTACTTTAAAGCTAGACCCCACATAAATCGTACTAGGAAGCAACTGTGATTTGGGCTATTTGGCTTGCAAGAAATGTGCCAGTCTTTCATATTAAGATGTTCCATATACTAGAGCATGCCAAAACCCTTTTGAGGCATGATCTTTATAAATGTTTTATAAAATTCTTATATAAGCAATGTAGTGGGGGCACGACTATTTACATGCAAACCCTTTTTACAATAAATTTTAAAATCAAAATATTGGACGAAAATAAGAAGAGGATGATGTTTCCTACGCAAATCGAATCTCACAAGACAAGCAAGGCCAAAAAATAGTGATGAAACACATCGAGTTCACCTATGAAGCATCCATAGCTGCATAGACTCTCTATCAGCAGCATGTGAAATGTGGAAATAGGAGAAATCACGCCTCTGCAAAGGCATCTCCATGTTCAGGCGACATAACTAACCACATGATATATTGTCGATATCGAGCGAGATATTGGAAAAAAATTCAAGAGAAGTATCAATTCTCAGTCAGATAACAAGCGGAATTTTAGTTCTTTGTCCTAGCTTCTCAAAGAGACTCAGAAAGAGGTAACATGGTAGTTTGACAAAGACAATGAGTGCTATGGTGCGAATGCTATGGCCGACTTGCAAGAAAAAAGCTGTCCCTCCACACGGTTTTCGAAAGGGTTTCGTAATCAACCTCCAACTCCTGTGGAAGTCCTTGCAATTCAGTTTATCTCCCTAACACCTACTATACATTAAGATTATGAAAATTTAGATAAAAACTATTATATTATCAAAAAAAGCGTCAACTGATATATAGTTGCGGGGTTAATTTAGGCCTTTTACTCTAGGTTAATTTCCCTAAACGAATCACATTTATTTTCAAAACTTCATATTTAGTCAACCCAGACTTGCACATTTAGATGTTACTACCATACTATCAAAAAGATTAACTTTCAAAGGGATTTATTCATCGGTGGGCCCTTTAGATGAAACCTCAACTATTCTCCGACCTGGGATTGTTGGTGAGGAACATTATGAAACTGCGCAAAGAGTTAAGCAAACTTCACAGCCTTTCTTACTAACTAGAAAGACTGTCCTTCAGGACATTCTAGCGATTGGATGAATTTTTCAAAAAGAAGTCGTTGACTATCCGGAGGAGATCGACGAAGTGGGATTCTCCACTTTCTTCTTATCTCGGGAGAAAGCCACTATCATCCGTGGTCAAGCCACAAGATCAACGGGAGTGGTTGTCGAGGGTCAAGTATGGTAGCGAGAAGCTCGACAGTGACAAGGGAGTAGTGACCAAGGGAGAAGCCACAATCAATCACAAGGGAGAATCCACGACTGGTCTTAGGAGAAGCTAAGACTGGAAAGAGAGATGCAAGTAGTCTCGGCTCGACTTATGTGATGCAAAGAGGAAGGCTTCCTCGCTTGTCTACGAGGACAACTGTCGAAAGCAACCGAAGGGGGAGTACTCGATCTCTACAAATGAACGATGACTTGGGGAAAGATATAAAGTCACATTGCCAACTAGTAATAATAAAATTCAACCACTACGTCTAAGCTTCCACAACAATGCGGGCTAGTTTAGTGGGCCTTCACCAGCTAAGCATAATGGTCTTCCCTCCCCCCTTCCTTGATCACTATGCTTCTCACTCCCTTCGCCAACCAGTAATATCAATGGCGATGTCATCGAAATTTCACGAAAATTTACCCATGATATCCCATCAATTTGAAGTTGGACATGGGCTTTTGGAGTTCGCAAGGAGGGATTTCTCATGATTGCATTTATTCTTTGAAGTAGTTAATATCTCTTTGCTTTGGATATAGAAGAATTATTTCTGTACATACTTGTTGGCTTTTTAAGTGTACTTATTATGTGATGGCCATCACATTCTAATATGTTTTGATGCTGAGTCCATGTAATTGATTGAGTTTGCCATCTTTTTCAGTGGTTTGGCTTTCATGTTGTATTACCAGAAGTGCAAAACTGCTGTAGATATCTACTTTGAGCTGTTTCTCCATGTTGGTTTTTATCAATGCTTCATGTAAAAAACTGAAGTTGTTTGTTCATGTAAAATTCTGAAGATTCTGTATCTTTTCTACATGTCTAGGTATGCCAGGCTGCTAGTGACTTTTAAAGCGATCTCAACATCAGCCAAAGAAAAAGTAGTATAAATTTCATCTTTTTGCTGGACTTCAGCCTCACAGCAAGCTTACCTTGCTCCTTTAGATATCTAATTCGGCATATACCTATGTCTTTCATGTAGTTTTATGTTCATTTTTATGATTGCTAATATGCCCTCCATAACTTGTACGTACCAATTTGCATCATATCGTTATTGAAATGTAACTGTTTAATCTTCATGATAACATGCTGAAAATTTGGAGGGTGTTGAAAATAAAGAACATGGAATTGAATCGATAATCTGAACAAGAAATTAAAACATAAAAGTGGAACTTTACGTGGATCCCTAGCGGGATGAAACCACAGGAGAAGGCCTCTAAAGGTTGGATATTCTATTGAAATCTGTCAGTGGACTGGGGGTTTGTGGCTACATATATAGTCCCACAGGCAGGCCAGAGTTCCACATATAGACGAGGTGAGACTATACATAAGAGGGGGTAATTGGATCTTGGAGAGATCCAATTACCCATCTATTACATTCTGTAACACTCCCCCTCAATCTGGATATGAGAAAGCTTTAGCTTGCAACAAAAGAAAATACACAACACATCTTCACTCGATACATCTGAGAAAGACATGAGGAGACCTGCTCAGAGTAATCGCTTATGGTAGAAGACCTTGCATGAAGATGTTCTACGATGATCATGACGTACCTGTAGTAGAGTCACTGCGACGACCATGTCATGCTTGGAGTATGCTGCTAGATGAAATCCAGCGCAGAGATTAGTTGCACAATAGAATGTGCAGAAGTTTTCGATGCGCGGTGAAACTGACCTGTATGTAGTAGTAGTTTGGAGTGTCGGTTCGTCATGCTATGGATGGGTTGTAGAAGTTCGAGACGATCCGGAAGAAGTCCATGTTGATGTCAGAGATAAACACCTGATGATTGGGATAGGCACCCAATGCATTAGTTGTCCTTCTGATGTCGGGCATAAACACCCGATGGTCAGGTATAGGCACCCACTCACTTTTGTTGAGGACCCATGAGTTAATGTTGACAGGCTTTATAAAAATCATGTAGATACATCCGAAGAAGAAGAATGTGCCTTGCTCTCACTCCCTTTCTTCCATACTTGCCGGAGAAAAAACATGGATGATCAAGTTGGGAGAAACAATGAAGAACATACATTTTTCTCTCCTTTTTGTGTGAAGTAAGCTGTTCTCTCTTTTTTGGCTTTCTTCTCTTTTCATACGACTTCCTTTTTTTGTACAATATTTTTTCCTCTTTTTTTCAATTGGCCTCTTGCTTCTTTTCTGACCCCCTTGTTTTTTTTCTTCATAATCAGCAGTGGCCCCAACTGGGCCCAAACATTCACTCTCTTGTTTTTTTTGAATAGAGCCCAATGGGGCCTGAAAGTGCCATCACATTTTGGTTTGCATTGCCCACCCAAAAAATTGGCTAGTAGCGTAAATGGGGGCTCCTACTCCTTCGCTTCTAGGGTTCCCCATGAGGGGAGAACCCTGCAACGCTACTCGTGAGACCGTGGAGGTGGTGGCGCTCCATCTCAATTCCAGGGAGGAGGAAGGGTCGAAGCATGAACGCGATTGCGAGGAGGGGGTGCTGTATTACATGTCGTGAGGGGGCATCTCTTGGAGAGACTGCCACCGCTTGGGATGCATCTCTGGAGATGGTGATGCATGTGGAAGTTCAACGCCGCCTGGAGATGGTTGGAGGCTACGTACGATCTGGAGATCTTGCTGGAGGAGATGGGTGCCATGCCATTGGGTTCAGAGGAGAGAGATCACTCGTAGAAAGCGGAAGCACCTGACGTTGTGCTCTGAGGGCATCATTAGGTGAAGAGGGATTCCAACAAGGTGCTTCTGTTGTCTGGTCGTGATCGACATCACCTGGAACTGATGGTGGTGGTAGGTATTCAGTCAACTAGGGTCTTCTTTGAACTGTTCTTCTATGGAGGCTGACACCATCTCTTCTGCAGAGGCTATCCCTATTTAGGGTTCTAGAAGGATGTGGAACCTTAGTTGCAACGATACTTGGAGATGACCTGGATGGTGGCGTGCCAGAGGTGCATATCTAGGCAGAGGTAGACCGCATGCATAGGAGATGTGTGTCATGCGGTGATCCGTGTGCCTGAGGACTACTGGGTTTGATAATGAACTCTGCTTTTCCTTTAAAATAATATCATAGTTGATACCTCTGATGTTGGAGAGCCTGGACATGCTTTGGGATCAACCAAAGAAAGTGATGAATCGGCCGTATCAATCGTGCACTAAGAATTGGGGTTTCAGAAGTCCTAGAACCTTCTTGACTTTCAAACTTTGAATCGATGAACAAAATAATCCTTAAAAATACAATCAAAATTGAAACTTGAATCAAACCATAGAATTGAACTACTGTGATACCATGTTGAAAATAAAGAACACAGAGGCGAATCGATAATCATAGTAAGAAATCAAAACATAAAAGTGGATGCTCAGGATTTTATGTGGAACCCTATTATGTGAGCATGATGATACCACGGGCGAAAGCCTCCAAGGCTAGATATTCTATCGAAATCTCTCAATGGATACATGGGTTTTGGGGCTACATATACAGCCTCATAGACAGATTGGGGGCCCGCAGATAAACTGTTAAGCAGAAGTCCATCTTTTACCCACCCATACACTTCTGGGGGACGAATGGGCGACACGAAGAAACCAGGTCACGCGGCATGGCGTGCGAACCGGAGAAGTCCTCGAGAAGAAGGTTTGGGCCGGCGTCCTGAGATCCAAGGAGGGGGTAGGTAGTGGGGGTTGTTAGACGGTGGTTTCTCATCGGAGGGACGGTCCGAGGTGTTTCATGTGTGGCCATCTTGGTCACCGGGCGTCCTTCTATGGTTCTACCCTACACCTTTGAGGTGCTTCTCCTGCGACGCAACAGGACACAAGCGGGGTTCTTGTGTGGGCATCCTGCCCGTTTGTGCGCAAGTGTGTTCATGTGCTGGCCCGAGAAATGGTGTTTGTTTGGACTTCCCGTTCATCCCGACGACCTTGTTGCGGGATGGTCTTTCATATGCAAATGTGGTGAGGGGGACACAACCTTCCTCTTGTGCAGAGCGGGTTCTTATTGGTTCGATGCGGAAGATACCGAATGCGTTGATTGGAGTTAAAGAGGAGGTTCGGGGTATTCTAGGAGACATGTTCACAGGTGATGTCGTGCTTCTACGGGAAGGAATGTGCTGCATAAAGGGGCTCTCTCTCCATCTCAAGAGGATTTGCTTCTTGGTCGGAGGGTTCAAGAGTGGTGGCTTGGAGAAGGTTGCGCTTCGTCGATGGAGAAGGGCCGACAAGGTCTCTCAAGGTGGTGCGTGTTACGGGAGTCCCTTTCCTCTCCCGTTCGGTGTTGGTTCTAGTTGGCGCACTCTTGGAGTTCGGGAGGGTCATCTGAATCCTCTCTGATGGTACCTGACCTGGCTCTGACCCTCTGACCACCATTGTTCTGATGGAGTCTTTCGTTGAGTCGGAGATGTCTGCCTCGTGTAGGCTCTCGGTCGGGAGGGCGGTTTTCCGCCTCTCGGTTGCTTTTCTGAGTCCTCCGCTGCTGCCTCTGTCTGCTACGGTGAAGGTTACACCCTCCTCATCGTCGGCGGCTTCCGCCATCTTGGGTAACGAAATGATAAGGGAAGGCAAAACCTATGGAATTTGAAGGGTCGTTTTTGGAAGGGGCGAGTGGCCAGGACATTCCCGAAGACCTATGCTTCGGCTTCCGAGGAGTTGTAGCCAGCTCTAATTGCAACCAGTTGTGATCTGCGCCTGCTTAACAATGCGTCTAAAGATCCAGGACCAATTACTGGGATGGATCTCATCCGGTTATGTGGATTCGGGAACGGGTTTAGGGCCTTCTCGGTCCCCTCAGTTTTTCCTGGCCTGGTTTCGGGGGCCATGTGGTCAGCGCCTGGAGACTTGATTTCACTATGCTAACTGGTGGTGCCTCGCTCTCTGCACCCTTTCAAGAGCTCGCCTTTTTCCCTAGGGCCTGTGGCTCGGTGGTCACCTTCACGGGAATGGCATGGAAGACTCAAGGACCCTCGTTTGGTCGTGCAATGTTAGACTCTCTAGAGTTTAGCTTTCCTGCGGGCAGTGGCTCCCGAACCCCGGGTTCGGTGGCCGTTTCATCTTTTCTTGGACCCAGCTCCACGCCTTGTGGGTCAGTGAACCCCTCCCCGTCCGAGCCCTCGGAGGTGATCGACACCTCGCTTTCCCTGGTAATAGGAGGTGAACCTGTGGACTCGGGTTCTTCGATACCCGTGGGAGAATTACCATCCACCTCTATTTTTGGCGCAATGAGGCGATGTGCCAAGAGATACAGGAGCCGGCGATGTGCTATTGGGATTTCTACCAGTCGCTCACCTGTGTCAGACCTCAAAGCCTTGATTGCGGCTGCGACAGGGGCACTTTGTACCTCAGGATCTGTAACAGGTCTCCAATAAAGGTTCTTACTCAGAATGTAAGAGGGCTGGGGACCTAGAAAAGAGAAAAGTTATGGGCTCCAGATTTAATGATTGGGTCTGCGATATGGTCCTTCTCCAAGAAATGAAACTCTGCTCGTGCTCTGTCCAGACTTGGCGCTCCCTTTGAGCTAACTCTCTATTGAGTTTTAAAATGGTTGATGCAATCGGGTCTGCTGGTAGCCTATTAATGACGTGGAGGGATTCTGCTTTCTCTCTTGTTTCTGAACTATGAGGAACTCATACTCTGTCAGTGGTCTTGGAGAGTACTTTCTGCGGCGTGGTGATTGTCTTCACCATGGCCTCAAATTTCAGCGAAATTCGGTCGAATTTCTGTCGAATATCGATATCCAGTCGAAATCGAAATTCAGCCGAAATGACCGAAATGACCGAAATATGGGGGTCCTAGTACAAAAAATGACCGAAATGATCGAAATTCCGGTCGAAATTCCACCGAAATTCCATCGAAATTCTATTTTGGTCGATACCGAAATGGTGACCGAAATCGACATTTAGGGCCTTGGTCTTCACAAATGTATATGGGCTTAGTGTACAGAATCGTAGGGATGAGCTGTGGGAGGACCTTTGAGCTGTGAAAGTGGCTTACCCATACAATGCTTGGCTCGTAGGGGGGACTTTAATGTCACTCTTCTTTCTTCGGACCGACCTGCTTTCAGGGGGTGTCAGGACTAGGGTTCCGAAGCATTTGCTAATCTGATCGATGAGCTGCAGCTTGAGGTTCTTGATGCCTCTGACACAAGATTCACCTGGAGATGCTCAAGCTCCCAGTCTAGAATTGATCGTTTTCTCGCTTCCGCCGAGCTCTTGGAGGCTTTTCTGCTTTCTTTCCCTTCTTCTAGACCTTGAACGGGATCGGACCACACGTCGCTGGTGTGGGATGCAGCTACGACGACCCCATGCAGACGTTTCTTTCGCTTCGAACGGGCCTGGTTACAGGTGAACTCTTTCAGGGACCTTGTTTCCAACCTCTTGACTTCTTTTGTCGTATCTAGTTTGACTGCTACACGATTGTGCAAGAAGATTGCTTTACTCCGCAAGCATCTTTGCACGTTCAAGAAGGAGAGACGGGAGTCTGATCTCGCCTGCAGGACTGCGGCGGAGGCAGATCTGGCACAACTTGATGGGTTAGAGGATGACAGGGAGCTGACGGCTGCTGAATGTGAGCAAAGGGTGGTGGCTCAGAGGATTATCCTTGCGGAGGATAGAAAAAAGGTGACTGAATGGAGGCAGAAGTCCAGGGTGAAATGGCTGAAGGAGGGGGACGCGAACACGGCTTTCTTCCACAAGGTGGACAGTGGAAGGCGTCGTCGTAACTTTATTCGCTCACTGGTGGTGGGCAAGGAAACATTCGTGGGGGGGAGAGAGGTGGGTGACGCAGTCAAGAACCACTTCCGCTCGTTCTACTCTAGAACCCCTGCTCAGTCCTAGAGATGGAGTGGCCTGGGCGCGAGTCGGATTTTTGACGATCATGCAGCGTACCTAGTGTAGGTTATCACTTTGGAGGAGGTCAAGGGCGCGGTTTGGAGTCTAAATGCGGATGGGTCTCCCGGACTGAACGGCTTCCCGGTCTCCTTCTATAAAGAGTTCTGGGATATTCAGGGGTTGGAGGTGCTGGAGGTGATTGAGGAATGATGCAGATGCAGTGCGGGTTTTGACAAGCTCAACAGGGCCCTCATTTTCCTCTTGCCGAAGCATCAATCGTGCGAGAGGGTGGAGGATTTCAGGCCCATCGCTTTGTCTAATGCGATCTACTTAATCGTAGCGAAGGTCTTGGCTATCAGGCTTAGCAGGGTGATGGACCACTTAATCTCTCCGCTCCAATCTGCTTTTGTTCCTGGCTGGCATATCGCTGATAGCATGGTGATGGCTACTGAAATTGTTGGGGAACCGAAGCGTACCAAGAAAAAGGGGCTGCTATGGAAGATTGATTTCTCAAAAGCTTATGCCACAATAGATTGGAAGTTCCTATGGGCTGCTTTGTCTAAACGTGGGTTTCCAGATATCTGGATTTGTTGGATGAAGAGGCGCTTAACCACATCCTCCTTCTCGGTGCTTATTAATGGTAAACCAGAGGGATGTTTCTTCACACCACAGCGTGGTATCAGACATGGGTGTCCTCTTGCTCCACTTCTCTTTGTTATAGCGACCGATGTACTGACATGTATGGTTGAACGTGTCATGACTACGGGTTATACTGTCGGTTTCTCTACTGGTGATATTACCTTTAAAAGCATTACAAGTTACGATTCGTTTCATTACTTAATAAATTAAATTACTAAAGCAAGTACTGAATGGTACTAATAATTATAAAAATAGTACTTGTCACATTCCTTTTATTACTTATTAATATAACGTTTATATAACCAACTTACTTATATAATGCATAATAATACTAATACTATTGTATTGCAATTTATTACTTGTGCAGCATAGATAATTACAAATATAATAAATTTTTTTACTAAATGCATTACAAAAATTACTTCTTATGTTATTAGTAAACTTATTTAATAAAGCGAATAAACTTCTTAAGTGGGTTGGCAGGCTTTGGGGGACTGGTGAGGACCTTTGCTGTAGGCTGCTTAGACGTATTTATGACTTGTGTCAACCGGGGCGAATGATCAACCTAAGGGGTGGCCGAGAATCGACCTTTTGGAAGGGAATTATTTCAGTCATGTTGGACGGATGACTGGACGTCATAGCCTTAAATTTCAACGAAATTCGGTCGAATTTCTGTCGAATATCGATATCCAGCCGAAATCGAAATTCGACCGAAATATGGGGGGTCCTAGTAAAAAAATGACAGAAATGACCGAAATTCCAGTCGAAATTCCACCGAAATTCTGTTTTGGTCGATACCGAAATGGTGATCGAAACTGACATTTAGGGCCTTGCTGGACGTATAATGGGATGCTATGCGACAGATTCCTTCGCCTCTTTGCTATGGCAGTGGACCGTACGACCTCTGTAGCTGACTGTTGGGATAATGGAAACTGGATGCCATCTTTTGCCGCAAACTTCTTGGACCGTCGTTTGGAGGACTTCCTCGATCTTCTGGAGGTCTTGGGCCTGCATGGCAGACCCTCTTATGGTAGGAATCACTGGGTGTGGAAGGGCAACATGTTCTCGGTGAAGAAGGCTTATGGTGCGATCTGCCGACTACCTGCTTCCATAACCAATGTAGTTATCAAGGATTGCAATCTAATATGGGAACTTAAACTGCTTGGGAATATTGGTTTTTTTCTTGTGGTTGCTGACGAGAAAACGCGTCATGACAAGGGACCGCTGTGTTAGATTATTCTCAACCATAACCAACTCTTGTCGGCTCTGCAACTCTCATGTGGAAACCATTGAGCACCTCTTTTTCACCTGCTCCCTCACCTCTCAACTTTGGTGTGCATCCGACTTGAATTGGATTAATACCTAGAGCCTGGAGTTATTATGGGAATCCCTAGTGGTCGCCAAGGATCGACAAAAGGACAAACTTTTACAACCTCTAGCACTTGTCTGGGAAATTTGGTTAGCTAGAAATGATGTAATTTTCTCTTCGCATCGGTTTTACCGCAAAAGTATTATCTCTCACTCCAGGATTATAGTCGAGTCTTGGCTTATGTAAGTACCTCTTTTCCTACATTTTAATAAATTGGGACAGACACTATAGCGTGTTACCCCCTCTTTGACTAAAAAAAGATAAGATGTTAAAAAATAAAGAATGTGGAAGCGAGATCAGAGATAGAAAATAAACATTGAATAACACTGGATTTAACGTGGAACCCTGCTCCCTAAGGGGCGAGATGAAACCATGGGAGAACGCCTCAAAGGGCTGATGTGTCTATTGACTTTCTCATCTGATACAAAAGGTCTGGCGCTTCTTGTATAGCCTCCACAGGCTCTCTAAGTCCCACCACTGGTAGATTAGGTCTAAACAATGGATGTGGTAAATGGATCATGGAGTGATCCATTTACCCATCTACATGATAAGTGACACATAGTTTAATACTCCCCCTCAAACTGGAGCATGCAATGCTCAGCTTGGACAAACATAAAGAAATCACTCAAACTCACAATACAAGATACTGCATATAATATCAACTCAACGCGCACAACTGTTGGCTGCTATGGAAGACGTTGCTTCTCATGCCGTGCATGTGAGGAGGAACAAACGGGATGGAGTGTGAGTCAAACTGAATCTTCTAGTCGGAGAGCATGTGCTCTGTACTGCGCCTATCAGAGTCACTGCAATTGAATGAGTCTCGTCGGAGTCCAAAGTCGTAGTAGAATGGAGTATGAAAAAGTCTCCTCATCGGAGAACTGGGTCTCTCCCATGCTGGCTCAGAGAATGAGATCTCTACTTTGGAGTCCCTATGAAACCACATGAAAACTCTGAGACCAAAAACAAATGATGGGGACCACAAACTGACGATCGCATACATGCACGCGTCTGAAAATAAGTCTCTCTGGAGAACTCAAAGAAAACAGGTCACTCACCGATGGAGTTCCTCGAACTTGGACTACGAACCAATCAACAAAGTATGGAACTGAACTGTAGAGTCTGAAAATTCAGCATATGGACTGGAGAATCTGAATCTGAAATCCGTTCTGTTGAACTCTACACAATACCCCCCTTTCTCCCAGACTGATCGGAAAACAACGACGTCGACCAAGTTGGGAGAAGACGAGAAAATGAGGAGAAAACTAATGAACCAAATAAGCCAACTTCATTTTTTTTGGCTTTCTTTTTCTTTCTTTTTCTTTCAAATCATTTTTTTCAAATAAACCATTCAATTTCTTTCCGGCTTTTCTTTTCCTTTTTTTCCACCTACGTTTTTTTTGTTTTTTTTGTACGCACCTTTTCTCAAAAGATATTTTTTAAGTTGAGCTCTCATCATTTTCTTTTTTTTGAACTGAGCCTTTCCTTTTTTGTCTTAACCCGTCCTCCCCCACCTTTTTTTAATTAGACCGTTCATTTTTTTGGCCTCTCTCTTCTCCCTTTTTTAATTTTCTTTTGGCTCACGGGCCCTTGCAATAGCATCAGCCTAAATTGGGCTCTATTTAGGGCTCCACTTGGGAACCCTCTTTCCGAAGGACTGCGACCCCCGATGGGGTTTTCTTCTCTTGCTATCGCCGCCCTGGAAGTTCGGTGTTGTGCCCTGCATGGATGGGCTTTCGTCTGGAGGGCCCTCGTGCGAGGGTTTTGGAGCTGCACCCCTGCCTGCGCGTTGGAGATCGGCCAAAGAGAGAGAGAGAGAGGGAGTGTATGCATCGCCTGGACTTTTGGAGAGGAGGCGACACCGCCTGGGGTAGCTTCATCGCATCGCCTGGAGCTGCGACTAGTTGGTGGGCGACACATGCCTTGGTCCCCCCCATGGATCACGGTGGCGGTGATAGCATATTGACAAAAGGAGGAGTCGTGCCTGTGCGATCAAGGTTCAGGAAAGCGATATGCGTATGCGTTCGGACAGGTCACTGAATAGCGCTTAAGCGGTATGCGGGGGCATATGCGGGGTATATGCGGTTCTACGCGGTTTCCTAATTTTTTATTAAAAAATAAATAAATATATAAAAAAATGACTACAACATAAATAAATTTACATATAATTGTGGTCCAATAGAAGATCTAAGAAAAATAACTTTCATATAGAGTTCAAAACAATCTCTATCAATCAAATATCAATACTTCAATAGAACACTTAACACACAAAATAATTGACAACAATCAACAAAATAAAAAGTTAGCGCACAAAATGCCTCTATTGTTGAATATAATGTCATTTATCTCTGTCGTTATATTTATAACTGATCATCCATTAAAAGTACCAAACTTTACATATAATATATTGCATTCATAATACCTATTAGTTGACTAAGTTAGTTTGCTAAATTATTAGTATATTATTATTTTTCTTCCTTGTGTGTTTACTCCAATCTCGCAGTATAACTACTTTGATGATGGATTTAAATGGTCATGGAATGCTTGGTTGGCATACATGCTAAAGCAAGAAAAAACATTGCATAAATAACACAATAAAAATGTGGCACAAATTTAAAAAATAAAAAAAATAAAAAATATATATATATATATATATATACGGCCGCACAGACCGCATAAGCAGCCGCATAGCCCGCATATGCGGCCCGCATAAGCGCACTGGGCGCATAATGCAGGGCTTCAGGAAAGCGGTGCGCTGAGGGCACCACATACGCATATGGGGCCGCATATGCGGCCGCACAGACCGCTTTCGTGAACACTGTGTGTGATGGGGCTCCGCGATGGAGCTTCTTCTTCTTTCTTAGACTTCGCGAGTCGTTGAATCTGGAGCTTCTCATGCCTGTACCAGTGTGATACCAAGATGGAGAAC
Organism: Ottelia alismoides; assembly: GCA_037367405.1. Taxonomy (NCBI): domain Eukaryota; kingdom Viridiplantae; phylum Streptophyta; class Magnoliopsida; order Alismatales; family Hydrocharitaceae; genus Ottelia; species Ottelia alismoides. The sequence goes on along the minus strand of JAZKJV010002213.1, from coordinate 322,239 downwards.
GGAAGGGAGGAGCGCGGTCACGAGGATGCTGCATCCTGTGTGTTCTGGAGAGGGCGGCGTCGGGGAGGAGGTGCATCATGGAACAAGAACCTTAGAAGAGGGCCTGTGAACGCATGTTTGAAAATTGGGTTTCCGAACCCAAGAACTGAATCTGCAGATCGTCAGAATGTTGGCATTGATGATGGCTACCCTGATCTTCAAAACATGGAACCCTACAGAATTAGGGTTTCAACAAAACCCTAGAACTCGAACTGATTCGAACTCAATAATCTTCAATAAATCATCAAAAACATAATTATCCTTTCAATAGAAACCCTAGAATAGAATTTCGAATCTTGAACAATGTTGGGAAAAATGAGCAAGTTGTTTATTCCATGAACCCTAGGCTCTCTTATATAGGAGAGTAGCCTATGGGTAAATTACATAAAGCATACTATGAAGAAAAACAAAATAGAGCAAAGTACAGATACTACTATTATTGTATACGTTAACACTCCCCCTCAAGATGGAGCATAGATATCAATCATGCTCAGCTTGGAAGCACACTTCTGAAATGGACCTCGTAGCAATGCCTTGGTGAATATGTCTGCAGTCTGATTCTCTGAGGTAACATGAGATGTAGCAATGAATCCTTTCTGAATCATATCACGTATGAAGTGACAATCCACCTCAATATGCTTGGTCCGCTCATGGAATGCAGGATTGTTTGCAATAAACAAAGCAGCCTGATTATCACATTCCAAGTTCATAGGAAGTGGTACATCTAAACATAGATCTGTTAGCACAGCTTTCACCCACATCATTTTTGTAGTAGCCTGGGCCATAGCCCTATATTCGGATTCAGCACTAGATCTAGCTACCACAGTTTGTTTCTTACTCCTCCATGAGACTAGGGCATCTCCAACATAGACAACATACCCTGAGGTGGACTTCCTATCCTTGGGACATCCTGCATAGTCTGCATCTGCACATGCTGAGATAGAAATCCCCTTTCCTTTCTTGAATAGCAGACCTGCACCTGGAGAAGATTTGAGATATCTAAGTATCATATGTATTGCATCCATATGCACCTGGCGTGGTTGCTCCATGAACTGGCTCACACGGCTCACTGCAAATAATATATCTGGTCTAGTGATCGTGACATACAACAGTTTGCCTACCAGTTCTCTATATCTTCTCCTGTCCACCTCCTCTGTGTTATCTTCATAAAGCTTCATGCTGGGGTCCATTGGTGTCGTAGCAGGTCGACACTCAAGCATACCTGTTTCACTCAACAAATCTGTAACATATTTCCTTTGTGACATGACTAGCCCATAGGAATTTCTGGCAAATTCAAGCCCCAGAAAGTATCTAAGGACCCCAAGATCCTTAGTGACAAACTCACTACCCAGCATTTCTTTCGCCTGCCTTATGCCCTGTTCATCATCTCCTGTAATCAAGATGTCATCAACATAAACCATAATGACAATGATACCTCTCGCTGTTTTCTGTACAAACAAGGAATGATCAGCATTGGAGCGTTTGTATCCTTGTTTCTCGAAGAGATCCGAGAGCTTCTGAAACCATGCTCTGGGGCTCTGCTTAAGGCCATAGATAGCCTTATGAGGCTGATAATGGATATTTGGCACAACTCCTCGTCGACTTCCGTAAAGCAATGGGAATATCCAAATCAGTTGTAGGCTCATCTGGCTCCTGCAACACATCCTGCTCAGATTTGTCGTCAGATCCATCAACATTAATATTCTCATTACATACCATAGGCGAGCTAGTGGACGAGTCATGACCATGAGCTGGTGGAGGAAGCTTGCGGGTATAATGGAACGGGAACGGTGAGATAGGCTGTTGTGGTGGTGGTGGTGGTGGTGGTGTTGATGATGGCATCTGAGGTGGTAGTGGTGTCATGTATATGGCATCAGGTGGTATAGGTGGAAGCTGTTTGTCTCCCGATGCTGAAAAATACATACAGATTCAAAAAATGTAACATCTGCACTGATCATATACCGCCGACGCGAAGGATCAAAACACTTGTACCCCTTTTGAGTTCTGGAGTACCCAACAAAGACACACTTGACAGCCCTAGGAGAGAGCTTGTCAGTACCCGGTGACAACTGATGGACAAACGCAACCGCCCAAACACACGAGGAGTGAGAGTGAACAGATCCTTGTCAGGATAAATAAGTGAGAACGGAATCTGTTCAATCAAGACAGACGAAGGCATACGATTAATTAGGTAACATGCAGTAAGAACTGCATCACCCCAGTAGGAATATGGAACATGACTCTGTATAAGTAGAGATCTAGTGACATCAAGAAGGTGACAGTGTTTTCTTTCAGCAATCCCATTCTGTTGAGATGTATGAGCATAAGATGTTTGGTGAATAATTCCTTTTGATGAGTAGTAATTGGCAAGAAAATTAGTGCACAATTCTAAAGCATTGTCACTTCTCACAATTTTCACAGATGTAGAAAAAACATTTTGTATTTCATTCAGAAAATGGATAATTATATTTCCGGCTTCAGATTTATTTTTCACCAGAAACACCCATGACACTCTAGAAAAATCATCCACAAATACAATATAAAATCTGCGTCCCTGATGATCAGGTACACGACTCGGACCCCAGACATCAACATGAAATAACTCAAACTTGGAGGTACTACTCCGACCAGGACGACTGGGAAAGGACGACCTGTGATGCTTTCCCAACTGACATGCCTCACACTGAACAGATGTGTGGGGAAGACTATAAGGCAATACTTGACGCAACTTCTGAAGCGGTAAATGACCAAAACACAGATGCCACAGTAAAGGAGATACTTGACCAGAAGGAGAGGATGTGGTTCCAGCAAATGGGGTCTGATTCAGGCGGTAGAGGCCTCCTTGCTCATAGCCACGACCAATCACGTTGCCCGTATGGATGTCCTGAAAAATCAAAGAAGATGGATCAAAAATTGCCCGACAATGGAGATCCTTCATAATCTGACTAATGGACAATAGATTCATTGAAAAATCAAATGCATGTAGCACATTCTTGAGCTGCATAGACGATGTCAGTCTAATCTCCCCCTGACCAGTGATGAGGGAATGTGTGCCATTTGCAATGACTACTGTCCGTCCTGGAGGGATCTGAGTGTATCCTGTAAGTAGACTCTGGTCGCCACATAGGTGATGTGTAGCGCCTGAGTCCATAATCCATGGCAATGTATCAGAACTACTACTGTGAAGTGCAAGTATACTACCTGAAGCACTGGTAGACGCGGAGGCAGAAGCAGCAACATCAGAATGACTCTCTATAGTCGGTGCTGGACCAGATGGTGGGATAATGCCCCTCAGACGGGCAACTAGATCAAATCGTTGATCCAAGGTAGCAGCAGATGGGGGCTCTATCTGCTCAGCAGCTCGTGCGGATGCAGGAAATCCATGCTTTGAATAGCATGTATCTTCATTATGTCCAACTCGGTGGCAGTAGGTGCTTGTTGGCCTAGTGCGGCCACCCCTCCCACGGGGTCCACGTCCACGGCCCTGGTAATGAGAACCACGACCTCTGGTTGCTGCCATGGCTGAAGAATTCTGACTTGCAGCAGTTGAGGGAACTGTAATCCGACTCAGTCTATGGAAGGCTTCCTCCATTGGAGGAATTGTAGAGTCGGCCAAAATCTGTGATCGTGCTGCCTCGTACTCAGGATCAAGTGCAGCTAGGAACACTCTCACCATAGTAGCATTCCTATATGTCTTCTGCTGTTCTGGCGTGGCTGTCAAAGGCATGAAAGCTATATAGCTTCTCGAACATCCCTCTCAGTGACGTATAGAGAGAATGTAGGGGGCGACCATTCTGCTTGATGGTGAAGATATCATGCTGGAGTTGCAGAATCTTTGTCTCGTTCTTTGCCTGGGAATATGTAGCCGCCAGAATGTCCCACATATCCTTCGCTGTGGGTTGATGGAGGATGTCATTGGCAATCTCAATTACCAACGTGCCAGATAGCCAAACTTTGGCGTATGCGTCATCAGCCTCCCAGGAGGCATAGGTTCCAGTCTTCTCAGCAGGCTCTGGTTCGGTAAGAATGTGCTTCTTACCCGTAGACTTCATCATACTCATGAACTGCATTCCCACAGTTCATAGTTGGTACCGTCCATCTTGACAATAGGCGCTGGACCACGGAATGCGCCAGTAAATGGGGATATCTGCCTTGCTCTCCGACATATTGAAAATGAAGACCGGAACGATTGACAAACAATGAGATTTGTCTACAACGACATAAATGGGTTTAGTTGCACGTGTAGACCTCACGCAACTAAACCCATGATGATGTTCTGGGTCTTAGGTCTGGAAACCGTGCACCCGTACAGGAGCTACAGGACTTAGGGCACTGGAAGCGCACTGGATCACTTGTGTTGGACACTTGGTGCGCTGAACACGCGCACTGGGTGCACTGGATGTGCGCACTGCTCACGCACGTAGAGGATACACGCGCACGCCCAGCCTTGCGCAGATGATGCGCAGCCGCACGTTGGAAGGTGCGCGATAAGGCGCTGGAGAGGCGCGATAAGGCGCTGGAGAAGCGCAGGTCACGCGCGATGACGCGCAAGGGGTGCGCACGCGCAGGAGGTGCACAGATCACGCGGCAACGCGCGTCGGAGATGCGCACAGCGCCGATCGAAGAACGCCTGAGATGCGCAGGAGAAGGGCGGCGATCCGAGGAGAAGGGCGGCGCTGATAGGAGGAGGAGCACCCGAGGAGAAGGGCGGCGCCGATCTGCAGAGAAGAGAGAGAGAGAGGGCCGACGGGTGTGGTGGGTAGGGTTAGGGCTTCGAGAACTCCGGTCTAGGACCGTCGCTCTGATACCATGTTGGGAAAAATGAGCAAGTTGTTTATTCCATGAACCCTAGGCTCTCTTATATAGGAGAGTAGCCTATGGGTAAATTACATAAAGCATACTATGAAGAAAAACAAAATAGAGCAAAGTACAGATACTACTATTATTGTATACGTTAACAAACAAAAACAACGAACATGAAATCTTTGAGAATCGAACCTGCTCTGATACTATATTAGAAAATAAAGAATGCGGAAGCGGAATCAGAGATAGAAAATAAACATTGAAGAAAATGGGATTTAACGTGGAACCCATCTCCCTATGTAGTGGGATGAAACCACATGAGAACGCTTGAAAGGGCTGATGTATCTATTGATTTTTGTGAACCCCCGAGGATCCGGGTACCCGTTTAATCCTCTTCTCCCCTGTATATATAGAACCCAAAAGACTCAACTTTTCACCGTTTCCTTCCCATTTCTTTCAAAGTCTCCAACGAAAGCTTTCAGCCTTCCTTCTAGCGACTGTTGTTCCCGTTAAAAAAAAACATGGCTGCTGATCGCTGAAGCCCTGAGGTTGGTTAAGTTACTGTCGTCTTCTTTCTCCTTCTGGGAATTCCAGTCAACTCCCTTCTTGGCTGCTGCTGCTACCAATTTCAGATCTCAAATCCTCCATTTTTTTGAGCTCTCTCAAAGGTACACCCTCTTCTATTGCTGCCATGCATGTACACCATTTCTCTTTCTATTTACCCAACGAGAGAGTTTTCCCTAAAACCCTTCTTTTCTCTAATTGTTTCCATTCCTCCCCTTCAATTCACGGCTGAAGGTCCACAGCAACTCCTGTTGCTTCAAGAAGAAATCTGCGGCTCTGTACTGCTACATCTTGCTCCAGATTTCAGCCCTTCATACTTGTGATTCCCAATTTGGAAATCTTTCAAGAGGTACCTCCTTCCTCATCCCTTGCTGCCATGCGTGTATATTAAACTTGATTTTTTGTACATGTACAATTCCCTTTCCCCCCCTTCGCTGCCAGGCATGCCTATTATTCTTGTTTTTTTGTACATCCCTACACATATATTGCTGCCATTGCATACCAAAATTTACCTTACATATAAAGTTATTGTTCATGAATCAAATCCCTAAATATGGAAATTTCAGATTTCAAGCAAATTAAACTTCCAGATCTGTTATACGTATATCTCTTATACCATTAGGTCCTGGATACCATAGAAATTTCAGATTATAAAACAAGATTAAACTTCCAGATTTGTTGTACATATAATTCTTATGCGATTAGGTCCTAGATATGAAAAAAAATGAATTTGGCTGGCCACTGTAGTGCTTAGGAAATTAGGAATTTATGAGGACCCTTTGCATTAGTACGTTCAGTACACATGTATTCAGGATGAGTTACAAACTTATAAGAGCCAACAGTGGGGAGCATATGCTTTGACTTAAACAAAGTGTTGTTGAAGGCCGTTTGGAACGTGAGGAACTCAATAATGTTTAAGTGTGCAAGGTGTGTAAGTATATACTATGGAGGTATCACATGCATGATGAATGTTATTACGGATGCAGTAATAATTGAGTCGAGAAGTCATAATTTTGCTTTTTGCTTTGTTTATTGTAGTTTAGAATACACTCCAAGTGGGATCATCGTTCTTTGGGTATATTTTTTTTTAGTAATGGGACATAAACATATAAGACCTAAACTTTTTAATGACTATAGTTGATCATTTAATTTTTTGACAGAATGCAGAAAATGATAGCCTAGTACTGTGAGTAAATCCATGTATATATATATGTCACATTCTTCGAATCTATAACAATATCTCTTAATGCTTGTACTGATATCAATATATAAAGAGGAAATTATCATTTGTTAGACCCAAATTTCACCTTGAGTTTCTTAAGGAAATATTAAGTGATAATCTTTTAAGCATATATCGATCCCTCAACTGTGGCAAGATTGATATAGCAGAAAACAGAAAACAGTAAGTGTTATCTGGGCATTGGATGCATTTAAGGTGCTTATTTCATCAATTGACACTGAATTCGTTAAGTAGAAAAATAGTTGTTTCCTCTCATTCCATTGTCGTACACTGGTTTTAAAAAGAACACCGATATACTTATGGTCTTGGGTGAGATATCAGTAAACGAATCCTATTTGATAAATAGAAAATGGGTAAGATTACTGAAGCAGAAGATACTAGAATTCTTTTTGTAATTTATCGTGTATCTTCTTCAAATGGTTCTAGGTGATAATGATGTTGGAAATTTTGAGGAGATAGTTTGGAGAATTATTAGCTGGATCTGTAAGAATCTTCCTAGACTGTATTATTCAGATTTCGGTATCCTTGAGATTACTCACATTAGTTTTGTCTCGTTAAATTTGGTTGCCACGCTTCGTGAAAACATGAAGCTCACTACAAAATAGAGCAAGAAGGCTTTGATATATGGGGACAAACAAGGGATATAAGTCAAGGTTTCAGGGATTCATATCAAGAAATGTTACTCATTGATCAAAAAAAAAAAGAATCAACAAAACCTTCCAATCTGTGATGACTTTTAATTTGTGCCGGTCACGGTGACTCCTACATCTGACTGTGCGAGGGCGCGGTGACCCTCAACTGGGCGGAGGAAAGGAAGCCCAGTTAGGGCAGCGGCCGCCAAGTGCGCGGGTCTAGGATCCCAGTCCTCTTTCGATTTTTACGCGAGCTCGCAGTGTTTTTACGCCTCGTTGGGATCCAGACTTTAGACCAGTTCCGCTGACCCTGTTTTAGGATACCCAGGCGGGGGATCCTTGGTTTTCAGTTTTACGTACGAGCTCGGTTGCCCGTTACCGGTCGGGCTGTTTTTCTAGAGCGACTTTTCCGGGAAGTCCCTCTCACCCGTCTCAGTGGCGTAGTTTGGGAGTAGACCTATCCCTCTATTGGACCGTCCTTCCAATTAGGGGGCGAGACGGAAGAGCCCTTTTGTTGGCTTCTTCACCGCTTGAGTTTTTCTTTCGCCAACAGACTTGGCGATTCTACATCCAGATCATCCATATCTACATCTATATCTACATCATCGAGAGTTACATTAGAAAGAAAGTTATAGTCAAGGTTTGGAGGAAATCACAATTAAAATTGAGATGATTAGAAGTGACTATAATCAGTTTTGAAATCCCTATAAAGATCACAGTTAAGTTAAGTAAATGGAAGTGACTATAATCTAAATTCGAAATCTTAATAAGCTAGTGGACGTGTTGGGAACTTAGTTAGGATGCATTATACAACACCGCATGCCTACGGAGGCACCCCAACCCTAAGACTTTTCCCAAGTCTTAGAGTCATAGTGTGAGGTTTCACACGAACCAAGACCACAGACTATCCACTAGACTTAAGAATTTAATAAATCATTATATCTTCTCATCTCATCTTTTCCATCATCAAAATCCACAAATATGATCTCTAAGTAATATGAGAATGAAATATACTTACCATGATCAATTAGTTATAAAATAAATATGCTTATGTGGGAAATGTTGGGTTAATGGCTAATCATGAGAGGTACTTACTAGAAATTGGAAACCTTTTACATTTGCAAGTAGAATTAAGCTTTAATTTGAGTTGTTCTTGCCTTTCTACTTGCTTTCTTTTGTAAACAATAAAGGCCTGTTATTTTTATATAAACTTATGGGAAGTACCAGCACCCGCTGACGCCTTTTCTTCCTTGCACGCATGGCAGGCAAGGAGCCTTTGGCACAGTAGCGGGTTAATGATTTCAGGAGATAAATTTTATACCCAATGGTATGGTTTATTTTGTGCCAATTTTTGTTCAATTTATATGGTATTATGTTTCTTTCTCTTCAGTCAGATTTTTGGGATATACTGTATGTACTGTCAGATTTTGTACATGTGAAATATATGGAAGTTAATGAAATAAGATTTTGGTGACAATTGTTCTAATAACTTGTGGTTATGATTGTGAATGTCATGTGGAAAATTATCCGCGCGAAAAATTTCCCAGTGTTTCGATAAATTATGCGATCTCTAGTGAATGGAAAGCCGCGAAGGTAGTGTAAACGGGTACCCGGATCCTCGGGGGTTCACAAGTTTGGTATCAGAGCAGTGGTACCCCGATACACACATTCACAGTATTTTAATTACGATCGCATTAAGTTCTCGGATAAACGACAGCCTTCTGACTTATCGTAAGTCCGAGAAGGGAAATATGATATTCATATTCAATAACCACAGATGTCACCAATTTCATTAGTTTTCATACATTATCCCAAGAAGAGAAAAAGCATATATTATAAGTATCTTCAAATGGTACTTCTATGACTAGTTATGGTTTTCATGCAGAGCCATGGCATCCCAACCAGACAAGGAGATGACTTACCAACTAGCACACATACTGACTACTCTTATCGACCTTTCCATGTTCTATTTGATTCTGGAGCGACACACACTTTCCTTGATTCGAGGCTATTAGCTTCTTTAGGTAGAGTCGCAGAGACTCTCTCTTCTCTATATCACATTCAAGGGCCAGGTGGCCAGTTGTTTGTCATTTCTCTGATAGTTAGGCACTTGCCCGTACTGATTGACGGTCACGAGATGATTATAGATTGTCTACTTCTACAGCTTGATGAGTTCGACTTGATTTTGGGTATGAGTTGGCTATCTACTCATCATGCACTAGTTGATTATTTTAGGAAGACAGTTGTCTTTAGGATTCCAGGTTTACCCGAGTTCACCTTTGAGGGTACTATACATGACTCCACCATGGAGTACATTTCAGTGTTGCGAGTCCAACGACTTGTCGATCAGGGTTGCGATTCCTACCTTGCATTTGTGCGGGAGATATCTGATCAGGAGCCGATGGCACAAGACATCCGAGTAGTCTCAGAATACCCTAACGTGTTTCCTGATGAGCTAACATGATTATCTCCAGAGAGAGAGAGATCGAGTTCGAGATCACCTTGCTACCAGATACACAACCGATCTCAATGGCACCTTATCGTATGGCACCAGCCAAGTTGAGAGAGTTGAAGGTGCAGTTGCAGGAGTTGCTAGATTTGGGATTCGTGAGGCCGAGCACTTCACCTTGGGGTGCTCCGGTTCTATTTGTCAAGAAGAAGGATGGATCCATGAGACTGTGCGTTGATTACAAGCAGCTGAACAAGAGAACGGTGAAGAACCGTTATCCTTTGCCTCGCATCGATGATTTGTTCAATCAGCTCTAGGGATCTTCGGTGTTCTCAAAGATTGATCTTCGCTCAGGCTACCATCAGCTGAGGATTCGAGAGTCTGATATTCCGAAGACCGCTTTCAAGACTCGCTATGGACACTACGAGTTTGTGGTGATGCCGTTTGGGCTCACCAATGCACCTGCGGCTTTCATGGATATGATAAACAGGATCTTCCGTCCATACTTGGACAAGTTTGTAGTGGTATTCATAGATGATGTGCTCATCTACTCACGGAATGAATGGGATCATGCGAATGATCTACAAATTGTTTTGGACACATTGCGAGAGCACAAGCTATATGCCCAGTTGAGCAAGTATGAGTTCTGGTTATCCCAGGTCTCGTTTCTCGGGCATATCATTTCTGGAGCAGGCATTGCAGTTGATCCTGCAAAGATAGATGCAATTATGTCTTGGGAGCAGCCCAAGACTGTCACGCAGATTCGGAGCTTCCTTGGGCTAGCGGGTTATTACAGACGCTTTGTCAACAGATTTTCATGCATTGTTCGCCCTCTGACACGACTGACGCAGAAGGGAGTTCTATTCATTTGGGACGATTCTTGTGAGCAGGCCTTCAGTACACTGAAGGAGAGATTGACTACGTCACCTATTCTTGCTCTTCCTTCAGGCACTCAGGACTATGCAGTATACACAGATGCGTCTGAAGAAGGTCTAGGAGCAGTGTTAATGCAGAGAGAATAGGTGATTGCTTATGCATCACGACAGTTGAGATCGCACGAGCGGAACTACCCCACACATGACTTGGAGTTAGTGGCAGTTGTCTTCGCTCTGAAGATATGGCGCCACTATCTTTATGGGGTGAATTTCGAGATTTTCACAGATCACAAGAGTCTGAAGTATATCTTTGGAGCTGAACATGAGGCAGCGCAGATGGCTCGAGCTGCTGAAGGATTATGATTGCATGATCTTTTACCATCCCGGTAAGGGAAACATAGTGACTGATGCACTTAGCAGGAGAGCGTATGCTGATGGTACGGCAAACTGGCTATATACGTGGGATACGCTTGCCGCTTTGACCGATTGGCATCCTCAGGAGAGCGCATCCATTTCTACTATCGTGCCTCCACGATACAACAGTCTTTGGGTTCGTATTGTAGAGGGCCAGAAGACAGATCCTTGGATCCAAGATAGATACATGCGCGCCATCAAGGACGAATTTGATGACTTTGTTGTGACAGAATCTATTTTATGAAAGGCAAGCCGAGTCGTTGTACGCAATGACGAGCAGCTACGCAGAGATATTCTTGATGAGGCACACAGTTCACGGTTATCTATCCATCCAGGCAGCACGAAGATGTACCGTGACCTACGTCGACATTTCTGGTGGGATGGAATGAAGCGCGATGTGGCGCTACATGTTAGCAGATGCATGACCTGTCAGATGGTCAAGGCTGAGCACAGGAGACCGCCAGGATTATTGCAGTCTCTCCCCATTCCCGAGTGGAAGTGGGAGAGCATTTCTATGGATTTTGTCACGGGATTGCCGAAGACGCCAGGAGGCCATGATTCTATTTGGGTCGTTGTTGATAGGTTGACCAAGTCAGCCCATTTCATACATGTCAACACGACTTACACTCCATCTAGATTGGCCAAGCTCTATGTACAAGATATCATTAGACTTCATGGTATACCACGGGAGGTGGTGTCTGACAGAGATTCGAGATTCACATCTCATTATTGGCACCAGTTTATGTCAGCACTACAGACAGAGCTGAGGATGAGTTCTGCATATCATCCGCAGACAGATGGACAGAGTGAGCGCACCATTCGAAGCCCTATACGGGCGGAGATGCCTCACACCTCTAAGTTGGCGTGAGGTAGGTGATCATGCTTTATATTCCATAGATCTCCTGGAAGAGACCACGAGAGTTGTTGATCTTGTGAGACGGAGGCTTCTGACGGCACAAAGCCGCCAGAAGAGCTATGCGGATCGTCGGAGAAGAGATTTGAAATTTCAGATATACAATAAATTCCTCTTGCTCCTTTTGCAAATTGGTTAAACCTCATATTAATGACATTCCTATAAATTACAGGTGGGAGATTGGGTATTCCTCCGTGTATCTCCCATGAAGGGAATACAGAGATTCGGTGTTCGTGGCAAACTAGCACCGCGATATGTGGGTCCGTTTGAGATTCTTGCGAGAGTAGGGAAAGTGGCCTACCGAGTAGCCCTTCCTCTACATCTATCAGCGCTTTACGATGTCTTCCATATATCCAAACTGAGGAAGTAGGTGCACGACCCTCGACACGTCATCAGTTATGAGAATCTCGACGTAGAGCCAAATCTGACTTACGAGGACAAACCTGTGCAGATCATTGACTGTGCTGTGAAGAAGCTTCGCAGTAAAGAGATTCCATTGTTCAAGGTTTTGTGGCACCGTCACGGAGTCGAAGAAGCGACGGGGGAGACCGAAGCTGACATGCGGGCACGATACCCGCAGCTTTTCTGATATAATCATCAAAACAAGCTTTTGTAATTGATATATGATATATATATGGCTTGTTTTCTCTTTGAGGTTTTTATGGGTTCAAAACCCTTTGAGGTTTTTATGGCCATATAAAATCCAAACAAGAACAACTAATGACCTTGACTCGAGTCTCGAGGACGAGACTCCCTTTGAGGTTTTTATAATTGTAACATCCGGTTTTCAACCAAACCCGAAACCGACCCGATTAGGGTCCGATTAACCCAATAAAGTTATCTGACAACATTAGATGACTTAAAATGATCAATTTATCGTGAATCAAAAGTCGTTCGGACAAAATCGACCAAAAATCGGTCGCTTCGTAATGCGCGCTGCGAAAAGCCGCGACGCAAATTCGGAAATCACGAAACGAACGGAGACCGTCATGAGATCCGATTCGACGATATAAGACCAACAGAATCGACCGTTCGTCAATCGGAGGTCGTTTGATATTTTAAATTGTAAAATTTAACCTTAAACAAAAACCATATCCGAAAATTTCGGGTATTCAAAACCCGATCGAAAGTATATCAACAATATACTCAAATTGATCGTCGTCCCGATACGATCAATTCAAGATATTGTACGTCAAAATCCGAGGTCCGACGCCCGATTGCGGATGACTTTAAAATAAGAGAGAAATTGGAAAATAAAGATATATATATATATATATTTATTATTCAGATTAAAGCAGCAGCTGTTGCCGTTGAGTGTTTTTTTTCTCCACGTGGCTTTTGATTCCATTCTATGTGGCTACACCCCAAGCTCCATCTTCCTTATAAATATCACCAAGAACCTCCCCCTCTCTCTTACATATTCCAGCCGTTGGGAGCAACCTCTCCTCTCCCTCTCTCGATTCCCAATTCCATTCTCGGTTATTCTCCAAAAAGCAGCCTGAAGCTGTTGAGTTTTCTCCTGGAGCCTTCAGGCAGCCTTTGGAGCTGTTGCATGCAATCGTTTCCCTCCAATTTAGGAGATCTCCAAGGTACACTCCGATCTTCCCTCTATTGCTGTCATACATGTCGATTATAAATTTGATTTCCATTTTCCTTTCCCCCTTTTCTCCCTTTCCATTTCCCCATGTTTTATTCCCATTCTTCCTCCTAAAATCCCAGCCGAAGGGGATCTTTTTCTCCAAATTGGCTGGAAATCTGCTACTGATTCTGGACTGTTGGAGACCCAGATTTTTCAACTATTGCTTCTTTCAGCTTCAGATCAGCCCTCCCAGCTTTGCATGCAGAATTAGCTCCAAGATTTAGAAGATTATTAGGTACCTCCTTCCCCTTCTTTGCTGCCATACATGCACAATCCTCCACTTCATTCTTGCTGCCATATATGAAGTTTCTACACTTATAGAACTTTTATTGATGCTCTTTTATGGAACAATATATTGCTGAAATCTGGGTTCTGCTCATAAAATAAACTTGGAACTATAAATTTAGATCTTATTTAATTTAGCACTGCTTGCATGTCAATTTGATCCTATTAGGTACAATCCTTCTTCCTTTCTCTCTTGCTGCCACTCGTGTGCTTTTGCACAAATTAATCCCTTTTGGTTAAGGAATTGGGACTGGAATTAGGAGGAAGTCAGGAATATATGCCAAGATCAGAAACTGCAGCTTCTTTTCTCCATAGGAACTGCTACAAGCTTGAATCAAAGCAAGTTTTTGATCTCTAAATTTGAGATTTCAGATGTACATCCTTTCCCCATCTTTTGCTGCCATGCATGTTGTGTTAATCATTCTTTATAAGTGTGCTTGATTCCTTTCCTCTTGAATCAACATTAACACCTCTAATCCATGTTCTTGTTAAAATTGTAAATCCTCAATGTGCTGCCATCTATTCTTTGATTTTAAACCAATCCAGTTGTTGTCAGAATGTTTGGTTTATAAAAGTTTTATATAGAGGATCTTTAATTTTTATCCCCAAAATCCAACTTCCAGGTGATAAATCGAAAATCTGCACTAATTATGTTTCTTTCTCTTCAGTCAGATTTTTGGGATATACTGAATGTACTGTCAGACTTTGTACATGTGAAATATATGGAAGTTAATGAAATAAGATTTTGGTGACAATTGTTCTAATAATTTGTGGTTATGATTGTGAATGTCATGTGGAAAATTATCCGCGCGAAAAATTTCCCTATTTTTCTGTCACTAAATGCGATCTCATGCGAATGAATGTTGTAACGCGAAATTTGTGTAAACGGGTACCCGGATCCTCGGGGGTTCACAATTTTCTCTTCTGATACATGAGTTCTGGGGCTTCTTATATAGCCTCCACAGACTCTTCATGTCCCACCACTTGTAAATGTGAGATTAAACAATGGATGTGGTAAATGGATCTTGAGTGGTCCATTTACCCATCTCCATGATAAGTGACGCATACTCTAACATAAACGACGTGGGACTAAACATGGGAGGGGTAATTGTATCTTGGAGATATCCAATTATCCATCTATTACATTATCTAACAGAGGGCATATGACAAAGATATACTCATATGAAGTCTATGTCCATTCGTAGTTTCAATCATGCATGGTGCATGTACAAATGAGTTTTTGGCTTGCGGTTCATCTTTATCCCCTTTCTTTAGTTAGTGGATAATCGAACAGCCATCTTATTAAATGCAGTATTCTTTTGAACACTGAAACGATGATGGAAGGATTTATTTATTTTCTTATTGCCAGGAATCAAGACCAAGAAGGGATGATACCGCAGAAAGGTGCGGAGTTGCACTTCAAGATGCCAACTTGAACAAGAACCGTTATATGGATGTCTTGCCTTGTATTTGTTCTTTCACGTAGTTTCTTTTTGTTAGTAATTATCTATTTTATCATTATATTAATGCCTTCTATAATTTATTCAGTCGATAACTCACGGGTAGTTCTCAAGTCAACCAAGACGACAAAAAATGCCGCAACAGACTATATCAATGCAAGCTTTATCAAGGTGCATAGTTTATTTTTTAGCGAGAGTTATGCTGGGAGAACCGTTTTAGCATTCAATATTTCATATTATTCACATCAAGCGATGCCGGATGTGCACAAAATCAGGTTTCTACCAAGGAAGTTTCTCAGTTTATTGCTACACAAGGACCACTTCCAGAGACATTTGAAGATTTCTGGAAAATGATATACCAATATCATTGCCCTGTTATTGTGATGCTTACCCTGGTTGACCAACACAAGGTACGATCTTTTATCTAAATTACCATAGAATTCCTAAGAGAACTTTTAGATCTTGTTTGTCAGTAATAATTATGAGCATATATGAGCATTGTATTATGGTCATAGTATGCTAGATTGAGAAAGAAAATATTTGTTCAAGGTGAACACTGCCAAGTTTCTTTTGACATCTGCATTTTTGTCGCCGACTTCAGTTTATTCTAGGTGTGGGTTTTTGCATATATGCCCTTGGAAACATATATTTTTTGAAAAAGTAGCAGTTGATCACCCGAAGCCTCCATTAATCAACAAAAGCAGAAATTACAGTTATACAATAGGGACCAAGAATTAGACGAGGACTTATCATGAGATCACGCATTTTGAACATAAAAACGTGCACTATTGAAAACTTTTGCATTCCTTGCAAACCACATGGCCTACATTAAGGTGTCTTCGCAAAGTTATGATGTCACAAAAGCGTTTTGTCATATATGCATAGTTACCTTTAAAAAGTTAACGTCCATGCACAAATGTGTATTACGATTTACACCAAGATTTGTTGGAAGGCTATAATGCAACAAATTTAAACCATTGCATCAAACTTTCGAGACTTTAGTTGCTAATTATAAATCTCAAAAGCTAATGGGTATTGTTGTAATTTGTTTCTTATTTTTTTGAGAAAGTTGTATCTTTATTTTTATTAATGCGAGTAAAGGATCCAGAATTCTCTTCTACATACTTACGCCTTGGCCTATGTTATCTTTTCTCATTTCTTTTACATGGGTAAATTTTTCTAGGAATGCCATGAAGTCTCTCATTATCCTTTCCTCCTTCCTCTCTCATATCAGTCTCTCTCATCTCTTCCCGCTCACTTTCATTCTCCTCTATTCTCCGCTTCCTTTATCTCTGATCTCTTCTCGCTCAGTCCCATTCTCCTTTTCCCCTTTCCGTCTTTCTCATTTCTTCCATCTCCCTCTCATTCTATCCTTATCAATCTCTCTCTCTTTCTAATATCTCACTCTTTCTTGTTCAAACTTCCCTCTCATTTCTCCATTTCCCTCTCTTATTCAACATTTCTCTCTAATCACTTCGTCTTCACTCTTTCTAACCAACTTCTATTTCATTCTCGTCTCTCTATCGTCATTTCCCTCCCATCTACTCTCTTTCTCTCTCTTTCTTCGTTTCATTATCAAAAACATCTCTTACCTCGCTCTCCCTCAACAATGAGCTCGACGATCTTCTTGTGCGCGCTCCTATCCTAATCTCTTCTCATACACGGATAAAGATCCCACATGGGAACACATTGCCATTCTTTTTTGTTGTTGTGCCACACAACATCGTTGCTTGCTTCATCTCAAGGTCTGGTTTTGCTCTGATCGCCTGGAGCGTGACAGCGTCTATTTATCTTTCTCGAGTATTGCTGCCCCATCGAATTTCTCCTCATTTAGTCTCCGATAGTGCGTACTTACATAGGAGCTATCGTCGCACAACTGTTTGGGACCACCATTGATAGAGGTGCCATTGCATATGCCTGGAAATGTGCAATTGTCATATGTGTTTAGGGTTCCCTAACGGGGAGCCCATATTACGCTTCTCACGTGTTCTCGCTAACACCACCACCTTGTAGAGGCATTGCTATCAATATCTAATTATCGTGTTACCTTCTCTTGCTTGGAGTTATTGCATGCAGCTCGTGGATGTTAGAAACCCACTGATGGCCTTGTGCAGATGCCACGTGTCATACATTGAAACCGTCAATAAATGTTGTATCTTCTTCGATGTTAGGGTTTATGAGGCGAACCCTTCACTTTCATTCTTCAAGAAAAATTGGTGGATAATAAACAATACAACACGAAGTTTACAAACAATTTTAAATGGGCAACACTACATCAGTAGAAAATGATAAACAAATCCAAGAATGACTTGCCAACCGTTTGGGACCACCACTGATCGAGGTGCCATTGCATATGCCTGGACATGTGCAATTATCATATGTGTTTAGGGTTCCCTAACAGGAAGCCCATATTATGCTTCTCATGTGTTGTTGCTATCACCACCACCTTGTTGAGGCATTGCTATCAATATCTGATTATCGTGCTACCTTCTCTTGCTTGGAGTTATTGCATGCAACTCGTGTATGTTAGAAACCCACTAGTGGCCTTGCGCAGATGCCTCGTGTCGTACATTGAAACCGTCAATAAATGTTGTATCTTTTTCGATGTTAGGGTTTCTAAGAAGAACCCTTCACTTTCATTGTTGTCTTCAAGAAAATTGATGGATAATAAACAATACAACACTAAACAATTAATTTGGCAACACTACATCGGTAGAAAATGATAAACACATCCAAGAATGACCCGCTGTGATACCATGTGAAAATAAATAAATAGAAATGTGGAATCAAGAACAATGGAGAAAACACTCGTTTACATGGAACCCTTCTTTTCTAGGTGTGGGATGATACACGAGGGAGACACATCAAAGGGCTAGCTATTACGTTGTGTTTCTCAAGATATTATAAGGGGTGTTTGATCTTTATATTACCTGAACATTGCACAATCCCATCAATATGGAATAAACTTGAGTAGTTTAATTAGATCTTAGAGAGTTCTAGTTACCCATTTGAATCATACTCTAACCATAAGAATACCATGAAATTAAAGAGCATCCCTCATATATTTATTGAATTCTCTTTTGATTTTGTATTATTTGGGCTTTGCTTTTTGTTATTCTTGTTCTTAAAACTTTTCCAGTAGATATATTTAAGAGAGCACTGTGGTTTTAATAGAAATCAAGCAATTATCTACTCTTATTTTGGTATTAGAGTTGAGGATCTATGTGCATGGTTTATACCCCCTTGTTTGGCTATTCCTCGTCTTTCTTTCTCTACCTAATAAGGTTATGTAGAAAAAAGAAATTCTGATGGCGGTGTTTCAACAACCCACTCTAGGGATGAGATGTACAAGCCACAACATACCTTGGATCGTCATAAATGTACCTGTATTGAAGTGACCTCAAGGAGGACCGAATCCACCACTTTCAATTACAGGGAGGGTTGACCTCTAGAACCTCTTCATTTTATCACTGAGTTGTACAGGCTCGGACCTATACTAGATGAGGGTACCCAATGGGGCTAAAGGGATATTAACAGTCATTGAAAATATCGGTAAACTATCCAGTTTCAAGGTTAAGCATGTTAAGTTGACCTTTGTTCTTTTTAGGATATCTCGAGATAGGGAGAGTTTTTCCAAAATTATGGATTGTGTGGATGAAGAAATTCACCGTGACAACTTCATACTCGATTTTAGTGAATGGGCGCCCAAAGGGTGGCTTCTTTCAATCATGGAGGTGGTGTCAGGCAAGGTGGGCCCCCGACGCCTCTTTTATATGTTACTGTGGAGTATGCACTTGTTATGATGGTAGGACAAGACGTGGATGCTAGAATCTGTATAGTATATGGGGATGTGGAGCTTTCGATTTGTGTGTTATAATATGTTGACAACACGAATTTCTTTGTTGACGGTGCTAGGAATGGGTTTAAGTGGATATCAAAGGTCATCAAATTTTTTTATGAATTGTTAAATCTCAATATCAACCAAGATAAGTCGCCCTTTGTTCCTTTCAAGTTGGCGCAAGGGGACGAGATTGCTTGTGGACTACGAACACATGCCCTCCCTCATATACTTAGCTTTATTGTTAGCTAGTTGTAGATTGAGTAGGCATATTGCTCATTATAGTGAAGAAGCTTGAGGCAAAATTGGCTAGCTAGAAGAACTTGTGTCTATGGAAGGGTGGCCATCGAGTGCTTGACATGACCACATCTACCATCCATGTTTCTCTCTCTGCTCACATGCTCCTTGTTGGGTTGTGAATGCATCTAGAGTCCATTATGAGTATGAGGCATCTCTTCTGCTTTAGTTCAGAGTAGGAGATCTACAATGTCCTCTCGTTGGTTGGGTATCCATGTGTCATTCCATGAAGGAGGGTGATTTGGGGTTGTTGAGGCTCAAGGAGATGAATAAGGCTCTTAAATGAAATATACGATGAGAACCTCTCGAAGAGAATGATGACATGCTGGGTTGGTTGGTCTTTTATGAAATTACCCATGGTTTAGCTAATGATGTGGACCGAGTTTGCACCATCGTACTTTTGAGGGGGATCTACTACGTCTTGCTGGTGTGGTTCCCTTTTGGATGCCGTTGTTAGGCAATGGCTACTCTTTTCAGGTTTTGGAAGGACAATTGGCCAGAAGACTGGGATTTATGTGGCAGGTTTGCTAAGCTTTTTACTCCCGTTGACAAGTAGGAATCGAGTGCAGCTGAGTCATGACATTAGCTTGTGTTGGAAGAAATGAAAGGGAGAACTTGTTTATTCCAGAGAACCCTAGGCTCTCTTATATAGAGGAAGCCTATGGGTAAATTACATACCACGGAACAACGAAAATAAGCATGACACATAAGTACATAAATACTAGAAATATCTCTACACTCTCCCTCAAGATGGAGCATAGATGTCAATCATGCTCAGCTTAGAAGAACATTTCTGAAACGACCCTTTGAGCAATGGCTTAGTAAAAATATTTGCAGTCTGCTCTCTTGAACTAACTTGGGAAGTAGAAATCAACCCCTTTTGAATCATATCTGTAATACGCGTTTTGTACACTATGCTTTTGAATGATATCAAGTGTTATTACAAGGAAATATTGGATTGATAATGTTCACACTTTACGGATACCATAGTCAATAGATTCGCCTTTCTGCAATGATTTCATTTAAACTTGTTGTGTTTATATCAGAGACCGTCTTGTATAAAATGGACTGCAAAAAGGTTCTATGATTTGTGTAGCACATCAAAACATAGTACCACATCTAGTAATCTGGATTTTTGGTAGTACCTTATAAGTAGTAGAAGCCACTACTTGCAAAGTGCCCATAATGTTATAGACTTATACTCATTAGCCGTAATCACATCATTAAGACTAATTAAGTATGATTAGTGCTAATTACCCGTCATTAGTGATAATTAAGCGTCATTAGCAAGAGTAGGACACATGGAGTGGAAATCATGAGACACGTGTCGTTTTATAGTCAGAACAAGTGTCAAAAACTCAATAGCGCCATGTGTCAACATCCTAAGTGTAACACGTGTCATGGTGAAGCCGCTTGCTTGGGCAACAAGTTATCTCGTGTAGAAGCCAAACCACTTGCTTGGGCAGCAAGTTACCTCGTGGATAAGCCAAACCTTGCTTGAGAAACAAGTTATCTCATGGATAAATCAAACCCATTACTTGGACAACAAGTCTTCTCATGATTTATACATGTGGCATGCCATGTGTCGTCATACATGGAAGAGAGGCAACATGTGGCTTAGAGGCTCCATTACATGTTGACACATGTCACACATGTAAAGGGGGAGGGGGCCTATAAATACCCATGACCCCCCATACTCCTCACTTCATCCCACGTCCATCTCTCCACCTTAGAGCCGCAAGGCCGCCGAGGTTGCGGGAGGAGCACGAGAGGAACCGCGGCGAAGCCCTGTCAGTGATCGAGAGCGTTTTTGAAGCCGTAACGAAGTTCTGTCCGCACCAAGCCGTAGTATTCAATCTAAGACGGCTATAGAGGAGGTTTTCACTAAAGAAACGTTTTCGACCCAAGTTAGACAACAATCAGGTGAGGGATTCTCAAGCGCTATTTTAAAGCACTAGTCTTTAGCTTTTATGCATGGTTTTGAATATCAAGTATGAAATCACGTTTTCTAAAGCTTTTACGCATGAATTACAAGTACCGTACAATTGATATGAAATCAGGGCTTTAGAACGTATTTCAGAAGTCGTTTCAGGTGTTTTATCATGATAGCACGTTTTTAAGCATTTCGTTCTTTGTGGAATACGAATCGTAAGTTTCACTGCCTAGATTCAAGCTTTTTATATAAGAAATATGTTATGTGCAGTTATTATGCAATATGAATCAGATTTCATGTTCTTAATGGTTTTAGTTGTCAGAATATGCATGCTATGTCAAAAGTGTTTTATGTTCATGAATTAGCTGTTATGAGCTTGAAATAGCAAGTTTACGGTTTATTAGTGACAAGAAAAGGATCAGAATTAGAAGATAAGCACCACAGTAGCTCTTTTATACAAATCATGAACTAGCCATTAGATATGGTGATGTCATTAGATATGACCCTGAAACCGCCATTAGATATGGCAAACCATTAGATATGGTATCAAGAGGACTTTGGGTCCGCATTCTGTATACATATAGGCTTTGGGCCGTATGCAGGGTGTTTTTGGTCTTTGGGACCGTCTGCGCGTATGACTTAGCTTTGTTTCAGCGTTCATGAGTCAATAAATTAGCCACAGTGGTGATTAGTACAAACAGCTTGATAGTGATGATTATGTTTCAGTTTATCTGCCTTTGAAGTGATTTTCAGCATTTATTTGCAAATCTAGCATGTTGTTATATGTTTACTGTCATAAAGTCTCTTTTTCAAGATATTTCAAAGTTATCAGCATAAATTTTGGTATACTGCTCATATTTCAACTTTTAGTTATATGTAAAAAGCTTGAGATCCGTTCACTGGGTCTAAGCTCATAAATGGGTTTAGACTCATCCCGTTATATTATATTATATACAGATCAGCAGAATCAGGAATAGCAGGGGAAAGAACCACGGATACACTTGAAGGAGGTGTGTTTTGCTTTTCGTTGTTTTTGTTCTGTCTGTGTTATTTTGTAAGAAGTTGTAATAGATAGAACTTGTGTAATACACTTCTTGGTGTTGTGAACTTGAAATACAAAGGTTTTATGTTTTATGAGATTGCCACATGTTTACTTGAGGAAAAAAAAGAGGAAAGATCTCTGTCGCGGCACGTTCCGGTTAGCGGGACGGGTCGTGACAACTTGTGGTATCAGAGCAAAGGTTTTAGGACCTTGAGGAAGAATTATATTAGGAGTTGACCTATAAGTATTGGAAGATAATTTAGTTATTGATATTATAGTCTTGAGGATGTCTAGAATCATTATTGGAGGATTTAGGCTGAGGAAGTATCTAACTGAGGTTTTATTTTATAGGAAACAATGGCGGGAGAGCAGCCACAAGCGACCGGCCCTAGTCAGGAGAATAACAACAATAACAATGTGTATGACACGTTGACTTTCATAGCCTAAACACTAGGAGGCATGGCTGCCCATTCAGTTAAAAGACATGAATTTGAGCACCAGTTACCTTTTGAACACGTAAAGAAGCTGGGAGGAGAACCATTTGTAGGAGACACTGATCCAAAGAAGGCCAGGGAATGGTTCAAGAATATGGAGAAAATATTTGCTCTTATGGACTGTACAGATGAACAAAGTTGAAGTATACCATATTTCTTCTGAAGGATAGCGCTGATGATTGGTGGACATCGGTGAAAATGAAATATCCAAACCCATCTCACATTACATGGGAAATCTTTGAGAAAGAGTTCAATGAAAAATATTACCCAAGGGTTTATCAGGAGGAGAAACGTAGGGAATTTCTATTCCTTACTCAGGGGAGCAATATGTTTGATGAATATGAGAAGAAATTCACCGAACTTTCAAAGTTTACTGCTTCTCTGGTTGCAACAGAAGAAGAAAAATGTAGACGTCTAGAAGATGGTACGCATATTGATTTAAAGGAAATGGTTTCAGCCACGGGATATACTGATTATGCAAAATTAGTGGAGGCTGCTCGTAGGGCTGAACGAGTGGTGATAGAAAGAAGAAAGTGCAATGATCATGGAAAGAAAAGGCTTGCAGATAGACCCCTATGGAGAGGAAACATGAACAAAGAAGCAAGAATAGCTGGGAATTCAAGGCAAGATAATAGATCAGCTCCTAGAGTACAAGGGAATCAAACAAATAGATATACAGTTGGGACTTCTGATAACAGAACTCTTTCTTTTCCACAATGTACAAACTGTGGAAAGTATCATCCAGGAACTTGCCGCAAGGGGACCACCGGGTGTTATCAATGTGGCGAGATAGGCCACATTCGTCAGAATTGTCCTGCACTTGTCCAAGGCCGTCGGGTTATGGGAAGACCAACACAAAATGAAAATCGTGATATGGGTGTACGTCGTCCTCCACCTGCAAGGGAACAAAATAAAAATAATACACAGAAGAAATCAAACCAGAGAGAGGGAAAAGCGTTTGCTATGACCTTAGAGGAGGCCATATCCGCGGACGATGTCGTATCAGGTACCACTATTATTTTTGGTAAAAGTGCACATACTCTTATTGATTCGGGTGCAAGTCATTCTTTTATTTCTCAAAGATTCTCTCTATATGCTGATAAAGTTACAAGTACTCTCAAGCATGCTTTAGCAATTTCTTTGCCTAAGGGAGAACCCGAAATTATTAGGAGTGTCCTCCTAAATTGTTTGGTTAAGATAGGAGAAAATTATATTGAAGTAGACCTTATTCCTATGGAGATAAGGGAATTTGATGCTATCCTAGGAATGGATTGCTTGAGTACATATCATGCTCTTCTAGACTGTCATCTGAAGCATGTTACTTTTAGAAAACCAGGTGATGTTGAATTCACTTTCTATGGAGAAAGAAGGATATATCCTACCCATGTCATCTCCTGTCTCTTAGCCCAGAAGTTGATAAGGAAGGGATATTCCTCTTATATTGCTTACTTGTTTAATACTAAGGTAGAAGCTGTCAGTTTAGAAAACATCTCCGTGGTGAAAGAGTTTCCAGAAGTGTTTCCAAACGAACTACCAGGAATTCCTCCTGATAGGGAAATTGAATTCACTATTGACCTCATTCCGGGTACCAATCCAATTGCCTTAGCTCCTTACAGAATGGCCCCAGCTGAACTTAAAGAACTCAAAACTCAATTGCAGGAGTTGACAGATAAGGGATTTATACAGTCCAGTATGTCACCATGGGGTGCTCCTGTTCTATTTGTTAAGAAGAAAGATGGTTCCATGAGACTTTGTATAGATTAAAGGAGACTAAATAGAGTGACTGTTCGCAATAACTATCCGCTACCCAGAATAGATGACTTATTTGACCAATTGCAAGGGGCCTCAGTATTTTCCAAGATTGATTTGAGATCTGGCTATCATCAGTTAAAGATTAAAGGAGAAGATGTCCCTAAAACTGCATTCCGAACCAGATATGGGCATTATGAATTCCTAGTAATGCCTTTTGGATTGACAAATGCCCCAGCTGCTTTTATGGACTTGATGAATAGGGTTTTCCGTCCATATCTGGACAAGTTTCTGATCGTATTTATTGATGATATTCTCGTATATTCTAAAAAAGAGGAAGAACATAGAGAACACTTGAGAATTGTACTTTAAACTCTGAAGGAACACCGATTATATGCAAAGTTTGATAAATGTGAGTTGTGGTTGAAGAAGGTTGCATTTCTAGGCCATGTCATATCTGGAGAAGGAATAACAGTAGATCCATCAAAGATAGAAGCAGTTCTTAGATGGGAACGACCGATAAATGCATCAGAAATCCGAAGTTTCCTTGGATTAGCTGGGTATTATCGAAGATTTGTTGAAAACTTTTCTAAAATTGCCGCACCATTGACAAGGTTAACTAGGAAGAATGTGAAGTATAGTTGGGACGAAGAATGCGAGAAAAGTTTTAAGGAACTCAAGAGCCGTCTCACCTCAGCACCCGTACTTAGCCTTCCTTCAGGACAGGGTAATTTTGTAATCTATAGCGATGCCTCAAGACAAGGGCTGGGATGCGTCTTGATGCAGAATGATAAGGTGATTGCTTATGCTTCTAGACAGCTAAAACAACATGAGTTAAATTACCCAACTCATGACCTTGAGCTAGCTGCTATAGTATTTGCCTTAAAGATCTGGAGACACTACCTATATGGAGAAACTTGTCGAATCTTTACGGATCACAAGAGTTTGAAATATATTTTCTCTCAGAAAGAGTTGAATTTAAGGCAAAGAAGATGGTTAGAGCTAATCAAAGATTATGATTGTTCCATAGATTATCACCCGGGGAAAGCCAATGTCGTAGCTGATGCTCTCAATAGAAAGTCTAAGGGTCAGCTATCTCACGTAAAAGGGGAATATTATCGGTTGAAAGAGTTACGTGCAAAATTAGCCATGAATAGCTCTGGAGCCTTATTAGCATCCTTACAAGTGAGACCCATATTATATGATAAAATTAAGGAGGCACAAGTCCATGATTCTGAAATCATTAGAATGATTGAGAAGATTAAGGGAGGAGATGAAGCCGGGTATACAATAGATAGTCAAGGGGTCTTATTCTTTAAAGGAAGACTATGTGTTCCGAGGAAATCTGATATAAAGACTGAGATTCTGGAAGAGGCACATAACTCCATGTATACTATGCATCCAGGAAGTACTAAGATGTATAGAACACTTAAGAGCTACTATTGGTGGTCTGGCATGAAGAGAGAGATTGCAGAGTATGTTTCTAGATGTCCTATATGCCAACAAACAAAACCGGAGCGTTTGAGACCTGCGGGGACATTACAGCCACTTCCAATACCAGAATGGAAATGGGAACACATCACTATGGATTTTGTTACAGGATTTCCAAGGACCCGTCGAGGTCACGATGCAATATGGGTCATACTAGACAGATTAACTAAGTCTGCACATTTCTTAGCCATTAACATGACATACAGTCTAGACCGCTTGGGAAAGATATTTGTTAATGAGATAGTTAGCCGTCATGGGGCTCCTGTGTCAATTGTATCTGATAGAGATCCACGATTTACTTCTAAGCTATGGCCAAGCTTACATAAAGCTATGGGAACGAAGTTAGCATTTAGTACTGCCTTTCATCCTCAAACAGATGGCCAATCATAACGGACTATCCAGACTCTAGAAGACATGCTTAGAGCCTGTGCACTGAGCTTTAAAGAAAGCTGGGATGAACATCTCTCACTTATAGAGTTTGCATATAATAACAGCTATCATGCTAGTATTGGGATGGCACCATATGAAGCCTTGTATGGTAGACCCTGTAGAACACCTATCTGTTGGAGTGAAGTTGGAGAAAGGAAATTGGTTCAACCTGAGCTAATACAAAGCACGATAGAAAAAGTTGAGGAAATCAAGAGATGCTTAAAGGCAGCGCAAAGCAGACAGAAAAATTATGCAGATAAGCGAAGGAGAGACTTAGAATTTCAAGTGGGAGACCGTGTGTTTCTAAAAGTTTCTCCATGGAAAGGCCTAATCAGATTCGGGAAGAAAGGGAAACTAAGTCCAAGATACATTGGCCCTTACGAGATTATTGAGAGAGTTGGAAGTGTGGCCTATCGTCTTCGACTTCCATCTGAACTAGCAAGGATACATGATATCTTTCATGTCTTCACACTTCGGAAGTTTATTCCAGATCCAACCCATATGATACAACCACAAGATATTCAATTGAAGGAAGATCTGTCATATGAGGAGGTTCCTGTGGAAATTCTGGATTATAAAGTACAAGAGCTTCGTACAAAGAAGATTCCTTTAGTCAAAGTTTTATGGAGGAGTCACGCAATAGAAGAAGCCACATGGGAACGAGAAGAAGAAATGAGATCTCGATATCCCCACTTATTTCCAAGCTAGCAAGGATACTTAAATTTCGAGGACGAAATTTATTGCAAGTAGGGGAGAATTGTAATACGCGTTTTGTACACTATGCTTTTGAATGATATCAAGTGTTATTACAAGGAAATATTGGATTGATAGTGTTCACACTTTACGGATACCATAGTCAATAGATTCGCCTTTCTGCAATGATTTCATTTAAACTTGTTGTGTTTATATCAGAGACCGTCTTGTATAAAATGGACTGCAAAAAGGTTCTATGAATTGTGTAGCACATCAAAACATAGTACCACATCTAGTAATCTGGATTTTTGGTAGTACCTTATAAGTAGTAGAAGCCACTACTTGCAAAGTGCCCATAATGTTATAGACTTATACTCATTAGCCGTAATCACATCATTAAGACTAATTAAGTATGATTAGTGCTAATTACCCGTCATTAGTGATAATTAAGCGTCATTAGCAAGAGTAGGACACATGGAGTGGAAATCATGAGACACGTGTTGTTTTATAGTCAGAACAAGTGTCAAAAACTCAATAGCGCCATGTGTCAACATCTTAAGTCTAACACGTGTCATGGTGAAGCCGCTTGCTTGGCCAACAAGTTATCTCGTGTAGAAGCCAAACCACTTGCTTGGGCAGCAAGTTACCTCGTGGATAAGCCTGAGAAACAAGTTATCTCATGGATAAATCAAACCCATTACTTGGACAACAAGTCTTCTCATGATTTAGACATGTGGCATGCCATGTGTCGTCATACATGGAAGAGAGGCAACATGTGGCTTAGAGGCTCCATTACATGTTGACACATGTCACACATGTAAAGGGGGAGGGGGCCTATAAATACCCATGACCCCCCATACTCCACCTCACTTCATCCCACGCCCATCTCTCCACCTTAGAGCCACAAGGCCGCCGAGGTTGCGGGAGGAGCACGAGAGGAACCGTGGTGAAGCCCTGTCAGTGATCGAGAGCGTTTTTGAAGCCGTAACGAAGTTCTGTCCGCACCAAGCCGTAGTATTCAATCTAAGACGACTATAGAGGAGGTTTTCACTAAAGACACGTTTTCGACCCAAGTTAGACAACAATCAGGTGAGGGATTCTCAAGCGTTATTTTAAAGCACTAGTCTTTAGCTTTTATGCATGGTTTTGAATATCAAGTATGAAATCGCGTTTTCTAAAGCTTTTACGCATGAATTACAAGTACCGTACAATTGATATGAAATCAGGGCTTTAGAACGTATTTCAGAAGTCGTTTCAGGTGTTTTATCATGATAGCACGTTTTTAAGCATTTCGTTCTTTGTGGAATACGAATCGTAAGTTTCACTGCCTAGATTCAAGCTTTTTATATAAGAAATATGTTATGTGCAGTTATTATGCAATATGAATCAGATTTCATGTTCTTAATGGTTTTAGTTGTCAGAATATGCATGCTATGTCAAAAGTGTTTTATGTTCATGAATTAGCTGTTATGAGCTTGAAATAACAAGTTTACGGTTTATTAGTGACAAGAAAAGGATCAGAATTAGAAGATAAGCACCACAGTAGCTCTTTTATACAAATCATGAACTAGCCATTAGATATGGTGATGTCATTAGATATGACCCTGAAACCGCCATTAGATATGGCAAACCATTAGATATGGTATCAAGAGGACTTTGGGTCCGCATTCTGTATACATATAGGCTTTGAGCCGTATGCAGGGTGTTTTTGGTCTTTGGGACCGTCTGCGCGTATGACTTAGCTTTGTTTCAGCGTTCATGAGTCAATAAATTAGCCACAGTGGTGATTAGTACAAACAGCTTGATAGTGATGATTATGTTTCAGTTTATCTGCCTTTGAAGTGATTTTCAGCATTTATTTGCAAATCTAGCATGTTGTTATATGTTTACTGTCATAAAGTCTCTTTTTCAAGATATTTCAAAGTTATCAGCATAAATTTTGGTATACTGCTCATATTTCAACTTTTAGTTATATGTAAAAAGCTTGAGATCCGTTCACTGGGTCTAAGCTCATAAATGGGTTTAGACTCATCCCGTTATATTATATTATATGCAAATCAACAGAATCAGGAATAGCAGGGGAAAGAACCACGAATACACTTGAAGGAGGTGTCTTTTGCTTTCGTTGTTTTTGTACTGTCTGTGTTATTTTGTAAGAAGTTGTAATAGATAGAACTTGTGTAATACACTTCTTAGTGTTGTGAACTTGAAATACAAAGGTTTTATGTTTTATGAGATTGCCACATGTTTACTTGAGGAAAAAAAAGAGGAAAGATCTCTGTCGCGGCACGTTCCGGTTAGCGGGACGGGTCGTGACAATATCTCTGGTATAGTGGCAGTCTACCTCAATATGCTTCGTCCTTTCATGAAATGCGGGATTATTAGCAATAAATAATGCTGTTTGATTCTCACATTGTAACTCCATGGGTAATGGTACATCTATACGAAGTATGCCAATACGGCTCGAACCCACATCATCTCCGTACATGCCTGTGCCATGGCTCTGTACTCAGATTCAAAACTAGATCTAGCCACCACTGTCTGTTTCTTGCTTTTCCAAGAAACTAAGGAACTGCCAACAAACACTGCAAAACCTGAGGTAGATTTCCGGTCTTTAGGACATCCTGTATAATCCGCATTAACACAAGCATAGATAGAAAGATTTGTTTCTTTCCTGAACAACAATCCTGCACCCGGAGACGACTTTAGATACCTTAATATCATATATACAACATCCATGTGTATCTGTCTGGGTTGTTCCATCAACTGACTCACCCGACTAACTGCAAAGGCAATGTCAGGTCTGGTGATAGTAATATAGAGAAGTTTTCCCACCATTTCTCTATATCTTCTTTTGTCAACTTCCTCTGTATCATCTCCATATAGCTTCATACTGGGATCCATGGGAGTAGTAGAGGGTCGACACCCGATCATACCTGTCTCAACAAGCATATCTGTAATGCATTTCCTTTGGATCATCACAATACCCTGCGCATTCCTCGCAAACTCCAATCCCAGAAAGTATCGTAGAGTATCAAGATCCTTCGTCACAAACTGATGGCCTAAAAATGCTTTTGCCATCTTTATCCCCTGCATGTCATCTCCCGTAACAAGTATATCATCAACATATATCATAATAACAACAATACCTCTGGGAGTCTTCTGGACAAACAAAGAGTGGTCAGCATTTGATCTTATGAACCCTTGCTTCTGAATAAGATCTGGAAGCTTTTGAAACTATGCCCACGGACTTTGTTTAAGACCATATATGGCCTTGTGAAGTCTACACACCATATGACACTCCCCCTCAGCAGCAAACCCCGGAGGCTGCTGCATGTAGACTTCTTCCTGCAGATCTCCATATAAAAGGGCATTTTTAACATCAAGCTGGAATAAGGGCCAATCACATACCACTGCGACTGACTGAAGAACACATAGAGTAGAATGACGGGCCACCGGGGAAAAAGTGTCCATATAATCCACGCCATAGGTCTGAGTGAATCCACGTGCCACTAGTCTTGCTTTGTAGCGATCAAGACTGCCTTCCGCATTATATTTGATAGTAAAGACCCATTTACAACTGACCACAGAAGCTCCTGGTGGAGCATCAACCAAGCTCCGTGTACCACGAGATCGCAATGCAACGATTTCCTCTTCCATGGCAAATCGCCAGCTGCTGTCTTTCAAGGCATCTTGATAGTTTCGTGGTATCTCCATGGTAGATAGGGCAATAGCGAATCTCTGGAAATCACCAGTGAGGCGATGGAATGAAACCTGTGAAGCAAGTGGATACGACGCACACGTCCGCTTGGATTTCCTCAGGGCAATAGGTACATCCAAATCATCAGTAGTGTCCACCTGTACATCATTGTCTTGCACTTGTGCATTGTCAGTCCCGTCATCACTAATATCATCAGGACATACCTAGGGCGTGGTGGATGAATGACGACCTCCATGAGCAGGATTCTAGCGACGAGTATAAAATTTTGGTAGAGGTGGTACTAGTGGTGGTGGAGGTGGTGGTGGTGGTGACGGTGGTGACACAACAGGATTAGGTACGTGCTCAGACTGACATACAGGAGGAGGTGGCACATAAATGTCATCATCAGTAGTGGAAGGAGTCATCCTGTCACATGTAGGCGAGAAATACATGACATTTTCAAAGAAGGTGACATCAACATTGACATAATATTTGTTATTCACAGGTTATAGCATCGATAGCCCTTTTGAGTACGAGAGTACCCCAGAAACACACACTTGACAACCCTAGGTGAGAGCTTGTCAATCCCTGGAGTGAGATGATGGACAAAATGCATCTGAACCAAAAACACGAGGAGTTAGTGAGAACAATTCCCTGTCAGGAAAGACAACAGAAAGAGGAACTTTCTCACCCAACACAGAAGTTGGCAATGGCATACGATTGATCAGATAACCTGCCATAAGAACATCATCACCCCAAAGATAGAGGAGCACAATTATGAATAAGTAAAGTCCGAGCCACATCGAGGAGATGACGATGTTTTCTCTTTGCAACACCGTTCTATTGAGACGTGTAGGCACAAGCAATGCCTTAAATGTCGGTTTCGGTCACCATTTCTGTGACAGACCGAAACGGAATTTCGATTGAAATTCGATCAATATTTCGGTCATTTCGGTCATTTTTTGTACTAGGACCTTCATATTTCGGTCATTTCGGCCATTTCGGTCGAATTTCGATTTCGACAGGATATCGATATTCGACAGAAGTTCAACTGAATTTCGCTGAAATTTGAGGCCATGGGCACAAGTTCTTTGATGAATAATGCCACAAGACAAGAAGAAATGGGACATAGCACGAGTGTAAAATTCTAATGCATTATCTGTGCGCACGATCTTCACATTAAAAGAAAAAACATTCCGAATTTCATTGATAAGATTTTTGATTACATCTCCCACTTC
The DNA here is from genome assembly GCA_037367405.1 of Ottelia alismoides. Lineage (NCBI taxonomy): Eukaryota > Viridiplantae > Streptophyta > Magnoliopsida > Alismatales > Hydrocharitaceae > Ottelia > Ottelia alismoides. The sequence goes on along the minus strand of JAZKJV010002213.1, from coordinate 290,022 downwards.
AGATTATTTTTCAATAAAAAGACCCAAGACAATTTAGAGAAATCATCAACGACCACTAGGTAAAATCTGTGTCTCTGGTGATCAGGTACACGACTCGGACCCCAAATGTCAACATGCAATAACTCAAAAGGGGAGCGACTGCTCCTGGACTCACGACGAGGGAAAGTAGACATGTGATGCTTTCCCAACTGACATGCTTCACACTGGAAAGAAGACTTCGGTGAAATCTGGGGTAAGATATGACGCAGCTTCTGAAGAGGAAGATGACCAAAACGCAGATGCCAGGTAAATGGAGAAGCAGATCAACTGGACTGAGATGAGACACCAGCATAGGAGGTGCGAACCAACCGATAAAGACCATCCTGCTCACAGCCACAACCAATCACTCTGCCTGTTAGAATGTCCTGAAAAATAAGAGATGATGGGTCAAATATAGCTCGACAATGCAAATCCTTTGTAAGCTGACTAATAGAGAGTAAGTTCATCGAGAAATCTGGAGCATGCAAAACATTCAGCAGGCGAATGGAGGGTGTCAAACTGATCTCCCCCTGTCCAATGATGGAGGAATGAGTCCCATCTACTATTACTACCGATCTCCCTGGGGAAACCTCCCTGTAGGATGTAAACTTATCTCTGTCCCGACAGAGATGATGTATGCCACCGGAGTCCATGATCCATTCCGAAACATCAGAATTGTGGCATGATGTAAAGGAATATATGATACCTGATGTGCTTGCCGTGGCTGAGGTGGTGACAGAGGCTGAAGCTGCGATGTCTGAGTGTCCTCCTGGTGAATCAGTAGTGGCAGGAGGCATAATATCCCGTAGTCTGGTGACAAGATCCTCAAACCGCTGGTCTAAAGTAGATGGCAGTGTGGGCACATCATGCTCGGCTACACGGGCAGATGCAGGAAAACCATGCTTAGAATAGCATGTATCTTCCACAAGACCTGGGCGATGACAGAAGGTGCATGGCTGACGGAAGCGGCCACCTCGACCACGAGGTCCACGGCTGCGAAAAGAGGAGGGGAATCCTCTGCCTCGGGAAGTAGCCATCGCTGAAGGAGGTGGCGTAGACGCTGAAGATGAAACCGAAATTTGACTGAGTCGTCGATACACTTCCTCCACTGGAGGAATAATAGCATCTGCCAGTATCTGCGAGTGAGCCGCATCATACTCCGGGTCTAGTGCTGCTAGTAAGACCCCCACCATTGTAGCATTCCGGAACGTCTTCTGCTGCTCAGGGGTCGCCGTCAGTGGAATGATACTGTAAAGCTTCTCAAACATTCCCTGTAGGGATGTATACAACGAATGCAACGGTCGACCATTCTGCTTGAACGTAAAGATGTCATGCTGAAGTTGGAGGATCTTGGTCTTGTTCCTCATCTATGAGTACGCCGCAGCAAGAATATCCCACATGGCCTTAGCTGTGGGCCGATGTAGGACATCATTGGAAATCTCCTTTGTTAGAGTGCCAGAAAACCAGACCTTGGCATACGAATCATCAACCTCCCATGAGGCGTAAATCCCTGTCTTCTCCGCCGGCTCATCTTCGGTAAGAATGTGCTTCTTACCGTTGGACTTCATGAGGCTCATGAACTGCATCGCCCAGAGCTCGTAATTCGTCCCATCCATCTTTACTATTAGCGCTGGACTTTTGAAGGCGCCAATGGAGGGCATATCAACCTTATTTTCTGACATAGTTGCCGGAGACGAAGAACTAGGGTTTGTAGACCAATGAAGAATTGTCTACATAAACATATGGGGATATGAGGGCATATGTAGACTTATGCACTCATACCCATGACGAGAAGAGGCGGCGCCGAGTTGGAGAAAAGGGGCGGCTTAGGGCCCACGCACGTCGCCCTTGGTGAGGAGAAGAGGCGGCATGGTGGAGGAGAGGTGGCGGAAAGGAGAGACGACGGGGAGGAGGAGAGGCGACGACGAGGAGGAGAGGCGGCGGGGATGGGGTGGGCGACGGATATGGGTGGCGGCTAGGGTTTAGGGTTGCTAGGGTTTAGGGTGGAGGCTCTGATACCATGTTGGAAGAAACGAAAGAGAGAACTTGTTTATTCCAGGGAACCCTAGGCTCTCTTATATAGAGGAAGCCTATGGGTAAATTACATAACACAGAACAACGAAAATAAGCATGACACATAAGTACATAAATACTAGAAATATCTCTACAGCTTGTCCCTTATCTTTACCTCTAGATTCTTGGAGAAAGGATCCAAAATTTCTCGAGGATGTCTGGGTCTTTTAACATGATGGAGGGGCCCTTTGATAGAAATGACTACTAATTTTAGGTTGATAATGAAGTATCAATGAAGAAGGCATACAAGCCCTTAGCTGCTTCTATGGTTTTTGCGTGAGACTGGTGGTTAATATTGCCTCCTAAGCTTCACTTTAAGGGTGAAGGTCTGTTATTGGCTGTTGAGGAGGGTACATGCGATGGTAAAAATGCATAGATCCGGTATTTCGAATGGGATGGATGTGATCTATCCATTGTGTGAATGCTTCAGAAGATTTGAACCATTTGTTCTTTAGTTGAGATTGTGCCAAAAGGATGAGGAACATTACTCCTATCATTTGGAGGGATTCTACGAGCACATCTAGATTCTGGGAGCCCATTGTGCCACAAGTGAGGTTATGAACAAATTGACTCATGTTGATGGCATTAGTCTGTGGCCTGGGCTCATTGACCTGCCTATAATGCTAATGGCATTAATCTGGGAACCCATTTTGTTTTGAATCTCGAAATTTGTATTTTTTTTCACGATAGTATATAATACATAATGTAGACATGCATCATTTTATATGCCTACCCTTTTACATATCAAAGAAAGTCTATTTGTGTGTTTTGTAATGTCAGTGTGCATCTTTCTTACATTGTTGTAAACGTATGCATGCATATAGTTAGGGTAAAATGGGACTTCCCCCCTGAGGGAACTAACTTGGCTCCCCCACTCCATTTTTCTCATTTTTTTTGAAAAATACTTCCATGGATTTTTATAACTATATCCATATATTATGTTATTTAAGTTTCGTGCGAAATAGAGACTCCTATGGCCTCTATCCAGAGCGGGGCGATTTCAACAATTTTGTAATTTTTAAAAATGACTATCTGGATGGAGGCCGTAGGAGTCTGTTTTGTAGAAACTTAAATGACATAATATAGGGATATAATGATGAAAATTCACGTATTCATTTTTAAAAATAAAAATAAAAGATGGGAACAATGGGGTGGGGGGAGCCAAGTTAGCTCCCCCAGGGGCAACCCCATTTTACCCATATACTTATAGCAGTTCGAGCAAATATGTATGTATAGATATACAAGTGTAACTAATACTTAGAACTAATTTACATATGTATATGTATGTAGATATGTACTTATAGTATTTCAGACTAATATGTATGACGTAAATGTATAAATGTATCTAATACTTAGACTAATTTGTATATGTATACGTATATGTCCAACAATGCCTTGACAGTGGGCTGATGAAGAATGCCATTGGCTATCTCTGTGGTAAGAGTACTAGATAGCCATATACGCGCTTACACGCCATCTTGCTTCCACAAAGCATTCTCCCCAGTTTTGTCGGCCGATTGTGGCTGTGTCAGAATGTGCTCCTTATTGTTGCACTACACAATGGTCATAAACTGCATGGACAATAACTCATAATTGGTCCTATCCATCTTGACGATGGGTGACGAGCCTTTAAAGGCATCCGAGGAGAAGTCACCCTTGCTCTCTGACATGATGATGAAGAAGCTGGGAAGGTGTCTATACAATCATACACAATCATATAATGAACTTGTTGTGTGCGCCCATGCGATCGGGGTTGTAGACCTATCTGAAGGTGTGTACACAATCGTAGAATGGTCTGGTTGTGTGCGCAGACTCATGCCACAACCGTTCCCATCAACTTCGGCGGTGCTCGAGGGCACATGGATGGGTCTAGAGGTCTGAATTCACTGCGAACGGCCTAATGTTAGTATGTTTAGTGACATTTAGAAGTACAATGATGAGGATGTGTCAATGGAAGGCCATATCGTGATATATCAGCGATATATCAACGTTATATCGATAGGTGACCGATATATAGTCGATATGGTCGATATTTGGCCTTCCAAGGCTCTGTTTTATTCATAATCTCGATTCGATATCGGCGATATGGCGTAGATATATCGTCGATATATCGACGATATATCGTATCGACATGGTACCGATATCGATATGGCCAGTTTGCGATCACCTAGAGGTCTTGATATTTCCGTATGGCAGTAAACTGAGGCCCCATAGGGCAAGATAGACGTGCTAGAGCGGCATAAAGTCGCAGTTGAGTAACGACGCTTGCTGTTCGGTTAAAGCGACTGCCAATACTGCCATCAGAGGCCGTTAGGGTTGCAATGACCCGGGGTGAAGGTGGGAAGGCGATAAACAACTGCTGGGCGGTGGTTGTGTACCGACGATGGAAAAAAAGTGCCTACAAGGTGAGGAATCGCCCTGAGGCGACTGCTTCAGCCCCCCTGGCAGAGGCGTGCGCCTCAGATGCCTGAGGCGGTCGAGGCAAGGCGAGGCGTTGAGGCGGTGCGAGGTGCAAGGTGAGGCGTTGAGGGCTTTTTCAAGTATTTTTTCAAAGAAAAAAATGGTCCTATTCGTATTTTCATATGTTTATAAAGGTTTTATTGTTGAGTATATATTTATGCAAGATGAATGCTTAAATTTGACCTCTTTCAGATTCATATGCTTAAATTTGACCCCTTTCATATTCATATTTAACATTAACATGACCAATTATTTCAATAAACTCTTACTATTACACCTTTAAACATATAAGAAAGTGTATATCAATTCAAATACCCATATAAGCAGCATGACCCCCGTACTGGTAGGGTATGGTGGCACAAGGGGAACATCATACTGTTCTTCATCTGCTTCAGTAGAACATGCGATTAGGATTAAAATCGTATGATTCATATCAACAACTTGGATATCTTTAGTGGAAACTATAACCAGCCTTTTGATTGGGTAGAAATTAGTAGAAAGGTTTATGGCATTAACATATCATCATATAGTTTCCTTTTGATTTCCTTTTTCGTGTTCTTATCTTCATAATATCATCATATAATACATTGTTATATACTATATGTTTGTCAGAATATATTATTTCACCAATAAATATATTTATTATATATTTTTTAATTATTTTTCTATACAAATTGAGGCTTACGCCTCGACCGCCTCGAGGCTACGCCTCCCCTCGCTTCCAGGGAAAACGCCTCGTTCCGCCTTTCGTTTTTTCAAACCTTGGTCCACACATGAAGAAGGGGGGTGTCCTGCGAGTGGGGAGGGGGTACGGGTGTCCTAGAGCTTCGTTGTTGGCCCACCACTATGATACTATGTGGAGAGAAAACAATGATTTGATAACCAAAGGGGGTCATAGGGCTCTCTTATATAAAGAGGAGAAGCCCTAGAGAGCGAATTACATAATAGAGACAAGAAATAGAAAAATACATAAGAAATAGAAAGATATAAAGATAACTCTTAACAATTTGAGCTAACCATTTAACTCTCAACAATTTGTGCTAGTCATTAATTAATGGTGTCCATAACATCCTTTATAGAGCTAACCATTTAACTCTCAACAATTTGTGCTAGCCATTAATTAACGGTGTCCATAACATCCTTTATAGCTTGTGTTGTGTTCATATTTTAACGTATAAACTTAGCATATTGCCTTTAGCACCTTCATATTCTTGTTTGTGATTTGTGAGAATAACTATGATTTTTTACGCTAAGTGGGGGGAATTAACAGATCCGCTCACTTCTTCCCATTCTTAGTACAATTAAAATATCTTTCTTTTGCCAATGATTGCAACTGATACAAATAAGGTATTCGACAATTGACTTAAGGCTCACGACCTAACCCAATAAGATACCTTATTATAGACGAATGACGTAAGGCTCACGACCTAACCCAATAAGCTACTATATTGTAGTGGTTGGTCAAAATTTAAACAATATAATAAATAAGTAATCAACAAAAAAGGTCTAAGTAGCACAAAAGAACTCTATTTTGTTTGTTAATCTTGTCTATATGAGAACATATGAAAAATATAACTGTTTTTTTCATTTCCTTGGGATATTAGTCATCAGCTGGAGTGACTACATGGATTCTTTACTTCCAAATACATTAAATTTGTGTCTAACTCCAACTTATATGTAATAAAACATTCCCTTCTTAATAGTTTCCTATTAAGAATTCTTTGAACTCCCTCAATTTTCCTTACAAGGTTTTTCCTCTAACTTGTCATAACTACGAATAGGGACTCTAGATGTCCTTTGCACTTGTCCATGCCACTTGAGCTGAATGTCTTTTATCTTCAGTTGGTGCCACAACTACCTTTTGTCTGATACTCTCGTTGCGAGTCCGATTCTTCTTTGTGTTTTCATACATCCATCGGAGCATCTATATCTCAGTTACATACATTCTCTCACATCTCTAATTAGCTGTGTAACACTCTATCTGAAATCATTCCATGTCTCAATGCAAATTTTAGTATTTCTACTTTATCTTATTTCTACTTCGTGAGAAATCCTTACACTTTAGATCCTCCCTTCATTAATTGAGTTTCCTATTGTACCCATCTCTTATCTCGTCCCCTATAATAAGGTAGCTTCCTTTGTAGACACTTTGCTAGTTCATCCACAAGCAAGGTAAAAAAAATAATGACTCAGGGTTTGTCCCCATTGTGGATCGAAACTGATAATAAAATGATTCATCGGGCATTAGCTCAATTTATTTTCTTGAGAGGCTAAATAGTCATTCTTCTTTTATCTGGTTAATGCACACAATGTAATTCCTCTTTTTTCTAAGTCTACAAGTCTTGGAATGTATTATCATAAGCCTCTCCAAATTAATCAAGGCCTTATGAAGATCCTTTTTAATTTTGAAAACTTCTATTAAATACTTGGTATGTGGCCATCATTGTAGACATATTATGCTTGAATCTATATTAGTTATTTGAACTGTGAAACCTTACCTCACTTTAGTTATCCTCTCCTATCATTTCTGTAAACATATATTATTCACTTATGTACCTCTGTGTTATTTTCCTTTCCCGTTGGACTCTTTATGTAATTTACCCATAGGCTACTCTCCTATATAAGAGAGCCTAGGGTTGATTGAATAAACAAGTTCTCTTATTTTCCCAACATGGTATCAGAGCGACGGTCCTAGACCGGAGTTCTCGAACCAAAGAAACCCTAACCCTAGCCCCACCGTTGAGCCTCTCTCTCCCTCCACCGGTCTTGCGCCGCCTCCCGCGCGCTTCCCGCGTGCCTCCAGCGAGCCTGTATCGCGTGCGATTGCGCCTCCCGCGCACATCCCCAGCCTTCAGCGCGTAGTCACCAGCGCGCAGTGCGCCTGTTCGCCATGCGCCCCCAACGCGCAGTCAGCCTCCCGCACGCAGTGCGCCTGCCTTCGCGTGCGCCTGCCTCGCATGCGCCTCCCCTCTCGCGCACTGCGCTGTGCGCCAGGACCTCGCGTGCTCCTGCACGTGTGTTCATAGTTCTGGATCTGCCCTAGTTCAAGATCTGCGCATAACTGCCTGAGGGTCTCGATTCTCATGCACACCAAACCCTAAGACAAGCGCGCACGTCTCCAAAGTAATGGGTTTGGTTGCTTGAAGTCTACACATGCAACTAAACCCTTTTATGTCTGTGGAGACGATCATATCTTCAGTTTACTACTCCAGTCTTTTGTTATCAGTATGTTAGAAAGCAAGGCAGATATTCCATCTATAGGCGTCTTCCGAGGTCCTGCGCCAATTGTAAAGATGGATGGTTCGAACTATGAACTGTAGGCCATGCAGTTCATGAGTATGATGAAGTCAACTGGTAAGAAGCACATTCTTACTGAAGAAGAGCCTGCTTAGAAGACTGGAGTTAATGCCTCATGGGAGGCAGATGATGCATACGCCAAAGTATGGCTATCTGGAACTCTGGCAATCGAGATTGCGAATGATATCCTTCATCAGCCCACAGCTAAAGCAATGTGGGATATTTTGGCTGCCACATACTCTCAAGCGAAGAATGAGACAAAAATTCTGCAACTCCAACATGACGTATTCACTATCAAGCAGAATGGACGTCCTCTATACTCACTATACACATCTCTACGAGGAATGTTCGAGAAGCTGTATAGCTTCATGCCCCTGACAGCCACACCAGAGCAACAGAAAACCTACCGGAATCAAGGTTCAGAAATGCGGTATGCAGTATTCGTTCGGTCATGCGGTCTAAAGAGAGTAAGCGGATATGCGGAGGAGTATACGGAAGTATATGCGGTTCATGCGGTTTGTAATATATTAATTTAAAATATTATAAAATAAACAATAAAATGTGTTTGTATATAAAAGTTGATGATCTAACAAAATTCAAAATAAAAAATTTCAAATAAGATAATATAATCAATAAGATATATGATTATTTTTTAGTGTATATTTTGAATTTAATGCATATATACACATACAAATTTGGATACAACAAGGAATACATGATTCTATAAGAAAACCTTTAATGTATATATACATCCTATAGATAACAAAAGTAAAGAATAATCATAGGTACATACACCCAAAATTATACACATATATGTATCTTCAAGGGATAAAATATGTTGACACAAAATATAGGGGAAGATTGTGTGCATATAAAAATTATTACAAACACAAAAATGTAAAGTTTCATAATGTTAGTCAATTATTTCATGTTTTATTTGATGAATTAGAATGAATTCCATTTTATAGAAAATTCAAAAAATAGTAAACAATTCATTAATAAGTGTTGAGAACAATGGAAAAAAATGGATAAGAGAAAAAATATCCTAGATTATATTCCCATATGCAACATATACGAGAATAATGAAAAGATACATCAATGTAAATGATGATATAAGAGTTGCACGGAAAAAAATCGAGTTAATGTGTCATCAACATGAAATGGATTAACATGAATCCTATTAGATATGCGGATGCATATGCCGCATATGCGGCCGCATATGCCGCATATGCGGACCGCATATGCGTTTTGACCGCATATTGCCGCATATGGCATATGCGCTTCGGTCAAGTGACCGAATACGCATATGCGGCCGCATATGCGGCCGCATGGACCGCATTTCCGAACACTGACCGGAATGCTACTGTGGTCATAATTGTTAAGGCGCACGCCTAGGCGCGCCTAGGCGGCCGCCTAGGCGCCCCAGCCCGTGCGCCTTGAACATGCGCCTTGCTTTTATCAAAAAAGGCGACGCCTGTGACACCCTTAGGATCCGGGTACTCGGCAAACCAATCCACGCACATACATTCCACATTCGAATACTAATGACATACACATAAGCAGGAGAAATAGCACAATTTACTGAAATATAAAAATTTTCTTTTTTCCATTCATGACCTGTTCATAATCACATTTCATTGATCATTCCATGTCCACAAAATATACATGTAAGCATAAATAGGATGTCCACAATTATACATATTACATGCCATGTCTCTCAACAAAATGGTAAAAGTAAAGAAGGATAGCAAAATTATTGACAACTATACCACAAAAGGTGTCGTAACTGTTGGGAAACGTGAATGAGTTGTTTATTCCATAGCCCTAGGCTCTCTTATATAGGAGAGTAGCCTATGGGTAAATTACATAAAGAGGATAACAAGAGAAATAAAATAGCAAAGAGGTACAATAACTCAACGTACGTCAACACTCCCCCTCAAGATGGAGCATAGATGTCAATCATGCTCAGCTTGGAAGCACACTTCTGAAATGGGCCACGTAATAATGCCTTGGTAAAAATGTCTGCCGTCTGGTTCTCTGAAGTAACGTGGGATGTGGTAATAAATCCTTTCTGGATCATATCACGTATGAAGTGACAATCCACTTCAATATGCTTGGTCCGCTCATGGAATGCAGGATTATTAGCAATGAACAAAGCAGCCTGATTATCACACTCCAAGTTCATAGGAAGTGGTATATCTAAGCATAGATCTGTCAGCACTGCTTTCACCCACATCATCTCTGTAGTAGCCTGGGCCATAGCCCTATATTCGGATTCAGCACTGGATCTAGCTACCACAGTTTGCTTCTTGCTCCTCCATGAGACTGGGGCATCTCCGACATAGACAGCGTACCCTGAGGTGGACTTTCTATCCTTAGGACATCCTGCATAGTCTGCATCTGCGCATGCATAGACAGAAATCCCCTTTCCTTTCTTAAACAGCATACCTTTACCTGGAGAAGATTTGAGGTATCTAAGTATCATGTGTATTGCATCCATATGCACCTGGCGTGGCTGCTCCATGAACTGGCTCACACGGCTCACTGCAAATAATATATCTGGCCTAGTGATGGTGACATATAGCAGTTTGCCTACCAGTTCTCTGTATCTTCTCCTGTCAACCTCCTCTGTGTCATCATCATACATCTTCATGCTAGGGTCCATAGGTGTCGTAGCAGGTCGACACCCTAGCATACCTGTCTCACTTAGTAGATCTGTGACATACTTCCTCTGTGACATGACTAGTCCATACGAATTTCTAGCAAACTCCAGTCCCAGAAAATATCTAAGGACTCCCAGGTCCTTGATGACAAACTCGGTCCCTAGCCTTTCCTTTGCCTGCTTAATGCCCTGTTCATCATCACCTGTAATCAGGATATCGTCAACATAAACCATGATTACAACAGTACCTCTTGCCGTTTTCTGTACAAACAAGGAATGATCAGCATTTGAGCGTTTGTATCCTTGTTTCTCAAAGAGGTCTGACAGCTTCTGGAACCACGCTCTGGGGCTCTGCTTAAGGCCATAGATGGCCTTATGTAATCGGCAAACCTTGGAACACTCCCCCTCAACAGCAAAACCTGGTGGCTGTTGCATGTAGACCTCCTCCTGCAAATCGCCATACAGAAAAGCATTCTTCACATCCAGTTGATATAGGGGCCAGTCTTTAGTGACTGCAACAGATAAGAGGATCCGTAGAGTGGAATGACGAGCCACCGGGGAGAACGTGTCAAGGTAGTCTACCCCATATGTCTGTGTGAATCCCCTTGCAACTAGGCGTGCCTTGTACCTGTCAATGGAGCCATCTGCATTATGTTTCACTGTAAACACCCACTTGCAACTCACCGGGTTGACATCTGGAGGTATAGTAACCAAGCTCCATGTTCCTCTGGACTGAAGTGCCGCCATCTCTTCCTCCATTGCTAGCCTCCATCGAGAATCCTGCAAGGCCTCATGGTGATTCCTTGGAATATCTGTAGCTGAAAGTGCCAACGCAAACGTCTTGAAAGGTCCAGATAGCCTCTCAAACGACACCACTGCTGAAACTGGATACTGGACACAGCTTCTCTTTGACTTGCGTAGAGCAATTGGAACATTTAGGTCCTCTGTGGTATCAGCATGCTCCTGTGACATATCCTGCTGAGTAATGTCGTCAGATTCATCAACATTAATATTTTCATTACATACCATAGGCGAGCTAGTTGACTGGTCAGGACCATGAGCTTGATTCGGCCTTCGGGTGTAATGGAATGGTAATGGAGGTACTATTGATGGCGCTGGTGGTGGTGGTGATGGTGGTGGTTGAGATGTTGGTGGTGTCATGAACACAGTATCAGGGGATATAGATTGTGGCTGCATGTTCCCAGATTCTGAGAAGTACATGATGGATTCAAAGAATGTAACATCTGCACTGATCACATAACGCCGACGCAGAGGGTCAAAACACTTGTACCCCTTTTGAGTTCTGGAGTACCCCACAAAGACACACTTGACAGCCCTAGGAGAGAGCTTGTCAGAACCGGGCGACAGCTGATGGACAAATGCGACTGACCCAAACACACGAGGGGTAAGAGTGAACAGATCCTTGTCAGGATAAATAAGTGAGAAGGGGATCTGTTCATTCAAGACTGACGAGGGCATACGGTTTATAAGATAACATGCAGTGAGGACTGCATCACCCCAGTAGGAATACGGAACATGACTCTGAATGAGAAGAGACCCTGTGACATCAAGAAGGTGACGGTGTTTTCTTTCTGCAACTCCATTCTGTTGGGACGTATGGGCACAGGATGTTTGGTGAACAATTCCCTTAGAAGAGTAGTAGTTGGCTAGATAATTGGTGCACAATTCTAAGGCATTGTCACTTCTCAAAAATTTGACAGTTGTGGAAAAGACATTCTGAATCTCATTTAGAAATTGAACAATAATATTTCCAGCTTCAGACTTATTTTTCATTAAAAATACCCATGATGCTCTAGAGAAATCATCCACAAAAACAATATAATACCTGTGTCCCTGAAGATCGGGAACACGACTTGGGCCCCAGACATCAACATGAAACAACTCAAATTTGGAGTTACTACTCCGACCTTGACCACTGGGAAACGATGACCTGTGATGTTTTCCCAACTGACACGCCTCACACTGGATAGGTGTGTGAGAAAAACTATAAGGTAAGACACGACACAACTTCTGAAGCGGGAGGTGACCAAGACGCAGATGCCACAGGAGAGGAGATACTTGTCCAGCGGGGGAAGAGGTGATTCCAGCAAAAGGGGTCTGGTTCAGACGATAGAGGCCTCCTTGCTCATAGCCATGACCAATCACGTTGCCCGTACGGATGTCCTGAAAAATCAAAGAAGATGAATCAAAAATAGCTCGACATTGGAGATCCTTCGTAATCTGGCTGATTGACAATAGATTCATAGAAAAATGCGGTGCATGTAAAACATTCTTGAGCTGCATAGATGATGTCAATCTAATCTCCCCCTGACCCATGATGGGGGAATGAGTGCCATTGGCAATCACTACTGTTCGTCCTGGAGGAATCTGAGTATATCCTGAAAGTAGACTCTGGTCGCCACATAGATGATGTGTAGCGCCTGAGTCCATGATCCATGGCAATGTATCCGATCTACTACTATGTAGTGCAAGTGTACTACCTGAAGTACTCGTAGAGGCAGAAGCAGAAGCAGCAACATCCGTATGACTCTCTGTCGTCGGTGCTAGGCCAGATGGAGGGATAATGCCCCTGAGGCGGGCAACCAGATCATCAAAACGCTGATCCAGTGAAGCAGGAGAAGGAGGCTCTATCTGCTCAGCGGCTCGTGCAGATGCAGGAAATCCATGCTTTGAATAGCATGTGTCTTCAGTATGGCCGACTCTGTGACAATATGAGCATGTTGGCCTAGTGCGGCCACCCCTTCCACGGGGAGTACGTCCACGGCCCTGGTAATGAGAGCCACGGCCCCTGTTGGCTGCCATGGCTGAGGGATTCTGGCTAGTGGCTGCAGAAGGTACAGTGATCCTACTCAACCTATGAAAGGCCTCCTCCATGGGAGGAATAGTTGAGTCCGCCAGAATCTGTGAACGAGCAGCCTCATACTCTGGGTCGAGTGCTGCGAGAAACACACCCACCATCGTTGCGTTCCTATATGTCTTTTGCTGCTCTGGCGTGGCGGTAAGAGGCATGAAGCTATGAAGCTTCTCAAACATTCCTCTCAAAGATGTGTAGAGAGAATGTAACGGGCGACCATTCTGCTTTATTGTGAATATATCATGTTGTAGTTGCAGAATTTTTGTCTCATTCTTCGCCTGAGAATATGTTGATGCCAGAATATCCCACATGTCTTTTGCTGTGGGTTGATGTAGAATATCATTGGCAATTTCAATGGCCAATGTGCCAGACAGCCACACCTTGGCATATGCGTCATCTGCCTCCCATGAGGCATGAACTCCAGTCTTCTCTGCAGGCTCGGGCTCTGTGAGGATATGCTTCTTGCCCGTGGACTTCATCATACTCATGAACTGCATTGCCCACAGTTCATAGTTCGTACCGTCCATCTTGACAATGGGCGCTGGACCACGAAATGCGCCCATGGACGGGATATCTGCCTTGCTTTCTGACATACTGAATACGGAAGACTGGAGCTAACTGCAATGGATAATATTTGTCTACAATGACATAGACGGGATTAGTTGCATGTGTAGACCTCAAGCAACTATCCCCATGGAACTATGCGCGCTACGATCCGCACGCGCACAGGTTTTGATTGTAGAAACCCTCGCGCACGATTGAGAAGGTGCCCTAGCCGATGAGGACCCTCGCGCGCTACAGGATGGCGCTACAGAAAGGTGCGCACAGGATGGCGCTACAGTACCCTCGCGCGATGAGGATGTCGCGTGTGTGCAGAAGCCTCACGCGCGATGAAGATGCCTCACGCAAAGCCTCACGCACGATGATGGCGATGAAGAAGCCTCACGCGCGATGAAGGCGATCGCCAGGAGGGTTACCAGGAGGCTGCGGCGTGCTTCGCCAGAAGGGCGATGAAGATGTTGCGCGATCTGCGCAGAAGAGAGATGAGCGCGCGATCGCCAGGAGCGAGGATCACCAGGAGGCTGCGGCGTGCTTCTCGAACAGAAGGTCACGCGCGCATGAAGCAGGAAGGCGGCGACCTCGCAGAAATCGAGAGAGAGAAAGGGCGGCGGGTGGGGTAGGGTTAGGGTTCAGAACTCCGGCCTAGGACCGTCGCTCTGATACCATGTTGGGAAACGTGAATGAGTTGTTTATTCCATAGCCCTAGGCTCTCTTATATAGGAGAGTAGCCTATGGGTAAATTACATAAAGAGGATAACAAGAGAAATAAAATAGCAAAGAGGTACAATAACTCAACGTGCGTCAACAGTAACGATGCTCAAAAAGTGATGGTGCCTCCAACGATCACTGCTGCGAACCTGCGGATCCACACGTAGGTACGTTATGAGAAAAGTTGCCCAATACGATTTAAACAAACTACACGACAAGAAATGCATGATAAAATGTGTGCAAAAGAGAAAGAAACAGGATATTTGATCTCACAAAGAATTACATGTTTACTTTTTATTATTTGATCTAGATATGGATACGAGTAACCAAGCTTCGTGGATAGTCTGTGGTCTTGGTCTAGATGAGACCTCACACTATGACTCTAAGGTAAAAGAAAATTACCTTAGGGTTGGGGTGCCTCCGTAGGCATGCGGTGGGGTATAATGCATCCTAACTAAGTTCCCAACACGTCCACTTAGCTCCACTTCCCAATGATACTTCCGATCCCCAAATTAGATTCCAACCCGCAAATCATTGCGATCAATTCGATCCTCCTTATACACAGGAGATTCACGTCCCATCACCACTTCATTAACCACATTTTCCCGGAACTCCCCGCTTAGTGCTCCCACTCGGAATACCAGCCAATGTGGCCTACATTGTCCCGTACACGAGTGTTAACTCTAAGTGACAAGCGAAACACTAGCCGACCAACCACGACTACTTGGCCCGCGCTCGAGCACCGGGCTAAAGCACGCAAGTGCCGAGGCCAACACCGTCAGATTAGCACCTCGGTGTGCCAAGTAACATGTCCCCCAACCATCGCAGCTACAATAGCAATTGGGATCGCGGTCATCTAGGCTTCTACCCGGGGTCCCAAGGGTGCATGCCCCTCCCTTGGCGGCACTACCTCACTGCACAGTCTCCATGAAATCTTACCCATATGATAATGCTTATTCTGAACACACATATTTCCCTTCCACCTCTAATTTCATTGTTCCATCTTAGTAAT
This sequence comes from Ottelia alismoides, assembly GCA_037367405.1. Lineage (NCBI taxonomy): Eukaryota > Viridiplantae > Streptophyta > Magnoliopsida > Alismatales > Hydrocharitaceae > Ottelia > Ottelia alismoides. The sequence goes on along the minus strand of JAZKJV010002213.1, from coordinate 274,356 downwards.
TCTAATCCAAGAAGATTTAACAGAATGTATTCATAGAATTGACAGTGAATTACAAGGTCCTAAGGAAATAATAGTTTATGATCACGATACCCTTTAACTTACAGTTCATCCGTGCAGGAGTACTATAAGATCGCTTATCAAGCCCATTACCCCTCAATGCCTAATTCTATGAATATTAAGTATTTAGCAGCTGTAATTATCATAATCAGCCCAAATGCATTTGAAGATTTGTCTCCTTAACCGTAAGGAGCTACCAATTATATAGAGCCCCTGATCGATAACTCAAGACCCGTGTCCTTTGCTTTATGAAACTAAACAGTATTAGAATTGTTTAAAGATGCTGTTCACTTATTCTTCACAAAAGCATTGAACACATCCCTTGAAAGAGGTTTATTAACAAGGCACCTGAATATGTGTGCATTGATGTTTATATCATTCATGAAAGTCTATATAATTGGCTACCAATTCTGATGCTCAAGGACCTCAAGATCTACAAAGCAGTATGCCTCAATCCGATATTCCCAATAACCTCCCAGGGAATGTGGGTATGATCTACTAACCATGAGCATTTCCTCAAATCCTATATGAGGTAAAGGTGAATACTCATGTGGTGAATAATAAGTTTCTCAGCATCGGATTGCTTCACAGAAGGAGAGATCGACCAATTTACTGTAGGTATAACCTGACTTTTATTTCCTATATGTTTGAAGTAAACATTCCATTCCATCACCCAAATAGTGATCTTTTACTTAGTGATATATCCTTGTGCTGACAACAAGTTAGATCCGTCCAAAACCCACTCCAGTACTATTGATGTGATTTTGAAATCGAACGGATATATGATCTTATGAGAAGCTAATTTATTGCATTAGAGCACTACCAAATTCTTGAATAACCTAGGGGTCGATAGCTGGCTTCTCCAGAAGACTAAAATTTAGTGAAGACATTAGTACAGAAATTTGATATAAGCACAGATAAAAAAAAGTGGAGATACCCAAAACTATAAAGAGCAACATACGTATCTGCATGAAGGAAAAAAACATGCAGCTATATGTTTCTAAAATATGGAATGGACCTAATTGATCAACATCTCATCGGTTTAATCAAGTACCCTCGAATTGGATCGACTGCTGATTATCCGATCTGCAAGTACCTCTTGTATAAACCCTTCCTTTCTTCAACAAGAACGGGTTGAATCAAAAGAAATATAAATTGATGCTGATAGGAATCATAACTGACACAAAACTTGAAATCCCTGATAGTGGGACAGATGCGTAGGTTCGAAACCATGTGGAACTCGCAGCAAGAGGTAGGGGATGTCGTACCTTCTGGCTTTGGGTCGTCGATCCAAGGCGCTCCGGCGGTCCTTGGTGAAAGAGAGGGGAGAGGAATGGAGGAGGGGAGAGCTGGAGGTCGAGAGAAGGAGACGTTGGGCGATTTGGGCGAGGTTGGCGAAGGGAGGGAGGGCGGAATATACGGGTCCGACCCGGATTCGGATCCGGGTTCGGATCTGAAAGTGACTTGTACCCCTCCTTGCTAAAATGACCATAACTTGAGCTCCCGAAGTCGGATTTTAACGTTCTAGGACTCGTTGGAAAGCTATCGACGAGCCCTATGCAATGGACTCCTTACTCGAATTTTTTGCTCACTGGACAAGTACAGATTTTACAATCAAGCCCAAACTCAGTAAAGATTTGCGTTTTAGTCCCTATTCGGGTTTCGGGGGTTTCACATCATAGAAATCTCAAAGGAAGTTTCGTCCCCGAGACTTAATATGAATCTAGTTGATTTCAATGTCCGAACCCCTTGTGTCCAAGCCTCACCGAGGAATGAGCCCATAAAAATCTCAAAGAGAGCAAAGCCCATAAAAATCACAAAAGAACTCGACTACGGCTTCAGTTTCGTACCTGTGAACAATTGAGGGTATTTCTCCCTCATGTCCGCCTCAGGTTCCCACGTCGCTTCCTCAACGTCTTGACTTCGCCACAGAACCTTGACCAAAGGGATCTCCTTCCGCCTCAACTTCTTGACCGCGTGGTCCAAAATCTGCACCGGCTCTTCTGGGAAGGATAAGTTTGGCTCCACCGTCAAGTCCTCGTAGCTGATCACATGTCGAGGATCTCGGATGTACTTTCTGAGATTCGACACGTGGAATACGTCATGGATGCCCTCGAGGTGGGGGGGAAGGGCTACCCTATAGGCTACTTTCCCCACACAGGCCAAAATCTCGAACGGTCCCACAAAACGCGGTGCTAGCTTGCCTATTGCACCGAAACGTTGTACGCCCCTCGTTGGGGACACGCGTAAGAACACGAAATCTCCGACATTGTGGAAAAATGCTTTAGATACACAGGACTGCCTAAGAATTATACCCATCAGGGCACGAATATACTGCAACAAACCTGAAACTCAAGGTCTCTACGCCGCCGGTCGGCGTAACTCTTCTGACGGCTCTGTGCGGTCAGCAATTTCCTTCTAACAGTATCCACCACCCTAGATGTCTCCTCAATGATTTGTGGGGTGAACATGGCATTGTCACCCACCTGCTGCCAACATAAAGGAGTGGTGCACCGCCTCCCGTACAACGCCTCAAAAGGTGCCATGCCTATGCTGACATGGTAGCTATTGTTATATGTGAACTCAACTAGTGGGAGGTGATCCTTCCAAGATCCCTTCCACTCAACCGCACAGGCTCGTAGTAGATCCTCCAAGGTCTGAATGGTCCTCTCAGACTGCCCATCTGTCTGTGGATGGTAGGCTGAACTCATATGTAGCTCTGTCTTCAAGGCTCTCATGAACTCTCCCCAGTAGTGTGATGTGAAACGGGAATCTCTATCTGACACTACTTCCTTGGGTATCCCATGCAACCGAATGATGTGCTGAACATATAACTTGGCTAGTTGTACTGGTGTATGTGTCATGTTGACCGGGATGAAATGTGCTGACTTGGTCAACCGGTCAACGATGACCCATATCGCATCATGCCCTCCAGGGGTGCGCGGCAATGATGTGACAAAATCCATGGAGATGCTCTCCCATTTCCTTACCGGAATGGGGAGAGGCTGCAGTAAACCAGGAGGCCTTTGGTGTTCTGCCTTCACCATCTGACAAGTAAGACACCTGCTAACATGTTCAGCTATATCCTTCTTCATGCCTTCCTACCAAAAGTGTTGGCGGAGGTCTCTGTACATCTTGGTGCCACCTGGGTGTATGGAAAGTCTTGAGCTATGCGCCTCATCTAGGATCTCTCTCCTCAACTCCTTGTCATCTGGTACACACACACGGTCCCCCTTCCATACGATGGATTCACGGACTCGAAATCCGTCGAATTCATCTTTCAAGCATCTATGGTACAAGTCTTGGATCCTCTGATCTGTCTGTTGCCCTTGAATGATCCTATCCCACAAGCTGTGATACTTGGCTGGCACTGTCACTGCATCGGATGTGCCCTCAAATGGATGCCACTCACTAAGTGCAGTGAGCACATCCCAAGTCTGCAACCAGGCTGCCGAACCCTCAACGTATGGTCGCCTACTCAAGGCATCTGCTACCACATTCCCCTTACCAGGATGGTAGGAGATGGTACAATCATAATCTTTTAGCAGTTCCATCCACCGCCTTTGCCTCATATTTAGCTCCTTCTGATCAAAAATGTTTTTGAGGCTCTTGTGGTCTGTGAAGATCTCAAATGTCACCCCATACAAATAGTGACGCCATATCTTTAATGCAAAGACTACGGCCGCCAACTCCAAGTCATGAGTGGGGTAGTTGCGTTCATGGTTCTTCAGCTGTCGTGACGCGTATGCCACAACCTGTCCACGTTGCATTAACACTGCACCCAAGCCTTCCTTGGAAGCATCCGTGTACACGGTGAAATCTAAGGTACCAGAAGGAAGGGTGAGGATGGGCGCAGAAGTCAATCGCTCCTTCAACGTTCGGAAACTCAGCTCACATTTGTCACTCCAGACAAATGGCACATCCTTTTGCGTCAACCGGGTGAGGGGTAGAGCCAACTGGGAGAACCCTCTAACAAACCTCCTGTAGTACCCAGCGAGGCCAAGGAAGCTGCGAATCTCTGTAACCGTCTTGGGTCGCTCCCAAGACACCACTGCCTCTATCTTGGCGGGGTCAACTGACACCCCCGCTCCAGAAACCACGTGGCCAAGAAACGCCACCTCAGAAAGCCAAAACTCGCACTTGCTGTATTTGGCATATAACTGGTGCTCTCGGAGCGTCTCTAGTACGGCGCGGAGATGAGACTCATGCTCGTATTCATCATGAGAGTAGACTAGAACATCATCAATGAACACAATCACAAATCTGTCCAGATGCGGACGAAAGACCCGGTTCATCAAATCCATGAATGCGGCAGGTGCATTCGTGAGTCCAAATGGCATTACCAAAAACTCATAGTGGCCATATCTGGTGCGGAATGCAGACTTCATTACATCGGCTTCCTTGATCCTCAATTGATGATAACCCGATCGCAGGTCAATCTTAGAGAACACTGCTGCTCCCTGCAACTGGTCAAATAGATCATCTATCCTGGGGAGTGGGTAACGGTTTTTGACCGTTCTCTTGTTCAACTGCCTGTAGTCTATGCATAGCCTTAGGGATCCATCCTTCTTCCTCACGAACAAGACCGGGGCCCCCCATGGTGACGTACTGGGGCGGATGAAACCCTTCTCCAATAGCTCCTGCAACTGTACCTTGAGCTCCTTGAGCTCAGCTGGGGCCAACCTGTATGGAGGGATAGAAATCGCCTGTGTATCTGGCAATAGCGTGATCTCAAACTCTATCTCTCGTACTGGCGGTAATCCAGGCAGTTCATCTGGAAATACATCAGGGAACTCATGCACAACTCTGACATCCTCCATCATCTGATCCTGTGTCGCTGAGTCTACCACGTAGGCAAGGTAGCCTTCGCAACCTTGGGTAAGAAACTGTTGTGCCCTCAAGGCGGAGATACACTCAATCCCACCCTCAGATAAGCACCCATCGAACTGGAATGGAGGCACTCCAGTTAAGTGGAAGACCACCGTCTTCCCAAAACAGTCCAGGCACGCATGGTGCCTCTCTAACCAGTCCATGCCCAGGATGATATCAAAATCCTCTAACTGTATCAACAACAAGAATGCAAGCATCTCATGTCCACCTATCTGTACACACACATCCTCTACTGCCTGGCGGATAATGAACAATTGGCCCCCTGGACCCTTGATGTAGTACGGGGAAGTAACCTCCATCACTGACTTACCCAATGTGGGCACCATATGATGTGCAAGGAAGGAATGTGTAGCCCCTGAATCAAACAGTGCATGTAAAGACGTCCCATGAGCTGAAATCATACCTTTGACGACCGATCCAGAAGCGTGGGCCTGCTCTTGTGTTACGGTATTCAGCTGTCCTCGTCGTGGTGCACTAGATCCTGCAACACTAACTGTTTGCTGTGGGGCTCGCTGGAAGTCACATCCTCCTCGACGGGATCCTGATCTCTGAAACTGGCTGGAAGACCCAGTTGGTCTTCCACTCTGTTGCTGCTGCGCGCCTACGCTACTAGTACGCAAAGGGCATTGGGCCTTGAAGTGGCCCGGCTGTCTACAAAGGTAGCAAGTACGACTGTCTGCCTGTGACAATCTCCCACCAAAAGCGGAACTGCCACCCCCAAGTCCACGGCTCTGTGTCTGCGTAGGGGGATGAGAAGAAACTGAACTTCGTCCTGCCAAGGCTTGTCCCAAGGTAGGCGATGGTGCGAACCTGCTAGTGGATGGTGTCGCCGCTGTCGGGTGGTGGCGACGGTCTCTACGGAACTGAGAGAAGTCCCGACGCGCAACTCGGCTAGGCTGGGGTGGAGGTAACTGCGACTGACCCCCATGCAATCGACGTTGTGTAGCTTCCCACTTTGTCGCCTTCGCAGTAACCTCCTTAATGGAGGTAAGGTCCAAGGTGGAAAGTCTGTCCTGAACCTCCTCACGCATCCCTCGGATGAACTTCTGCAAGTTCTCCTGAGGGTAAGCAGTCGTAGCAGGGGAATGGCGAGACAACTCTGTGTATCGGATCATGTACTCTTGGGCCGTCATCGACCCCTGTGTCAGTTCAGCAAACTCTCTCCTCTGATCCTCCACCCAATGGTCCGGGTAGAACTCTGCACGGAACTCGTCAAAGAAGATCTCCCAAGTGATGGGCTCGGTCAAGTGCTCCTTGGTGGCATTCCACCACCGCTCAGCATACCCAGCAAAAGAGTACTCAGCAAAAGATACCCAAGTATCCTCGGATGCATGTATCATCCTCAGAACCTTGGACACCTCTGACATCCAAAGCTCTGCATCGTCAGGGGTGGTAGTGCCGAAGAACTTTGGTACCGCCGCCCGTTGGTACGCTGCGTAAGTACTCTGATGCTTCTGCAAGGCATCTGTATCCTCTGGCCGCTCAGGATCCATAGAGAACGACAAGTCGACACTCTCCTCCCCATCGTGAGAGGGACGGTAGGAGGAGGAGTCCTGCTGCTGGAGTCGCTGCTCAAGTGCCTCTTGGCGCTGTTGGATCCCTTGCACCGCCTGTACAAGGAGAGCCAACTGCTGTGCCACATCCTGGTCTACGCGTGGCGGCATGGTTCTGCATAAAGAACTAAGGCATTAGTACTTGCCTTTTTCTTTGAGAGAGAGACATTATGAGAGACATGTGGACATGGTTGAAATCGTGTTATTCTCCTATGGATTCATGTTGGGTCAGAAGACTTCAACACTATCCAATATTCGAATACCAATAAGGAATAATATACATGGAAGGGAATGGAGTACCACGGCTCTGATACCAATCTCTAACACCCTTAGGATCCGGGTACTCGGTAAACCAATCCACGCACATACATTCCACATTCGAATACTAATGACATACACATAAGCAGGAGAAATAGCACAATTTACTGAAATATAAAAATTTTCTTTTTTCCATTCATGACCTGTTCATAATCACATTTCAATGATCATTCCATGTCCACAAAATATACATGTAAGCATAAATAGGATGTCCACAATTATACATATTACATGCCATGTCTCTCAACAAAATGGTAAAAGTAAAGAAGGATAGCAAAATTACTGACAACTATACCACAAAAGGTGTCGTAACGATGCTCAAAAAGTGATGGTGCCTCCAACGATCACTGCTGCGAACCTGCGGATCCACACGTATGTACGTTATGAGCAAAGTTGCCCAATACGATTTAAACAAACTACACAACAAGAAATGCATGATAAAATGTGTGCAAAAGAGAAAGAAACAGGATATTTGATCTCACAAAGAATTACATGTTTACTTTTTATTATTTGATCTAGATATGGATACGAGTAACCAAGCTTCGTGGATAGTCTGTGGTCTTGGTCTAGATGAGACCTCACACTATGACTCTAAGGTAAAAGAAAATTACCTTAGGGTTGGGGTGCCTCCGTAGGCATGTGGTGGGGTATAATGCATCCTAACTAAGTTCCCAACACGTCCACTTAGCTCCACTTCCCAATGATACTTCCGATCCCCAAATTAGATTCCAACCCGCAAATCATTGCGATCAATTCGATCCTCCTTATACACAGGAGATTCACGTCCCATCACCACTTCATTAACCACATTTTCCCGGAACTCCCCGCTTAGTGCTCCCACTCGGAATACCAGCCAATGTGGCCTACATTGTCCCGTACACGAGTGTTAACTCTAAGTGACAAGCGAAACACTAGCCGACCAACCACGACTACTTGGCCCGCGCTCGAGCACCGGGCTAAAGCACGCAAGTGCCGAGGCCAACACCATCAGATTAGCACCTCGGTGTGCCAAGTAACATGTCCCCCAACCATCGCAGCTACAATAGCAATTGGGATCTCGGTCATCTAGGCTTCTACCCGGGGTCCCAAGGGTGCATGCCCCTCCCTTGGCGGCACTACCTCACTGCACAGTCTCCATGAAATCTTACCCATATGATAATGATTATTCTGAACACACAGATTTCCCTTCCACCTCTAATTTCATTGTTCCATCTTAGTAATTCTAATCCAAGAAGATTTAACAGAATGTATTCATAGAATTGACAGTGAATTACAAGGTCCTAAGGAAATAATAGTTTATGATCACGATACCCTTTAACTTACAGTTCATCCGTGCAGGAGTACTATAAGATCGCTTATCAAGCCCATTACCCCTCAATGCCTAATTCTATGAATATTAAGTATTTAGCAGCTGTAATTATCATAATCAGCCCAAATGCATTTGAAGATTTGTCTCCTTAACCGTAAGGAGCTACCAATTATATAGAGCCCCTGATCGATAACTCAAGACCCGTGTCCTTTGCTTTATGAAACTAAACAGTATTAGAATTGTTTGAAGATGCTGTTCACTTATTCTTCACAAAAGCATTGAACACATCCCTTGAAAGAGGTTTATTAACAAGGCACCTGAATATGTGTGGATTGATGTTTATATCATTCATGAAAGTCTATATAATTGGCTACCAATTCTGATGCTCAAGGACCTCAAGATCTACAAAGCAATATGCCTCAATCCGATATTCCCAATAACCTCCCAGGGAATGTGGGTATGATCTACTAACCATGAGCATTTCCTCAAATCCTATATGAGGTAAAGGTGAATGCTCATGTGGTGAATAATAAGTTTCTCAGCATCGGATTGCTTCACAGAAGGAGAGATCGACCAATTTACTGTAGGTATAACCTGACTTTTATTTCCTATATGTTTGAAGTAAACATTCCATTCCATCACCCAAATAGTGATCTTTTACTTAGTGATATATCCTTGTGCTGACAACAAGTTAGATCCGTCCAAAACCCACTCCAGTACTATTGATGTGATTTTGAAATCGAACGGATATATGGTCTTATGAGAAGCTAATTTATTGCATTAGAGCACTACCAAAATCTTGAATAACCTAGGGGTCGATAGCTGGCTTCTCCAGAAGACTAAAATTTAGTGAAGACATTAGTACAGAAATTTGATATAAGCACAGATAAAAAAAAAGTGGAGATACCCAAAACTATAAAGAGCAACATACGTATCTGCATGAAGGAAAAAAACATGCAGCTATATGCTTCTAAAATATGGAATGGACCTAATTGATCAACATCTCATCGGTTTAATCAAGTACCCTCGAATTGGATCGACTGCTGATTATCCGATCTGCAAGTACCTCTTGTATAAACCCTTCCTTTCTTCAACGAGAACGGGTTGAATCAAAAGAAATATAAATTGATGCTGATAGGAATCATAACTGACACAAAACTTGAAATCCCTGATAGTGGGACAGATGCGTAGGTTCGAAACCATGTGGAACTCGCAGCAAGAGGTAGGGGATGTCGTACCTTCTGGCTTTGGGTCGTCGATCCAAGGCGCTCCGGCGGTCCTTGGTGAAAGAGAGGGGAGAGGAATGGAGGAGGGGAGAGCTGGAGGTCGAGAGAAGGAGACGTTGGGCGATTTGGGCGAGGTTGGCGAAGGGAGGGAGGGCGGAATATACGGGTCCGGCCCGGATTCGGATCCGGGTTCGGATCTGAAAGTGACTTGTACCCCTCCTTGCTAAAATGACCATAACTTGAGCTCCCGAAGTCGGATTTTAACGTTCTAGGACTCGTTGGAAAGCTATCGACGAGCCCTATGCAATGGACTCCTTACTCGAATTTTTTGCTCACTGGACAAGTACAGATTTTACAATCAAGCCCAAACTCAGTAAAGATTTGCGTTTTAGTCCCTATTCGGGTTTCGGGGGTTTCACAACGCCTTGGGCCGCCTAGGCGCCTAGGCGGCCGCTTAGGTGCGCCTAGGCACGCCTTGACGCCTAGGCGACTATTTTTCATGCACACTACACAGATATCTCATTTTCAAATGCGATATACATTGCACATTTACAAAAAGCGATATACATAGCGCATTTTGAAAATGTGATATACATGTCGTATTTTTGAAATGCGATATACTTTCTTATTAATCTAGCATCCAAATTCAATATTTTTGAAATTTCTTGATGCCACTTTGAAAACGCCTAGGCGCGCCTAAGCGCGCCTAGGCGTCTAGGCGCCCGGGTGTAACGCCTTGTCGCCTTGCCGCCTTAATAACCATGACTGTGGTAGGAGTTTTCCTTGCTGCCCTTGATCCTGAGTATGAGGCTGCACGGTCCCAGATTTTGGCAGACTCTACTATTCCTCCTATGGAGGAAGCCTTTCACAGACTGAGCCGTATTACTGTTCCCTCTGCGGCTACAAATCAGACTGCTTCAGCTATGGCTGCCAACCGAGGTCGTGGAGGTCACCATCATCAGACCCGTGGCCGTGGCCCTTGTGACAGAGGAGGCCGTGTTCGGCCAACATGCACCTACTGCCACCGCACTGGGCATACCGAAGACACATGCTACTCTAAGCATGGATTTCCTGCATCTGCACGAGTCGCTAAGCAGATAGAGCTTCTATCTGCTGCTTCTTTGGATCAACGCTTTGATGATCTAGTTGCCCGTCTGAGGGGCATTATTCCTCCATCTGGACCAACACCTACTACTGAGAACCATCCTGATGTTGCCGCACCCGCCTCTACATCTACCAGTACCTCAGGTAGCACATATGCATTTACTAGTAGTGGATCAGATACTTTAGCATGGATAACGGACTCTGGCGCCACACATCATCTATGTGGCGATCAAAGTCTACTTACATGGTACAGACAGATCCCTCCGAGTCGAACAATAGTCATTGCTAATGGTACTCATTCCCCGATTACTGGTCAAGGGGAAATTAGACTGACGTCATCTATGAAGCTCAAGAATGTGTTACACACACCTTATTTTTCAATGAATATGTCGTCTATCAGTCAAATTACAAAGGATTTACAGTGTCGAGCAATTTTTGATCCATCTTCTCTTGTTTTTTAGGACATCCTTACGGGCAACGTGATTGGGCGTGGCTATGAGCAAGGAGGCCTATATCACCTTAGTTAGACTCCATTTGCTGGAACCTCATCTCTACCTGCTGGTCCTATCTCTCCTCTGCTATGGCACCTGCGTTTTGGACATCTACCGCTTCAGAAAATGTGTTATGTGTTACCCCAGGTTTCACCTCACACGTCTATTCAATGTGAGGCTTGTCAGTTGGGAAAGCATCATTGCTCAACCTTTCCCAGTCGTCAGTGTCGGTGTAGCACCTCCAAGTTTGAGTTGTTTCACGTCGATATCTGGGGTCCGAGTCATGTTCCTGATCATCAGGGACACATGTTTTATATAGTTATTGTGGATGACTTCTCTCGTATGTCATGGGTATTTTTGTTTAAAGAATAAATCTGAATCCAGGAATAATATCATCAATTTTCTTAATGAGATTCGTAATGTCTTTTCCGCATCTGTAAAAATTGTGAGAAATGATAATGCCCTGGAATTGTGTACTCATGCCCTATCTAGTTATTTCTCATCCCAAGGAATCATCCACCAGACATCATGTGCCTATACCTCCCAACAGAATGGGGTTGCTGAAAGGAAACATCGCCATTTATTGGATGTAACTAGGTCGCTCCTTATACAGAGTCATGCTCCTCACTCTTTTTGGGGTGACGTTGTTCTTACAGCATGTTACCTAATCAATCGTATGCCGTCATCTGTTCTAGGTGAGAAGATCCCCTTCTCTCTTATCTTCCCTGGAAAAGAATTATTCTCGCTTACTCCTCGTGTGTTTGGTTCAGTTGCTTTTGTCCACCAATTGTCTCCCGGGACTGACAAGCTCTCTCGTAGGGCTATCAAGTGTGTCTTCGTTGGGTACTTCAGAACTCAGAAGGGGTACAAGTGTTACGATCCTTTGCGCAGGCGATACCTTGTCAGTGCAGATGTTACATTTTTTGAATCTATTATGTATTACTTGCCTCTGGTGATCAGTTGATACCCCCTGCTAATAATGATGCTATTTACATGTCACCACCACCACCATCACCACCACCACCAACACTACCACCAGAACCATTACCATCTTCTACACCACCTGTCACGATACCTGTTTCTCCATTACCATTTCATTATACCCGCAGGCCGATTTCAGCTCATGGTCATTGCTCATCACCTAGCTCGCCTAAGGTATGTCATGAAGATATTATCATTGATGGATCTGATGATTTTTCTGAGCAGGATGTGTTACAGAGGCCAGACAAGGACACAAATGATTTAGATATTCCTATTGCTATACGAAAGTCGAAGCGGAGTTGCGCATCATATCCTTTAGCAGCTTCTGTGTCATTTGATCGACTGACTGGAGATTTCAAGACTTTTGTCGTTGCATTGTCAGCAGTAACTATTCCACGGAATTAACAAGATGCACTGAAGGATAGTAGATGGCGTCTTGCCATGGAGGAAGAAATGGCAGCTCCTCAGTCTAGAGGTACTTGGAGTCTGGTTCCTGTACCGGCTGATGTGTCACCTGTGAGCTGCAAGTGGGTATTTACAATCAAGCAGAATGCAGATGGCAGTATTGACAGGTACAAGGCTCATCTTGTTGCTCGTGACTTTACACATACATATGGGGTGGATTATCTTGATACATTCTCGCCAATGGCCCGCCATTCCACTCTACGGATCTTACTGTCTGTTGCGGTTACTCGTGAGTGGCCGCTATACCAGTTGGATGTGAAGAATGCCTTCTTATATGGTGATCTACAGGAGCAAGTCTACATACAACAACCACCTGGTTTTGCTGTTGAGGGGGAGTATCCTACGGTGTGCAGACTTCATAAGGCTATCTATGGCCTTAAGCAGAGCCCCAGAGCGTGGTTCCATAAGCTCTCAGATCTCTTTGAGAAACAAGGATACAAATGTTCCAATGCTGATCATTCCTTGAGCGATGATGAACAAGGAATAAAGGAGGCGAAAGAAATGCTGGGTCGTGAATTCTTTACCAAGGACCTTGGGGTCCTTAGATATTTTCTGGGACTGGAGTTTGCCAGAAATCCTAATGGGTTGGTAATGTCTCGGAGGAAATATGTCACTGACCTGCTGAATGAGACAGGAATACTTGGCTGCCGACCTGCTACCACACCTATGGACCCTAGTATGAAGCTATATGATGGTGATACACAGGAGGTGGATAGTAGAAGATACAGAGAACTGGCGGACAAACTTCTTCATGTTACGATTACTAGGCCCGATATAACCTTTGCTGTGAGTCGCATGAGCCAGTTCATGGAGCAACCACGTCAGGTACACATGGATGCCATACATATGATACTCAGGTATCTTAAGTCATCTCCAAGTGCAGGTTTGTTGTTCAAGAAAGGCAAAGAGACTACTATCTCAGCCTGTGCAGATGCATATTACGAAGGGTGTCCCAAGGACAAGAAGTCCCCCTCTAGGTTTGCTGTATATGTTGGAGATTCTCTAGTCTCTTGGAGGAGTAAGAAACAAACTGTGGTGGTACGGTCTAGTGCTGAATCTGAATATAGGGCTATGCCCCAGGTGAGCACAGAAATGGTGTGGGTAAAGGCTGTGCTTACATATTTACATATAGAAGTTCCACTCCCTATGGCTTTGGAATGTGACAATCAGGCGGCCTTGTTCATTGCAAATAATCCAGCATTCCATGAACGAACCAAGCACATTGAAGTTGACTGTCACTTTATACGTGACATGATTCAGAAAGGATTCATTGCTACATCCCATGTTAGTTCAGAGAATCAAACAACATATATTTTCACTAAGGCATTACTGCGAGGCCCATTTCAGAAGTGTACGTCCAAGTGAGCATGATTGATATCTATGCTCCATCTTGAGGGGGAGTGTAAACATATATTATTCACTTATGTACCTCTGTGTTATTTTCCTTTCCCGTTGGACTCTTTATGTAATTTACCCGTAGGCTACTCTCCTATATAAGAGAGCCTAGGTTTGATGGAATAAACAAGTTCTCTTATTTTCCCAACAATTTCATTACATGACTCCTTAATTTGGGGTCTTTATAATTTTGCATAATTCGACATATCTCCTCTATTCTTGATAAAGATATTACAATACCTTTTCTCCATTCATTTATTATCTTTTTTTGCTTTGTCAAATAGTTATTGAATAACTACATAAGCCAAATAATATCTTCCTCCCGTGCTTCTCTAAACATTTACAAAATGTCATCCGATTGCACTGCTTTTCTAGTTCATTTTTTATGGCATCTTTCATCTCACTTCTTTAAGTTGTCGAGGATAGGCATAATTCAAATGGGATTTAGAATTTGGTAGCGACTCGAGACTGATCTTGGCATCACAATTCTCATTAACGAGCTTGCAAAATAATTATTCCACCTTGAATTTATATCATCACTAGCTACTTCTACTCAGTCATTATCATCATCCTTGATGCACCTAATTTGCATTAGATTCTTGGTTCTTAGCATCAAATTATCTCTTACACCTCCATTCTAATCAAATTTCACATACAAATTTGTTTTCGCTTTGGCAACTGTTTTTTTTGTGTTCCTATACACTGCCAAGTTTGTAGTTCTTTATTTGTCAAGTTTTCAATTAACTTCGTTTTCCTTTTCATTATAACTTTCTCTTGTACTTCTTTACTCCACCATTGAGCTTCCTTTCCTTCTGTTCTATCGCTCTGCTTTGAGCATACCTAAAACCACTTTCATAATTTTTCTAATACAATCATCTATTGACTGCTGCATTTTGTAAGTGTTTTAAACATGATCCCAATTTGCTTATTGTAGCATATTCTCCTTAAATTTTTCTTTCCTTCATTTTTGTCATCTTCTCTCTATGCATTGTTTCTTTTATTCCCTTATTTGCACACCTAAAGTAATTCTTCTCAGTCATGTGAAATAATCAAATTGTGCCTTTGCCAGACCATTCTTTGAAGTACTCAAGTTTTCATCATAAAGTATTTGCTACAATGAGGTCAAAGAATACTGTAAAATTAATAAAATATTTTCTTTCTTTGTTTCCTTCACCATAACCATGCATCATATACTATTGACAAATCCATAGCATCTTTGCTCACATGTACCTTTGAATCTCCACCCAAACAAATCATCTCTCTTTTTATTCTTACATTCAAGTCAATTTTGGCCAACTCGAGGTATATATTATGAACTCCCGCCTGCGGATCTGGATTACTCGTTTACACGACACTGGCATCATTATATTCACAATGCGCATTAGGTTATTGAAATTTAGGAAAAAATTTTCGTGTTTCAAAATGACATTTACAATGATGTAAACAACCACAGAACTAGCAAGTGTCACCAATTCACATTTCGTTGGTTTTCATATACAGCTACATGTAACAAAAGAAAACTGCAATATGTACATGTATCCCAAAATATAGAAGAGAAAGAAGGTATTAACATTATCTGAACAAAAAACAACATATGTATCAACGAGTATAAAAACAGACGCTTGAAATCATCAGCCAGTCTATTGCGATGCGTGCGCTTTGCCTGCTACACATGCAAGGGATAAAAGAATGCCAACAATTGTTGCATACAATCTAGCATATATTTATATATAAAGAAAACAACAGGTAATTCAATGATTTTAAAAGAAAACAAGTAGATAAGTATTTGAAATTTAAATTTAACCAAGAACTTGCATATAAATTTGGTTTTCAAGCTATTATGTATGTAATCCCTAGATCACCCATCACCTCATAACTTTCCGTATATAGCAATTTCATAATTTCATTAATGAACCATAAGTAGGTTATTGTCTTTCTATCACTTAAAGATCATGTTGATGAATCTTGGTGTTTTAGGAGAACGAGTCTCTGATTTGATCTTGATTTCTGTCTAATTTCTCAAGTCTAATGGATAGTCTGTGGTCTTGGTCTGAGTGTGACCTTGCACTATGACTCTAAGGTGTGAAGAAAACCTTAGGGTTGGAATGCCTCCATAGATATGTAGTGGGGTATAATGCATCTTAACTAAGTTCCCAAAACTTCTACTAGCTTTTCTTAACATTTGTAGCATTGGATCTAAAATTCTGATTTAAATGTCAAAGATTGATCATTATTAATGAGTGATGATTTCAGCCTCAAGCTCAACTGTAATCAATCTCATGTGTAACCAAACTCAACTATAACCAAGTCAACTATAGCCAACTCAACTGTAACCAAACTCTCAACTGTAACATATCGCCTAGCCGGTTGGCGGAACGGTAACCAAAACTCAAGCGGTGAAGAAGTCTCATAAGAGACTCTTTTGTCTTACCCTCTAAGTGGAAGTGTCGTCCAGTAGAGGGCTAGACCTACTCCAAAACTACACCCCTGAGATGGGTAAGAGAGACTCCCTGGAAGAGTCCCTCCGAAAATCGACCCGACCAGTACGGCAAACGAGCTCGTGAGAAAATTAAAACCGATGTCCCCTCAGCCTAGGTACTCTAACAACAGAGTCATCGGAACTGGTCAAAAAACTGTAAAAAGAACTGGGATCCTAGACCCGCGCACTAGGCGGTTGCTGCCCTAACTGAGCTTCCTATCTCCCGCCTAGTTGAGGGTCACCGCGCCCTCACACGGTCAGGTGTAAGGGTCACCGTGACCGGCACTAATATCTCATGAATAAACAACTTATTCTTTTCTCTCCACAACACACATACCCATGCCTCCCTATAGTTCGACCCACATACTCATCGTTGTATGCATGCTCATGCATTATGCAACTTCGTGTGATTTTGTGGTTGTGGTACATTGATTTGGCTTGATTGTTTGACGTGAGATGCATTAAAGTTAACTAACCAATCATTATTATCATAAGAAATACCCAGTGATAACAACATTGTTAATAATGACAGGTGTAAATGACGAGACAACTTTAGGTGGTAGTTGACTGTGTTGATTTGATCTCATATTCAACTTTACACATTTTCTGACAAGAGATATAAGACCCCAAAGTGGGTTTCTTCAGTAGAAGTTTGGAAGTTTGACTGGTAGAAATGAGATATCCATGCTTATTCCAATAATTATTCTCAATGTGTTTAGGCTTGTTATAGTAGTTGCACTGTCTAGAGAAATCTCAGCCATTAATGTAAAGCCGTCTATTTGAAGACCATGTCCTTAACCATGTTTGCGACTATGTGACACATCATTTCAAATGCAATTTCTTGTAGTCAAGTAACCATAGAAATAAACATGTAACTAAGTCTATTGTATGTGTCATCCATAATAGGTATCTCAGGTTGTGCCAAAACCTGAGTTCATGCAAACTTGATTGCAAGGTCAAGGCCAGAAAGAAAATTTGTCACCATTGTTGGTGCTCTAAACTGGATTATGTGTATCACAAGTGCAACTCGAATTATGTGCATTCACGATTTTGTTGTGAAAGGTCAAACTGGTGCATTACATTATCAAATGATCATTTGCAAAAGTCCTCACCAGGAAACTTCCGAAGTGTAGCTTTCTAGCATTATTTCCAAAGCTACACAGAAGAATCTATACCAGCATTTATACCCAAATAACAATGCTCTTTCTTAAGCATAGTTCACATGATATTGGTGAGATACAATTAGAGATCCTTTTGTGATAAATTGAAACCGAGAGATCCCTTTGGCCACATAATATATATAGGATACCCACCAACGCTATTTAAATTGATAACCAATAGGTTCCTCCCATTTGTCAACAAATCATGGGCCTAACTTTCTTTGAGTAGAAGTGGTGGAATGGAATACAAAACAAACACAACAGACATGAAACATTAATAGCATACCTGATCTTGTGCAAATGATATTCAGATCACCTATAGATGATTCAAAATCTACAGCCAAGAAGAAATCAGGAGTTTACTACAACTTCTGCTAATTCTTTGTCTTTAAGTTTGCATGAACGTGAGGTCTAAATTGGTTTGAAATCAGATCTTAAATTTATAAAACAGTAGCTTTTTGAGAGTCGAATCTTCCATGCAAAACCCCAATTTAATTTTTTTTGAAATCCAGCATTTCGGGGGAGGCACGGCACGGTGCTCGCCCCAAAAATTTTATTAAAAAAGCATAGAGCGAAAGAGAGCGAGGTACAGCGGGACAGAAGGAAGGTTGAGAAGAAGAAGGGGATCGAGGAGATCCCTACAAAAGCAAAATAAACGAGCTACAACAACGACCCGTCACGAAAAAGCATAGCTGCATGTGCCAGAACATTCTCCTTGTATATCAAGAGCTAAACTTTTGGGTAGAATTTAGGTGTATATAAAGACATAGATGGCAACAAGAAGGGGGCTTAGGATTGTACAAGAACATTGATGGCGACAAGAGGAGGGGAAGATTTTACCTAATTCTCCAAATTTTGTGGAGGATTCTTTCATGCAGCAGCTTGATTGACCTTTGGGTAGTAGGAGCAGCTCCTCCAGCAGCTTCAATTTGGAGCCTCGGATGCTGGGGCAGCAACTCCAAATGAAGCTTCGGATGCTGCTTACAGCAGTGGCTGCTGCCTGAGAGCAGCAGCAGCAGAACCAGCTGCTGTAGCAGTTGTTCTAGCAGCTGGTGGCTGCCTGCTGTAGCTCCAACAAGAGATACAGTTGCGACCTCGTCTGTGGTGCTAATTAGAGAAAAAATTTGGGGATTTTGAGGGAGGAAATGTGAGAAAAGAGAGGGCTTTGGGTGGTATTAATAAGGGGGAAAAGACCCTAAGGTCATGCCAAGTGGAGTGAAAGTGTGCTGTTAATAGGGGAAAAGACCATGTGGAGTAGCTTGGAAAGGCTACTGTCAGCTGTGACAGCAGAAATAATTTAAATTTTCTTTTTATTTTTTCATTTTCTCTACATTTATTTGACATACTAAAGTCGTCCGCACTCGTGCCTCGAGTCTCGGATTCAGGTGCACAATATCTCGTTTTGACTGTGTATGAACGACGACCAATATGAGTATAATATTCATATACTTTGGAGTGGGTATGAATTCCTAAAATTCTCGAGATACAGTCTTGGTTTGTGACTAAATTTTGTGATTTTAAAATATTAATTGACCTCCGGTCTATGAACGGTCGATTTTTTTGATCTTATTTTGTCGAATCGGTTTTTTATGTGGTCTCAGTTTGTTTTGCGATTTTCGAATTTGTGTTGCATCATGTTTTACGATGCGATCGACTTTTGGTCGATTGCATCTGAACGAGATTCGATCTGCGATCTACAGACACAACTGAAGTTATTCAATATTAATTGAATATTAAATGAACTTTCGGACTCTTAATGGAGTCATACTCGATTTATTCGGATCTGGATGTAACATATATGGACAAATGATTTTGGGATCTCCACTCTCAAAGATTACTTTCATCACCATAATTCAATCCAGGAACCTTTTCACTTCTAATTTTTAAGTCTTTATGTACAATAATGCCAAGTTCCATCCCGAGCTTTCTCATTTTCGGAGTATCAAGATTTAAAACAGTTTATTTTGATTTCGTTAGCTTTTTCCCCACCCCATTTTGTCCCTCGCAAGCATAAGATACTTGCCTTCTTTGTAATCATTGTGCCCATTATTTTCATTAGCTTGTTCGTGAGAGCATTGATGTTCCCATTCCCAATCTGTAACTTGTTATCCTGGATTAGCTTCCTCACCACCCACATTTTTGTCTACCACGGAAACACTTTCTTTATTTGAGCTCTACGGCACCTAAGTGTCGATTTAGGGGTACTACCTTCTTTTCTCATGCCTCCTCTAGGCGAGAATCCTTGCAAACTTTGCACTATATCGGGATGATGACATAATGACCGTTGCCAATTCTTTCATCATTCAGATAATGCAGTGCGGCAGTAGTAGGGGCGCTTCAATGAATTCTGGTTGTTGCAATGGGTTCCAAATTTTTTTCTCTGGCTGTCAACTATTTAGCGCAATGCTCCTTCTCTACCCCGAGTTGGGATCAGAATTTGAAAAGCAACACCTTACCGTTGCAGAGTTGATTGCTATTGTGTGCAATACTCTTTACCACAAAGCTGTGATTTTTACTCAATCAAGATTCAAGAATCGTTCAAGAATATTGTTAGTGATCCAATTTAATCATATTTCTTTCTGACCTGTTAGGACCATATAATTATTGCAATTTGCATTTGGAAATTAAATACCTTATTTGTATTGTCCTGCAGATGTTTGGGAAATGTGCAGATTATTTTCAAGCAGCTAATAATCTTCGCCAATTTGGGAAGATGTCTGTTTCCACATGTACCCAGACAAGTGATACTTCACTAACGTTTCGTTCAATGGAGGTGGAGCTAAAAGAAGTAAGTAAATAGGTTTCACCTTTCGCCTTCACCATTTAATTGACAGGTAAATACGTAGGCTGTATTTTTAAAAAGTTTCATAAGACAAAAACTTGTTTATGAAACTATGACCGAGGCATGGAGCTATTTTGGACTACCATGTGCAGCAATGTGTACATTCTTGAGATAATCTGTTTGGATCAATATCTATAACTATACTAAAGTTGGGTTTCTCCCAACTTCAGTCCTATATCAAACACCTGTTGCTCTCCCTACACTCCCTTCTCTCCAGAAAATAGCCCCTCTATCTGACATGTGGACTCTTCTTTCTCCCATTTTATTCTCAGACCTTTGTTTTTCCGCACCCTAATAGGTGTTGGCCCGTTCTGCCAACTCCTGCTACTTCCTCTTGATGGTTATCTCTATGCCAAATGTCACATAGCTAATGCCTTTGAGTCTATTCTCTTCTCCCGTTTCTATTTCGCCCGTTCTCTTCCTCGATACGAGAGATTTTGCCATGTTACCCTCCATTCTTTTTTAATCTCCGATTATTCTTTCCTTTTTCTCTTCGTGAAACATGTCTCCCATTTCCCACTTTCCATTTTTTTATATCCACAGGAAACTGTGGTCACATCCTAAATTCCCAGTGATTCCACCTCTCCCCCCTCCTTTCTCTCTCACCTCTCTCTCCTCCCTGCTCCTTTCTCTCTCACCTCTCTCCCTTCTCGCAATTCTTCCTCTCCGATTCACTCTCTATTGTCTCGCAAGTTTTTTCACCTGCTCCCCCCCTCATGCCTCCATCCCACCAACTCGCATTTTACTTTTAGTATAAAAGATATCACATTCAGCATTCCTATGCTACATAATAAGAACAACATAGTCTTCCTAAAGTTTTCTTAAAATTTCTATCTTAATATTTTTTTACATTTCCCAGGATATCAATTATATTTTTATTTTTAAATTAGATTGCTTAAGATTAATACTCAATTTGTGTTCGTATATATTGAAATATCATAATACAATACTAGTAGGTCTGACCGATAATAATCTTCCAGAAATACCATAATCTTGGTAAAGTCAAAATGTCAAATATACTCTTATCTTTTAAAATGTTCAAATTTAAGGTTGTTATTTTCTAAAGTTCTTACATATATTATTACCCGATATTTGTTGCCATTCATTTTGTACATATCACCATATAACTATAATATTTTAAAGGATTTTCCTCTATATTAAGGTCACAATGTATATATTCCATGATATATATATATATATATATATATATATGTGTGTGTGTGTGTGTGTGGCTAGAGAAGCTGCACCCGGGGGTGTAGCTAACTAGCTGCACCCGACCATTTTTTCATTGATTTTTTGTGTTTTTAAAATGAAACATTGGGGGATTTAAATCACTATATATCACCATGATATCATACCAATTTCAACTAAATTCGACTCTTCTATAATCTCCATCAAGGCTATCACATTTTAACGGTCTTAGAATTATTGAAATTGACCATATCTAGATGGGCATGTTAGGAGTGTTTGTTTTGCATGAAATTTGAATCACATGTTCCACACAATAAACTAAGTAAATCCCCCATAAGCTTCCTTCAAATAATTCAAAAATCAATGAGAAAAATAGCTGGGTGTAGCTAGTTGGCTGCACCCCCCGGTGTAGCTTCCCTTTTCCCTATATATATATTATATGACCTCGACACGGGACTTCAATAAATATGTCATCATGTAAACTTTCTATATTTATGTGTTCGCTTTCCCTTATCAAGTTTTATTTCTGTCATCTCTATAAATATCGATATAATAGAGAATATGATACAAAGTGAAGAAAAGAAATAAATTGCTCTCCGACATGTATTCGCAATAGATTACGTCGTAAATATGGTTTAGTTACAGTGTAGTGTAGTGTAAATTAGATCGTTTTAAGCATAATGTGATTATATTAAATGTAACTCCTATTTCAGAGTTTCTATACTTAAACGACCTTATAAATATTCAGCATACATATAGAGTTATCCACACAAATGACACAAATGACTGTGACTTTTTAATTTTCCATATATGGCATTCTTACCCATACTACCATTTAAATATTTTGTATTAGATATCTTTTTATGCTACTTCATTGTAGCTTTTACCCATGCATTGATTTCTTGGACTCATGACTTTTAAGTAAAAATACCATATTTTTATAGGATCTTTTCATACATTCATACATAGACACGTATATACTTAATTTTTTAAGGTAGAATAAAACTGCATTTATGTTTATATGTATGTATTTTTAACTATATATAAGTCCATTTATATGGGATTTCTACATATATATAATCTGATACTTTGATCTAATATTTTTTTCATATTTTACAATATTTTACAAAAGTGATCCTATAGATATTTTAAATCACATTGACTTTCTATAGATGGTTGAACTTATATTTAATTACATATATTCATACTTTGTGGTTGGTTTTACCGATAATCCCTTAAATATTCCATGTTACATTATTTGTCCAATTTCTATATTACATGCATATATTTACACACGATACACCTGTATAAGGGGTTTCTTACATATATATATATATAAAATTGTGTCTACGTTGAGATCATCATTTAAATGATATGTGTTACATGATCTATATGTTACTAATATCATTTTCTGATTGACTATATATCTCTTATAAAAAAGAGAAGAAAGATGCGAGTGTTTTTTTCCTTGGAAACCCCAACGAAAAATATATACCATTCCCTTTTTTCTATCGAATTGATCATAGCCACTACCTATATTCCACGAAATTGTGCACCAAAAATAGGAGCTAATGAATGGGCCCACGATTCCATTGAAAGACGTTACAATTTCTTGTGAAAAAATTACTTTGCTTATAATAGTTCAGAACAAAAGATTGTTTTTTTAGGATTTCCTTTTATTTCCATGTTGGATACAATGTGACCTAATCTTTCGATTTTATTAGAATCGATCTAGGACAGAAGTATTCGAGCCTCCGAATAACATGACCCAAACCCATTGCCTTACCGCTTGACCACGCCACATTTATATTAAAAAATGAGCACATAAAGACTAATTTAATTTTAGTAATTATGGGTCATTCGTCAATTACATATTTAGATGAAGCAACGAATTCGTCGAAACTTTTGGTAGAGTCTATAAGACCACGACTGATCTTGAATGGTAATGAAAGTATAGTACATATATACAAGTATCGGAAAGGCTGAAAATGCAAGCTTACCCACGATCTATTTGTAATATGTGAAAAAATGCGGACCGAGACCCTTAACTTGTATAATGTGTAATGATCAATTTTTTATTTATATTTTTCGTCATGAATATCTATACATATATAGATAGATGTTTTTTAAAAGATTACCATACATATAGTTCACATGTTATATAATCCTAAATAATTATATCTATAGACAAAGTTGTACTATCAGAGGCAATTAGTTAAATAAGTTACTTGTGCTATATTATCAAATGATTCCAAATAATACTCTAGAATTTTCCATTGCATGTATATTATGCTTCAAAGTAGAATATTAATTCTATTATTAATATATAATATTTGGGTCTAAATAGGATACACAACAACAACAACAACAACAACAAAGCCTTTTCCCACAATTAAGTAGGGTCGGCTACATGGATTCTTCGCCTCCATTCAGATCTATCTTGGGCCAATCCCGGGCTTATATCTACAAAACTAAGATCCCTCCGTATGGTCTCTTTCCAACACTTCTTGGGCCGTCCTCGCCCTCTCTTAGCCAGCTCAACATCCCAACACTGCATCTCCCAACACTCGCATCTCCTAAATAGTATACAATACAAAATAAAAACAATTTTATATTATATAATTATTTTATCAAAAAGCTTTTATAATAGTTATCACTCAGTAATATTCGATGTATAAGGTTAGATTTTCAAACGTACTTCAAGAAATATGAAAAAGCTATAATCATTGACATATAAATGGTAACGAACAATAAAACTATATACTTATTTCCATAATAAAAAAGCTGCAGAATTTTACACCACCAATCAATTCAACGCTCTTATATATATGCTAACCATTTCTTTTATTAATAATTTAACAAGCATTATAAAATGTAATATCTTACTAACAAGTATTCAGGTGATTAATAAATAGTTTTAACTTTATAATTTTTTTATAAATGCATGAGTTCGACATTATTTAACGAATACTGAATATGTTAGAACTATTTCTGGATTCTGGGCATTTTGATGTTTGATAAAAATTTTCAGAGAAATTATCTCCATATTCCATCTATGTATTATTTATAGTTAATTGTTTTAAAGTAATTGAGAAAATAAATACAATAATTATTTAAGAGATGTAGTGCGAATAACTTCTTTCAATAGAACAAATCGGAGTAATTGTTGTTTCTCTATTAAAAAAAGAATTTGGATTTGTTCGTTAGGAAAAAAATCACAACATATTTAAGAAGACATAACTATTATATTAAAAACGATTATTACAATTGTCATATATATAATACTTTATTTAATACATATCTGTTTCAGATATTAGTTCCATATGTACTATACTTTAATTCACACATAATTCATCCCTTTGTATGACCTCTAACACCATTAGTACCTAGACTTAATCGCCCATAATCCGCCTTTCCGGCAAAGTAAAATGAAAGGGCTTTCTTGAGAGGGAGAGGGTTGCGGGAAGAATGCTAGCTGAGAGACGAGTCTTTCTTCTCCCATCAGGACCATTGGTTGAGAGTGAAAACCTCCTTATGGCCATTTTCTTTACTTTATATCCGAGGTAAAAATCAAGCTTTTAACCAATTTCCATGACCATTCTGTGCTTATCTTTAGAAGAAACAGGGCAGTCTGAAAATCACTATCAAGTCTTTTTATATGAAAGTTGAATGGTTTTGTTCTAAGATACTTTCATCAAATGGGATTGACTAGATGAATGGGATGAAATACACATGTATGGTAGGTTTGTTTCTTAAAACTAAATATCCCGCAAATTTATCCTTTTTGCTATATCTTGAAATTTTTGTATGCTTAACAATGCTGCTTTAATCAGTGAGATATATCTGTATCATTTTATAATGTTTTTCATATTACTATCTTCGGATTCAATTTAATAACATCGTGTCAATAAATTGGCTCTACATAGGCTTTGCAACAAGTAAAAAGCAAAAAGGTTAAAAAGGATATGAAAAAAAGCAGCAGGGCTGATGATATTCAGGAGGATCTCATATGTTCAAGTGCATAGAATAATATTCAAATAATAAGAAGGGGTATTTGAGATAATGATTTACTCTGAAGATGCCTTTAGTTGTCCTTTTGTGGGGGTTGAAAAATATAATTTAAGTTTATATTTTATATTTTTATGATTGTACCCCCTACGAGATTATGCAACTACGGAACTTATTACCTTTTTGCAATACCATTTGTGCCCCTACCTTCTTGGGCCATTAACCATTGTGGGCCTCGGGCTAGTTGCCGTCCATTCACCTATCAAACAAACGTTATCTTTTGGGCACAAGTTTGATTGGAAAGAAAACATAGAGGTACAAGTGTAATTTCTTCTTTTTTATTCCTCTTAACCTCCTCCTTCCTTCTTGATAACGATCATTCAAACTCAAGAAGAACCCATTGCTCCCTTGGATTCTAGCAAGCACCACCACTGTTGCTTGCCAACCACCTCCTCCTACCTCGTTCTCGATCCCCCTTTCTACCACCTCTGCCCAATCCCACCGCTTGCCCACCTCATCGCCGCCAGATACGTCTACTTAGCTCCTTCCCCCATCTCCCTCACTGCGACCGACACCTCCTCTCGACCCTGCCCAATCCCCATCCTTGCCACCTCTGCCCAATTCCTCCCCCTCGACCCCCTCCCTGCCTCCAACCACCTCCGTCTAGCCCTTCCTCGATTCCTCTCACTACCTCTAGGATATCGATGGATATCGATCGACATGTCAGTGATATATCTTCTCATAACATCGATATCAATAAAATTTGATGTATTTAGTGTAGACTTTCCACCATTTTGATTGATAACATCGATATCATGTTGATATCAATAATATATCATCGATATCAACCTTGTTGCTTGATTTCACTACTTGTTTTTTATGAGGCAAGGGCCTCGAAAGGTAGTTTTTGACTTCACAAGCTTTATAGGTTGATTTATTCAAGATTTTGAATATACAAATCAAATACGAATACGTTACCATATTTCCAATTAGTAAGTATTAGCATTGGGAGAAAATAAGAAGATGTTTATTCCATAGAACCCTAGGCTCTCTTATTTAGGGGAGGAGACCTATGGGTATATTACATAAGATAGACATTAAGAAATATACAATAAGAAACAAATACCTAGAGTACACAGAATTATCTCTACACTCTTCTCAAGATGGAGCATAGATGTCAATCATGCTCAGCTTGGAAGAGCACTTCTGAAATGGTCCTCTGAGTAGTGCCTTGATGTAGATATCTGCCGTTTACTCTCCTGTGCTAACATGGGAGGTGGAAATTAAGCCTTTCTGAATCATGTCTCTAGTATAATGGCAGTCTACTTCAATGTGCTTTGTCCTTTCATGGATTGCAGGATTGTTTGCAATGAACAGGGCAACCTGATTATCACATTGTAACTGCATGGTAAATGTACAGTTATGTATAAGTCTATTAGAACTGCTCGAACCCACGTCATTTCTGTACTGGTTTGTGCCATAGCTCTATATTCAGACTCTGCACTCGATCTAGCCACCGCCATTTGTTTCTTACTTTTCTAAGAAACAAGAGAATTACCAATAAATATTGCATAGCCAGACACAGACTTCCTGTCCTTAGGACACCCCGCGGAGTCAACATCAGTACATGCAAAAATAGAAAGAGTCACTCCTTTCCTGAATAATAAACCTGTGCCTGAAGAAGACTTTAGATATCGCAGTATCATGTATATAGCATCCATATGTACATGTCGAGGCTGCTCCGTGAACTGGCTCACCCGACTCACTACAAATGAGATGTCAGATCTAGTGATACTAACATATAGGAGCTTCCCCGCCACCTCTCTATATCTTCTCTTGTCAACCTCTTCTGTATTATCATAATATAGTTTCATGCTAAGATCCATAGGAGTCGTAGATGGTCGATAACCAATCATGCCTGTCTCAGCTAACATGTCTATAACATACATCCTTTGGGTCATCACAAGACCTTGTGCATTCTTAGCAAATTCTTACCCGAGGAAATACCTTAGGCCTTAGGGTGCCCGAATCCTTCGTAACAAATTGATGACCCATAAATTCTTTTAGCATTTTTATCCCCTACGCATCATCCCCTGTAACAAGAATATCATCCACATAAACCATGATGACAACTGTACCTCTGGGTGTGTTATGCACAAACAGTGAGTGATCTGCATTTGATCTCTTAAACCCTTTCTTTTCCACCAACTCTGAGAGCTTTTGAAACTAAGCCTTGTACCTTGCTTAAGGCCATATATTGCCTTATGGATTCTACAAACATACTGACACTCTCCCTCAGCAGCGAACCTCGGAGGCTGTTGCATGTAAACTTCCTCCTGCAGATCTCCATACAAGAATGCATTTTTAACATCTAACTGAAACAAGGGCCAATCGCGTACCACAACAACTGAAAGAAGGATCCGTAAAGTGGAGTGACGTGCAACGGGAGAGATTCTGTCCATATAATCCACACCGTAAGTCTGAGTAAATCCACGAGTCACTAATCTTGCCTTGTAGCGATCAAGGCTCTTAACAATAAACTCCTACTTGCAATTAACAACAGAGGCTCCAAGAGGAACATACACCAAACTCCATGTACCACGTGATCGCAGGGCAACCATCTCTTCCTCCACATCTAGAGGCCATTGACTATCCTTCAGGGCCTCCTGGTAATTCCGTGGAATAGCCACGACAGATAGAGCAACTGCAAATATATGGAAATCCCCTATCAGACGATGAAAGGATACTTGAGACGCAAGGGGATAAGAGGCACACGTACGCTTTTGCTTTTATAATGCGATGGGCACATCCAGGTCATCGGTAGCATCAGTCATATGTGGACTAGTCTCCTGCAAAGATCCCTCCACAGATATATCTCCAGACCCATCTTTATAAACCATGTCATCAGAACAAACTTGAGTCATGTTGGATGACGAGCGATGACCATGACCGGAGTCAGGTCGACGGGTATAGAATTTTAGTAATGGTGGAACAATGTGGGGCTGGGTAGAAGGTGGTAATGGTATAGCAGGCACATGCTGAGGAGAAGACAAAGACGTAGGAGGAGGTGGCATGTACACCTCATCATCAGACTCTGATGCCGCCAACCTATCTCCTGTAGGGGAGAAAAACATGACAGACTCGAAGAAGGTCACATCAGTACTGATGTAATATTTCCTACGCAAAGGATCATAACACCGATATCCTTTCTGGGTCCTGGAGTACCCAACAAATACACATTTGACAGTTCTAAGAGAGAGCCTATCAAGACCTGAAGTTAACTGGTGAACGAATGCAACGGAACCAAAGGCACGAGGAGTAAATGAGAATAATTCCTTATCAGGAAAAACAATGGAGAAAGGAGTTTTCTCACCCAGAACAGACGAAGGCATGCGATTCACCAGGTAACATGCTGTAAGGACAACATCACCCCAAAACGAATGTGGGGCTCGACTCTGAATAAGAAGTGCCCGAGTGATATCAAGTAAATGGCGATGCTTTCGCTCTGCAATACCATTTTGTTGAAAAGTGTAAGGACATGTGGTTTGATGAATAATGCCACGGGAAGAAAAGAAATGGGATAGAGTACGTGTATAGAATTCCATAGCATTATCTGTTCTCACATATTTCACAAAAGAAGAGTAAACATTTTGCACTTCATTGATAAAGATTTTGATCATATCTCCTGCTTAAGATTTATTTTTCAATAAGAAAACTCATGACAAACGAGAATAATCAACAACTATGTCCCTGATGATCTGGAACACAACACGGACCCCAAATGTCAACATGAAATAATTCAAAAGAGGAGCTACTGCTCCGACTCTGATGACTCGGGAAAGTTGATCGATGATGCTTCCCCAACTGACATGCTTCACACTAAAAGGAGGACCCTGGTGAGATCTGTAGCAAGATATGATACATCCTCTGGAGAGGGAGATGACTAAAGCGAAGATGCCGAGTAAAGGGAGAGACTGGTCCAGATGAGATGGAAGACGCACCTGCATAAGGAGTCTGGACCAGGCGATAAAGACCACCCTGCTCACGGCCACAACCAAACACCCTGCCTGTAAGAATGTCCTGAAAAACAAGAGACGATGGGTCAAATATAGCTCGGCAATGCAAATCCTTCGTAATATGACTGATAGATAACAAATTCATAGAAAAATCAGGGGCATGTAAGAAATCTGCAAATGCAATGACGGTGTCAAAGTAATCTCCCCCTGTCCTGTCATTGGGGAATGAGTCCCATCGGCTATCACCACAGTTCTTCCTTGGGCAACCTGTTTGTATGCTGTAAGCTGACCTCAGTCTCTGCATAAATGATGCGTCGCCCCAGAATCCATAATCCAATATGTAATCTCTTATCCATAACAGGATGTAAAGGCAGAAGTACTACCTGAGGTATTGGCCGTAGCAGAGGTACTGGCGGAGGCTGAAGCAACGACATCGGAATGACCTCCTTAAGATGATGAATGAGAAGGCATGATATCTCGCAGTTTGGCCACGAAGTTATCAAACCTCTGATCTGAAGTATTAGCCGCAGAGGGCTCAACTCGCTCCGCTACACGGGCTGATGCTGGGAAACCATGCTTGGAGTAGCATGTCTCCTCGGTATGACCTGAGCGATGATAAAACATGCAGGGTTGACGAATGCGACCTCCTCTACCACGAAAAGAAGAAGAGCTTCCTCTACCTCAGGAGGCAGCCATCGCCGAAGAGGTCTGACTTGAGGTAGTAGATGGAACAGTGATTCTGCTGAACCGGCAGAAAGCTTCCTCCAAAGAGGAATAGTAGCATCCGCAAGAATCTGAGAGCGAGCAGCATCATATTGAGGATTCAGGGCTGCTAGGAATACGACAACCATCGTAGCGTTCCGTACGTCTTCTGTTGCTCCGGGGTAGCCGTGAGTGGCATGAAACTGTGGAGCTTCTCAAACATCCCACACAGAGATGTATATTGTGAACGGAGAGGCCGACCGTTCTGCTTGATAGTGACTATGTCGTGGTGAAGTTAAAGGATCTTGGTTTTATTCGTCGTCTTAGAGTAAGTGGCTGCGAGGATGTCCCACATAGCCTTAGCTGTGGGCTGATTTAACACATCATCGGCGATCTCTATTGTTAAGGTCCCTAAAAGCCAGACTTTGGCATATGCATCATCCGCCTCCCACGAGGCGTTAACCCCAGCCTTCTCCACTGGCTCATCCTCGTTAAGAATGCGTTTCTTACCATTTGACTTCGTAGGCACATGAACTGCATAGCCTAGAGCTCATAGTTTGTCCCGTCCATTTTGATAATAGGCGCTGAACCTCTGAATGCACCTGTGGTGGGTACAATCGACTTTGTTATCAAGTATATTGCCAGTTGTGGAAGACCAGGGTTTTGTAGAACAAAAATGATTGTCTACACAAACATATGTTGATTTGAATGCATATGTAGATGTTATGCATCCAAATCCATCAAGAAGACGGAGAAACCGACGCTGACGATAGAGCGCTGGAAAGGAAATCACGCACAAGGTAGGCACGCACGACTGCGCATGCGGTGGCACGAGGCGCTCAAGAGCGCACGATGCAGAGATGAGGGCGCGTGACTGGGCGCAAGTTTACGAGGAGGCCCAAGGGCACGCGAGGAGGTGCGAGAGCGAGAGGAGGTGCGAGGGCGTTGGGCGGCGCACCAGGCGGTGACACACGGTGATGTGCGCGTGCGAGGAAGATAAGACAGGTGGAAGGTGGGGTTAGGGTTAGGGTACGAGAGCTCCGGCCTAGGACCGCCGCTCCGATACCTTGTTGGGAGAAAATAAGATGTTTATTCCATAGAACCCTAGGCTCTCTTATATAGGGGAAAGATCTATGGGTAAATTACATAACATAGACATTAAGAAATTAATAATAAAAAACACATACTCAAAGTACACGGAATTATCTCTACGATTAGTGTTGGGAAAATGAGAAAACTTATTTATTCCATCCGCCCTAGGCTCTCTTATATAAGAGAGTAGCCTATGGGTAAAATACATAAAGAGTCCAACAGAAAAGAAAAATACAAGAAAGGTACAAAAGTAAATAATATATCTCTACATTCCTCCTCAAGGTGGAGCATAGATATCAATCATGCTCAGCTTGGACAAACACTTCTGGAACGGCCCTCGAAGTAATGCCTTGGTAAAAATGTCCGCAGTTTGATCCTCTGAGCTAACATGAGATGTAACAATAAACCCCTTCTGAATAATATCACGTATGAAGTGACAATCAACCTCAATGTGCTTGGTTCGTTCATGAAATGCTGGATTATTTGCAATGAATAGAGCTGCCTGATTGTCATATTTCAGAGCCAGAGGGAGCGGGACTTCTATATATAGGTCTGTAAGCACATCCTTTACCCACATCATTTCTGTACTGACTTGGGCCATAGCCCTATATTCCGACTCAACACTAGACCTTGCTACGACCGTTTGCTTCTTGCTTTTCCATGAGACTAGAGAATCTCCAACATACACAGCAAACCCGGTGGTGGACTTCCTATCCTTGGGACACCCT
This sequence comes from Ottelia alismoides, assembly GCA_037367405.1. NCBI lineage: Eukaryota > Viridiplantae > Streptophyta > Magnoliopsida > Alismatales > Hydrocharitaceae > Ottelia > Ottelia alismoides. The sequence goes on along the minus strand of JAZKJV010002213.1, from coordinate 242,349 downwards.
GCGTAATCTGCATCTGCACATGCTGAGATAGTAACCTCCTTGTCTTTCTTAAACAACAGATTCGCCCCTGGAGATGACTTAAGGTACGTGAGTATCATATGTATAGCATCTATGTATACTTGACGTAGTTGCTCCATGAACTGGCTTACTCGACTCACAACAAAGGAGATATCGGGCCTGGTAATGATAACATAGAGAAGTTTGCCCACTAGCTCTCTGTATCTTCTCCTATCCACCTCATCAGTATCATCATCATCATATAATTTCATACTGGGGTCCATATGTATAGTGGCAGGTCGGCAACCAAGCATTCCTGTTTCACTCAATAGGTCAGTGACATATTTCCTCTGGGTCATTACCAACCCATGAGGATTTCTGGCAAACTCCAGTCCCAGAAAATATCCGAGAACTCCAAGGTCCTTGGTGACGAATTCATGACCCAACATTTCTTTTGCCCTATGGATTCCCTGTTCATCATTGCCTGTAATTAGAATATCATCTACATACACCATAATTACAATAATACCTCTGGACGTCTTTTGTAGGAAGAAGGAATGATCAACATTAGAACGTCTGTACCCCTGTTTCTCAAACAGGTTTGAGAGCTTCTGGAACCAAGCTCTGGGGCTCTGCTTAAGGCCATAGATAGCCTTATGAAGTCTGCACACCTTATGACACTCCCCCTCAACAGTAAAACCATGTGGCTGTTGCATGTAGACTTCCTCCTGTAAGTCACCATATAAGAATGCATTCTTCACATTTAATTGGTATAGGGGCCAATCACGAGTAACTGCAACCGAAAGAAGGATCCGAAGGGTGGAATGGCGAGCAACCGGCGAGAATGTATCAAGATAATCCACCCCATATGTTTGTGTAAAGCCATGAGCAACAAGGCGTGCCTTGTATCTGTCAATGCTGCCATCTGCATTCTGCTTAACTGTAAAGACCCACTTGCAGCTAACTGTAGACACATTAGCAGGTGTAGGAACATGGCTCCAGGTGCCTTTGGACTGAAGAGCTGCCATTTCTTCCTCCATGGATAGACGCCATCGACTATCCTTCAACGCATCTTGGTAATTCCGTGGAATATCCACTACTTATAATGCAATCACAAAGTTCCTGAATTCTCCAGTTAGGCGATCAAACGACATAGAAGATGCTATAGGATATGACGCACAGCTCCGCTTCTGCTTTCGTAGAGCAATATGTACATCTAAATCACCCGTCTCCTCATTTGGCCTCTGTAACACATCCTGCCGAGGAAGATTATCAGATCCATCAATGGTAATATTTTCAGAACATACCTCATGTGAGCTAGATGATGAGTGGTGACCATGAACAGAAGCAGGCCTACAGGTATAGTGGAATGACAATGGTAAAATAGGCACAGTGACATGAGGTGTAGGAGATGGTAGCGATGGAGGTGGTAGGGGTGCTGGTGGTGGCATGTATATAGCATCAGTAGTGTCAGAGGATACCAACTAATCACCTGTAGATGCGAAGTACATAACGGATTCGAAAAAGGTAACATCAGCACTAACTAGATACCTCCTGCGCAATGGATCATAGCACTTGTACTCCTTCTGCGTTCTTGAGTGCCCGACGAAGACACACTTGATAGCCCTAGGAGAGAGCTTGTCAGTCCCAGGAGACAACTGGTGGACAAAGGCGACCGAGCTGAACCCACGAGGAGTAAGAGAGAATAATTCCTTGTCAAGAAAAACAAGAGAGAAAGGAGTCTTCTCACCTAAGACAGATGACAACATACGGTTAATGAGATAACATGCCGTAAGAACAACATCACCCTAGAAAGAATGAGGGGCATGACTCTGTATAAGAAGCGACCTGGTGACATCAAGTAAATGACGATGTTTCCTTTCAGCAACCCCATTCTGTTGGGAAGTATAGGTGCATGATGTTTGGTGGATGATCCCTTGAGATGAAAAATAATTGGATAGGATATGAGTACAAAATTCTATGGCATTACCACTTCTCATAATTTTAACAGATGCAAAAAGATATTACGAACTTCATTAATGAAATTGATGATAATATTCCCCGCTTCAGATTTATTTTTTAACAAAAAGATCCATGACACACGAGAGAAATCATCTACAATAACTATATAAAACCTGTGTCCCCGATGATCAGGAACACGACTAGGACCCCATATATCGACATGAAATAACTCAAACTTGGAGGTATTACTCTGACACTGACGACTGGGAAAGGTAGATCGATGATGCTTTCCCAACTGACAAGCCTCACATTGAATGGACGTGTGAGGTGAAACCTGGGGTAACACATGACACAGTTTCTGAAGTGGTAGATGTCCAAAGCGCATGTGCCACAGTAGTGGGGAGATGGATCTGGCAGGTAGAGATGAGGTTCCAGCATAGGAAGTCGGACTAAGGCGATAGAGGCCGCCTTGCTCATAGCCACACCCAATCACGTTGCCCATAAGGATGTCATGAAAAACAAGAGAAGATGGATCAAAAATTGCTCGACAATGTAAATCCTTTGTAAGTTGGCTAATGGACAACAAATTCATCGAAAAATTAGGTGCATGTAACACATTCTTGAGATGCATGGATGGTGTCAGTCTAATCTCCCCCTGACCAGTAATCGGGGAATGTGTTCCATTAGCAATAACCACAGTACGACCTGGAGAAATATGTTTGTATCCTGTAAGTAGAACTTGATCACCATACAGATGATGTGTGGCATCAGAGTCCATTATCCACTCTAAAGTATCTGATCCACTACTGTTAGTGAATGCATAGGTGCTACCTGATGTACTGGTGGATGCAGATGCAGATGTGGCAACGTCGGAGTGACTCTCAGAAGTCGATGCTGATGCAACGGGACCAGATGGAGGAATGATGCCCCTCAGATGGGCCACAAGATCATCAAAGTGTTGATCCATAGATGAAGCAGATGGGGGTTCGATCTGTTCAACGACTCGTGCAGAAATAGGAAACCCATGCTTAGAATAGCATGTGTCTTCAGTGTGTCCAGAACGATGGAAAAAGTACATGATGACCGAACTCTGCCTCCTCTGCTTCGAGGTCCACGACCATGGAACTGATGATGACCTCCTCGACCTCGATTAGCTGCCATGGCTGAGGCGGTCTTATTCGTAGCAGACGAAGGGACAGTAATACGACTCAACCTATGAAAAGCTTCCTCCATAGGAGGAATAGTAGAATCCGCCAAGATCTGGGAACGTGCTGCCTCATACTTTGGATCAAGGGCGGCAAGGAAAACACCCACCATAGTGGCATTCCGACAGGTCTTCTGTTGCTCTAGAGTGGCTGTAAGAGGCATGGAGCTATAAAGCTTCTCAAACATTCCACGTAAAGACATGTACAATGAGTGGAGAGGCCGCCCATTCTGCTTGATTGTAAAAATGTCATGCTGAAGTTGCAGAATCTTTGTCTCATTCTTTACATGTGAGTAAGTAGCAGCCAGAATGTCCCACATTGCTTTGGCAGTGGGCTGATATAGAATATCATTAGCAATCTCAATTGCTAATGTTCCGGAAAGCCAGACTTTGGCATATGCATCATCTGCCTCCCAAGAGGCATTAACCCCTGTCTTCTCGGCAGACTCTTCCTCAGTAAGAATGTGCTTCTTACCGGTTGACTTCATCATGCTCACGAACTGCATGGCCCACAGTTCATAGTTTGAACCATCCATCTTCACAATAGACGCTGGACCTCTGAAAGCGCCTGTGGATGAAATATCTGCCTTGTTTTCTGACATTATGATATAGGAAGACTAAGGGAGTAGACTGAATAGATGATTTTGTCTACACGGACATTGACGAGTTTAGTTGCATGTGTAGACACAAGCAACCAAACCCATCAATCTGGAAATGCGCGCGGAACGAGGCTGGAGTCGCACGCGTCCTGGCCTAGGGTTGCACGTGCACGGAGATCATGCATGTAGATGTGCGCGCAGATGTGCGTGCAGGATCACGTCAAGGGCACGCACATGCGCACTTCGAGTAGATGTGCGCGCAAAGGATCACGCAGATGCACGTGCGGATGTGCGTGCACTGGCGTGCAGATGCACGAGTGTGGCGCACGGAAGATGCGCGAGTGCTGCAATTTCTACGCGCACTGGAGATGCAACGCGCAGGAGAACGCACATGTACGTGGTTGTTCCTACGCGCAAGCACCTAGGAGGCGTCGCACAGGAGATGCGCGAATGCGTGCGCAGGCGCGTGCACAGGCGTGCACAGGAGGCGACGCACAACAGATCACCGACGCCGCGTGCGCAGGACTGAGGCGGTGCGCGACGCGTGTGGAGGGCTTGAGGGTGGAGGCTAGGGTTAGAGTTTGGTTTGAGAACTCCGATCTAGGACCGTCGCTCTGATACCATGTTGGGAAATGAGAAAACTTGTTTATTCCATCCGCCCTAGGCTCTCTCATATAGGAGAGTAGCCTATGAGTAAAATACATAAAGAGTCCAACTGAAAAGAAAAATACAAGAAAGGTACGTAAGTAAATAATATATCTCTACAATTAGTAATCTATTAATTCAAATCCAAGACAAGCCATTGGTGTTGATTATTTTAGTTCACGAGAAATGTTCGATTCGAATTTATATTAGTTCATCTTCTTTTAATTTTCTTGTTATCATGATTGATGTACTATACAGTATACACGCTATTGTATATTTGCCTATTTCATTTAAGATATCACTAATACTTTTATTTATACATAGTATACGATGTAACATTTTGTAAATAGGCTAAGTATATCTCCTTCATGTCTATAGGAGTATATATGTACTGTACTTATTGTTTTAAAAATTAAGATTATTTTAATTTACGAGAAATTACCCTTTTAATCCATTTTTTTATATTTTCACTGATTTTCTTTAGTTCAGTTAGAAAGTTTTGTTTCTAATATATTTTAGTTCATCTTCTTTCCTTCAAAATTATAAATGATGTTCTTTAAAAGGCATGTGCTATTATGCTTATTCACTTATTTGTTTGATATCTGATATAACTCAGCATTTTGTTTATACATAATATGCAATGCGATATACAACTAAGATACTAGATGCATGTTCTTTGTGTCTCTATGTTGTTATGTTTCGAACTTCATCATTTCCTTTCCAATATCTTTCATCAGTCAAAAGTTAGCATGGATAGTAGTGATATGTGCGATAATGGTGTACGTGGATTGGATTGATCTGATTTAAGCTAAAGTCGTGTCCAATCCAATCTTAATGGATTTTTATTTTTTTGCAATTAATTTCTAACAAATGATTCAAATAAGAGTAATACATGTTACTAGATAGGGATACAAAGACAAGTTAGATAAATAAAGAAAAGATGATCTCTATAGTTGGATATCATTGAAGTCCATGATTAATTTAGAGTGTTAAGCTATGCCACCAGTTGAGCAGCATGCCTCTCATTTAAAATGTACTTGAAATGGAATTTATTTGTAAGATTATACCTATAGTAAAAATATAGAAATTTTATGAAAATATGAATCAAAATCGTATAAAAAATGGCCAAGTCTTCTTCTACTATAAGTAAGGTCGGCTACATGGATTCTTGTGCAAATCCATGTTAAGAGATTCGACTATTTTTTACACTGGTTGTCGATTACCTAAGGCAACCCCCCATAAGGGGGGATTTGAACCCTGGTCTTTTGAGTGGTAAAAACACTGCACTACCAACAGAACATTTAAGTGGGTACAAAAGGAATTGAAGTAATGCCTATTTGTTCTTAGATTTGTGTGGTACATTTGAACATGTAGGTGATCTAGTTTCATCCGTACAATAAGGTTGCAAGCTAGAGTAAGATAAGAGGCAACAAAGTCAAGAATAACTACAAATGTACTAGGAAACCATCCAAAAACTTTTTTCTTTTAATGAAGATCAGAAAAGTGGTAGGATATCGAGGACAAATGGTGTTGCATGGGAGGGGGAAGGCGTTGTATGAGACTGGTGGTGACATTGCGAGGGAGGGGGTGATGGGTTATGTTGGAGGGGAATAACATTTTGCAATGGGCAACATCGAAATGGGTTGAGAAAGAATTGGGTTAAATATTGGCAGTCAAGAGAGAGGGAGCTTGGGGGGGGGGGGGGATAATCAGACGTGGTTTACAATTTTACAAATGTGGGGACTCTGAGTGGAGACATTCTCCTCATGGAGGTTCTGGCAGACTCTCATTGTGAGATGTCGGGACATGGAGGACTCTGACCACCTCTTCATGAGGTGCCAGGGTTCGGCGCAGGTATGGAGGCACTTCGGAATTCCTTGGCTAGCTACGGGGAGCCTCTCAGACTTTTGCAGTTCGGTTAGGCGGACGGGCAGCGGCACCCCCGGAGGATCTTATGGCAACCCTCACTGCATTATGGGCCATTTGGGTGGGCCGTAACGAGAGAATATTCGACAATCAGAACCTCCATGTGGAAAATGTGGTGGCTCACTTTACCGCGGTGTGTAGATCGTAGGTGTCGCGATAATGTAAACACTATTACTTATTATCTAATTTAATATATAACAAGCGGGGACCTCTGTGATGGGAGTTCACCTGATCTTTCATAAAAAGATGTACCTCCCAAGTGAGAGAGGAACACCATTAATCGATGCTCTCAATTTCGGAAGTGCTCTCTCTATCTGTGTGTGTGCGGTGCATTTTTTTTTGGAGTTACAAAGGATTTAGTTTTTTTTTGCAAGGAGTGGGGTTGTGGCTGGAAGGTGGAATGCTAGGCCATGTAAGATACGAGGATTGGCTTAGTTATCAAACAGTCATTATCATGCATGTTCTTGGGACTTCCCCATGTATTTAATTAAAAAGAATACTGTGTTACAAATGTGTTGTTATTCGACACTCTTTTATTGTCTGCTCTCTTTGTTGCAGTCAGGTCTTTCCCCTCTACCTGTTCTCCACATTCAATACACTGGATGGCCTGATCATGGTGTTCCTGAGGATACACTAGCTGTTAGAGATATTTTAAAAAGATTGTATCATGTACCTCCTGACCTTGGTCCTATAGTGGTCCACTGCAGGTTAGTACCTCATTATGAGGCCTTCACACATGCAAAATATCTTTCTTACACGATTTCCCTTCTCACTTCTCAGTGCAGGCATTGGTAGAACTGGCACATATTGTGCCATACACAACACAATCCAAAGAATCCTTGTTGGTGATATGTCTGCATTGGACCTTGCCAAGACTGTCAAAGATTTCAGGGTGCAGCGAATGGGAATGGTTCAGACCATGGTACGCTGTCTCATCTGTTATACTTATATTTTGTCGGCGTTTTACAAGTGGTATCTGGTTTTTGGAGCTGTCTTTCTATTGTTGGTTATTCTTTATTGTTTATGTGGTTTAATATAATTCTTATAAGTATATTTAAGATCGAGTCTCAGGCATCTCTATGCTACCTATTGAGGCAGCTTTATTCTGCCTTTGATGATGAATTTCCAAAATGTCCTTTGGAATTTTGAGGCAGCATTGGTTCTCTTTTGATAGTTGATAATCAGAAGATTCAGAACTATCCTTTGGTGTTTCGATGTACTTCTATGATATGATTGTAATTTAGCTTAATCTATTAGACTCAGATATGTCTGTCCTCTCTCCTTGGATATTTCTGTTATATAAATCCAACATATCAATCTGATTGACTTAATACTTAACAAATGATGAAGTGAGCAAAACACTTGACATGATAAGATGAAAGTTTGTGAAAGATAGCTAGGTTCTTGATTTCTGAGGTAAAAATAGTATTAATACGCTATCTGAGCCTTGTATCACATGCTATTGCGAGCATTGCGACATGTGGTGCCGGAGCAAAGTGAAACGGTTGCACAAAACACCTTCAGTGGAAAACCATTTGAAATGAACAGAAAAGGGGAATCTTCAAGCGACAACTATTAGTAATAAACAAGTGAAATTTGAACTCTAGGTAAAGGGTGACTTAAGTGAAACTTGCCATATTGATTTATTTGAGGATGGCACCTTGTGCAATTGACAGGACACTGGATTTGGGAACCATTTTTTCAATTTTCCATTTCTTCACTTAACTTTTTGAGCCTGACCGATTCTTTTTACGATGCATCAGGATCAATTCTTCTTTTGTTATGCTGCCATTGTGCATGAGCTCGAAGACCTCATCTCAAATACCGAACCACTCCGGAAAAAGTTGTGATCAGGCAAGAGCTGGTCTCTCTTTCCAACAATAAACAAGTGTCACTCAAATGGAACTTATGATTGGTAAGCATATCATCTTTTAACATGCTGTGTTTGTTCCATATATATGGAAATTTCTTCAAGCTATTTTTTTGGGTTTATTGATTACATATTATTTAAATCTGATCGAAGTCTTATCACCTTTTATGTGTTTCTTCCAGGAAACTTTCTTACAGGTTGCAACTAATGCGGATTCGAACTTTGGTTTGTCAAATTTTTTGCCAATACAGAAGCTTGGTCATTTTACTTGCATTGAGGATCTGTGAGATACTTTTTGTTACAGAATTGTCCTTTATGTCACATAAATGATTGACACATGCTGCTTCACAGCTGAACCTGAAGGTTATCTGCAAGCCTCCTACATTATATGCTGTTATCCTGTTTAATTTATTACCCCTAAATTGATAAATTTTTTCTTGGATTTCAACTCTAGAAGGTAAAACATTTCATTTCTAACTAAGAGAATATTGTTTTTCTAATTATTGTCAGTAGCTGTTGTTAGCATGCTTCTTGAAAATGTGTGAAGAATCATGCTATTTCATATAAGATGCTTTCTTAAGCTCGAACTGTGTTTTCTTCTATAATGTCAAAATCTGCATCATATGGTTGATTTTTTTAAATGAACTTATGTTTTGCGTTTTCCATCACCTGCAATTAAGCTCGATAGCTATAAACATCCACATCCTTTACTAACTGGTGTACATGAATGATCATAAAAAACAGGTCCCATGACTTGTGTTCTTTTTTTTCTCTTCATGGGTCGTCCTTGTTGTTCTATCGTTCTTCCTGCTTCTACCACTCACTCTTCTGCCTGTTCAGCAACACATAACAATGGAGTATGATAACATGTGGATAAAAAATGATATAAGATCTCCATTATTGAGTATTTTTTAATATGGCAATCGTGAAGAGTATGTCATTTTAGTAGAGGATCGGTTCTGTCGATCCTCTTTGATGCCTTGACTTTCATCTGACCCAGGTTATGAATACTTCAAATCGATATTCTCTTCCATTATTAATTTTCTCTGAATATGACTGTAGTAGCATACCTTTTCATCAGATGTATCTGGTTAAACATGTAATACATGCGTAACCGTAGGGTTTTAGCTAATCATCCAAAAAATATGTAGAGTATATGTCTTGCATGTACGTGTTGAAGTAATTATAGGAATGCAATTGAGTTGGGTCTCATGATTAATGAAACGAGTCACAGCATTTTATATGCATTTAACGAGTGCCTCTTCTGCTTCTAAGATGTCAGCGTTTATGTTTTGTTAGGACTTTTTTAATTATTTCTTTATTACCTATTTTTTCCCCAAAGCATGGATTTTTCTTAATAAAGGATTAGTTGGAAGGGAGATGGGGAGGGATCCAATTATATACAAAATGATGTCAAAAGCGTTTGCTTAAAGTTTTAAGAATTTTAATATAAAATTATCATATATAATGTTAAAAGTCATCCGAAGTTTCTACGAAATGACGCATAAAATAAACCACAGATTTATATATTCATTGATTGGGAGTTCTTCCATACACTTGAAACGTATATCAAATAAAAGCATAAAAGCAAACGAATTTCTCAGGAAACGTTCAAACAAATGCTACAACACAACATACGAATGAAAATTTACAGGAATTCTCAGCCGTGCGCGAAATGTCCCCAAAATTAACATGAATTCTTGTTAGGATTAGTCATATTAAGATTAGTAATTCTAATGAGGTGGGAATTCTAATCTTAATAGTAGTTGAGTTGTATTCTATTTACAGTCTTATATGAAGGGGTAAGAGGAGTCTTATATGAAGGGGTAAGAGGCATTGCTGCCCCTTGAAATGAAGTGGTTCTTTTCCTAGGGTATATCACAGTAAAGGTTGAGCTAAAGTTAGCTCTCCAAAGAAATGATCAACTAAGTATAAGTGTGGTTAATTTTTACGTGGAAATTCATGTGGATGAAAATTATGACTTAGAACAACTTAAAAAAGCGAATGTAACTGGAGTTTGAGATTGATTCCTTTTCTTGAGTGCACAAATAATCGGGAGTATAATTGATCACGGGAAATCAACAAGGAGAGCACAGTTGAGCTTTCAGAAGACTTAGAATACTTAAGATTAGGGATGTCAGCGGGTTAGATTTGAAGTAGGTATCAATATTTACAAACCCATATCTTTATTCAAAATAACTTATTTACTATAAGTGTTGCTAGTATTTGATACTTGTATATTTCAAGGATATCTATGCACCTATTGGATACCCATTTATCCAAAAAAATCAATCCTAAAACAAGATTGTCATCAAAAGATACTAAAATCAAGTCGTGCATGATCATCATCCATGTATCCGATGGAGTCAACCCCCCTAAACGAATTGCAGATGTCAAATGTTTGAGGGCATATAAGATATATAATATATTCATATATCGAAGATGTGACACGCGGAGCAGGTTTTGTGGACAACATAGAACGTGGGATTAAAACACGAAAATTATTGGGAGAAGTAATATAATGAGACACGCTTCTCGAACCACTCAATTATGATCGAGCAGTTACATACAAGCAAAGGCTACTAAAATCTGGAATTTGTGTGAAGATCGAGCAACTCTGACGGTACAACAGACCTCTGGAGTACAATAGAGGTTTTGCTCTAATATATAATAATATATAATACGTTGGACACTTAGAGGCACAATGCATATGGAATATTGGAGACTTGTATTTAAATTGGATGGTTATCTCTGCTAGGTTGGGAACTTTTGTATGCCACGGATACAACAAACTATTTAAAAATAAATTAGGAAAAATCGAGCTAGGATTTTATATATGTTGATTTGAAAGTATAAGCAGTGGGATGGGTTTGACTAGTCTAATTAAGGTACAATACACACAATTGCATGCATGCATGCTGTTTTATGTATGTGATGTATATTTGGTGGATGGGATCGGTTCGGGTAGCTACAAGGAATGCTCGACCAAGATAAATCAATCATTGGTTGACCATAATAATATAGAAAATGTACGGATTTACGTAACTATATAAGAATATAGGTATAGAAAATGATATATATATTATAATAATTTAGAAATATAAAACTGACTAAAGTATGATTAATTATATACATTTAATTGCATGATTGCTGGTTAATCCTTAGAAAGTGTCACAGCCGATCGAGTACTAACTACTGACTTTTACAACCTTGCACATGTCCAAATTTTGTTGGCTCCATGTCATCAGTTGGCTTAACCATTCAATATTGAACTCCTGTTTAAATGCAATAGTCAGCTAATTAAAGGATTGGTTGCCTGAAAAAGATTGTATTCGGCGTTCATGATGGGTTATCGATTGAAAATGTAATGGAGATTGGAGGGCATTTGATTGTGGAACGTTAGACCCATACCGTCAATTGATTGACTAATTATCTAGTTTAAGAATTGAATAGTGGATTTTTTACATATTTTACTTTCTTTTGGATATTTTCACGTAGCTTATGGAAATACAAAAAAAGGGGAACTTAAGAAAACTTCAATGAGCTGTGCTCTTTTGAGTCTTTATTTGCTGCATAGTGGATTTCTTTTTTTTTTTGCGAAAAACCTGTATAAGATAGAATATAACTCTTAAGAGAAACGCTTGAAATAATATGCTCTTCAACATTCTTACTTTGATGTTTGACCTGAAATGATAATCATTACAAAAATATAATATTTAAATAGAGACTAGTTATCAAAATCTTGGACAATCTCCTCATTTTCGGTAGTGACAACAAATATTTATTTTAGTAAAAAGTGAGCATTACCACCCTCGGCTCATTGAGTTTATCTCTATAAATATCAGCATCTTCGTGATTATCAAAAGTATTAAGAGCAAAAACATTTGTTGGAATGAGAATTATCACGGAGTCAAGCAAAAGTGAATTTTTGGCTATGCGAGGAGACTTGGAATTAAGACTGTGCATGACCACTAAGAGTTAAGTTATTTTAGATTCAATGAAAGAAAAAAGTTTTGAACCAATTGAATAATTATAGGATAGAAAAAGATATCCACTCCTTGAATAAACTACGAACGCCCGGTAAACTCCTCTACCACTTCTTCACCAAATGTTTGTGTATTAAAAATTACTGAAAAAAAATTTAATCTATTTATTTTTTATTTCAAATGGATATATCCAATAATACTTAGCGTGCATGCCTATTTTAGCTTCATAGGATATAAGATGCTCCATGAAGTCAAAGAACACTATATGACAAATATTTTCGAAATTTTAGAGTATCATCACCACATTTTGTTATAGAGTTACAATATGAGAAATTGACGGAACCGCCATCGACATCAAGGACCTATGCTGTTTCTTTTAATTGCTAGATCTCCATACTAATTAAATACAGTAGAGTATCCTCTGCCACACTTCTAAATCCTTGCTCCTCCCTCCTCCACAATCACCACCTCCATCCCCCCACCCTCTCTCCCCAAACACCACCACCAAACTCCATCCCCTCCTCCTATTACCCCACCTACACAAACTCTACCAAAAATTTTGTAGAGTTTTTGCAGGTTCTTAAATTCCATACATGCAATTAAACTAGAAACATCAAACACTGTCCACACCAACCTGTCCCTACCTCTGCCTCCAACATTGTCCATTGTATTCCTCCCCATACCCTCACCCTATAGCACCACTAGGGTTGGCTATTGAGCCCAACGAGCCAAGCCAGACCCCGGCTCGGGCTCAGTGAGCTTGAGCCTCTTAGAGCTCGTTGTCGAGCCTGAGCCCCTTATCGAACTTAGTCTGGGCTCGAGCCTAGTCTGACTCATTAAGGAAGATGGGCATTTTTTAGTGGAAAAATGTTGTTACCTGGAATTGAAATCACAACCTCCTCCTCTTTAAAGATTGTAATCCTTACCAATAGACAACTATCTGAGTTTTATATAAAAGTTAAATTATAATATATATTGTAACATTCTATTTGCTACTAAAATAAGCACTAACTATATGATTATAATCTAGATTAACATAAATAAAGTGTAGAAAGTTCAAGTCTACAACATAGTCTACCCAATAGGGATATTTACACCCATAACCCTGAGTAGTTTCGTAATTACCCCAGGAACCCTCGATAATCACGAATTACACCAAAGACTCTGATTATTGCTTAACCTTTACACGGCATAACCATGTGTCAAGTTCCATCTTAGTTCTCCGTTAACTCTAACAAAAAAAGTTATATGCTGAGAATTTTACCCTTCAAAACACGTCATATTTATAATAAGATGCCATTGTGCAAATCTAAAGGTATTTTATATTTTACACCCTTTAAATTTTCATTATCTACAAAGCCACTATTCCCTCCCTCCTTCCCCGTTCGATCCCTCAGGCGCCCACGTCCGACCACCTCCTCCTTCCCTACCGACCACCTCGTCTGCCCCTTCCTCGCCCACCCCCCAACCCTTCTAGTCTCCACCTGCACACCCCCCCGGTCTCCGCCTACGGCACCCCCTGGATCTCCTTCAAGCCCTGGTTAGACTTGCCCCCCCTCCCGGCCGCCTCCTCGCCTGTAGCACACCCCCCTCTGCCTCCCCGCATCTGTGCCCGCAACCCCCCACCCCCACCCCCGACCCCGCGACCCAACTCCCCCTGGTCTCCGCCTGCAGCACATCCCCCACCGCCTCCCCCCGTCCGCATCCCCGCCTGCAGCACATCCCCCTCCGCCTCCCCGCGTCTGTGCTCGCAACCCCAACCCCCTCGAGCCCGCGACCCAACCTCCCCCCCCCCCTCGGTCTCCGCCTGCAGCACATCCCCCACTGCCTCCCCGCCTCTCTGCCCGCAACCCGAAACCCCCCCTCCAAGCCCGCAAGCAGCCTCCCCACCCCCGGCTCCGCCTGCGGACACCCCCTCGCCTCCCCGCGTCCCCCGGTATTCACCTGCAGCACATCCCCCTCCGCCTCCCTGCGTCTCTGCCTGCGACCTCAAACCCCATCTCCATCCAAGCCCGCAAGCAGCACATCCCCCTCTGCCTCCCCGCGTCTCTGCCCGCTATCCCCCCTTCTCGGTCTCCGCCTGCGGCACACCCCCTCCGCCTCCCCGCCTTCTCCTCCTTCAAGTTCAAATTCAGAGCCCGCAACCCCCGCCTCCAGTTCCGAGTCTCCACCTGCAGGTCCCAGGAGGAAGTCTCCTCTTTCGTCACCCACATTCTCCTCTCCCTCTTTTCTTTTTTTATTCTTGATTAATCCCTACCGTTAGATTGTTGGTTGGTTAGATTAACTCAACCATCTGGTTGAGTTAATGAAATAAACTAACGGAAGGTCATGTGTGTAAGATAGAGCAATTATACAGGGCCTTCGGTGTAATACGTGATTATCGAAGGTTTCTAAGGTAATTATGAAACTACTCAGGGTTATGGGTGTAAATATCCCTACCCAATATTGTCATTACATAAACCACATAGACACACAGTCCACCATTGACAATGCCACAAAACAAATATAAATAAAAATAAACATCCTTACAATTTCACAAATAGAATATACATAAATATATTCCATATCGAGCCCCTTATTGAGTTATCAAGCTGAACATGGCTCGACTCGGGCTTGGCTCATTAAGCTATCGAGCTCAAAAATCTAGCTTGGGCTAGGCTCAATAGCCTAATGAGCCAAGCTCACGAGCCCTTATCGAGCCGAGCCTGAGCCTGGCTCATCGAACCGTGACTCAATAGCCAACACACCACCGACATCAATCACCTCTGCTATTTCTTTGAATTCTAGATCTTCATTCCCTCACCTTAAACCCATCACCACCACTTTATCTTTTAGATATTTTCCAAAGACATGCACATTGAAATCACAACTTTGTGCATCTTTACGATACTGCTTACCTTGGAGGATTTTAATGCAGAAAGAACATAAGCCGTATTTAAATAAATCTAAAAAGATGCAACTAAAAACATAAACTTAATAGAACAACTTCAGATGAAAACATCACATGCTAGATGATATGATGAGAATCCATACACCTAAACTAAGTTTCAACTTGTTAAAAATTTCCGCTTCAAATGTGATTTGTTGTTCAGATTTAAAACATATCCTATCTAAGGCTTTAAGAAAAAAAACTATCTTGAAAAGTCAACAAATACCATTATTTTAAAAGGTATTTGGAAATCTAAAATTTTAAAATGATTTTCTAGAGGCTACGGGCCATCATATTCCTACACCATCTTATTTAATATGATATGCCCCCTAATCTGTTTTTTTCTTGTATATTAACATGAATGCAAATGAATGCTAAAGAATGTATAAGTTGTAATGATGCTGGTTTATTTTTAACAATACAAAGGACTAAAATATGATAATTACATAACATTACAACAACTAATACGTTAACACCAACAATCTACCCTATATGATGAATGATTGCAAATTTTGGGTAGTATTAGACAAGTGAACGAACTGGAATCTATTAACACCTTGAACAGTTTAGTTTCCATATAGGATGTCAGTTCGGTATAGTGTCATAACCTATTTTACCCATACTCAGTCTTTATGCACATCAGTAGTCGTATGACATCGTGAGGAGTATTTTCTAGATTGTAAAATAGAGGACCTCATTCATAGGTGACTAAAAAAAGTAGAAAATATAACACATGAAGGGGGCATCAAGTCTACACACGTGTTGTACACTCCACCTTGTACGTAGTGCCACACTACAACCCACTGTAGAGGGACACACATGTGTATGAGGTTTTGTGCGATATCCTAATATGCATTGTATATGCCGAACCTATCTAACAAAAATCCATCAAAATATGAATGAAATAATCATGCATTTAGTCATCACAATAACACTATAATAAAAGAACTTGTCACATTTAAGTAGAAATAAAGCAACATTATTACATATAAAATTCGATAATCTAGTACACTTACCATAAAAGATAACTAAAAATTTAACAATATTAATTTATACCTTCTATGTGATCGAGTTGGAGATGTTGGTCTTATCCTTTTGATAAATGCACATCAGATGCACGAGGAAAAGGATGAGGAGAGAAGCGCCGAGGATGATGAAGAAGAGGTGCATAAACGAAGGTCGAAGAAAAGGAGGAGGGAGTGCTAGACGATGAGAGGAGTGGAAATGGTGATGGTGGTTGTGGAAGGGTGGTAGGGGAGGTGTAGGGGGAATAGAGGCATAGATGGTTGAAGAGGAGGATATAGGAAGAGGATGGTGGTGGAGGTAGGTCACAAATCATAGTAGCAAGAGGACAGTAGGTGAGTGACGAGTCCAGAAACCCTTTGTTAACTTGTGATAATTATACCTTTTAAAAAATTGTCATTCATTGTAGGTGGGAAATTAGAATAAATCAAGAACTAACCACTTAATTAATTAATCAAATTTTATCGAAGCAGTTTTATATTTATTTAGCATGGGCAAGTCCCAGGTCGAGCTCGAGGAGGCAAAGAAATAACCTAAGTTAATGTCTATCAAAGTTCGCACACGATTTTCGAGGCAGAATAATTTTGGTAAATTTAATACAATTTTTGAATGCAAATGAAAATGTAGCCAATTTTTAAGGACTAGAAAATTAATATCAATCAAACGAGGTGTAAAAATCATGAAACTTGACGTATATGTGAATAATGGTGAAATAAATGCATTAAAATTTTTGGAATTTTTGGATGTAGTATAAATATTTTATGAATTAATTAACGAAAATAGTCTGAATTGCAATGATTAATTATAATAAATATTAAACCAAGTTATTTTTAGGAAATAAAATTATCGAAGATATGTAAATAAATGTAATATCCTAGAAATGTCTTAAATCCTGAAATGTTGAGTTTAATACCTACAAAAATTAATTACAAAAATGCACAAAATAATTTTTTACAGAATAAAATATTTATGCAAATGTAATTCTTTTTTGGCACATGGTAGACTATAAATAATTCTAATATTCGTGAATTTTTAGCAATTTTTTGGAGCTATGACTAATTTTATATGAATTTCAAAGCATAAAGTGGGAAAAATATGCAAATTTTTACAAAAATATTAATTAATAATTAACCACAGAGCATACAAATAGAACAAGCATGACACAATGTAGAGAATTAGTTGAGAAATAAAACACTATTTTTGGATAATAAAAAAACCCGCAAATAGAGATTCAAAGTTAGAAAAGAATATAGGGTTTTGATTGTAAATACTTAATAATAAAATAATAAATATAGTGAAGGGATAAAGTGGGATTACCGACCTGCTGGGGAATTTCTTGCAAAAATTCCAAGAGTCACGTGCCAAGCACGTAACTCTGGAGTAGCGGGGCACTCTTGTGATAATGACGAATTGGGGGGGTGTCTTCTGTAAATCTCCCTAAGAGGGGGATGCTGGCCACGTGATCCCTACCGCATGTGCGCCAGACATAAGGAGGGCCTCGGGTCTGTGCCCTGCCTTGGGGGCGGAGGAGGCATGGTTTGGCTAGACTTTCAGGAGGTAATCGTAGGGGATGTCGGTGGTCTGAGGAGATTGAGGCAAGGAAATTATGGTGTAGAAGCGAGCGTGGCAACAAGCTTCTAGAGGGAAGACAATGTTAAGGGCCTAGAGCAAAGTGGGTCGATTTTCAACGAAGCGTGGTTGACAAAAGCTGATGGAGGCTGGAGGTGAGCAACGGTGTGGCGAATCGACAAGGTCGATGAAGATGGAGGTGCGGGCTCTACGACCGAAGCTGGAGCGACTTAACGGTCGATAATGCGAAGTGGAACGTAGGTGGGCTCAACGAAGGAAGGTGGTTGTACGGTGGTAGGATGTCGATGATCAACGGCTTGAAGGACCGGAGTTAGGTAGCCTCGGCTGAGGTCTACAATGAGGTAGCTAGACCTCAAATCGCATCACACAAAGGGGTCGCTCGTCGGAGAGGAAGGCGCTGTCACCACCTTGAGTTCAGGAACTACTTCAACCCTGGGAAATGATAGATGAGATCATGAATGACTGGCATCTAAGGTTAAATAGGGACAAGAAGGTGGTGGTGCACAGGGGGAAGATTGGGAAGGGGATCCATGATTGGTGCAAGATGATCACAGATGGTTGTGGTGAGGGAGAAAATTAGGAATGGCGATCGGGAATGAGAGGGTTGCACCGATCGATTAGAAGATAGGTATCTGATTAGGGTGATGAGAGATGAAACCACGAAAATCAAGGGGATTCGATTGGGTTAGGGATTCGACGGTGGTCGTGGCGTCAGATATGGAAGGGTGTCAAGTAAATAATGTGGGCGACGGTTGAGAACGAAAAGATGAATAAGAGAGGATATCATGGGAGATGTGTGTTGTTGATCTGATTGGGATCGAGACGTAAGGTGGTGGAGATCTTCATGGCAAAGGTGGTGAGGCTAGAAGAAGAAAGGGAGACAGAGAAGAACAGAGGAAGGAGAAGCACAGGGTGGCACCTGTTGGACACATGCGGTGGAGTCACGTGACCAGCATGTGACAAGTTTAATTTTATTTTTTAAAATAAATTTTTAATAAATAAAAAATTTAAATTCAAAAAATGAATGACACGTGGTGGCTCCAGGAGCTGCCACGTGTCAACTCCAAAAAATTGAAAAATATAAAGAAAAGAAAAATAAAAAAGGAATAACAAACAACCTCGGATTGGAAAATTTTCTTCACAAAAATTTCTCATCTCGATAAATTCTACAATTTTCATGGAGATTAAAATCAAAATAAGTCATTTGCACAAAGTGATAATTTTGATGGTACACTAGGGGTATAAAATACCGAATTTTTGGGTATTTTTTTCCATTTTTTTTAAAATTTTTAAATAAGATAAAAATCAAGAAAAAATAAGAAAAAATATAATAAAATAAAAGATGAATTTGCATATTAATCTAGTTTTTTGGATTTTTATTAATTCATAAAATGGAGAAATAAAATAAAGTATAATAAATACAACTTTTCTAAAATGCAATTATTAATTACATATGTATGAATGATAATTATGCCAGAGAATTGATAAATGCAGATGAATTTTAGGGATTTGAGCTTAATTAATCTCTTTTAGAGTGGTGAATCACAGATTCATCAAGCCCATATACTTAAATCATGCTTGTCCCCGAGCGATTAAAGAAATGAAATGAGGTGAAATGAGATTGGGTTTCATACAAAGTACATGAGAAAGGTAGAAATTGATCTAGACCTGACGTTTGGATTACTAGTTGGCAGAACTTCTGAAAGAATTAGGGTTTTTAAATCAACAACCTTCAAGTTCTACATATCATTGTCACAGTTTCAGCTTAGAAGTCATTTTAAACCAATCCCCTTCCCAAAGTATACTACATGAACATTGAAGAACTGCCTCATGTGTGTGAAACGTTTTAGCTCTTCCCATCAAGAATGTCAGACTACCATGCAAATCTCTCCTCCAATAACTCGTCCTTAGGGTTTCATGTATTTCCTTCTAAGGTCTATCGTGTTGTGTTCACAGTTGAAAAGGGAGAGAAATTAGAAGAAGGGGAAAAGAATTAGAGGGTGACCAGTGTAGTCACCTCTCGTTGTGAAGTCGACCAGTTTAGCCAAATCTCCACCAAGATCTGCAGGTTGTCTTGAAGATTGGACCTTTTTTGGTCAAAATATTTATTTGGCTTCTTTTTTTCTAGATTTTTGGTAGCTCTGCGTGGATCTTGTTGTGCCCCTGTGGATATGGAATCTTTCTTTCCGCACATGTTTTGGAGTCTTAGAAAAAATTATTCCCAACCATCCATCCCTTATTCAAAGCTTTATTTCAACATGTTTTCTGATCTTTAGATGCCCATGTTACCAGAAAAGAAACTCACATAGTTTTCCAACACCTCGTTTGAGTTGAGATATGTGCATAGTGCGAGAGTAGAAATTAATTCCCAATTCAAGAGTCGTACCCATAATAAGGCGATTGGGTTAGACACTAAGAGTCAAGTTATGCACATTGTCATGTGGAACTCAAAGTATTAAATCCAACAACAATCCTATTTCTCGGTGAAGTTCCTTTAAAAATTAGGTGGGTTAAGGCCTAGTAAAGGCCACTCTCGGTTTCTGCTCATAATTTGGTTCATAACACATGGGATTTTCACCAATACAAATGCATGTAATGCTGGATAAATTGCAAATGTAGATACTTTTTTTATTCCCTTTTAATGTTCTTTTTTGAGATTTTTTAATGCAAGTTTTTTTTTCAAAAAAGAATAAGAAGACATTTTTTCAAAACTTTTGTTACACAGTGTTAGTTGCAAAACATAAGGTTACTTTTTTTGTATTACAAGTTAATTACCACCTCGTAAATAAGAATATAGGCTTACACGAAAGTACAAGCAATGGGTAAAATATATACAGAGTATATGCACCCCCTATATTTAGCGAATTCTTTATCCTCAGAGGACAAGAAGCACAAAGAAGACATAGCTCAGGCTAAGCGTAAGAGAGTGAAAAAGAAAAATAAAAACATAGAAGATGGCATGCCCCCTATACTTAGGTTGTGGTCAACCCAAGTATGGAAGAAAGGTGAAAATGGGGTGATCGAGAGGAGTGGTTGAGGAGAGTGATATACATAGATGGCATCGGCCTCCCCCTATACTTAGGTTCTGGTCAGGCTAGGTATCTAAGAAGGGTGAAAATAGGGCGATCGAGAGAAGGATGGGATGAGGAGAGTGGTATATACAGATGGCATCAGTCTTCCCAATACTTAGGCATTGGCCTAATTAGAGAAAGAAGAAGCATAAGGGAACCTATGAGGTCGGGAGGGAAGGTCGCCTATGATTAAGGAGGTTTTCTGTAGATCTTTTTGTGAGCATGTGACGGAAGGTCTTAATGATTGAAATAAAATGAGGCATATGAGTCCCAACTATTGTTGGAATAGTATGTGTATTGTTGGGAAGAAAAAGAAGCATATGAATCCGATGATTCCCATCCATCATCGGAGTTATCCTCAGAAGAATAATACTTAAAGGTAGAGATACACCAAACATTCTTATTTTCAAGATGCTTTATCAAGATGTGCTCAGTCTTGTGGTCAATTGACTTAGATGATGAATATTCTTGATGAATATTCTGAAGCACTAATCTCAGTATCGTCATAAAAGATTATTTTGGTATATGTAGTGAGACAAGGAGAGTCGACTCTCGAGGAATAGTAGTGACAGACATGAGTCGCCCAACATGAGTCGATATTCAACTGCTTGCTTAGATAAGGCATCAGAGCTACTGAACTGAGCTCCCTCATAAAGATTACCTTATCCAGAACTGATGAGGAATCATCAGAAGATTCCTTTTCCTCATGTCGAAGGTGAATGTATTCGTTGGTTTATCGTATAACATACTAAGTGAAGGAGTAGACGGAATGAGCATTTTGGTCCATTTTGTCTATAAAGTTGCAGGTCCTAGGAGTGCGGTGTTGACAATCGGATCTTCAGATCATTAATCATTGAAATATTCTTCCATGGTGATAATCAAGATTTGGCAAGGGTCAAAATATGTCTCACACAAGGTGGAGACAAAGTCGCTGTGGCGACCACTCATGAAACCGCAATAAGTCGACAATTAACCCACAACAATGGTTAAATAATGAAAAGCAAGATGTGGAGTTAAAATTTATTATAACTCTACAAAAGATGTGTATAGTGCAAGTAATGTAGAGGTCGAACACAGGGAATAAGCGGGTACATCAGGGCAATGAATGCTCAAAAGCGAATGTGAAGTATTTGTCTATATGTGCTATTTTTTGTGGGTTTTTAATTTTATATTTTATATTTTTGGTTTATATATTTTTTGTATTTTGATTTTAATTTTTTGATTTTGTATTTTCTTTTCATATTTTATATTTTTATATTTCATTTTTCTTTTAAAATATATATAAAGCAATATAAAGGATATATATACAAAAGAGGTAAGAGAGAGAGATAATATATATAAAGGTAGGTAAAAATGATCAAGATACATAAAATAAAATCTTTTTATGCTTTTTATATTTTTCTAATGTTTTTTATGATTTCTCTATAATTTTTCTATTTTTTTGGGTATTTTTAAAGTAAAAAAGACTCTAAACAGGGAAGAATTAATTGGAATAAAAATAACAAACAATAACCAACATTTTCCAAATTAATTTTAAAACATAGATAATAATAACAAGAAAAATCAGAAACAAAGAATATATTTTTGGGATTTTTTAAGGAATTTTATATTTTTATAAAGTTTTTTAGGATTTTTCAAATTTTTAGAGTTTTCTTTCATATTTTTTAGTTATTTTTGGTCAGGAAGTTAAACGTGTATAAATAAGAAATATATATATATGGGAAATTTTTAAATTTTTTTATATTTTTTGGATTTTCTAGTGTAAACAGGGACAAAAATGAATGTTTTTGATTTTTTATCATAATAAAATGCTTCAAAATGCAAAAAAATGGCATGCAAATGCAATGTAACAGGAAGCTAATGTTATTTTTGTGCATTTTTTAGAGGTTTATAGATGCATGAAATAAATATAAGAAACAAAGAGAAATTACACTCCTAGCAGGGGTATTTTTGTAAATATATAAAATGCATGGGCCAGAGTACAATTTTCACAGAAATATATAACGTGCTCAAAAAGTTATAGGACCAATTATCAATACACAAAGCCCTAAGGTTATTCCTATAAAAACTCCAAAATCACGTGTACAAACACGTAGGCCTTGGTGGGAGTCAAAATGAAATTATCAAAACCTAGGTGCTAAATTGCAAAAGGTCCCCAAATGATAGAGTTATAGAAATATTTCAGGACTTAACACAAATAGCTAAAAACCCAAGGGCCATGCTGCAAAAATACCACCTCATGTGAAGCATCAAGTGAGGTGACGTGGCATGGACTAGAATATAACTCAACAAAGTTTAAGGGCCTAATTATAAATATTACAAATATATATATACACACACACACGACATATGAAAGATTGAGTTCTAATATTTAAATACAAAAATCGCTTGGGTGGAAATGCAAAATACCCAAGCCTTCGGCGGATTGGATGATTGATGCTCTTTACTTATGCCACGTGTCGTGATCCTGGTGAGCGATACCCCTTCGAGGATGACGGATGTAGTTAGATCCAAGGCTCGGATCGCATGGTTGAGAGCTCCAGGTACCTCGGCGAATGTTCAAAATGAGCTCCAAAAAAGAGTGGAAGGGTCAAGGGCAAAATATGCGTCGACCCCGCAGCGGGGCGGAAAGGGCTGGGGACACGAAATAGGAGGTGGTGGCGAAGGTGTTCGATTGAATACAAGGCGAAATGGAAGGTGGTAGTCGATTCCTAAGACGAAGGTGAAGATAAGAATGCAGGAAAAATAAAGAGAACTCGGACCTCGATGACAAGAGAAAAAGAGATATACCTCATGACTAGTGGCCAAATATGGGGTGGAGACCGCCCTAAGGCCGCCTAACCACACGTCCGAGGAGTGGGGGAGCGTGCTGTCACCACGCTCTATCCAAGGGCTTGAAAAAGTGGGGGGGGGGGCTAGAACTGATCAAAGAGGGTTCAAAGTTGCAATGGAAGGTCGGGCACTATTTTGTATAAGAGGTCGAGTCATCGCAAAGAACGATGGATATGAAAAGATGCATCGACGCGCCGCCCAAGACAAGCATAGGGCGTGAATCCTCGATCGAAGGGGGTAAAAAGTCATGATGGGATCGAAGCCAAATGGTGAAAGGATTCACCCCAAAAAAATCGAGAAGATAGGACAAAACAAGGTCCTGACACGCTGCAGACCTCGGTCAGAGAGTTGACCGAGGTCAACAAAAGGGAGAAGCTGGTTGGTCCACGTGGACCAACCAAAAAAATCCCTGGAAAAATTATTTGTAAAATCGATTAAAATTAATAAATGATTTTATCAATTTAGATTATAAAATAAAAATTATTTATTATTTTATACAATATTTATTATGATTTTTATTTTTTTTGAGATTTAAAATTGTAAGTTACCTTTTAAGTGCTATAAACATGTATATTTATCTATATGTTTAAATGTTTTATTTTTATTTTGTATTTTTGATTTTATTAATTTTGTTTATTATTTTATATATTTGCAACTTAATTTTATACACTTAAATATATTTTTATTTTATTTTTTCTGAAGTATGCTATACAATTAAATAAATAGATATTTTATTTATGTATGTAAAGATACATGAAATTCATTTATATATTCTATACAAGTATTTTATTTTAATATTTTATTTGTGTATTTATTCCTATTTTAATATGTACATATATTATAAATAATATTTAAATAATTATAAAATATATAAAATTATAAAAATAATGATTATTTTAATCGCTACAAGTAGACAATAATGGTCCAAAACGTAACTTTCAAACCGTAACTCCAAAAAATATGAAACCATCTTCACTAAATACCTTATTAAAAGTTATACACATTTAAAGTGATTTTGATATATTTTGAATTTTTATTTGAGAGATGTGGGTCTAAAAAGTTGGTATTTTGGAGACTTATTCTAAGTATATTTTTTATAATGTATAATATTTTTGTATGAAATTAATTTTATATTTTTGTATATTTAATTATCTACAATTTTTATGTTCAAGGTTTTTTTATTTGAAGTATAAAAAGTGGAACTAAAAATAGGTCTCAAAAATGAATAAAAAATGAATAGAATAAAAGAGATTTTTATTGTATTTTGGCCCTTATCTCCTCCTACTTTATTCCTTGTCGACCTAGTCATCGAGATGCATAGGTCTCGAGGTTTCAGGACATAAAGTATTTGTAATATTTTATTCTTTTTCTTTTCTTTTCTTTGTTCTAAAATTTTGGCTTTAAAAATTGTATTTTATACACTATTTACACCACGATGCATGAATGATAAAATGCATAAATTAAGCATATTTACACGCATTTACTAGGGTTTTTAAGGCTAAAATGATAGAATAAAGATGATGAAATGGAGATTCATCACAATTGATTTGATGTTGTTGAGATGATGAAATGGTCAGTGGACGTCACATGTATTTGTTCTCAATTGATTTGATGTTGGTGTATTCCTGTGTCGAATTGATTTGATCAAGGCAGTTAGAGGATGTCTTGTCCGACTCAGGGTAAGACCATGCTTGTGTGTCCTCATCATAAGAACCATATAGATGGTAAAAGTCCTGCATCAGGTGTTCTTCCATAGGATTTGTCACTGTAGTGGTTTTGATACTAGCAATAGGGAATGGGAGGATGGGATGAGTCTTTGATCCAATGGTCGGCTCAACAGTCGTTATCTCAGCTGTAGCAGCAGGGTAGGGCTCTTCTACCACTTGAGGTTACGACTGTTGACGGCTTTGCAGGTTGCCTCAGAAGATCGTGTCTCCCAAAGATTGGATGAGTTCAAAGTGCTCCCAATGCGATAAAATTGATTTCACGAGTCTCATACTCTATAATTACTTTAGCTAAGGCTAAGAACGGCTTTCCGAGAATGATTGGAGACTGGGTGAATTCTCTGTGATGCTCAATGTCAATGATTGTGAAGTTCACCTTGAGCAAGCATCTTAGAAGGTAATGACGACAGAAAATATTCCTCTCGACTGTTTTATAGATCGATTAGCTAGTTGAACGATCTCTTTTGATTTCCTGATTGCCCTATGTTTGAGCTTGTCAAACATGGAGGTCAAGAGGATGTTGATTGGTGAGTCGTCATCGATTCGGGCGTGGGTGAATGTTGTATCTTTGATTCTACATTCAAATCTAGGAAATCGCTTCACTCTGCGGCTCTTGATTTTTCTCCACATTACCAAATGAGGTGGCCATTGACAATATATGTCTTTCAGTCCTTGTTCTCTTTCTATCCTATTTTTGGCATTAACTTACTTTTTACAAATCTTTCCAGGTCGGGGAAGTGTTCAATGGCATGTATTAAGGGAAGTTCAAAAATCCATCTTTTATACAATGCTTCCCTCGGGACATGATTTAAATTCTTCAAATCCTCTCCACTTTTGATTTTTATGAGGGAGTGAGTGTGTGTGTGTATGGGTAAAATGGGGTTGCCCCCATGGGGGGAGCTAACTTGGCTCCCCCGTGCCATTTCACCCATTTTTTTTGAAAATTTCTTCCTTGGATTTTCATCAATATATCCCTATATTATGTCATTAAAATTTCGCGCGAAATAGAGACTTCTATGACCTCCATCCAGACGGGGTCGTTTTTAGCAATTCTGTTACCGTTAAAAAATGACTGTCTGGATGGAGGCCGTAGGAGTCTCTGTTTCGCACGAAATTTTAATGCCATAATATAGGGATATAGTGATGAAATTCCATGGAAGAAATTTTCAAAAAAAATAAAAAAATCGGGCGAAATGGGACGGGGGAGCCAAGTTAGCTTCCCCCAGGGGCATCCCCATTTAACCATATATATATATATATATATGGAGAAAGTTCAAATGAGACGGGGTCTCACAAATATTGTGGTGAGCCCTCAATCTCATCCTTCTATTTTGGATCCCACGGTTGGATTTAATGACACATTAATTAAATTAGTTTAATGGTTGAAAACCTACTTTGGTCATTTTGTCACATGCTAAATATAGAATGTGACAATTATTTGACCTAATTTCTCTCTATTGATTGACGACTCCCTACTCTCTCACGTTGGCGACGCATCTCCTCTCTCTCTCTTGATTCGTCGACGGTGTAGCACCTCACACCTCCTCTCCCTCTCTTGATTCATCGAAGACGATCGTGCATGGAGGATGGCATCCCCTTCTCTCTCCGATGGTGAAAGATGAGTAGGAGTTCATCAACGTGAGTGCCCGTTACATTTATCTGACCTATTCACTACAAGAAAATACTATCCGAGTGACGGAAGATACTTGACGGAAATGTACCGTCAGTAATCGTTGACGTATACTCCGTCAGCAAAATCATTTCTGTCACCATGTATATTATTAGATTTTGATTTTACTTTGGCTCCATCTTTCCTTGAGTTGGCGCCACTCGGAAAAAAATACACATGTTCTAAAAATGAGCTGACGGAAAGCACGTCAGGAGATTTATATCAAATATTTAACAAGAAATAAAAATGACAACTCGGATAGCCACGTCAACTTTGTTCCATACAAGACCTAACCCTAACCATTCTCTCACTTTTTGCCCGTTGGTTGCCTCCCCATCTCCGCCCCCAATCTCTATGATGACCACCTTCTCCTCATTTCTCACGGAAGCTTTCTTAGCTATCATGTCTTTCTAGAAGTAAGATATCATTCCTTTTCCCCTTTTACGACGTCTGGTAGATGAGAATGGAGATGGATATAGGTTTTTTTGTTCTGGATTATATGTTATTTCAAAGTTTTTTTATTTCAAGAAATACATATTATTCTAGAACTATGGTTTTTTGGATATAAATGTGTTTTTGTATAGTTTTGCAAGTGGAACTACCCTTTTCTTTGCTAAATAAGCAGGGTTGTTGCTGGAGCACGATGTTGTCGTTTTAATGGAGCCCATTTTTTGTTTCCTCTGATGCTTTTTCTTTAGTGTTGTGATTGGGTGTTCCAAAGAGGAAGAGAGTCCAATGCTTTTCTACGGTAATATTATTAGTAATATAGAGTTTCAAAAGTAACCTATGTTTCTGGATTGGGTGTTGGGGTTTGAGTTGTGACGATGGCCCTCTTTGGTGAAAAGATTTGGCATGATTTGAAAAGTTGTCTTTCAAATTTATTTGTTTTGATTTTCTTTTGATTGATTTTACTGGAACTATGAAGTGATTTCTTAGTGTTTATGATATATTTCTATCTTCAAATTCTTTAGTTTAAATGTCAGCCAGACAATCTTGATTAAGAATCCAAATTTCATTAATGGTTTATCCAGTTCAGAATTTTTAATAGGGAAGAAAATGAGATTTCTCCCCTTTTTCTATAGTTTTACTCAACTTTAAGGTTTGGTTTCAGTCTTAAGATCTTTAATAAACTCTGTAATTTTCATTGCCCTGTAAGATGCCTCCTATTGTGTGTGGCATCTCGTCTCCTACTATGTGTGACATCTCGTTTCTTGAATGCGCATATCGTCATAGGTGTGTAAGATCGGTGTGGTAGTGTTGCACCTACACGAAGGACATGATAGTGAAACTTGGGACCTCTATTTACGGATGAATTCAAAGATGCTCTCTACTTTTGAAATATTTTTTTTCTGGTCTATTAGAATGGCCTAGACAATCCGTTGTGAGCTACCCCTTTAGGATATGTTATTGATTCTGAATTCGTAGTCCTTCACAAGACCTATTAAGAAATGACAGGTCAGTTGTTTCCATATTTGATTTACCTTGATCACATGAATATAGATATAATTCTTTCCATAATAGGATTTTATTTTCCCTGGAGAGTAGTTATGTTAAAATGTTGGATAACAAGCTTGGGTAGAAGAACTATGATGGTGGTTATGTTCATAACCGACTCTCGAAGACAACGAGATATATATATTAGATAGTGAATGTGAAGTGCTAAAAAGTGCTAGTGGCAAATTATCCAAACTATATTGACCTTTCATGGACATTCTCTGATTCTTAACTACTGAATTATAGAGAATTGGATATGTGAGTTTAGGATTTTCGGAAATGGATATAGATTTGGTCAAACCGAGTTTATGACAAGGTAATATCTAGGGGAAATTCATATTACTTTAGAAATAAAATCCGCTTCAATTTATCTTTAACTGTTTGATTTACTATGTGGATAAATTCTTAGATAATCTTGACATTCAATAAAAGAGCAATTTTGATTTAAAAAGCATATCAAATCATGTACAATGTTCTGTTTGGAAATAGATCCCGATAGTCAGACTTGATTTAGGATTCATTGATTCAGTGGATTGAGTTGAATCATAAGAGGTTGAATTATTAATGTTGTTACTATAATATATTTATAGCAAACACAACATGTTATTGGAGTTCTGGTTCGTTCTAGAATCTTGGTAAATCATGTTCTGTGATTTTTGCATAATCGATAATATGTCTAACGAACAGTAAATCCCGTAGTCTACTGGTGTTGTTTACACAAGGATCCCACAATATTTTAACAATTTCTTGACCTGAAGTTACCCTCAGTTTCGAGTAGTTTTGAATAGTAAACAGTTATTTTTAATATCATTTGAGATTCTTGTTTGTCTACCATTTGTCCATCCAAAGGGTTTTTTATGCTTCTTAGATAGTATTTGTAGTTGACCTTGAAATATTTTGAAGAAAATCGTTTGATTTTTTTATCAGATCGACAACCGATTCAAGATCGTGCAATTTAAAAGGCAACGTGAGACATTTCAAGCAAGGTATTCTTTTCATTTTTTGTAACATGATTTTTGAGAAGCTTTTCTTTGAAACAATTTCAATTTTCATCAAGTGACTATTACTTAGTATACTTGGTCAATAAAATATACTAGTATTTTATAACAATATTTGGTCATTGTTATTTATAGATGGATATCATTCCGGATAAAAGTTGGATGGAGATAGGAAATAGATTGGACCAATCTTACAAGGATGGAGTTAAATTGTTTATTGATTTTGCGCTAAGACATCTAAACCGACTTTCCTCGGGAACTCTTCCATGCCCTTGTCGTGATTGTCTTAACTCGCGTCTTCTTTCAAGTGAAGAAGTTTATACACATTTAATCTTGAGAAGATTCATGACAAATTATACAACTTGGGATCAACATGGAGAATTACCTAGCAGAATGAGATCCACAAGTATCATCCATACATATGATGTTATGGAAGATAACATGCATGGATTGTTACAAGATACATTTGCAGTGAGTAATTCAGGAAACCCTTGGGTTGATAACGAACCTTCCGAGACTAATATTTCATATGATCCAAAGGATTTTGGACAGTTTCAAAAACTATTAGACGACGCTGAACAACCGTTGTACCACTGTTGTGAAAAATTTTCAAGGTTATCATTCTTGGTTCGATTATATCAGTTGAAGTGTTTAAATGGATGGAGTGACAAATCATTTGGAATGATTCTTGATTTACTAAGGGAATCATTTCCACAAGGCGAAGAAGGAATCCCTAAGAGTGTTTATGAGGCAAAGAAAGTTATTAGTGCAATTGGTCTTGATTACCAGAAAATTCATGCTTGTCCCAATGATTTCATGTTGTTTTGGAAAGAGAACATTAATAAAGAAGTTTGTGATAGATGTGGTTCATCAAGATGGAAAAATTTAGCAGCATCTATGGAAACCATTATACCGTCAAACAATAAAACATCAAAAAAGACTCTAGCAAAGATTTTACGTTATTTCCCGCTTATACCAAGGTTGAAGAGGTTCTACATGATAAAGGATATTGCAAAAGAAATGGTGTGGCACCATGAGAAAAGGGTAAATGATGGCATGTTACGACATCCAGCTGATTCGAGAGCATGGAGTGATTTTGGCAGTATGTTTCCTGAATTTGCTAGTGATCCATGTAATATTAGATTGGGCTTAGCAAGTGATGGCTTTAATCCTTTTGGTTCAATGAGTTCAAGTTATAGCATATGGCCTGAGATACTCATTCCTTATAATTTACCTCCTTGAATGTGTATGAAGCAAAGAAACTTCATAATGTCATTACTTATTCCTGGAAAAGAAGCACCTGGAAATGACATAGATGTGTATCTCGAGCCCTTAATTGAAGAGCTACAACAGTTGTGGAATATTGGTGTAAGAACTTTTGATGCATCTACAAGTCAGTATTTCACTCTCCGTGCAACAATCATGTGGACTATAAATGATTTTCCTGCTTATGCAAATCTATCAGGTTGGAGCACTAAGGGAAAATTAGCATGCCCTTGTTGTCATAAAGATACCATGTCTTTAAGATTAAACTATAGTAAGAAAGAGTTCTACTTTGGTCATCGTAGATTTCTTTCTATAGATCATGCTTATCGTCGTGATAAAAAGAATTTTGATAATACATGTGAATGGAGCAGTGAACCGAAACCACTATCTGGATATGATGTTCTTAAGCAATTAGAAGAACATGAGAATATTAAATTTGGGAAAATAGAAAATGCTAGAAGGTCAAAGAAACAAAAGAAAGATTCAAACATAAATCATGATGGTCCACTACCACATGCATGGAAAAAAAGAAGTATCTTTTTTAGCTTGCCATATTAGAAAAATGTAACACTAAGGCATAATCTTGATGTCATGCATATAGAGAAAAACATATGTGACAACATATTGGGCACTTTATTAGATATTGATGGGAAATCAAAGGATAACTTAAATGCAAGGCTAGACATGAAGTATTTGAGTATTCGTAAAGAGCTTCATCCGGTAGAAATAACAGATGATCACTGTTATATTCCAGCAGCACAATTCTCCTTATCAAAGGAGGAGAAAGAATTATTTTGTAGCGTTCTGCATTCCGTGAAAGTGCCAGATGGTTATTCTTTAAATATATCAAAGTGTTCCCATG
Organism: Ottelia alismoides; assembly: GCA_037367405.1. Taxonomy (NCBI): domain Eukaryota; kingdom Viridiplantae; phylum Streptophyta; class Magnoliopsida; order Alismatales; family Hydrocharitaceae; genus Ottelia; species Ottelia alismoides. Next base: position 210,702 of record JAZKJV010002213.1, on the reverse strand, counting down.
CGAAGGAGAAAAAATATACGGGCTTAAGAGTCATGATTGCCATATTTTGATACATGAACTTCTTTCTGTAGCTTTACGAAAGATATCATGTCCTAATGTATGCACCCCATTGATTCACCTATGTGCATTCTTTAGGGAATTATGTTCAAAAGTATTAGATTTGAAGGATTTAGAGCAAATGGAAATTGCTCTTATTTTATGCAAATCGGAGAGAATATTTCCCCCATCATTTTTTACAATCATGATGCATTTGCCAATTCATTTAGCAACTGAAGCAAAACTTGTTGATCCAGTACATTATCGTTGGATGTATCCAATCGAGAGATATCTTTTCACTTTGAAGCGTTATGTAAGGAATAAAAGTCGACCAGAAGGTTAGATAGCAGAAGGCTACATTGTGGAGGAATGCCTTACATTTTGTTCTCGTTATTTAACTAATGTTGAGACCTAGATGACACGAATGGTTCGCAATGTAGACAATATTCCTCTTGGGGCAGGTAAAAAAGTTCGTATGGAACGCAATACATTAGAGAAAGCACATAGACATGTTTTGAATAATATGGAAATCATCAAGCCATACCGCGAGTAAGTATTTTCTTTCAACCTATTTTAAATTTCACTAATTTTATTTCTACATAATTTGTGGATTTAAATAATCACAGGCAACATTTAATTGATATCGAAAGAAAGGAACCAAGAATAGATCCACAATGTCTTTATGTGAAACATCTTAAAGAATTTCAGTATTGGTTCAAAGAACATGTAAGTTTATTCATGAAAACTTCCAAAAAAATAATTTTGGCATAATTTTTAATTATTAGTTAATCCAACTAATTAGTTTTTACTATTTATAGATTCGTCATATTCGTTTGGAAGGAAGAGTTGAACTATCTGATGAATTGAAGTGGTTAGCTAGAGGTCCATTTGTTGATGTTACTACGTATGATAGGTATTCTATAAATGGTTATCGTTTCCATTCCAAATACTTGGATCATACACAAAAGACCCAAAACAATGGTGTTGTGACGTGTTCGGATACTATCACTTATTACGGTCAATTAGAAGAAATTATTCAATTAGAATATGGCCCTCTTTTGAAAGTCCCTCTATTTAAGTGTGAATGGTTTGATGAAAATAGTAGATTTGGGATAAAAAAGGATGTATATGGATTTACATGTATTAACTTCACCCGCAAGCGTCACATGGATGATCCATTTATACTAGCCTCCCAAGCTCAACAATGCTTCTATATCCAAGATCCAATCGAAAAAGATTGGCATATCGTAGTGCAAAATTTGCCTCGTGATTTGTTTGATATGCCAGATTATATTGTTTCATATGCTAGTAATTTATTACAAGAATCATGTGATGGTGAAGACATTAGTTGGGTACGAGATGATATTCAAGGAACCTTAATTTCCCATGAAGGAAATCAATAAATATGTTATGATAAATATTCTTCTTGATTTTGTATTTGTTTATCTAATGGTCGAATATTCTTATTGTATTATTTTTAAATAGCATAGTCCCTTCTTATTACGACAGGAAGCATGCCTTCTAGTAATGCTAGACATATTGAAGAGAGTGGACACCAAGAAGGTAATATGTCACTTATTGTTTAGTTCCCAATTACATTTGTGTTTGTAAGAATCAATGTTTCTAAGTGGCTACTATATTTTATTTGTTCGTATAAAATATATTCATCTACATTTGTTTAGATTTAGAATCTACTTTGAATAATGGAGCTAAAGAAAACAATCGCAAGTGCAATCTTTTGCCTTTAAGTAGAATTATACCTGCATCAAATGCTCAGGAGCCATTGCCTCGTGCTTCTTCAAATGTAATATCAGGAGATACATCTCGTAAGTATAGTTGAACATTAACTTTCTATTTTGGTAAATTAAATTGATACTAAGTTTTAAATGATTAGGTCCATCAAAAAGAACGAAGTATGGACGACGATACACAAAATGTGGGAAAGAATAGAGGCCTCCTGAAGGCCATCGTTGGCTAGTGGAATGGGACAAAAAAGGTCGTCCAATCGGTGAATGTGGAAGCTTTTTGAGAAAAAGAATTTGTGCAATAGTCAAGATGGGTGAAATTTGGCCTTTGGATTGTTATAAAAAAAGATGGATGAAACTAACATGGTTGATACTTGGTCGATGTTGGCGGTAAACTCCTATTTTCTAAATTCTTTGCTTTTTCGTATTCTCATTGGTAGTGTTCTTATTCTTAAATAAGTTCAATACTATTGTAGAGAGACTTCGATTTAAATGGTCATGACAATGCTTGGCATTTTGTCTTTGAAAAAATTGGAGCAAACTTTAGAAGCTGGAAAAACCAAGTTAAGACAAAGATGTATGAACCATTTTCTGAAGATGAAGACCGCACACTAATGTGGGAGAGAATGAGGATGGATGGGAGAGTGGATGAGAGGCAATTCACAAATTTGGTAGAGCAATGGGATACTGAGAAAGATAAGGTAGCTTATGGAAGATCGACGATAAGAAGCTTGTAATTATATCATGCATATATAATCTTTATTTTTTTTGTTTGCATATATGCAGATGTTATCTGATATAGCTAAGAGAAATCGCTGAGCAAAGAAAATGAATCACACTTTGGGCTCAGGTCCTTTATCACAACTTGAGTATGAGATGTTAAGAATTGATTAAATTATTTATTAGTATTTTTTTGGTATCTAAAATAACATTATTTGATGTTTATATATCAGCGCAAAGAAAGTAATAAAAGTCCAACTAAATTAGAGATTATGGAGAGAGCATACTCTGGAAATCCTAGAGTGGTATGTCTCTTTGATCTTTATCATTCTATTCCTATTTTGCAAGTTTTCTTATTGATATTGTTACTTGTTTTGTAAAAGGAGAATGCAAGATCTTTTATTGAAATAGAACGGATTAAACAACCACTAAAATCACAAGAGGAATTAGAGGAGGAAGCAGTTGCAAGAAACTATCGTAATGGGAGAACTGATTATTTGTTTCTGGCGGGAGTTGGAGCAGAAAGAGAGCACTCATCTAGAAAGGTTCTTCAAGCAAAGTTACATCACACTCAGGTTTAGTATTATACTTTTTAAGTGATGAATGATTTTAATCAAAGTTTAATGGACATGCTTCTTTTAAATAGTATTTACAATCTTTTTATGCAAACACATCTGGTGGAAAACAGTTGGTAAAGTACTTTTATTTTTAGTATGACAATTTAGAGAACTAACCACTTTTATTAAATCTTATTAAATAGGCCACTGTGATGAAATATCAAGAAAATTTTAAGAGAATGGAGGAGAACTTTCAAAAAATGCACAACTGGTTATCTGAAGTTGCATCTGTTTATGGGGTTCCTCGACCCGCGGGATGGAATCCATCATTACAGCCATCCACCCATTCATCTCATCAAGGCAATGACCAAAGAAATGAAGAAAATGATACTGACTCAGTTACCCACTCATGACCTTGGAGATTGAAGTGAACTTTCTGATATATTCCACATTTTTGAGATTGGATCATAGTTGTTATGCTTAGCATGCCATCATATTTAATAGCAGATGTGTTGATTTTGTTTGGAACATGCTAGAGTTGTGAATGTTCTAGTTGTAACAATCAAGTTTTTTGCAGTATTTTTGTAAACTACATTTATATGTGTTAGCTATGGATGTTTATGCCATTTTCTTGAGATCCACATGAATTCTAGTGGCATTTATAGCTACCAATATACTTTTAAACAGGATGGACTTCGTCCTAATGGATGATATTTTCAAGAAATTTGAAATATAAAATTTTACATAGAATAATATGCAACAATTGTAAATATAACTATTATTGGTGACGGAATATTTGTCAAGAATACACATATAATGATGCATCATCATGGTGAAGTGGCAAATGATGTGGCAAATCCACATCATCAGCCTGACATAATTAGTTTACGCCACATCACTCAGTGACATGGCAGTTTATTTGAGGTGTCATCTTGCATGTTGTTGACGGAAATATGGTCACCGATGTTAATTGCTGACACTGTTTAAGCTGATGGATAGTGCGTGACGGTTATTCCGTCACGCCCTTTTGAATATTGACGGGACCTGTATAAAGTCTTGACGGAATCTGCCGTTAGCCGATACCAAGTATTTTGTAGTGATTTTTTCCGTACTGAATTGATTTTTTCCCGAGAAATCACCCTTCAATGAGCTTCATATGATTCAATGGAGGAGGTATCTCGGAGAAGGAAGATGAAGAGAGAGGAGATGGTGGTGCGATGACGCACATGGGGAAGACGACGACACAAGGTGGTGTAGGTTCACACATGGCGTACGACGACGGATTTGCATTGTGGTATACTTTTTTTACATAATTGATATTTAATTTTACACGTTGATTACCTTTTTTTACAAATCTCATTATTGATTTCTTATCTTGCAGAGCTCCCCGATGAATTTTACTAGGTGGTCATGAGTTTTTACAAATTTAGCGAGAATATTACAAAGAAGCGAGATACAATTACAAAAATTCACGTAAAATTTACAAAATAAAGATACACATTACGAAAAATGCTGAAGTTTACAAAGAAGAAAATTTCTCCTACAAAAACTCGATGGAGTTTACAAAACATATATACAAATTTACAAAACAGAAATACCCATTTACAAAAAATATAGTGACAAAATGAAACGATTAATGAAATTACAAAATAGAAAAATTAGTTTTACAAAATCTCACTGGAATTTACTAAGATACGTTTGACTTCAAATTGTTCAAAATAAATTTGGAAATCGATCTATAATGGCATCATGGAAAATACCAAATCCAGAAAGATTATAAATTGCATTTCGAAACTATTTAATGGATCTTGAATTTAATAAAACTGAGATGACGAAATTGTCCTTTTGAACATGATTTTTAATGCTACCGTCAGATTGAGATCTGACGAATCCTATTGATGGCTCACCATAATATTGGTGAGATCCCACCTCATTTGAAAGGGTCCCATATATATATATAATATATATATATATATATATATATATATATATAGAGAGAGAGAGAGAGAGAGAGAGAGAGAGAAGGGAGCCTACACCCATACTCATTTTTTTGATAGATTTTTAATTTTTTTGAAATGAAATCTTGGGGAAATTAGATCACTTTGTACCACCATGGTGTCATTCAAAATTCAACTTAATTCGAGACTCCTATCATCTTCATCAAGACTATCAAATTTTAACGGTCTCAGAATTACTGAAATTGACCCATTCTAAATGAATGTGTTAGGAATGTTTGTTTTGCATGAAACTTGAAACACATATTCCTCTCAATATATTAAGAAAATTCTCCTAAGATTTTATTCAAAAAAACTAAAAAATCATGCAAAAAAAAAAAGACCGAGTGTAGGTATAAGAGGAGAGATTAATGAGAGCATGAGAGGATGCAACTACAACCACTGAAAATATTGATGGTTGAGATTAAAAATAAGAGACTCTCCCCCCGAACACTGAATGCCTTTTAAATTCTCAACTTTCTCCTTTTGCTCTCTCTCCACGAAGATGCCCGTCTCCTTTCCTTCGTCATTTTTTAAGTTCCATCGTCGTCAATCTCCATCTCCTATTCTTGTTAGGTCCGGCAGCATCCAATATGCCTCCTTCTTCTTGTTAAGAAAACGTCCGTAAGGTCGCCACCCCCGTCGTTTTAATCCTCCTCCTCATCGGTTCAAGTTCCGTGTCATCAGCTTCCTCATCCACGTCCTCCGTGGCCATAACTCGACGAGCCTTGAGATACTCTAACACAACATCGTCCTCCCTCTTGATGCACCCCCTTATTCCAGTCCCGTTCAAGGAGTGATATGGTCGGATACTATCCCAAATCCGATAACTTTGTCTCCCATGTATGCAGAAGTCATCGAAGTTATCCTAAATAATATTCAAATTATTTCATGATTATCCAGTAAGTGAAATAGATTTCTAGATTTGTCATTGGTACTTTATTCCAGATGGAAAATTATTTAGTTCATAATTATCATCATACTTTTAAAACAAAAAAACTAACATAAATGATTACCAAACGATCACAATGAGTTGTGGTCTTTATATTAAAAACACCTCGCTTGTGGATCCTTTTTCGTAAGAAACTAATCATTTTTTAATCTTGGATGATTGTATGCACGCAAGAATACAGATGCCAAACTTGTGCAGAATTCTTTGGATCTCAATAATGGGTGGCACTTGTGTTTCGTGGTGACTGACATTGCGCGGAGATGCGTAGCAGCAAAGTTGGCACCGCTATACTAATTTCACAATTCCGTCAGGAAAGATATTCATGCAGCACTGATCAATTGATGGTATACGTATAGTTCCAGCGGATCAAAACAAGCAGTTAGTCAATTTAAAATAGATTCAAGCATAAATGCATATTGCTATAAACTAAAATTCTAATGCCACAAACAACTTTTGTATAGATTGACGATATCGCCTGAAAAATACATACCATGCAGGAATTGACGGGTAAAATTTCAAATTACAAAACCTCAGATCAGTGCGACACGATCATGTTTCAAGGAAAATTCCCCTTGTTCTTGTGGAAAATTATTCTACATGACCTTCATGCAAACATATATTTTGTTAAGTAAATTAAGGAAGCCGTAACTTGAGATCAGGGCTTCCTTTGAAGGAAGTCATATTTTGAAGTCACAGCTCCTACCAAAGAAAGCTGCGACCTCAAGTCACGACTAAGGCTTGAATATAGCCCCGGTCGCGGCCCTCCCCTTTCCCCCACGCGAATAGAATCCTCCAGCCAGCTCCTGCGCCCCCTCCCCCACCAGCTCCTGTGCCCCCTGGCTAATTTTCGTCGTCACGTTTCATGTTATACTTAACAAAATATATGTTCGCAGGAAGATCACATGGAATAACTTTACACAAGAACTCTGAACAAATTTTCCTCATGACATTCCAAACGTCATAGTAACTGTTCCAAGCAAACTCAATGATTACTGGCATTCCTCTACAATAAGGTTGCGTTCCTCCGCAATGCGCTGCCCATGTTATACTCCCCTTCGTATCAAGCATACACACAATTTGCATCATCATGCAGTGTTCTTCGACAACAAGGCGATCACAATATTCGTGATGCTGCTCAGGTTCTACTTGTTCTTGAAGACGTGTTCACCGGTGTGGGAGCTACGACGACAATCGTGTATTTCTGCATGGTATAACGATGAGGAGGGTAGGTGTATGTGATCAATCTACCGGTGATGATGCTCATCATAGGGAGGAATTCAATGAGATGTAGTTTACAATGGGATGTACGTAGTAATACAGTCCTAGTCGGCATGTTAGATTTGTTAAATCAACACATCCAAACCAGGCATTGCCTCTGTGACAACGTTCCTGTTGTTGTAAGTACACATTTGGTATTTGGGATTTAATTCCCAATACTATCAAGTATAATTCTTTATGGTTGGCTATATATGTTGATTTCACTTGCAAGTTAGCCATCTGCCACTTACGACAATTAGTGGCGTATCCACCTACGTCGTGTGTTTCTTGGATTGGACGAAGCACTTACTGGATAACAATAATCTACTTTTTGAAATTGTTGTGTATAACTTCGGGGACTTCTTATATACCGTCCAGTATTTTATGTCCCTCCAGGTTATGGTTGGGGAGAGGAAGAAGCTTGAAAAGGAGAGAACTTGAAAAAAGGGTGCATCGCGAGGGAGGACGATGCTCTGTTAGAGTATCTCGCGGCTCTTCAAGTTATGGCCACGGAGGACAATGTGGATGAGGAAACTGATGACACGAACTTGAGCCGATGAGGAGGAGGATCAAATGATGGGGAGCGGCGACCTTGCCGACGTTTTCTTAACAAGAGGATGGAGGCGATCTTGGACACGAACTGATATAACAAGAATGTGAGATGGAGATTGACTTATTTTTCTGAAATGAAATCTATTGGAATTCAGATCACAATATATCACCATGGTGTCATTCAAAATTTGACTTAGTTCGAGAACTCTATCCCCTCAATCAAGACTGTCAAATTTTAACGGTTTCAGAATTGCTGAAATCGACCTCCTTGATCAGATGGACAACATAAGAGTCTCTGTTTCTAATGAAATTGCAATGACATGTCATGGGGGTATAGTGATGAATATATATATTTTCTTTTTCCGAGCTTATTTAATATATACACCTCAATTCAAGTTTTCCCCACACCCCTCACACACACCCACACATACACGCACGTACACACGCAGACACGGATGATATGGCAGCACCAATGCCTTAAATCAATTTTGTTGTAGTGATCGTTATATGGATTATTAACAATAAACATAACATTCACTGTGAAATCATGAATAAAAAATAATTATGCATTGAAACATATGTCGTTATATAACTAATATCGATGATATAATAACAAATATCCAATCCATTCCTGCAATAAGACAGACGATTCTGTTGGTATGAGCTGGATCGAACGACTAGAAGGAGTGAATCAGGTGAGTTAGGGTTCCTGCAGGGATGTATTTGCAGACAGCAAAAGACACATAACTGTCGATAATAGAATCCAGAGTATGTATCCGACCTTTCTTATCGTCAAATTATGCTCTGAGTAGTAGACCCACCCTTCATTTATAGCGTATTCAAAGAATTGTATTCGCAAGAGCAATAAGAACAGTGGGGACAGAGATGTTCGGTATGTTTCCTCTAAGCAAGAGCCAATCACACACGAACAACTCCAATCGAGCAATCTCGGTCCTGGACGTCATTTAAACCAATCCTCCAAGGAAAAGACACGTTCAAAATCTATCATTTGATTTGGATAAGCAAGTTCTTTTCTTGCACGACGTTGCCGTTACTCTTGCTGGTACTGCCGAGCATATTACCATTAATCATGCCTTTTATCTTTTTAGGCACTGGTACCGCTCAGTAGTTATTCCATCTTGCGTATACCTACTAATTTTGATTCAGTAAGATTTTCTGACAGATTAACAGAAAGTATCCTGCTAATCACCTTCAGGAAGGATGGAATCTTACCGTCCATACTAAGACGAGGGCGATTAGCGATCTTAATTTCGTGCTACATCCTATTCAACACCCATTTCCCAGTGATCTCTACCTCTCTTTTTCTCTATCAAGATGTAGTTCTCCCTCATTTCTTGGTGGGCATAGCATGTATTCTAAGTTGATTAGAAATTTTTATTAGGAGATTTTGGGAACTATTCCCTCTTTGGGGATGGGAACGGATGTGGCCCCTGTAGGAGCTGTGGAAAAATGAGTGGAATATGCCATGTGATATCTAGGGTTCCTCTACTTTCCAATTTGTGGCCAATGTAGAGCATAATCAATCCCTCATTTAGGAAAAGAACATATTGGGTGATTGCATGGAATATTGTTTCTTTCCTCCCCCCTTTGCTCACACCTTCCCATGTTTCCTTTTGGTAAGAAAGAACCTTCTATGTACATAGCCTCGCTTTCATCCAATGCATCTTACCATGTTCCAAGGTTATCAAAGGGGTGTGGTTGAATGTATCTTGCAATTCAAAAATGGAATCCCATCAAATCATGTGTACAAGAAACTCCTCACCATTGGCTAGACAGGTTTATAGTTAGTCATGCATGGACCACGAACTAGGTTGCGTTCACGCATATATCATCGCATTCATGCACGACATGGGATTAGGATATAAAGGGAATTGGATTCAGATCATATGTGTCATTCATTAGTTAAAGATATGAGTCTTTTTACATGACATACATCATAGAGATATGCGCCTGCAAAAACGAACAAATGATAATGAAAGTTTAGGTTGACATGGGACACGAAGAACCATAAAAAGGTCTTGTTCACACACACACCCAGAGAGAGAGAGAGAGAGAGAGAGATGAGATTTTTCCCATTAAGGGCATGAGCTTGACAAGAATACCCGATCAGGGCATGGGATTTAAAAAAATTCTCTATCTGGACACCGATCAGTGAACAGTTCGTCGATCGGCAAATCGTTTGCCGATCGCTGCTTTCCCTCCACCGATTGAATTTTATATATATTAAAAGGATATATAATATTATTCCGAAAAACTTTTTAAATTTTATATTATTAAAAACATGACATGTTGGACATCGATTTGAATTTTATATATTAAAAATAATATATAAAATTATTTTAGAAAACTTTTAAAATTTTAAATTATTAAACATCACTGACATGTTTGAAGTTAGATTGGATTTTATATATATTAAAAATAATATATAATATTATTTTGATTTTTTTTGAATTTTATATTATTAAAGATAATATAAAATTATTTGGAAAAGTAATCGACAAACACGGTGGAAAGATTTATATTTTATATACATTAATTTTAATAATATAAAATTTAAAAGTTTTCCGAAATAATATTATATATATAAATAAAATTCAATCGATGTCGAACTTGTCAGTTATTTTTAATAATATAAAATTTAAAAAGTTTTCCGGCATAATATTATATATTATTTTTAATATATATAAAATTCAATTAGTGCTTAACATGCTGGGGGAAGCAGTGATCGGTAAACAGTTTGCCGATCAGCAAACTGTTCATCGATTGATGCCTAAACAGGGAATTTTTTAAATCACATGCCCTGATCGGGTATTCTTGTCTTGCACATACCCTTAACGGGAAAAAGCTCAAGAGGGAGAGAGAGAGGGAAGCATCAACCATAATGAAGAAGGAAACAAAGAGACTTTGATCCATAAGTCCATCTTGAAGAGAGAGCTTAACAATGAGTTAAACTTGGCTGGAGATGTGAGGAGTTCAGCTTGTTGGAGAGACTTAAAAAATATTAAATAGAAATGTAGTATGGTTGTAGTTTCAGAGTTAGTTTTATCATCGAGTGTCAAAATTTAGAGTTTTATAACATCTAATCATGCATCTTTCTTTCCAATGATGTCATAACCAAAAGAAAGATTTAGCTAATATCTTTTGTTGACAGTCTGGAAGAAGTTTAGATGAGGCATTTCCATTTTTATAAGCTAAGCTCTCCTAATTACATAGAGTAGTTCATAGTTAAGCCTGAAGAAGTTAAAGACTAAAGTGCAGTGCAAGCAAAAGAATTCCATAGATTTTTTCCTCTTCTAAGTAAAGCTCACGATGATTTACTAAGGTGAATTCTCTCTTTCAAATTCTAAGGAAAACCCACTTAATGGTCTAGTGGTAGTACAATGTGTATATCACAAAAGGGCAGGATTCAAACCCCACTCTTGCAGGGTTGCGTTAGGTAGTAGATGGCGAGCGTAAAAGATAGTCGAATCTTTCAACATGGATTTGAGCAAGAATTCATGTAGCCAACCATGCTTATATTATATTAGTGTGAGTTTTTGAGAACCATTTATCACTCAAAAAGGGGGTTAAATGGTTCTCAAAAACTCGAGATACATCTCATTTCCATTTTAATTCACTTCTTTTGCGTTGTACGGCGAACTATTTTAAAAAATGGAAAATCGTATAATTTAATTATTCGACTCTTCGCTTTGCTTTATTCATCAAAACTATCTATGAAAGTAATTAGATACAATAGCTTGTACCTTATCAACTGATAGCGAGAAAACAAAATCAGGATAAATACCAATTGCTATTACGGGCAAAAAGATACAAATCGAAACAAATAGTTCTCGTGGCAATTCATCATTTGATAAACAAGTAGAAAAATTGGCCATGGGATGGAGAAGTTTTGACTTAATAACTTAGGCAACGGACAAGGGAGCATACTCACTCATTTGTGGACCTTTGTACCTCAGAGAAGACCAATCAAGATATGTCGCCTCCACCACCTACCACCTCATTGCTCCTACGATTCCACTATGTGAGTTTCCCTCTTACCCAGGTACGTTTCACCAACACCCCTCGTGCAAACCTACTTCCCCCCACGACCACTATCGTAGAAGGGCTCCAAATGGGTTGCAAGGGATATGTGAAACCAATCCTTCACTGGGCTGCTATGTGGTTTAATGAAAATAACACTCCTTCCCCTTCTAAATACCTTATGGCCATGATGACGTGCGGATGCAACTCGGGTTAAGGAATATCTAGGGTCGTTGCGACCCGAATCGCAAGGCGCAATCAACAAGAAGAAGTAGACCACCAACGAAATCAATCAAGCATAGAAACCAAGGCAAGCGGTCTTGCTAATTATTTAACCTAGTATAGCCACCAGGGTCGAACACAAGGAGCACGGAATGAAACCTACGAAGTAGTCAAGTAATCAAGAAAGTAAATAAATTTTTAGTGGTTTTTAGTTTTTAACGTTTTTATGATTTTAATTAATAAGAAAAGTAGAGAAAAGGTGAAGAAGGTACACACAAATAATTATTTAAAGGGACAAATGACTCGAAAATTCAAAATAAAAATGTTTTTGTATTTTTAAAATATTCAGATGGTTTTAGGAATTTTCTGATGTTTTTCTGTTTTTTATTTTATTTTCTAAAAATAAAAGCAAGAAGGAATATGTAAACAGTGTGCAACTGAGATTGAAAGGCACTTTAAAAATAGTTAAATACCTATAAAATCTGGACAATAATTTTATTTGAAACTATAAAATCAAATCTACCTACAAAAAATAAAAACACATTTTTTTGGTTTTTTTTATGATTTTTAATAATTTTTATAAACTTTTTAGTCTTTTTCAATTTTTAGGGGTTTTATAAATGGGAATAAAATAAAAATCACATAGAAGCTAAAACAAGAAAAAATAAACAATCAAATTTTTTTTTTGGAATTTTTCAAGGTATTTTGCATTTTTAATTGATTTTTCAAGGCAAACAGAGATACTCTTTAAGGTTTTTGAATTTTATAAAATAGAAAATAAAATCAAAATTAGTCACAAAAATTACCAAAAATCCTACACCGTAGCAGGAGCTAGGTGTAAAATTTTTGGATTTTTTGGAGTACTTTTGATATTTATTTGATTAAAAACCAAACACACATATAACATAGATCTAAATGCATTTAGTTCAAGCATTAGGACCAAACAATAATGAGCAATAAAAGCGTAGGGTCGAATATGCAATTTTAACAATAAAACACATACATGCTCTTAATCAGTGTTTACAGGGGCAAACATGCAAATTTGAAAAACATATATTCAATTAGTAACACATGAAAAGCTCATGACAAATAACGTAAATATCCCACAATGCACGTGATCAGGCTCGTGTCTCCAAACAAGAAGGACTAAAATACAAATACTAAAAACTATATGTACTAATATGCAAAATGGTCCAACTGTAACTTTTATTTTACAAACTAAAGTATAAACCAAAAGAAATACAGGGTGAAAAATGCAATATACCCATGAAGCTCGTGAGAGGTGCATGAGAGGACACGTGGCGGCCGCTGGTGTGCAAGATCGTGCAGCTCTAGATGCTAAGATGTCAGATCTGACACTTCAGAAGTGGTCAGGGACGTGAGGTGCAGATGGGGGTCGGGTCTGACATTCAACGGTGTAAAAAGGTTGTGTCTGCGGTCAGGATGATATCTGGACGTGCATGCTGATCCAACGGTGTAGAGGTAGCCTGGATGAGCAACTCGAGGACGAACTTCACCGGAGCACAAGAGGGGATCCCTAGCTTCGATGGTCGATCGGAAAGCACCGGATGAGTCGTGGAAGGCTTCATCGTTGACTGCGCGGACCCGATGGAGCAGCTATTGGTCGGACGAGCGTGACGATGAAGGGGACTTGGGACTACTCTGGCGAGTCTCAGATGGCTGGAATCGGGGGTCTTTAGCACGCTCTTTCACCTGCAATCGGGAGATGGGACTCAGGGCGATGCTCCGGTCCAGGTTATTTGGACTCCAATCAAAAGAAGCGGAAGGAGGCGGGTGTTGGTCTCCGACGAAGATGATAGGGGAGACCTAAATCCTAATCTCGACCTGATGATCGAGGCTCAGGGTGATCAGGTTGCAGAGCTAGATGTGGGGGTGATTGGATGGTTCGATCAGAGCGGGTAGATGTGAGTGACTGAACTCCAATCGATCGGTCGGAGCTGGCGGAGCACAAGCGGCGGACAATGGAAAGATTTGTTGAACTACGGAGCTAGGAACGATCAAAGAACTACCTGAAGGTCTAAACACGATCCTGAGCTCCGAGCAAGATGAATGGCAGGGTTGTGGCCTCAACCAAGCTGCGGCGGGCGAAGGAGGCTTCTTACAGCGGTTCTCCAACCACGAATGGTGAGCTGCAGCTACACGGCACCAAATCGACCACCAAAGGTCGCTTTAGGTTGCTATCACCTTATTGAAAGATTCTAGGGTATCGAGAAGGGGTGCGGCACGAGATACCCATTTGGGGAGGTGAATGGAAGAATTTATAGAGCTTTCTAGGTAGCTAGAGAAACCGGGCTAGGGTACGCAATCCGAGAAGGATCCGCGCTTCTGTAGGGATCCGCGCGGATCTCAGATCCATGGGGAAGCCATGAGTGGAAATTCAAAGCAAGGAAATGCATGATCCATCCTAGAGAAATGGGAGAAGAGGGTCCGGCGGAAACGTCGGGTCGGGGCAAGCCCTGGAAGAGGGGGTTGACCCGAGTCAACGTTTCTGACATGGACCAATCATAAAAAAGGATGTACAAGAATATTTATAAATTCAATAAAAAAATGAATGATTTTAAATTAAAAAATATATAAAATGAAAATGTTTATTATTTTTCAAACTATTTTTCTATGATTTTTAATTATTTTTATGAAAAATAAATTATTGTATATACCGTGTATTTTGTTATATACAAGTATAAAATACCTATGTATTTTGTACAATTATTTTTATTTTATTATTTTTACAAAAATACCCTAATTTTTTATTTTATTTATTTACAACATAATTTTTGAAGTATAAAATATTTTTTGTTCTATTTTTATTATTTATTTACAAGTATAAAATAAATAGGGAAGAAAACAACTATACATGTATTATATACACGTGAGAGAGAATTTTATTCTATTTTTCTGATTTTTATTATATTTTTATAAATATAAACAGGAAAGTGAAAATATATTTTTATTTTTATTTTGCAAAAATAAATTATGTACACACCTGATATACACACACACACAAACACACACACACACACACACACAAAAGGTAAAGTGGCCTTATCTCTCTCTACTTATTTTATTTGGCGATCGGGCCAATGCTTGGCCTTCTCTTGCGGTTCGGGTCACTCAGTATTTATTCTAAATACTTCTTTATTTTTCACTTTATTCTTTATTCTTTTATTTTTGCACAAATACATGCTAATTTCGCATTATTAACACATGCATGCATAATCCTAAGTTATTGTATTTACACCTATTTACATGATGCATTTCCAAGATAAATAGCTAAAATAAAAGAATAAAGAGTGATGAATGGGGATTCACCACCCCTATACTTTACCTTTGCTAGTCCCTTAGTAAACACTTATTTGAAAAAAAAGTGAAAAGAAAAAAAAAGAAAAAGAAGGAGAATCAGGATTGATTATTAACCTTGTCTTCTTTAAATTGAAGTATGGAGGTCAGTCGGGCCTTTGGATTATTATTTTGTTGGAACATTATTTGGATTTAGGTTTAAAACTCAACAACCTCTAAGTTCCACCAATCTATGGTCACGACTCCTCATTGCTATAGATCAGAACAAGTCTACATACACAAACTCTAATGACCATGAATCTTTTCTTGTACGGTATAAGTGATAAGTAGCTCCCCACCTCAGAAATGGCAAAGTAACAACCCCCTTGATGAATCCACGATTCATCGCCTTTATTCTTGTATTTTAGCTTCATTTTCTTAGTCAAACATATGTAAATACCCACTAATTCCATAATTTTACCATTTTGCATGCATTTGTTAAATATGCATTTTTAACACTTTTTGTGCTCAAATAAAAGAATAAATAAGAAAAGAAAAGGAAAATAAAATGAAGGATGTGTTTATGCAATAAATACAAACTGCCCCAAACCCCGAGGGAAGGTCAGGACTTGACATGATTGACCAGGAATAAAGTAGGGAGAGATAGGGTCTTCTGTCAAAAATCTAAAATAATTTGTACGTAAATTCCTTGTATATTTGTATAAAACTTGTACTATTTTAGTTGTACATAATTTGACCTTAAATTAATTATTTTTGTAAACAAAAGTTGTAATAAAAATGTGTTGTGAATAATAAAAATATTTGCAAAGTAAAATAATGTACATATTACAAATAATCACCCTTAGAAAAAGCCACAAAGTGATCATTGAAATACCAATTCATGCTCCAGACGAATTTAAATTGAACCAAACTCACTTCAGTTATACTCTGAATTAAATTATCTTTCAAATGGCTGTGATTTCATAATTTTTGGAGTTACGGTTAAAAAGTCGGTTTTCTGGGGTGTTTTGTACAGTCTCACGATTTCTTATTGTACATATTTATTCATATTTATTTTATATATAATGCACATATTTGTAAATATATTTTTCTTTAATAATAAATAAAAAATATATAAATAATAAAATTAGGAAAATGTATTTTAAAATTCATTTTCTTATTTGTACCTATGTATATTGTATTATATGTATAATATTTGTATACAATTAACTTCCTTATATAAAAATCTCCAAAAAATAAAATATCTCACATTAATTAATTAATTTAATTTAATTATGAAAATTGTAATTAGATTTAATTATTTAATTTATTATTTTATTTTATACCATACCATGTATATTAGATTTGATCTATACCTTTGATGGCCACCATTAAGGTGGCTAATTGATTTCCATTAATTATTTAATTAATTTAGTTAATTTAATCCCGAATTTCGTAATTTATTTATTTATTTATTAATTTATTTATTTTATTAATTTCACTAGTAAAAAAGATTCTCCATTCGTAGATATTTTCCTTTTTGATTTTCTTCCTCTTTTTAATAGGCTCCTCCTCCCTCATTTTCTCTTGATAGATCTTTGGTGGTGAGGAGCCCGATCTCCGAGAGAGATCTTGTCGAAGAAAGGTGCCCAGCCTCCGAGCTGTCCGGTGACAGCGCGTCGACCCTCGTCGAGGCCATCACGACATTTCCGAACCCGGGGTGAGATCCATTTAATTTCCTGTCATTTTTATTCTTAGGTAGATCGTAGATTAATTTTTTGTTTCGTGATTAATTTTAAGATCTATTCTAATGAGCTAAAAATTGATGCGGTTAAGATGTAAATAAATATCAATGTTGTTGTTCTCAACCACTCGAATCGGTCAATCGAGAAAAATTTTATTTTAAACCACTTAAAATATATCAATCAATCAAAGCAAATGTAAGCAGTTTTCGCTATTCTTTTTACCCAGTATAACGACCATGGTCAAATACAAGGAGCACGATTTAAAAACTCAGTAGTCAATTTTTAGAATTGATCTTTAGTGGTTTTTGAATATATATATGTATGTATGTATGTATGTGTGTGTATATATATATATATATATATATATATATATATATATATATATTCAAAACAAGCACAAAAGATAAACAACACGACACCACACTCTTTTTGTATTTTTCAGAATAGTAAAAAATGCTCAGAAAATTCCAAAGAAAATATTTTTGTGTTTTATAAGTTATAAAATGTTTTTGGTAATTTTTCCAAATTTTTTTGATGTTGTTGTGATTTTCTAAAAATCAAATAGTGAAAAACATAGCAAACAATGCACAGTCAGGAGTATTTTGCAACTTAAAAATACTTAAATTGCCCAATAATCCTGAAAATTATTTTTAATATAAACAACAAAGCAATATCTATAATTAGAAATAGAAATCACAATTTTTGGATTTTCTAGAAATTTCTACAATTTTTTAAGGTTTTTCGATTTTCGTAATTTTTTGGAGTTTTATAAAGAATTAATGCATGAAAATTAGAAAAAAAGATAAGAAAACACACCTACAGTAATTTGTTTGGAATTTTTAGGCTAATTTTTGAATTTTTATGAAATTTCAAATTTCGGGCAAACAAAATAACACTATTTTTTATTTTTTAAAATATCAAAAGGAAATAAAAATTACTGAAAAATTTATAAAATTATAAAAACTATAGCAGGAGCATGCATAATTTTTTTTGAGAATTTTTTGACTAAAAAATTTTATTTTGAGCAAAGGACTAAGAAGTTCAGGTTCTGCAATACATGGACCAAAATGCAATTCTTAAAAAAATGTTTTGCAGAGAAAATGTCAACAATGAACTTGCAGGCTGAATATGAAATTTACCCAATGATAGCATGTTGCGCATGTGCATGTATTGGAGAGGGGGCGTCTTTGCAATTATGAATACCTTCAAGGTAACTTTGTAAATTTTCTAATGTCTTTTTCTTCCCAAAAACCCAACTAGGGTTTGGTTTCTTCCTTTTGCTTCGTTTCTTGTCAAAGAGAGAAGGGAATGCGAGAGGCGGCCGCCTCCTCCTCTCAAACGGTGCAGGGGCAAGGGTGGAGTTGGTCGGTGCCGCGTGCGGACGAAGGCGGTGGTTCTGTAGGTCGTTGGTCGATGCCGTGCTGGGGGGCAAGGGCTCATGGAGGACATGCATGCCACGCGAGGTGCGGTGGCGCGACCTGCGCGTGGGAGGCTCGCGCATGGAGCTTAGGGCGGAGCATGGCGGTTCGGCGAGAGGCCACGTGCGTGCGGGCGATGAGGATGGAGAAGGGGGTGCCTCCCGATGGTGGAGTTGCTGGACTGCTCGCGAAGGTGGTGCAGCTCTGCGCCACCTTACGCGGGAGGAGGCGGCCAAGAGGACAGACGAAGAACGACGTGCCGTGCTCGCAGCCCGCGTAGGGTCGAGGCCGTTGGCTAGCGAGCTGAGGGGCGCTGACGTGTTGCGAAATTATTTTTTTTATTTGATTTGATTTTTTTATTTACTGTAATCAGGAATACAAATAAAAAAGCTTTTTTTTATTTTTTTTTAAATTTTCCTGCAAAATAAAGATTAGAGAGAAAAGAAAAATAAAAAAAATATTTTTTATTTTTCCTGCAAAAACAAATGTGAGATAAATAGGAGAAATTATTTTATGTTCTGTTTTTATTTATACACAAAAATGGGATATGTGAACTGACGGATCTTGCGATATGGAAGAGAGATTCATGTCTTTGACCACTATACGTGGTCGGAGGTGAGAGGTTGTGTGAGGTAGAAAAGAATGTGGAGAGATCGAGATGTGGCGTGGAAAATCGGTGTTGGATTGGAAAATATTTGGTGGAGATTTTTTTGGATTTTAAGATCTAAAAATTTATCACGAAATAAAAATTTAATCTACGATCTACTTAAGAATAAAAATGACATGAAATTATATGGATCTCACCTCAGGGTTCGGAAATGCCCTGATGGCCTTGACGAGGGCCGATGTGCTGTCACCGGACAGCTCGGAGGATGGATACCCTTCTTCGACAAGATCGCTCCTGGAGATCGGTCTCTTCTCTACCAAAAATTGATCAAGAGAAAGTGAGGGAGGAGGAGCCTATTAAAAAGAGGAAGAGAATCAAAAAAGAAAATATCTACGAATGGGGAAAGTTTTTTATTAGTGAAATTAATAAAATAATTAAATTAATAAATTAATAAATTAATTAATTATGAAATTTGGAGTTAAATAAATTAAATAAATTAAATAAATAATGGAAATCAATTAGCCACCTTAATGGTGGCCATCAAAGGTATAGAATCAAATCTATTATACATGGTACGTTATAATATAAAATAATGAATTAAATAATTAAATCTAATTACAATTTTTATAATTAAATTAACTAATTAATGTGATATACTTTATTTTTTTGGTGATTTTTATATAATGAAGTTAATTCTATACAAATATTATATACATATAATACAATATACATAGGTACAAATAAGGAAATAATTTTTAAAAGACATTTTTTATTTTTTATTTATATATATTTTTATTTATTATTAACTAAAATAATATTTACAAATATGTGCATTATATATAATAAATATGAATAAATATGTACAATAAATAATGGTGAAACTCCCCAAAACGCCCAAGAAAACTAACTTTTTAACCGTAACTCCAAAAATCATGAAATCACAGCTATTTTAAAGATAATTTAATTTATAGTATGATGGAAATGAGTTTGATTGAATTTGAGCAAATTAAGTGTTAAAAATGCATATTTAATGAATGCATGCAAAATGGTAAAACTATGGAATTAGTGGGTATTTACAGGTGTTTTACTAATAAAATCAAGCTAAGATAAAATAATAAAGGCAATGAATCGTGGATTCATCACCCCCTTTAAAGGTAACTCTAACGCTCTAGTCCAACAGCTCTTTCCTCGAGAAGTGGGGTATTCCCTTCTAAGTTCAAGTGCAACCGTCTCAAGAAGAGGATGAAGAAGAGAATGTACCATGACTAGTGTAGTCATGTATCCTTGGTAGCCCAACCAGTGTAGCTAAGTCTCTCACTGCAAGCTTCATGAGATGAGAATGGGCAACATAAGCTTTTCTTTATTTGGCTATATACACTCCGGTGGGTTTTTTATTTTCAATTAGAGCCACCTCTTTTTTGGAGTTTTTTCTTTCTTTTGCACATTTTTTTGATGTACATATGTTCAACATATCTACATGGTGCATTATATATACATAAGGACTTTTTCCTCTTGAGCCAGTAGACTATCCCTCTTTTGAAGCATTATTGCAACCCACAACTCCTGTCTTTAGACCTCAGACCAAGTTGAGACATACTTCCTCCACTAAAAGAAGATGAGAGGGTCTGCCTAGAAGTACTACCCTCGTATGCTACCCCAAGCCAAAGGAAACTGCCCTTCACCACCTCATCCGTAGAGAGCTATGTGTAAGGTGCTGGTGCAAGTAAAGCCATTGTCTATGAGAGTCATGTGTGCATTGTTAAGTGCTCTACATAGGCTCATCAAGATGACATATGATCATAGCCTAGCGGACTCAAAGAATTAATTCCCAAATGGACCTGAAACGTCTTAACCCTAAGCCCTATAAGGTTCCTATGAAAGTTTAGGAGGATTAAGGTCTTAACCAAGCTCTATTTTTCAATTTAATTCCAGGCTAGTTTAAATATCAATCATGATTCAGAAAACTGTACAAGTATATATACAAAAATCTTTATATGCAAAATTTTGAAACTGTGCAAAATTTTTGAAAAATGTTTAAATGAATGCATGGATGCAGAAGTTTTGCAAACTATTTACACACATTTACACAAGGGTTTTTGCAAACTTTTGTTTTTCAAACATTTTACAAAAATTTTGGACTATATACATAATTTTGATATCAAAATATTTATAAACTTTTTACAATCAAAACATTTTTACAAATATTTGTACAAAATAATTTTTATAAATAGCTACGTATGTACAAGAAAAAATTTAATGTACAATTTTTTTTTGGTTTTTAGGCAAAGTTTTTTAGCCATTTTATTTATTAACACACTCACACAAAGTATGAGTTATGGCTAAAGTATATATGAAATATATACAACACCTCCTATACTTAGCTCAAACGATATCCTAAGAGTGGATCAAGAGCGATGATGAAGACATAACTCGTGCTTAGTATAGGGAAGTGAAAAGGAATGCTATAATACAATGACGAATCAAAGAATAGAATGGAGAGAGCTCGATCTTTTCCCCTATACTTAGGATCAAGTAATCCTAACTATAGCAGGTTGTACATAAGGGGAAACCCGAGTGATAGGATATACATGGTTTACCTCCCCTATACTTAGGGTGAAATGTCTCTAAGTATAGGCATCAAAACATATGTAATAAGAATCAAAAGAATAATCAAGTTCGACACCCCCCATACTAAGGGTAAGGTATACCCTAAGTATATGGACATCTGGATCTATACAAGGTGGAAGACAATGATAATCAGGCATGAGATGCAATAGATGTGAGTCAAAGACCACTTCTCATGCAAAATGAATAGGGGCGACGTCAACGACCACTGGCTCATGATCTAGATATGGTTTGAGCCGCTGCCTGTTAACACGAAAGGTAGATTTAGATGACATCTTAGATATGTCAATGCTTCCAATGTCATGTACCTTTCGGACCAGGTATGGTCCCTTCCACTTGCTCTGCAACTTCCCTAGAAATAATCTAAGCCTGGCATCGAACAACCACACTCTCTGATCTAGCTCGAACTGCTTGTGACTGATATGGGAATCATGCCACTCCTTCACTCGCTCCTTGTAATGTAGGCTGCTGGAAATGCTATATCTCCAAGCTCCTCCAGGGCTGCCAATTCTGCCTTCCTTTGATCTCCTATACTCACTGGATCCAATAATATATCTATGACAACCCAAAGTGACTTGTACCTAATCTCAACAGGTAAATGGTAGGGATTGCCATAAACGAGATGAAAGAGAGATTTACCCAAAGGAGTCTTAAAGGAAGTTCGATATGCCCACAAGACCGAGTCCAAAAGTTGTGACCAATCCTTTTGGTCTGGGCGGACTACCCTCTGCAATATCGTCTTGATCTCCATGTTCGATACTTCAACAAGACCATTGGTCTGAGGGTGATATGGAGTGGCTACACGATGGGCAACGCTGAACTCGCTAGCAATGGCCTTCACCTTGTCGTTGATGAAATGAGACCCCCCATCAGATATCAAAACTCTAGGTACCCCGAACCGTGAAATTATATGCTTCCTCAAAAATCTGCAAACAGTCCTAGCATCTGCGGTTTGGGCAAGGATGGCCTCGATCCAACGACTAACATAATCCACGACTAACAGATGTACTTGAATCCCTGACTCTTAGGGAATGGACCCATGAAATAAATGCCCCATGCATCAAAAACCTCACAGAAGTGAATGGGCTACAACGACATCATGTCACGCTGTCCACAAGTGCCCATTCTCTGACAGTTAGTACACCTCTTCATGAATTCATCATAATCCTTGAAGAGAGTAGTCCACCATAGGTCGATTGGAGAACTTTCTATGCTGTTCTCCTCCCAGAGTGATGTCCCCCTTCTTCCAGCTTGTGGCAGTAGGTGAGGACGCTATGGTGCTCCTCCTGATGAATGCACCGACTCCAGACACTATCCCCTCCTTCTTGATAAAGGATGGGATCCTCCCAATTGTAAGACTTGGACTTTGCTAGGAAGGTCTCAAGTCATTGCCTGGGCCAACCTTGTGGAACTTTCTTGGCAACAATATAGTTCACAATGTCAGCATACCATGGGAGCGAGGCGATAGCAAGGATCGCCTCATCTGGGAAGGCCTCCAAAATAGGATCAATCTACTCAGATTCCTTATGATACTCTAATTGGGAGAGATGATCCGCCACCACATTCTTGACTCTAGGCTTATCCTTAATCTCAATATCAAACTCCTGGAGTAGAAGGATCCATCTAGTCAATCTCGCTTTGGCATCCTTCTTTGCCATGAGGTACCTGATGGCGATATGATCAGTAAAGATAGTCACTCTAGATCCAATGATTTACGATATGAACTTATCCAAGGCAAAAAATACAACTAGCATCTCCTTCTCAGTAATAGTATAGTTCTGCTGCACGGCATCCAATGTATGACTAGCGTAGTGAATGGTAAAAGGCACTCCATCCCTCCTTTGTACCAGTACGGCCCTACGACAAATCGGAGGCGTCCGTCATGATCTCCAATGGGAGAGACCATTCAGGTGGCTATAGGACAGGAGCCTTGACAACCAGACTCTTGAGAGTCTTAAATGACGCAAGACACTTATCATCTACAATGAACTCGGTGTCTTTGGTCAGCAAATCAGTCAACGGTCGGGCGATCCTGCTGAAATCGTGAATGAATCGCGGTAGAAACCGACGTGCCCCAGAAAAGACCGTAACTGTCACAAATTAGACGGTGGATTGAGTTTCCTGATGATATCCACCTTGGCCGTATCAACCTCCATGCCCCTGTTAGAGATGATATAACCAAGCACCGTCCCTGGAGTCACCATGAAGTGACCCTTCTTCCAAGATAGGACTAAATGGACCTCAATGCAGGCTGAAGGACATGGTCTAGGTGAAGGATACGGGAAAAATCCTCAAGCGCAACATGGAAGCGTGATGATCGCATCGAATGCGATCAGGAGCGACTAGTCGCACTAGTTGCTCGATGCAGCGGAAATTAAATTTTTTTATGTGATGAAACCACATGATCCAAGAACACTTATCAGATCATTTCATCTAAACCACAAATAAGTAATAGGATTACCTCTTGAAGCGTGGTTGCGATCGAGTCTCTAAACCAATAGACCTCCTGTCTCAAATCCGATCCGACGGAGGAGACACTTGCGAGCGTGGGGATGAATCGCGTGCTCCTCGCAATCCATGTTGATGATCCAAGTGACGGATCTCCTAATCTCGTCACACGAGATCCAACATCTTCTTCACGAGCGAGACGCACAGAAGGAGATGGAGATCCACGAGTAAGAACTCCAGCAGCATAACAACGATGCTGCAACGATGTCAAATCTCTAAAAGGCTCCATGGTGGACGGCCATAAGAGAGAGATGGAGAGAGGCACATGATGTGTAGAGAGAGAGAAGAGAGCATTCATTAGAATCATCTAACATACATCTATTGAAGAGCATGGGTTCCTCTTCCTATATAGGGTTTTGGGAGTCCATGGTTCTCAATCCATGGACACACACAATCAATGGTTGAGATTGATTTGTGTTTCTTTCAATGGCTAGGATTGTTGTTGGGAAAACACAACAACAAGTGATTTAATTGAAATTAATTATCATTGATAAATCAATATAATTAATCTCAAATTAAATCACTTTTTTACTAGAGATAGGATAATGAGAAGATCAAGGTCCTCTTCTAAAAAGGAGGGATGACTACTCTACTCCTCTAGAGGAGTTGTAGCCATCCTCTCTTATTAGAGGGGACTTGGTCAATCTCATTGATATATCATAAGATCTCATTATCTCATGATATATCCTATAACTCTTGTCGAAATAATTTTCACAAAAAATAATTCCAAATTATCTTTTGGAAAATGTCAATCAAGCCATTGAAAAATGTGAATCTCATTCACAACCCGAAACTAAATGTAATTATATTTTCAATTAATCATCTAATGTGAATCCAATTCTCATTAATAATTAATTAACAAATATAAATCACAATATGCTCTCTCTTATATATTATAAATCACATTTATAATATGTGTGATTAATATGGATAGTGCTATCCATATTATTCATATCCATGATAATTAAATCGTATTTAATCATCTAGGATCTCTATTCTCATGTGCCAAAATAATATGAATCACATTCACATTATTCACCTCTTTGATAATTAAATCATATTTAATTATCTCAGATAACTCTCCTTATAATATGAATCAAATTCATATTATCCATGATAATTAAATCATATTTAATTATCACATTTCTCGATGCTTGGATACTTATATCAACAATGAAATTATCCATGAACTATTTCAAGAATAATGCGATTTCTCTGCAGATACTTGGAGATAAGGACAGGGCGATTGTATTGTTCCACGTATAGTGACTTGGATATTGAGATCACATCTCAAATCCAGATCTCGGGCCTCCCATAGATGCTCGATTAAATCAAGACCGCAAATCTAATCTTCTCATTACATCTGAGTCACATTCAGATCAATGTCCAACATTTGTACCAAGATCAGATTACTTCTCTACTAAGAGGAGTCACTTAAATCCAGACCCGTTTCATCACTCCCTAGGAATGAAAGTGTCATGTTTATACAATCGTTTATGATCACATCACCCTTAGGTATTCCCAACACCTGTACATCCTGCATACTGGAAGACCCAGAATAAACCCAAAGTATTAGATCAACTTTATACTGCCTACTTCAGGGTTTTATCAGTAAGTTTCTCATTTGACGGTGCTTGATGAGTCCTCAATCTAACTCTTTAGATATTCATCCAAGCACAAGCCTCTATGATTCAATAATTAAATCAACAGCTGTATGATCATTAAGATAACCATGGTACATAAACCTAATTGTACTAAGGGACCTATTATGCAAATTAGTTATTCTTCATTTTAGATTAGGGAATGATATTTGCAATAACATTTATTACATTATGGCTCACCGTGGGCTCGCATGTCCAACAATCTCCCACTAGCCCAAAGAGCCATTAATGGGCTAACCATTTAAACCCATACTCATGTGACAACCATAGGCTATTCAGAAAATATCTAGGTAAGCTGATCAGTCACTCTGTTCCTGCGAGACTACGCCAAGTCCTTTTACGGCACTTGTATATCCCCAGGTAATAGTGCTCGCATCCAATGCGAATGTTGCATCTTATGCAACCAATACTCAATCTTGATAAAGCAGTTACAGTGTCCTTGACACTATTGGTCAATAATTATTATAACCAGTATTTCCATAATCCTTATCAGAATACCCTTATTCCTGGAGATCTCTATCTCCCAAGGCATCTACAGTTAAGACCTTTTAGATCACTATCTATAAAGTCTTCAGTTTTTGATGATGAGACTTTGAGATCATTATCTCTGTCTTTTCATCTTTAAAGATATTTATTATTACTGCAATCAAGTGTTATCTCCATAGTAGGATTAGTAACACTTTACTACTCCCACTGTATGGCAGATATCTGGCTTTTGTACACATCTAGCACATACGAGGCTTCTAGCAACCAATGCACAAAGGCAAGCAGTTTTAGCACCATCAACACTTGATATGCTATCCCTTCAGATTGGTCAGTACCAAATCTTAAGGGAAGGAAGCCTTCCTTGGATAGAATATATCCAAGATGTACCAATAATGTGATAATCACAATTCTCTCTATTCTCTTTGCTTCTGAACAACTTCAGAACTAAGATATAAGAGGTATTCTTGAGATCATATCTCAAGGTATGGAATAGCCAGTCTATAAAACACTTATTATCATCCTTATATCATTCCAAATGATTAGGATATTATCTACATTTAGCACGATGAACACAAAGGCACTCCTACTAAGCTTCACATGGTACATCAAGATTCTATCTGAAATCATAACATTTATGATTTCATCAAATCTGATGTTCCAACTACAAGAAGCTTATTTGAGTCCATAGATGGAGTTTCTTTATCTTGCGCGCCTTGCTTTCCTCAACCATGAAGCCCTGGGGCTACTTCATGTGAATATCCTCAGAGAGGTATTCTTAGAGGAATGCAATCTTGACTTACATCTTGAAGATGCAATAGTCAAGTTGTGTAGCTAAGGTTAGCAATATTCTAATGATTTTAAGGATGGTCACGGAAGAGCAAGTCTCATTGCATGCAATGTCTTCTCTTCCAGTGTGCAGCTTATGGCTATGAACCGTGCTTTGAAGGTCTCTACCTTTTCATCAGGTTCCCTCTTCTATTGAAGATCCATTTACACCTTAACATGTCTTACCCTTATAGGTAGATCCTCGAGGGTCCATATACAACATTTGTATATGAAGTCTACTTTAGACTTTATTGCTAATATTCATCTTTCCATGTCATGATCCTCAGGAGCTTCATCACATGAAGTCCGATCACTGTCAGACTTAACTGACACATGGAATACATCCTCAAACTCATTTGAAGAGGTATTAATGCTTCATCTTTAATTGTCCTTTTAGTTCCCGATTTCAGGAGCCTCATTATCTTCTCAAGATTAAATGAGTTCCTTCACTTAATTTTCGTCTTGATTCTCAAGAGAGTCATCCTCTAAGAATCACATTCTCAGAGATGAGATCTTTTAAGAATCTCAGGGTCATAAAATAGTTATCCAATACCATCCTTTATTTTCCTAATGAAGTAGCACTCTAAGATTTCCCAGAGCAGGGTGTATTGTACATTTTACTTTGAAGACTATATTCACAAGTATGTAAGATTTGAAATTTTAGACACTCTAAAGCTTCATATCTTACTAGTCTATTGATCAAATCAACAGATAAATGTCCAAGACTTGATGCCAGATCATTGTTAAATGATCTTCATCCTCTTGCTGATCTTTTAAAGGTTTAATTTTCAATATTAGAAATCTTAATGAACCATTCATTAATTTTCTAATTTTGTGGAGTCCACTAGATATTAGATTACTATCTGAAATATATCCATCATAACTCTTTATGATAGTTCTATCTCAGAATTCATGTTTATTTCCAATATTTAGAAACAAACAATGAGTGTATTCTAATATCTTGGTCATAGAGACATTCTCCAAGACTAAGTCTCTCCCACTAAAACTTTGAAGTCTATCAATCCAACAGAGATTGTTGCAACAATTGCATCAATATCCATGTGGATAACTATAAACCTTAAGATCAATTTTTTTTCAGTCTTCTAAAACATATGCAACGATTGCAAATGTCATTAGAAGAATGAGATGCAGTTATTAGACTTTAATCTTATCTTATAAGAAAGTCAATTTCAACGATCAAATGTAGATTATTTCGATGCACTGTCCGAGTCCTTCTCTAAGGATCCTAGATAGTCCAGATAGTCATACTATCAATACATCGACTCATTGCAGTATTGGCATTCATCCAACTATCTGGATGCCATATGAAAGCCACAAAAGTAGGTCAACTCTTTGACTTTCCTTCTTGCTTGGGTCAGACCCATGCTTCCACTGCGCTCTCTTTATCTATGAACAACCATTGCTCAAGACAGAGGATCTCTTATGTTGAACTCAAACGATTTCAATATAAGAGAACTTCAACATTTATACATGCTTCATTTAATTCATACAATATGAATATTATGAAGATTCATGAATGATTTGAGTATAGACAGTAGAATGATCACATTCATCATTTCTACATCCATCTAGACTTTTAAAACATTGGTTCAGGTACGTATTCAAACATTTTGAATATATCATCTCTTTCGAGCTACCATTCTGCATAATCCAGAGAACCATGTCATTCATGATTAAATGTGTAGAGCACATATGTATGCCAAAATATCTTCTTTGATTTTATAAGGATTATTCGAAAATTATGATTACCATCGACATGTCACTTCCAAAGTACACTCGATGAAAGATCAGGACTATAGAGACATACAAACCCTAACGTGATGTCTTATTGTCTTATTTAATTGTCATTCCTCACTTTGTTGAGGAAACTTGCACATTGCAACCACATACATTATGTATCCAATTGCAAGTACAATATCTGGATCATGAGTCCAATCCATGATATTTTACTAGTTATTATTGAGTATAACATTGAGTGGGTTTAATGAAAGATTATCTGAAATAATAAATTCGCATAAGGGTATGTATAATGTATATACATATTTTTCTTTGGTTTAGGAATTTTTATATCAAAGTTGTCTTGCCTTGTCAACAATGAAAGTTCATTCCCTTAATCACTTTCAATGTAAGAGATATTCTTACCATTATATCTCTAGCAAGATCTGGGATCTCCTTTCCTATCTTTGTCACATCCCAATAATATGAGAACCTGCGACTCCGATAAAAAGAAGCGGGAACACATTCCGCCTTGCAAGTCCAACTTGCATTTCCCAATTCGGTCTTTAACACCGGGCCCACCACCCCTAAGATGACGTTGACCTGTCATTAATTGAACCAACCGTAAACATGCTTAATACTCGCTATACGCAATCCAATATTACCCTAATAATATGAGGATCCGATATTGGGGTCACTACGTATACGGCCTTACTCTTTCGAGAAGCAAAGAACCCGACCCAAATAAATCATATACAGGATCTGTCACTTCGGACAGGTGTCTCCTATATACAACATCTGGCGACGGAATCCTTTGCCTTGACGGGAGACCATGGATGTCACTTATGTGATCCTCCACCTCATATTCAAATTGTAATAACACAAAATTAATTCTTCCAAGGGAAATACACATCTATTCATAATAGAGTGTTTTTAATTGGATATCAAAACAACAACAACAACAACAAAGCCTTTTCCCACAATTAAGTAGGGTCAGCTACATGGATTCTTCGCCTCCATTCAGATCTATCTTAGATCAATCTCGGACTTATATCCAAAAAACTAAGATCCCTTCGTATAGTCTCTTTCCAACACTTCTTGGGCCGTCCTCGCCCTCTCTTAGCCGGCTCAACATCCCACCACTCGCATCTCCTAACCGGTGCATCAGTTGACCTTCTTTGCAAATGACCAAACCATCTTAAGCAGTTTTCTCGCATTTAATTGGATATAATCAATTTAATCACATTAAATTGATTATCAATCCAATTATCAATCAACAAACTTTATTATTACTTGAATAATAGGTATAATCTCAAAGTACATATTATTCGAATTCTAATAATTAGAAAAATACACTTTGACTTCTCCGGCTTTATCGTCTCCCTACCCGCTGTCATGGCCAGTACCGACGAGAGTGGGACGGACCACATACGTTGCAACCCGCTACCCCAATGCTCTCTGACTAGACACCATATCCACCTCAGGAAAGGATAATGCCATATAGATCATTATGTACTTTGAGATGCTCATCGGTTTTTCAACCGAAATTATACCATATAATATTCATCAAAACCATTTTGATAATATTATAAGGATATTTGCTAAACAAATCCCCAATCCTATTCAAGCAATAGGGTTTTGCATGTAAAAGTTGTGCTACAACTATTGTAGGGCAAACTAGGGTTTTGCATGAAAACAATGTTTGTTGATGATTTCATATCAACCAATTATGATCAAGATCACTATCTTATCATTTTGGTTAGTGAAATGTCACTCAAGGAAACAATTATCATCTTTAAATATTTCACAAATAGTTATCAATAATCATTTCATAAAATCAACAATTAATTTTCATCAATTTATTTGAATGACAATCACAAGGTTTTGGATAATCATGCAATTTCTAGCAGTGGCCCTCACTAACTAAACATAGCATATCTCATTCATTTTAAATCCAAATTAAGCAAAATCAACTTCCAGAAATCGATAACTTGATTTAAAAACGAAACCACGTGATAAACATGCATTTCTAGGCGTTTTAAAACCGTAATTAACATCTTAATTACGTCTCTAATTGCCAGTCTCGAAACAATGGATATATGGTTAATAAAAACATCATATCTTGAGTTGTCGGAATCCAAATTAGGAAAACTAAAATCCTACTATTTCCTTAATTAATTAGGAACATTATCTAATTTAAAATTTCGTGTTTAAACATTTTAAACAGGGACGAAATGTTATCACAAGACACACTGCAAAAATTAAAATGCCAAAATTTTCACGAACCCAATCAAGCCCAAATCTTCGTAGGTTCATGGATCTAATCCAAAAACCTTTGATAACCTGGCTCTGATACCACTTGAAGGATACAGGAAAAATCCTGAAGCGCATCACGGAAGCGTGATGATCGCATCGAATGCGATCATGAGCGACTAGTCGCACTAGTTGCTCGATGCAGCGGAAATTAAATTTTTTTATGTGATGAAACCACATGATCTAAGGACACTTCTCGGATTGTTTCATCTAAACCAAAAACAAGTAATAGTATTACCTCTTGAAGCGTGGTTGGGATCGAGTCTCTAAACCAAGAGACCTCCTATCTCAAGTCCGATCTGACGGAGGAGACACTTACGAGCACGGGGATGAATTGCATGCTCCTTGCAATACATGTTGATGATCCAAGTGGAGGATCTCCTGATCTCGTCATACGAGATCCAACATCTTCTTCACGAGTGAGACGCACCGAAGGAGATGGAGATCCACGAGTAAGAACTCCAGCAGCATAACGACGATGCTGCAGCGATGTCGAATCTCTCACAGGCTCTATGGTGGACGGCCATAAGAGAGAGATGGAGAGAGGCACATGACGTGTAGAGAGAGAGAGAGAGAGAGAGAGAGAGAGAAGAGAGAGCATTCATTATAATCATCTAACATACATCTATTGAAGAGCAAGGGTGCCTCTTCTTATATAGGGTTTTGGGAGTCCGTGGATCTCAATCCATGGACAACACACAATCAATGGTTAAGATTGATTTGTGTTTCTTTCAATGGCTAGGATTGTTGTTGGCAAAACACAACAATAAGTGATTTAATTCAAATTAATTATCATCAATAAATCAATATAATTAATCTCAAATTAAATCACTTTTTGACTTGAGATAGGATAATGAGAAGATCAAGGTCCTCTCCTAAAATGGGGGGACGGCTACTCTACTCCTCTAGAGGAGTTGTAGCCGTCATCTGGGGACTTGGTCAATCTCATTGATGTATCATGAGATCTCATTATCTCATGATATCTCCTATAACTCTTGTCGAAATAATTTTCACAAAAAATAATTCCAAATTATTTTTTGGAAAATATCAATCAAGCCATTGAAAAATGTGAATCTCATTCACAACCCAAAACTAAATGTAATTATATTTTCAATTAATCATCTAATGTGAATCCAATTCACATTAATAATTAATTAAAAAATATAAATCATAATATGCTCTCTCTTATATATTATAAATCACATTTATAATATATGTGATTAATATGGATAGTGCTATCCATATTATTCATATCCATGATAATTAAATCGTATTTAATCATCTTGGATCTCTATTCTCATGTGCCAAAATAATATGAATCACATTCATATTATTCACGTTTTTGATAATTAAATCACATTTAATTATCTCAGATAACTCTCCTTATAATATGAATCAAATTCATATTATCCATGATAATTAAATCACATTTAATTATCACATTTCTCGATGCTTGGATACTTATATCAACAATGAAATTATCCATGAACTCTTTCGAGGATAATGCGCTTTCTCTGCGGATACTTGGAGATAAGGACATGATGATTGTATTGTTCCACGTATAGTGATTTGGATATTGAGATCACATCTCAAATCCAGATATAGATGCTTGATTAAATCAAGACCGCAAATCTAATTTTCTCATTGCATCTGAATCACATTCAGATCAATGTCCAACATTTGGACCAAGATCAGATTACTTCTCTACTGAGAGGAGTCACTAAAATCCAAACCCGATTCATCACTCCCTAGGAATGGAAGTGTCATGGTTATACAATCGTTTATGATCACATCACCCTCAGGTATTCCCAACACCTGTACATCCTGCATTCTGGAAGACCCAGAATAAACCCGAAGTATTAGATCAACTTTATACTGTCTACTTCAGGGTTTTATCAGTAAGTTTCTCATTTGATCATTGGGATTTGGTATCGATCATATACTTTCCAAAAGCATATATCATACCTAGATCTTGATCATATACTTTCCAAAAGTATATATCAAACCAACAAATTCAGTCAAGCTTCCAAAGCGAGACGACCATGCACGGAATTGAAAGTCGTGCGGGGTAGAGGCAGAGCTCATCGGGCTCATAGTTTCACTAATGATTTAGTAAAGTCACTATTGAACTTTTGACCTAGACAACGGATGTCCCCTTTCCCTATGGACCGTACGAGTGAACTTCTTCTTCGGTACTTCTTAAACATAGTTCTTTTGACTCTCAATTACATCGACCCCATCCGCTTGCTACCTCTCTAGTTCTCTCGCTACAATTATGTAGTTCCAGCTATTATCTCTCTTGTAATAGGGGCAATACAATAAGAGTACTCGACCTGATATCTATGAGGGTGAACAAGCAAGTCTAGCATCCTAGGTCCCGAGATGGTCAGACTGAAGACCGACAGTGAGTGAGAATCGAGAGTCTCGAGCGGTGATGGTCGAATGCCTCACTGGTCTCCACTTATGGTTAGACTGCCTCTGCCCCTTTCTCTGGTCGAATCGCATAGGATCCTTTTCAAATTAGAAGTAAAGGGCTGTGACTAGTTATCGTATATCTCATGATTGAGATCATGTCTTCCGGTTCAGTAGTGAACCTGTATGATCCCTTTGAGAGACCATATTACTCATATGCCCTTATATGCATACCAGTGCGCCGGTGTATAGACCTTAGTTAGGTCATCAACCTATTGGTATGTCAAATGTACATATTCAGACATATAGTAACACATCTGTCTCCAGTCAGATGATGCGTGCCTATATCGTGACAGCATACGACATAGGACTTTGGTTATCTCGATCTCGTTAAGTCAACTCTTTGACCTAACTAATCTGACACCTCCGAATCTCTATTCTTATGCAGATGACCTGCATCAAGAGGCCGGTCAGATATCAGCCTATGTGAGAAAGGATTGCCATCTCCTACTCAGGATGGAGATCACATCTTAACAATCGTTTGACGATGCTTGATGAGTCCTCAATCTAACTCTTTAGATATTCATCCAAGCACCAGCCTCTATGATTCAATAATTCAATCAACAGCTGTATGATCATTAAGATAGCCATGGTACATAACCCTGATTATACTTAGGGACCTATTATGCAAATTAGTTATTCTTCATTTCAGATCCGGGAATGATATTTGCAATAACATTTATTGCATAATGGCTCGCCATGGAGTCGCATGTCCAACACTAGGCAATCAAGACAAGCGTCAAACCTATTGCCATAGAACGAAAAATCATCCATGAAGACGTCTAAGCAATCACGCACCATGTCTGAAAAGATGGATAATATGCACCTTTGGAATGTCGTCATGGCGTTACATAAATCAAAGAGCATCCGTCTGAAAGTATATGTCCCAAAGGGACAGGTGAATGTAGTCTTGTCCTGGTCTTCGGGCGCAATGGCCACCTGGTTATAACTGGAGTACCCGTCAAGAAAGCAATAGTGACTCTTCCCAGCTAGCCTCTCTACAATCTGATCAATAAAAGGCAGCGAAAAATGATCCTTCTTGGTGGCCTGGTTCAATCATCTGTAGTCCACAGACCCTCTAAGAAGTGGGTACCCGGATATCTATCTCCTCTCCATACTCACTCACAACTGTAGTGATGCTTGTTTTCTTAGGCACCACATGTAATGGACTAACCCACTTGGAGTCAGAGGTGGGGTAGATAAAATCAGTGCTCCACCATTTTGAGATCTCCTTCACGACAACCTCTCAAAGGTTCGGGTTCAACCGTTGCTGGAACTCACACGATGGCCTAGCGTCCTCTTCGAGATAGATATGGTGGGGGCATAGAGCCGGACTTATCCCTCGGAGATCACCTATGATCCATCCTATCGCCTTGCAGTTCCTTTCAAGAACCTCCATTAGACGAGATTCTTGCTCTCCAGTCAAATCTGCTAAGATAATGATTGGGTACATCTCATGCTCACCCACAAGGAATCTATATTTCAGCGACTACGGCAAGGGCTTCAACTCTAGGCAATTGGGAGCTGACAAATCTGGTCTCCGAAAAGTCTGAGAGAAGGCAACCAAATCTGCATGGGAGAACTCTCAGTGATCATGTAAAACTGGCGGGGACTGCTCTGCTGGTGTATCTGTGCTCTGTATCAGATCAGTCTCCACCCTAGATGCTGGCTCTGTAGGAATCAGGCACGATATCAACTCATCAAATTTTGCCCAATCAATATCTGACTTCGAGGGATCATAATCAGAATCAAGAGAAATATCAACTGCCTCGCTATCCTGAATGCAGTCTGCAGCATCGAATGTGTCCTCTGTCAAGAGTGCGCTCTCCAAGCTCTCCTCTACTAGAATATGGTAATCTGTGGCATCTGAATGTGAGAGGATGGATCATGAAATGGGATCGGTCCAAGCTGCTTCATCATCTGTAATCACAAAATCACACTTCTGGTGGACGTCTTGCTCTGTCTCTGTCATCTGCTCTGACTTGCTGAGCTGCTCTAAGCAGGCTGAATCTCGTGCTCTAGTCTCGTCGATCGCCTCTATTTGTATACTCTTACCGTCGATGTAAAAGTACACCTTTCCACTATCATGATCGGACACTGCCTTGGCCATGACCAAGAATGGGCATACTAAAATGATAAGGGTATCGGTCACAGACTCATGGATCTCCATGTTCAACACAACGAAGTCCACGTGGAATTGCAAGCCCTGAATTATGACAACAATGTCTTTCAACAACCCCTTCAGCCTCTTGATAGATCTATCAGCAAATTTAAGGACTGTCCTGCTCTATCAAAGAGGGACAAACTCGAATCGGTCGAGTAAGGCTGTCGGAAGTAGGTTGATGGAAGAGTCGATGTCTAATAGAGTTCGATCAAATCTCTGCTCATGGATGTGACATCTGACATAGGGAGCTCCTGCATCTGGTCTCTTGGCTGGCAGACAGTTCTGAATGGCGAAGTATGTAGCCCAAGTGAGCACATGGATCTCTATATGGTGGTTCCTCTTCTTCCTGCAAGTGGTTGTCTTCTCACTAAGGTTCCTCTGGAAGAGAGGGATGTGCTCAAGGGCCTCTTGTAGAGTCAGCTGAATCTGGAATCTGTCTATCATCTCCTGGCTGAACTCTAACTGCTGAGATTTTTTTGGATTTTATTTTTTATTCCCCTTAGCCAAGCTGAGTGCTTGAGGGAAGGGGATGGCTGGGCCCTCCTCAGATGGGGGGCTAGGAATGGGTACCTGCTGCTGAGATGAAACATAATCCATACAAATATCTTCAGGCATCATAGATGGACTCGCAAATAATGGACTCACAAATAAAGAACACTTTCCTTTATTATTATTTTTAGATTTTATTAAATAGTCCCGAGATACAGAAATCGAAGGAAATGCAACAGGAATAGAAGGGGTGGCCTTAGTACCACTCGTGGTATCTGGAACTACGACATCAACACCTCTCTCTGGCTCAGCATCAGAACAATTGGTAGCATCAGCACCACCTCATGCATTTGATGAATCGACGGCATCAGTACCGTTGGCTAGATCTACATCCTTGGTGGCGTCAGCACCATCGTCATCATCATCATGAGCAGCATCAGCACCTTTCCCCTCCTCGTCTGGCATTCCTGAGTACTCATGGTGTCGTCGCTCAGACGAGGCGCCATCGGCTGGCATCCTAC
The DNA here is from genome assembly GCA_037367405.1 of Ottelia alismoides. Classification (NCBI taxonomy): domain Eukaryota; kingdom Viridiplantae; phylum Streptophyta; class Magnoliopsida; order Alismatales; family Hydrocharitaceae; genus Ottelia; species Ottelia alismoides. The sequence continues at coordinate 173,758 of JAZKJV010002213.1, read as the reverse complement.
CGCTCCTATGTGTGAAAAAGTCAACATCAAATGTATATGAAGCAATATCACCTAAAGAATCACTAGGAGTGGTGGTCTCTGTGAACTGTACCTGCTCAGACTTCCTCTTCAGATTGTTTGGATTGGGCTCGATCTGAGCGGGTATGGATGCCTTTCCCTTCACTTTATCCCTCATCTCCTGACGGAACCGGTCCTTCTCCCTTCGGAAAGTGGCCTGTTGCTCAGAAACAAGATGGGCCAAGTCGTCAAGTGTTGGGTTCTCATAGGCTGGCCCATGAGAACCGGATGAGTTGCCTTTCTGGAAGTGAGGCTGCTGCTTGGAAGGATGAGGGGGATACTGGTGAGAATACCACTGAGGCTGCTACTATTGGCTCTACGGTTGTCCCTGCTAGTAGGGACGAGGACCTTGCTGGTAGTCTGGTTGTGACTGTGGGAACTGGGGCTGCTGCTACTGCTGTCTATACTGCCCACCCTAAACTGGAGGTTGCTGCTGGGAAGAGGCACTTCCGGCTGACCAACAAAATCCGGGATGGTCTCGACGGATGCCAGGCTGAGGTCGGTCGTACCAAATCCCGTTGACGTCCATCAACAGCTTCTACTCGTAAGGGGGTGGGGGAAGGACTGCTAGGAGCTGATCCTACTGATACACCACCATCTTAGTGTCCTGAGACGGTGGTGGCTGGAAGTACTGTTGCTGCAGCTGCTGGAACTCCGCCTGAACATGGTGAACCTGTCTGTGTAGGCTGGAGTGCTGGGTCAAGCTGCTAGTGTCAGCCCGTGACCTAAGACGGGGATGAGAAGCCGTCTGTGCCTCCTGGAGACACATGATCTGGGTCTTCAGGTCACTCAGCGTCTGTGCCATCTAATCCATCTGTGACATACCCTGGCAATGCTTCTTCTCAATGAGCTCAATGAGGTCCATCTTCTCGCTAATGATACCCATATCAACAGCGGATGACTCTGCCTGTGCTGTGGCTACTGATGAAGTGGATAGGCCTGCATCGATCCGTACAATCCTCTGGTAGGACGCAACCTGTGGACGGGGCTTCCCCTGAGTGTAGAGTCGGGTTTGGGACATGACAATGTAGTTCTCAGCCATCTCCTCGTAAGTAGCCAAGACCTGATCCTCATCCTTGGCAAAATAGGATCCCCCACAAGATGCATTCACGAGCCCCTATAGCTCCGGTGTCAGCCCACAAAAGAAGCTCTGCACTAAGTTGGGCTTGGATATGTCGTGATGTGGACATCGGTCGATCAACTCTCTGAATCGGTCCCATGCTTCATGAAATTGCTCGTTGAGAAGCATTGAGAAGTTGTTGATGAGGGCTCGTGCTGCATTCGTCTGGCCAAGTGGATAGTACTTATTCAAGTACTCGTTCTGGAGTTGTTCCCACGATGTCACGTATCTCCCTAAATGCTTCAGCCAATAGGCTGCTCTATCGATGAGGGAAAAAGGAAAAGCCATCATCTTGATGGTGCCCTCGTCCATGAGTCTGTCGTAAACCGTGCTGCAGATCATCTCAAACTCCTGGAGATGGAGACGTGTCTCCTCGATGGCTAGCCCGTGAAATCTTGACAGTAACTGGATGGTCTGAGGGAGCTTGAAGTCTCCCAGAATGGCAGGCAACTGAATAAAATAGTACGCCAGAGTTACACCAGGGTAGTGCAACTATCTCATGGGGCGTGCTTGTTGGACTGGCTCTGCTGGCTCATCTGGAAGGGGTACATCTCCTCCTCCTCACTCTGGAATCTCTCCTCCACCGGCTTTGTTCTTCTCTTTATATGCTAGCATCTGAGCCATCTGATCTCTGATCTGTCGCTGCATAGTCTCCAGGGAGGCTAACAAGTGTTGTTGATGGCACCCTGATCAAGAACATACGTGTGCATCTGGCTTGTTCCATCAGAGCGCTCCTCGCTGCTGGCCATGGTCTCTACAAAGGCAAAAGACCCGAATTCAGGTTCTATCAAATGAACATACATCTGCGGCGGTCTCTGCTCTATTGATGTGGGACTGGTAGAAGGGTGGTCGAGGGGGAATAGGGCAGAGTCAAACTCGGGTTTGGAGAGCGGGTCTGAGCTCTTACGAACCATCCTAGATGAATGGGGTGGAGTGCTCGAAAGCAGTGCAACCAGAGATTGCCTAAGATATCTTCGGCGCATCATCGTGATGCAAAGGAAGACGGATGAGTTCTGGAAACAAAGAAGATCAGGAAAACAAACCCCCAATTCACCTACTCAACACTGAGCTGATGACCGTAAGATTTTGGTCTTTTATCTTGTTGATTTTATAAGGTGATAATCCAATCTTTTAGAGCGGTTAAGCAAGATGGTAGGAACCCAATGTTCTTAACAGACTATCCTGTATAAAAGATCAGTAGTCTGCCAAGAGCTCGGGTATGGCTCTATCCTAGTGTGCGCTTCACTCTCTCGCTCATCCAAACCAAACAAGGAGGGGATTGCTCTCCCAAGACAAATTTTTCGGTGAGTGTCTTTTATGATCAACTATGTTTAGCAGTCCCAATTTTATGATTTTTCTTTTTTTAAGGTATTTTTTCAATAGCAAGAAACACCTAACTCATTTTTCGATCTCCTGATTATTTTAAGTCCAAAATCGGGGGAGAAGTTGAAAAAGCTGATGCGCGATCAAACACGATGATGCATGCAGAGTACGAAATGTGTGCCTGACTCCAACTCTCTACATGCAGGGTTATCCACGCATAAATTAAAAGACAAATAAAAATACCTATATGATGCAAGAAGAAATCAGCCTTAGACGAAGCAATTTCTACACAAGAAGAATAATAGCTAGCTAATCAGACTAAGTCCGGAGTCCGATCTTGGGAACCCCTCGGTGCCCACCACAATGGGTCCTGCCAATGCTGTATGTGGTTTCTCACGGACGTGGACTCGAACCTAATTAAACTAACTTTTTCTTATGATGTAATTAATAAGGTCCAATTAACGATCTATAGGTACAGGCAGATAATTAGGGTTGGGCCTTAATTAATTACGTCACAATCAATAAAAGTCCTAAGTCTAGGGGTCAAATCCTTCTAGAATCATACATGAAGTAAAAGCGATAAAACAAAACCGATGAAAACCACGGTGAGGTCCCCCGAGCACACCAGTGCTCGATGAAACAGACCACGATAAGCCAAGTCCAAAGTCCACAGTCTGAGTCCCTATATTATTACAGTAATAATCAAGATAAAAGTTCTACACTACTTAGACCCTTCAATTCTTCTTCTCCCGCTCTCCTACGCTCTCCTGTTGCTCGATGAAGAAACGAGCCGCCTGCGCTTCGCTCGGGTGCACTAGCGCTCCTAGGAACACCGCCCTCGATCGTTGGGCACTCACAAGAAAGAGAGAAACAAAAGATATGTCAGATCACAATTATGAAAAGTATATCAAATACTATAAAGAAGAAAATCAAACAAGCAAAGAAAATCGACTACTAAGCCGTGATCCCCTGCAACGGCACCATTCTGATGACGCACGGATGCAACTCGGATTAAGGAATATCTAGGGTCGTTGCGAACCGAATCGCAAGGCACGATCAACAAGAAAAAATAGACCACCAACGAAATCAATCAAGCATAGAATTCAAGGCAAGCGGTCTTGCTAATTATTTAACCTGGTATAGCCACCTCGGTCGAACACAAGGAGCATGGAATGAAACCTACAAAGTAGTCAGGTAATCAAGAAAATAAAGAAATTTTTGTGGTTTTTAGTTTTAAAATTTTCTTATGAATTTAATTAATAAGAAAAGTAGAGAAAAGGTGAAGAAGGCACACATAAACAATTATTTAGAGGGCTAAAATGACTCCAAAATTTAAAATAAAAATGTTTTTGTATTTCTAAAATAATTAGATGTTTTTAGGAAATTCCTGATGTTTTTCTGATTTTTATTTTATTTTCTAAAAAAAGCAAGAAGGAAAATGTAAACAGTGTGTAGCCGAGATTGAAAGGCACTTTAAAAATAGTTAAAATGCCTATAAAATCTGGACAATAAATTTATTTGAAACTATAAAATCAAAGCTACCTACAGAAATTGAAAACACATTTTTTTATTTTTTTATGAATTTTTAATAGTTTTTAGTATTTTTCAATTTTTAGGGGTTTTATAAATGGGAATAAACAAAAATCAAGTAAAAACTAAAACAAGGCAAAATAAACAATTAGATTTTTTTTTGGAATTTTCAAGGTATTTTCGTATTTTTAATTGATTTTCAAGACAAAATGAGACACTCTTTAAGGTTTTTGAATTTTAGAAAATAGCAAATAAAATCAAAATTAGTCACAAAAATTACCAAAAATCCTACACAGTAGCAGGAGCTACATGTAAAAATTTTGGAGTACTTTTGATATTATTTGATTAAAAACAAGACACACAGATAACATGGACCTAAATGCAATTAGTTCGAGCTTTAGGACCAAACAATAACGGGAAATAAAAGCTTAGGGTCGAATATGTAATTTTACCAATAAAAATCGCACATGCTCTAAATCAGCGTTCACATGGCATATATGCAAATTTAAAAAAAAACATCTATTCAATCAGTAACACAGGAAAAGCTTAGGACAAATAACGTAAATATCCCACAATGTATGTGACTAGGCAAGTGTCTCCAAATAAGAAGGACTAAACTGCAAATACTAAAAACTACATGGACTAATATGCAAAATGGTCCAACTGTAATTTTTATTTTACAAACTAAAGTATAAACTAACAGAAATGCAGGGTGAAAAACATAATATACCCATGAAGATCGTGAGAGGTGCGTGAGAGGACGTGTGGCGGTCGCTTGTGTGCAAGATCGTACTGCTCTAAATGCGTCACATGTCAATCTGACGCTTCAGAAGTGGTCAGAGATGTGAGGCGTAGATGGGGGCCGGGTCTGACATCCAACGGTATAGAAAGGTTGCTGTGTCAGCAGTCAGGATGATATCTGGACATGCAGGCTGATCCAACGATGTAGAGGTAGCCTGGTTGAACAGCTCGAGGGCGAACTTCAGCGGAGCATAGGAGGGGATCCCTAGCTTCGATGGCCGATCGGAAAGCACCGGATGAGTCGTGGAAGGCTTCTGCGTCGACTGAGCGGATCCAATGGAGTAGCTATCGGTCGGATGAGCATGACGACGAAGGGGACCTTGGACTACTCTGACGAGTCTCAGATGGCTGGAATCGGGGGTCTTCAGCGTGCTCTTTCACCTGCAAATGGGACCTGGGACTCGGGGTAATGTTCCGGCCCATGTTATTTGGACTCCAATCAAAAGAAGCGGAAGGAGGCATGTGTTGGTCTCCGACGAAGATGGTAGGGGAGACCTAAATCCTAATCTCAACATGATGATCAAGGCTCAGGGTGATCAGGTTGCAGATCTAGATGCGGGGTGATTGGATGGTTCGATCAGAGCGGGTAGATGTGATTGACTGAACTCCAACTGATCGGTCAGAGCTGGCGGAGCACAAGTGACAAATAATGGAAAGATTTGATGAACTAAAGAGCTAGGAACGATCAAAGAGCTACCTGAAGGTTTGAACACGATCCTGAGCTCTAGGTGAGATGAACGACGGGGTTGTGGCCTCAACCAAGCTGCAGCGAGCGAAGGAGGCTTCTCGCGGCGGTTCTCCGGCCACGAATGGTGAGCTATGGCTACATGGTACCAAATCGACCACCAAAGGTCGCCTCAGGCCGTTGTCACCTTGCTGAAGGATTCTATGGTATCGAGAAGGGGTGCGACGCTAGCTACCCAGCTGGGGAGGTGAATGGAAGCATTTATATAGCTTCCCAGGTAGCTGGAGAAACCAGGCTAGGGGTACACAATCCGAGAAGGATCTGCACTTCCATAGGGCCTGTTTGGTTGCAGGGTTGGGAAGGGTTGGGTTGGTCCAACCCTTCCCAACCCTCCAACCAAACAACCCAATCCTCCTCACAGTTTACTATTCACAGGGGTACCCCTGCCCAACCCAACCCTGCCCAACCCTGCAACCAAACAAGCCCATAGGGATCCGCGCAGATCTCGGATCCATGAGGAAGCCACGTGCGGTAATTCGGAGCAAGAGGATGCATGATCCGGCCTAGAGAAATGGGAGAAGAGGGTCCGACGGAAACGTCGGGTCGGGCCAAGCCCTGGAAGAGGAGGTTGACCCGAGTCAACATTTCTAATGTGGACCAATCATAAAAAATGATGTACATGAATATTTATCAATTCAATAAAAAATAATGAATGACTTTAAATTTAAAAGTGTATAAAATGAAAAATGTTTGTTATTTTTCAAACTATTTTTCTTTGATTTTATTTTTTTTTTATGAAAAATAAATTATTGTATATACAATGTATTGTGTTATATACATGTATAAAATACCTATATATTTTATACAATTATTTTTATTTTATTATTTTTACAAAAATACCCCAATTTTATATTTTATTTATTTACAACATAATTTTTGAAGTATAAAATATTTTTTGTTCTATTTTTTATTATTTATTTACAAGTATAAAATAAATAGGGAAGAAAACAACTATACATGTATTATGTACAAGTGAGAGAGAATTTTATTCTATTTTTATTTTTTTCCGATTTTTATTTTATTTTTAGAAATATATATAAGGAACTAAAAACATATTTTTATTTTGCTAAAATAAATTATGTACACATCTTATATATATATATATAGACACACACACACAAGGTAAAGTGGCCCTATCTCTCTCTACTTATTTTATTTGGCGATCAGGCCAAATGCTTGGCCTTCTCTTGGGGTTCAGGTCACTCAGTATTTATTCCAAACACTTCCTTCCTTTTCTCTTTATTCTTTATTCCTTTATTTTTGCACAAATACATGTAATTATGCATTATTAACACATGCATGCATAATGCTAAGTTATTGTATTTACACTTATTTACATGATGCATTGCCAAGATAATTAGCTAAAATAAAAGAATAAAGAGTGATGAATGGGGATTCATTAGGCCCTTCCAACACAGCCTTTCCAGTCATCTGGCATCTGTAAGAAAGACAAGTATACCTCTCGATGGATTAGGAAAAATAAGAACTTGGAAATGGTCCCTAGGCTCAATGCAAATAAGTGAAGAAAGTCCCCCGAGGACATTCCCCCTTCATGATACCCACCAACGCCATCCCACAAATAAGCTCAAAATCCCTTCCGGTTGTTCTCATATTATCACTACAACCTTTAGCACCCTCGATCCTTCTTTCAACTCCACTTTCCCCACACTAAAATTTGAAATCCCCTCATTACAATCACATTAATTGATCACTAACGGATGAATCTCCATTTCATCATCTTTATTCTATCATTTTGGCTTTAAAAAACCTAGTAAATGTGTGTAAATACCCTTAGTTCATGCATTTTAGCATTCATGCATTATTGTGTAAACAGTATATAAAATACTATTTTTAATGCAAAAATTATAGAATAAACAAAAGAAAATAAAAAAATAAAATATTTAAGAGATTTTATGACCCTAAACCCTAAGACCAAGGCATATTGATGACTACGTCGACTAGCAATAAAATAGGGGGATAAGGGCCAAAATACACAATAAAAATCACTTTATTAATTCATTATTTATTTAATTTTAGATCTATTTTTAGTTTCATTTTTTATACCTCAAATAAATAAACTTTGAACATGAAAGTTGTAGATAATTAAATATAGAAAAATACAAAATTGAGTTTATACACAGATAAAATAAGAATCCAAAATTTCAACTTCCCAGATCCATATCTCTCAAATAAAAACTCAAAATATATAAAATCACCTTTAATTGTATATAACTTTAATAAGATATTTAATGAAGGTAGATTCATATTTTTTTGGAGTTAAGGTGTGAAAGGTAAGTTTTGGATTCCTATTGTATAATTTACTCGATTAGAATATTCATTTTATTTATTATTCATTATTTTTATAATTTTGTAAATATTATTTATAATATATGTACATATTAAAGCTAAAAAAACATTAAGAAGACATTAAAATAAAATACTCATATATATAAAATACTTGTAACTATACTTATAGAATAAATATACCTATTATCTAAGTGTATATATCATATCAAAAATTATAATAAAAATATATTTAATTATCTAAAAATAAGTTATAATTTTATAAAATAATAGACTAAAATAATAAAATTAAAAATACAAAATAAAAATAAAAAATCAAAATACATAGATAAATATACCTATACTTTAACCCTAAAAAATAACTTCTAAATATAAAGCTCTAAAAAATAAATAAAAATCATAATAAAATAATTCAAAAATAATTAACATTTTTTTATTTTATAACAAAAAAATTAGTAAAATTGTTTATTATTCATTATGTAATTTATAAATAATTTATGGTGTGGTTTTTCTTGGTTGGTCCACGTGGACCAATGAGGCTTTTGCGCCAGTTGACCTCGGTCAAATATCTATCCAAGGTCTGTAGCCTCTGACACCTGCATTTTGGCCTCGTTTTACAGATTTTTGGAGGCCATGTTTTTCACTGAATTACCTCGATTCCTTATTGGTTATTTCTCCTCGTGGATCCCTCATGGACGCCCAGGGATTGCCTTGAGGAATGGGTGAGTGAATCACCAGATATCCCTCGATCTTCCCCTCATCTCGGTCACATGTTCAAAAGCCCCCTCCATCCTCCTCTTCCATTTTGAACACCCTTTGACTATCTTTGTTCCATCCTCTCTTGTGCTATGGACCGGCGGTGGTGACAATATTATTTCCAACCAGTTGGGGTAGCGTCAGGCGCGACCCTAGTCGTGCTTCCACCATCTCCGACCAAGTTTGGCCATGAGGTCCCATCTCACAGATGAGTACTGTTTGTGGTCCATTTCTACGATTTTTATTGTATGTTTAGATTAGCCATATCCTTAGTATTAGTTTGTTTCTTTTAAATCCGCCTTTAATCTCCTACACACCCCCGTTCATAGTTCGTTGGAGTTTCACTCTGGCGAACCTCCATCTCTCCCCCCGCCCCCCGTTTTTTGCCACCTCGCTAAACAGGTCGAGGTAGTTTGCCCTCGACCCGGAATTACTTCCTGTGCAGGTTTGAGCATCAAAGACCCAAATGGGGTACTTTTGGTAGCTTGACGAAGGGTCCTAGAGTTGTAAAGCTCTGCCATCCTCTTGGGAGCTCTTCAGCCATCATCGGAATCTCTTGTGACTTCCAGTATTTAGAGGAGCCTTGTAAGAAGAGACCATGCCATTTTGGAGCATCAATAAGTGGCGGAGGAGGGATATCTACTCGGAGGACGCTCGCCTCACCTTATTCTTCCCTCTTCGCTCTCCGCCATCGGATCGAGATTGGGCCCCAGTGAAGCTTCGACCGTTGATGACCTCTAGATGATCAAATAAGAGACATCCATCGCCAAATTGGTATTGTGAATCCAGAGTGTGCCACGTGTCAAGTGAGCGGCTTCCAATAGTTTGATCTGCACCATTTATTTGGTATTTTGCGTATTTAGCCCAGCATTTTTGTACTTTATCATCTAGTCCTTAAACTTTCCTCTACCTTGTATTTATTTCTGTAATTTTGTAACCAGACCCTCGGGTTTCTTGTAATTACGTTTAGGTCCTTGGCCACGTCACCTCACGTGCTCGTACGCATGAGGTGCAGGCATTTTGCAAGGGAACACTTCGAGTTATTATATTTTCATTTAGTCCTTTAATGTTTAATTCTAGTATTATATTTTTAGAGAAATTACATACATGCCCCCGTACTTTATTTCATTTACAAATTTGCCCTTGCTGGTAGTTTAGTTTCTTTTTGTTGTTTGTATTTATTTAAAATAGAAATTAAACTGTAAAAAATCTACAAAAATAGTTGTAGACTCTTTTTGCATTGTTTTTCACGAACTATTTTTATTTTGCAATTTTAGGAGTTTTTATTATTTATTAAAAATAAAAATTGCCCTTTTTGTCCCTATTTGAATTAGAATATCCATAAAAATTGAAAGCTTTTCCAAAAATTACCATGAAAATATATTTTGACTATTTATGTGTTATTGACCTTCAGTCCAAAAATCCCTAAAAATTATGAAAGAAAACAGAGAAAAATAGGGAAACCCTTAAAAATTTAGAAAATATAAGAAATTCTCAAAAATTCCAAAAAACCTGTTTTCAATTTTATATTTTTCCTTTTTATTATCATCTATCTATAAAAATAATTTGTAGAAATTTTGCTATTGTTTTATATTTTTCATCTCCATTTTAATTTCGATTATTAATTTTATCCTGATTTTAGGGTATTTTTGACTTTAAAAATATAAAATTATCAAAAAAAATTTAAAAAATAAAAAAAAACATTAAAAAATATTTAAAATCTAAAATTATTTCATTTTCATTATTTTTAGTAACTTTTATATCTATTATAGCCTAGATTGTATATATCTTATATAGAACTTTATATATTTTAAAAGAAAAGAAATATAAAAATATAAAACATAAAAAGAAAATATAAAAATAGAAAATTTAAAATCAAAATACAAAAAAATAAAACAAAAATAAAAATAAAAATTCAAAACCCACAAAAATAGAGAACATATAAACAAATACTTCGCATTCCCTTTTGTGCAATTATTGCCATATCTATCCTTCTTGTTCCCTGTCTTCGATGTCTACACACTTGCATCTATACACATCCTTGTTGTAGTGTTATAATAAATTTTAACTCCACATTTGTTTTTTATTGCTTAATTATCATTATGGGTTAATTGTTGATTAATCGGGATTTCATGAGTGGTCGCTACAACGATTGTGTCTCCGCCTTGTGTGAGACATATTTTGACCCTCCCAGAATCCTGATTATCAAATGGCGTTGTTGCCATGGAAAAACATCATATAAATTGGCTTTCTACTTGATTGTGATTATTTGTCTATATTTTTTGTTTATTTATTTTCCTATTATTTGATATAATTGTTTGATCTACCTATTCACATCTTCTTTGTTGACTTTGTTGCGAGGGACCAAAGATCGAGGATGACTGCCTATGTAATCATATGCATCCTTGGGAAGCGGAGTTGACTATTCTACTATAGCCGGCAAGAGAGAGCAACAGAAGACACTTAGAAGATTTTTGGGAGACAATTGTATTTTTTATTATTGTATCTATTTGTGTAATTTTAAAGTCAGGGAGAGAGAGACTTATTATTGTAACATTTAGGACTCTTCAGGACATTGCTCCACACTTCACGAGGTCCATTGCCTGAGGGATTGTTCCCTTGGGGGCCTCGTCAATTTTTTCACGTCTTCTTCGCATTTTTTTTCTTTTATTTCTCAAATTTGTTTTCTTTATTTGTGTGATTGAGCCCTTAGCATTAAGAATTGCTTGATGATAGATAAAGCCCAAACACTTAATACATTTTCTTGTACCTATACGTTTGGACTTAATCAAATATCAAACTGCTTCTCACTTAGTCTCGGAACCACGCACCGCGATAGTGCTCCTTACAATGCTTGCAGGACCAACTGTTGTAGGCAGCGAGGAGACTCCAAGACCAGACTCTAGGTTTTATTTTAAGTCACTAGGACTTACTGTTGTTGGCAGCGAGGAGACTCTAAGACCAGACTCTAGGTTTTATTCTAAGTCATTAGCATTGGTTCTTCATGCTAATAGCAATTTCTGAACGTATGGTGATTTCATCGTCTTGCATTGCATATAGTGTAGGTTTCAATTCTACTGAGCATCTTTGCATGTAGAGAGATGGAGGCAAGGTGAGCATTTACACTTTAACATTCATCATCGTTTTTGCCTCGCATTGCTTTTCTGACCCTTCCTTTGATTTTGACCACCTAGGTGCTAAGTAAAATTGATTCCTTGGTAGGCGCGCGCATTCTCATTAAAAATACAAAAAAGTGATAATCAATAAATTTGGGACTGATAATCTTACTTGACCCTAAAAAAAGACCAAAAATAAAAATATTTGTCTTGGGCACGTAATCCTCTCATTGTCTTCGCTTTTATGTGCTCGCGTACATACTAAGGATTAGTGCCCAAATCCTATTCAACCTTCCTCAGTGTTTGTACAATTTTGTGATTCTCACCCAACTCTGAAACAAACAAGATAAAAAGACCGATCTTTCATGATCTCTACCGAGTTGAGTCAGTAAATTGAGGGGTTTGTTTTGTATGAGTTTAATTGTGATTGTTTATGTGTATTCTAGATTGCCTCTGCGCATTTATTCTTTTTGTCACTTCTCTTAATTTGACCATCGTGCTCTCCCTATCATTTTCCTTCTGTTTCGGGATGGTCGACTGGAGCATTTTTTGTCCGGACTTTGCAGACCCCATGTACACTCCAGCCGAACCACCTCCCTTTTTCAAGGAGGTCTTTGCTCCTGATTTTTGTACATATCAGCTTAACCCACTATTTCTGGATCCAGACTTTGATGTATCATTTCCACCACCATCACCTTCACATTTCTACAACTTACTCTTCCTTGAGTATCTTGATCTGGAATGTGATTTTTGTCCACATCCAACACCGTCATCCCATTCGCTCGATCATGAGTTTTTGGAGTCACTTTTCATGATGTCCACACTTGATACCTTGAATCAGATGATGTAGCGTATGAATTCAAGGATGAATGATCTATTTCGCGTAAATAAGAGTTGGAATGATGCTCCATTCTTTGATGATTTAGATTCACTTGAGGATGGTCATCAGAGCTTACAATGGTCTAAAATACAAAAAAACGAGCAAAATTTAAATATACACAAATATTTCAAGAGACACATGTTCGAGTCAGATTGCGAGGAGAGTGCTCATCTGCCAGATCTTTTGACTACACAGTCGTTCACATCCTATCCCACCTTTGACCCTGAGGATGCCATTGTACAGATTGCTCTTGGCATTCCTCATGTAGATGCTGATTATAATCTCCTCCCTTGTATGGAGGAGGTCCAAAAATTCAAAAAATGTTGAGTAAACCCTAAGCGGTGGTCGCTATTCATGAGATCATTAATGCCCCACTTCTCCTGGCCATGACCTAATTATCTGCTCCTTATCATAAGAAGAGAAAGCAGAGGAGCAAATCCGAGCATCATATCTTGACCATGGCCACTGCCCATGCCATCACACACCACCCAAGAACTAGGAAAAGGAACACTGCTACACCTTTCATTAGCTGCACCAACTCTGACCATACTTGTGATCACACTCTCCTTGACGACGGTGCTTTAATTAGCATCATACCCTTCACATTGGTATAGTCTCTTCACTTAGGGACTCTTAATAAAACAGGATGATTGTTCTGTTTGCTGATGGATCTATCAAGAGGTCGAAGGATATCCTTCAAACACCATCATTATGATTTAGGGCATGAGGTACATTGTTGATTTTGCTGTATTGCCCATGGAGACCTCCAGAAGGGAGCACTCTCCAATCACCCTGGGATGACCTTTCCTCACCTCTGTGAGGGTTGTTATTGATTATGGATCAGGAGAGATTGGCTTCCGTCTTGTTGATAAAGATCGAGGTGATCATCCTGCACCCACTACCGATCAAAGACCTGTACGTGATGTGACCACCTATTCTAGATGACCCCGAGGATTGTGACCTTGATGAGATTATCAGAGATTTTTGATGTATGTTGGATCCTCTCCAAGAAGGAGGACTCGGAAAGCGTGGTCCTCAGAGTTCCTTCTTCTAGTATTAGGCGACGTGTTGATGAGATCCGTGGGATTGACACAATTGACACCTTAGAGTGCAGGGTAGATATTGATGAAACTAAAACCAAATTTGATCTTGTTGCTTTTATCTAGGAATTCAGACCTTTTAATGAGAATCATGATCTGATTGATACTCTTGAGGATGAATATGATTCAAATACTTCCACAAATGAGTTTTTTTTCGTTTTGACTTAAGCGAGACCTCGCAAGACAACTTTGACGTCACTTATTCTGATGACGAGTACGTCCTATTTCACTTTGATATTAGTGAGATACTCAAGGACAGACCTAACCACACTACTTCCACTGATCCGTTTTTGCCTTCACATCCCACGACCATTGAGGATCTTTACCAGGTCGATCCTGATCGGTTTCCGTCCACTTTGGACCCCGATATCGACCTGCATCTTGTCCGATCCATTCCTTAGCGATCCTGCAAGAAGGTTCGCTTTCTACCTTCTTGATCTCTGTATATCCATCTTGTTATATATTCACTTTCGTTTCCCTCTGTCCATCTCCCATTTCTCTCATCCACCCTATTCTCGTATGTGCCTTTCTTAGGATGTATTTTGTCCTAAGTATCAGCAGTACGGATGAGACGAGTGTTCTTTCATCGTTCTGTTTCATCACTCTTGGTGTTGCCTATACTTAGGGCTCTTTTACCCTAAGTATAGGGAGAGTGTATGTACATTCTCTCCGATCTTTTCTTCCATCTTCTTTTTCTTATCATCTTTAATTTTCTACCAAAAAGGTATCGCCCCTTATTGTCAGTCTTCTATACTTAAGATGTACTTTGTCCTAAGTATAGGGGCTGTGCACCTCGAGTTCTGCTATTCTTTGATCCTCTCCATTGTCTCCTCTTCTTGTCTATACTTAGGGATATCTTACCCTAAGTATAGGGGGAGATAGTCTGAATACTATCTGTTCATTCCCACCCTTGACCCTCCCTGCTTTGTGCACAGTCTGGTATATTATAGGATTATTTGATCCTAAGTATTGGGGGACGGTCAACTTCTCATTCGTTCATTTATTTTTTCCTTATTATTTAGACATTCCTATACTCAATACGACTTTTATCATCTCTTTTTCTATCTGATCTATGAGGACATAGCTTATGCTAAGTATAGGGGGTCATATATACTCCGTATATACTTCAACCATAACTCGTACTTTCGTATTTTTTTATTAATTATGGCTAAAAAATTCTTTAAAGGTCATTAAAATCACTTAATCAAAATATGTTGAATATTCTTCAAATTCTTTTTCTATTTAATGATTAATAAATTAGGTAAAAATATTTTTGGTAAAATGTTTGAAAAATAGTTTGAAAATCCTTTTGAAAAATATTTTGAAAACTATTTGGAAAACATTTTGTTAAATATTTTCAACCTTTGTAAAAATGTTTTTTTGAAAAATTTATTTTTTGTGTGAAATAAAAATGTTTGAAAACCAATTTGCAATTGTTTGAAAAATCTATATATATTATTTGAAAAACCTTTGCAAAATGATTTTCAATTGTGTTTAAATGTTTGTAAAAAATATTTTCAAAAATTAGCTTGGACTATAGTTTTTAAAATCATTTGAAAAAACCTTTTCAAATATTTTTGAAGAATATGTTCATCACCCTAAAATATTATATATATATATACCTATAAGATTGAAAACTTACCCCATGTAAATTCTTTAAAACCTAACTCTTGTAAATATAAGACGCATCTCCATCCGTGTAAATATTTGTACCTAGTTTTATCCAAAATCTTATTTTCAAAGTCACAAAAATATTTGCAAAACTACAATTATAAAAAACATTTGAAAAATTGTTTTTAAAAATACCAAAAAAATGCTCATGCATCATATTTTAAAAAATCCATAAAAAATTGAATCTTTGAAAAATTGCATCACAAAAATATTTTCTGTATTTTGCATAGCATTTGCATAGCATTAGCATTTTTCGGTTTGAGTTTGATAATTGAACAAGTCTAAGTAAAATCCGAATATTGGAGCTTGGTTGGACCTTAAATCTACGTAATAATAAGAACCTTATAGGAGTTGGAATCGAGGTACTCCAGGAATAGTTGACTTAATTCTTTGAGGATCACGAGACTTGGTTCAATGGATTCTTGACTACCTAAGTAGAGTATTTCAGAGCACACGTATGGCTCTACCTGTACATTTCACTTGGCTCAACTCAGTTGGAGTGGTGAGGGGATTGGATTTGTCGGTATGAGACGCACATAAACATTTGTCATCCTCTAGGGAGGGACGTTCACCCCAATCCGTCCAGTGATAGTGAATTACGAAGATAGGAGAGTGTAGGTTGCAATAATGCTTCAAAAGTGGGATAGTCTACTGGATCAAGAGGAAAAACTTCTTATATAAATGATGTTGTATATAGTATTTCAAAAAATTAAAAATTAGAAAATAAAAGAAAGCAAAAACTCTAAAAAAGTGGACAAGCCTGATTGAAAATAAAATGCCCAACGGAGTTTATATATTTGTATAGTCAATAAGAAAGCTTGAGCTTAAAAGTTAAATCACGTGAGCCCGCAACTAGATGACTTGACTACACTGGTCTTGCATCCTAGGATAGGTAGCTATACTGGACACTGTGCATTCTTCTCTTTACCCCCTCCTCTTGAGCTAGTTGTCACTTTAACTAGAAGGGAATACCCCACTCCTCAAGGAAGGAGTTGCGAGATTGGGGAATCACTGGGTTGTCATACTGAAGAAGTCAGTATATTTGTCATTTTAGTTGGGGAGAGCCACTATCACATACACTGTACGAGTCAGATTTATAGTCATAAGGGTTTGCATATGAGTTGAAGTATTCTAACCTGTCTATTGATGAGACTAGAGCAGAGTTTTGGGATTCTCGAAGGCTGTTGGATTTCAAATCCGATTCCCATTAAGGTTCCTCCAACATTAAAATTCCAAAGGTCTGACTTAAGCTTTAAACTTTGATTTTGTGAAGACAAGTTTGACAATTAAACTAAATCCAATTTCTTTCTTTTTATTTTCTTTGTTCTTATTTTCTACACTTATTGCATAAGTGTTTGCTATGGACTAGCAAAGGCAAGTATAGGGGGATGATGAATCTCTATTTCATCATCTTTATTCTATCATTTTGGACTTAAAAACCCTAGTAAATGAGTGTAAATACCATTAATTCATGCATTTTAGCATTCACGCATTGTTGTGTAAATAGTATATAAAATACTGTTTTTAATGCTAAAATTATAGAGTAAAGAATAGAAAAGAAAAAAATAAAATATTGAAGATATTTCATGACCATAAACTCCTAGATCTAGGTATTTTGATGACTAGGTCGACACGGAATAAAGGAAGAGGAGATAAGGGCCAAAATACACAATAAAAATCGCTTTATTAATTCATTCTTTATTCAATTTTGGACCTATTTTTTGTTCCACTTGTTATACCTCAAATAAAGAAACTTTGAACATGAAAGTTGTAGATAATTAAATATGTAAAAATACAAAATTGAGTTTACACAAAACTAATATACTATGTAAAAGTTATACTCAAAATAAGAATCCAAAATCCCAACTTCCTAGACCCATATCTCTCAAATGAAAACTCAAAATATATCAAAATCACCTTTAATTGTATATAACTTTTAACAAGAACTTTAATGAAAGTTTCATATTTTTTGGAGTTAAGGTGTGAAAGTTAGGTTTTGGACGCCTACTGTATAATTTACCCGATTAAAATATTCATTTTTTATTATTCATTAATTTTACAATTTTACAATTTTATAATTTTATAGTTTTATAATTTTATTATTTTGTAAATAATATTTATAATAGATGTACACATTAAAACTAAACTAAAAACATAAAGAAAACATTAAAATAAAATACTCATATAAAATACATAGGTAAAATACATATAACTAATAAATATACCTATTTATCTAAGTATCTGTATCATAACATAAAATTTATTTAAAAATATATTTAAGTATCTAAATATAATTTATAATTTTATAAAATAATACATTAAAATAATAAATATAAAAATATAAAATAAAAATAAAAGACCAAAATACATAGATAGATATACCCCTACTTTAACCCTAAAAACTAACCTATAAACATAAAGCTCTAAAAAATAAATATCATAATAAAATAACTCAGAAAATATTAACATTTTTTATTTTTAAAATAAAAATTAATAAAATTGTTTATTATTTATTGCATAATTTATAAATAATTTATGGCATGATTTTTCCTGGTCGATCCACGTGGACCAACCAGGCTTCTATGTCACTTAACCTCGGTCAACTCTCTGATCGAGGTTTGTAGCCTCTAACACCTACATTTTGGCCTCATTTCACTGATTTTTGGAGGCCGAGTCTTTCACCGAATTGCTTCGATTCCTTCTTGGATTTTTCTCCTCGTGGATCCCTCATGCACACCCTGGGATTGCCTCAAAGAATTGATAACTGAATCACCAGATATCTCTCGATCTTCCCATCATCTCGGTCACATGTTCAAAAGCCCCCTCCGTCTTCCTCTTCCATTTTGAACACCCTTTGAACAGCTTTGGCCCCTCCTCTCTCGTGCTCTAGACCAGCGCTGGTAACAGGATCGCCTCCAGCCAGTTGGGGCGACATCTGGCACGACCCGAGGTGTGATTCCACCATCACCGACCCAGGTTGGTCGTGTGGTCCCATCTCGCAGCTCATCTTCGTTTTAGGTCCATTTTATACCATTTTTATTGCATGTTTAGTTTAGACACATCCTTACGATTAGTTTGTTTCCTTTAAATCTACCTTTAATCGCCTCTGACCCCCCTGCTTTTCGCCACCCCGCTAACCGGATCGAGGCAGTTTGCCCTCGACCCGGAGTTTCTTCATATGCAGGTTTAAGCGTCAAAGAACCATTTGTGGTGATTTTTGTGGTTCGATGGAGGGTCCCAGAGCTTCAAAGCTCCGCCACCTCTTGGGAGCTCTCCTCCCATAGTCGGAGTCTTTTGTGACTTCCAACATTTAGAGGAGCCTTGTAGAAAGAGATCAGGACGTTTTGGAGCATCAACAAGCGTTGGAGGAGGGATATCTATCCGGAGGAAGCTTGCTTCACTGGAGGTTCCTCCATGTTCTTCCCTCTTCGCTCTCTGCCGTCAGATCGAGATCGGGCCCTAGTCGTAGAAGCTGTCGTTGGATGTGTGAAGCCTAGATTGTTGATCACCTCTAGACGATCTAATCAGCCATGATCGCCAAACTGATATCGTGAAGCCAGAGCGCGCCACATGTCAAGTGAGCCGCTTCTAGTCGTTCAATTTGCGTCATTTGCTGTGTATTTTGTGTATTTAACCTAGCATTTTTGTACTGTATCATTTAGTCCTTAAAATTTCCTCTTCCTTGTATTTATTTTTGTAAATTTTGCAACCAGACCCTCGGGCATCTCATAATTGCGTTCAGGCCCTTGGCCACATCACCTTACATGCCCGTGTGCGTGTGGTGCGTGCATTTTCCTAGGGGACCCCTGCGAGTTATTGTATTTCTATTTAGTCCTTTTATTTTTAATTCCAACATTTTATTTTTGGAGAAATTGCATACATGCCCTCGTACTTTATTTTATTACAAATTTGCCATTGCTAGTAGTGTAGTTTCTCTTTGTTCTTTGTATTTTTTTCAAATAGAAATTAAACTTGAAAAAATCTCCAAAAATATATGTAGACTCCTATTGCATTGTATTTTCACAAACTATTTTTATTTTCAATTTTAGAAGTTCGTATTATTTATTAAAAAAATATTTCCCTTTCTAACCCCTGTTTGAAATATAAAATCCATAAAAAATACAAAAACATTTCCAAAAATTCCCAAAAATATATTTTTTATGTGTTTGTCCAAAAAATCCTAAAAATTATAAAAGAAAACTTAAAAATAGAAAAACACATAAAAAATTTATAAAAATTTAAAAAATTCTCAAAAATTTCAGAAATTGTGTTTTTTTATATTTTTCTTTATATTATTATTTATCAATAAAAAATAATTTAGAAAAATTTTGATACTATTTATATTTTTCATCTCCATTTTAATTTCAACTAATAATCTTATCCCTATTTTAGGGTATTTTTGACTTTAAAAATATATAAAAATTAGCAAAAATTCTTAAAAATCACAAAAACAATAAGAAACTATTTAAAATCCAAAAATACTTTATCTTCTTTATGTTTATTATTTTTATTAACTTTTACATACATTATAGCATATATTGTACGTATATATATATATCCTATATATATCTTTATATATTTTAAAAGAAAAGAAATATAAAGTATAAAAACATAAAAATAAAATATTACAATAGAAAATTAAAAATCAAAATACAAAAATATAAATACAAAAAATAAAAAAATTAAAACCCCCAAAAAAGATAACATATAGACAAATACTTAACAATGTGCAATTATTGTCCGATCGATCCTGCTTGTTCCATGTATTCGACCTCTACATACTTGCACCTGTACACATCCTTGTTATAGAGTTATAAAAAATTTTAACTCCACATTTGCTTTTTATTGCTTAATTATTATTGTGGGTTAATTGTTGATTAATCGAGGTTTCATGAGTGGTCGCCATAGCGATTGTGTCTCCGCCTTGTCTGAGACATATTTTGACCCTCGCAGAATCCTGATTATCACTAACCTGCAAAACAACAATATACATACTTGTCGGATGTCACATCCAAATCCCAAGTTCAAGTCGTTACATCTCTTTACACACCTTCTTCTCCTGTCGTCCTTCCCCTATTGCCCCATTGAACCTCGTTGCGACTACTACCCCACAACAAATACCCACAATGAATCCCCACCCCTTAAAAACTAAAATTGAAACATTAACATCTCACAACTGTCAAACTTATACAAAACTATCCCTTTTGTGAACACAAAAGCAATCTTTAAATGCATCCAACTTATCACTAAACTAAAAAGATGCATGTCTACAACCAATCGCCATCTTTATCATATTCGCATTCCAAAGATTGTTGTGCTTATTCAATTCTGTTGATCAACTGAGCAGGGGTTCCTAATGAATCCCTGATTCTCACTCTTTATTCTTTTATTTTACCTATTTATCTTGGCAAAGCATCAAGTAGATAAGTGTAAATACCATAAGTTAGCATTTGACATGCATATGATAACTATATATATTTAGCATGTATGTGTTCAAAAATAAATAAAGGAGAAAGAAAAAGGAGGGAGGTATTTAGAATAAATACAGAGTGACCCGAAACCCAAGAGAGGGTCAAACATTGACCTGATCATCAAATAAAATAAGTAGAGAGAGAGATGGGGCCTACTCTATATTGTATATATCATTTACATATGTAGATAATTATTTTTGGATAAAATAAAAATAATTTATACTATTTATCTCCTTGTATTCTTTCCTACAAAGAAAATAAAACTAGATAAAAATAAGAAAAATAAAAACTAAAATAAAATCTTCTCTCACTTGCACAAAATGTAAACATACAATTTTCCCTATTTATATATACATGTGCATAATAATAAAATAAAGTAAAAATTATTTTAGACTCCTAAAGACATGTTGTAAATAAATAAAATAAAAAATGGTGAATTTACGTAAAAATAATAAAATAAAAATAATTTTACAAAATACATAAGTATATTATACCTGTATATAATACATTATCATGTATAAAGATTAATTTATTTTTCATAAAAATAAATAAAAATCACAAAAAATAGTTTGAAAAATAATAGTTATTTTTTATTTTATATACTTTTTATTTTAAAGCTATTTACTATTTTTATTGAATTTGTAAGCATTTTGTAAATCTTAATTTTCTGATTGACCGTCTGGATTGCTGACTGCTAGTCAACGATTTCTCCTCCCCGGGTCAGACTCAGATCCTATTCGCCGTAGACCCTTCTCGAAATTTTCTTGCCCGACTGTGCTCCATTGGCCTCGAGATTTGGAACTGATTATCCTTCTAAATCCGACATCCTCATGGGTCCTTTGGCCGATCTGATTCGCCCTAGGGTTTCACGCTTCACTCCGATCTTTCTGGATCCCTAGGACTCCTATAAAGCACCTTCTCTCGCCTCTACAGAGTGACAGCTCGTGCCTCGCACCTCCCTCCAACCCTAGCCACCACCGATTGAGCGGCAACTCCAAGAGGGACCCTTCAGATCGGAGTTTGATGGAGCATCCACACAGCTCAAGCTACGTGGCTGGTGTCTGTCGTCGCGTTCAGCCTCGCGGCCTTCCAAAGCTTGGTTGAGGCCACTACCTCGCCGACTATCTTCTCCTGGAGCTCCAGATCTCATCTAGACCTTCAGTTACCCTTTTATTCCCCGTCCATTCCTTTGTTCAATTCCTCCACTTCATTTCACGCTGCCGCATTTGCATCTGCTCCGACCAACTGGTCGGAGCCCCATCCTCCGCATCCATCTGTTTAGATAGACCTGCCGCATCACCATCCATCTTCCCCCACATCCTGATCACCCTTAGGATTGACCACCAGGTCGAGATTGAGGTCCATATCTCCTCTATCACCTTCACCGGAGATAGAACCTCACCCCACCATCGCTTCTTTCTGTTTTTGCTCAAATAACCCTTACCGAAGCTTCGCTCTGAGTCGAGCTTAGCTTCGCAGGAGTTAGCGCGTACGGGACTCCAGTTTCAACTTCCAAAGGGTCCGCCAGAGTAGCTCCAGGTCCACCATCTCCGCCATGCATATCCTACTAGCACTTCCCCCATCGAACCCTTCCATTCGACGCGGGTGATCTCCAAGATTGTCACAGGCCCTTCCAATCGGGCCCTTGTTCTTCCAATCCCCCTCTTCGCCGTTGTATTGGACCACCTTTGCCAGATCGCATCTTCACAACCCACCGGAGCAGCTTTAGGACCGTTAAATCTGATGCCTGATGCATCTGTGCCCCACGTCCCTGACATCCTCTGGGGCGTCAGATCTGATACAGTTGGAGATCCGCATCACATGTCTTTGCGCTGCCAAAGAAGGCCACGTGTCTTCCACGCGCTCCATACGTGCCCTGTGAGGGTATATTGCATTTCTTTCCCTATAATTTTCATGCTTTATTTTCTAGTTTATTAAATAAAGTTGTAGTTCGAATTTTTTTGCATATTAGACCCTGATGTTTCCAGTATTTGCACTATAGTCCTTCCAGTTTGAACTCACATGCACGTCCACGTGCCTTTGTGGTGTTTTTGCATATCTTGTCCTGGATTTTCTGAAGGCTCTGATTAGAATGAAATACTTTATGTATTTACATTTATTCCTCTATGCGTGGTTATTTGAGCATGCGTGCTAATTTCGTGGGCTTTTTGTGTTAATGCCCTTGGACCTTTTGTATGTGTTATTTCTTAGTATGAAAACTTTAGGATAATTGCAGACATGTACCTACATCTTGTGTGTCTTTCTTTAGATCAAATAATTATTGAATCCACTCCAAAAATTCCTCAAAAATTATCATTAGCTCTTGCTAATGTGTAATAATTTTGGTAATTTTTGTAACTCAATTTATTTTATTTGATATTTTCTAAAAATCAAAAACCCCTAAAAATGCATCTGTTTATTTTATAAAATACAAAAAATTTTAAAAATACCCTTAAAAATTCCATAAAAATTTATATGTATTTGTTTTAGTGTGTTTTCATTTCAGTACCCTTTTTGTTCCATTGTCTTTTTTAAAACCCCTAAAAATCATAAAAGATTAAAAACCTTAAAAAATCGTTAAAAATTCAAAAAATAAAAGAAATGAGATTTCGGTTTCTATAATTAGATCTTTTTATGTACTTTATCATAAAAATCGCAACCAGGACTTCTGGCAATTTTAGTATTTTAATTTTACCTTTTGGTCAGGGCTGGAACAGTGTGTTTCTTTTTTGTGTTTGTTTTATTTGTATAAAATCATATAAAAATATGAAAAACATCATCAAATCACCAAAAATACTTGCATATTTTAAAAATATAAAAATATTTTTATTTCTAATTTCTTAGCATTTTTAGTTTTTGTAAATGTTCTCTTATTGGAAAAATGTTCAATTTTAATTTTCTTTATCTTTGTATTTGTTTTCTTATTGGAAAATATAGAAAAAATTGTAAATTAAAAACCATAAAGATGTCTTCTATTTCCTGATTCTCGACTACTTCGTAGGCTTTGCTCCTGCTCCTTATGTTCAACCCTGCTCGCTATACCAGGTTAAATAAATAGCGTAGACCACTACTTTAGATTTTGTGCCTTGATTGATTGATTTGTGTGGTTGTATTTTTCATGTTGACCGTGCCTTGTGATTTGGGTCGCAACGTCCCTTAGATACTACTTAACTCGAGTCGCTTGGACAACTCAACGGAATGGCGCCGTTTTCGGGGAGCAAGGCATAGTGGTCGATTTTTAGCCTTCATTGTTTTATATTTTATCTGCCTTTAGCTCTATTTATTATAACTGCTTTCTGATCCGTTTTTGTTTCCCTTTTCGTGCGAGGAACCGCCCGAGAATCGCTTTGGAGGAGACCTGTGCTCGAGGAGAAGCAGGAGCAACTATAGAATTAGTTATAGTTATAGAGTAGCATAGAGTAGTTTATAGAACATTTTATTATTGTTGTAATAGTACTGGGACTTCAAACTCTTTGGACACTTGGCATATCAGGGTTTATTTCGCCGAGCACTAGTGTGCTCGGGGGACCTCATCGCAGTTTTCGTCAATTTTGATTTTATCATTTTTTCTTATTTTGATTCTTGAAGATTTTGGCCCATAGACTTAGGAATTTCTCTGATTGCGACACAAGGGATTAAGGATTAATCCTTAGATATTTGCCTGCACCTATATTTCATAATTGGACCGTATTAATAAATCATAATAAAAAGTTAGTTTAATTAGACTCGAGTCCACGCACTATGAGGAACCACATACAATGCTAGCAGGACTCGTTGTTGCGGGCACTGAGTGGTTCCCAAGATCAGACTCTGGACTTAGTCTAATTATCTAGCTATGTTCTTCTCGTGTAGAAATTGCTCGTCTAAGATCGTTTTCTTCTTGCATCATTTAGATTAGTTTATTTTCTATATTTAAATCTATGTGCGGATCACCCTGCATGTACAGTGCTAGCGACAAGTACACATCTCTGACTTTGCATGCATCATAGTTTTTTTGATCACGCATCGGCTTTTTCGACTTCTCCCCCTATTTTCTTAGACTATGAAAAAAATAAGGAGAATCGAAAAATTCATTAGGTGTTGGTTTGCTTATTGAAAAATATCTAAAAAGAGATAATCATAAAATCGGGACTACTAACTAAACTTGATTTTAAAAATCACTTCACCTAAAAATCTATCTTTGGAGAGTCTTGCCCTCATTATTTGATTTTCTTGTGCGAGAGTGACATACACACTAGGCTAGAGCCATGCCTGAACTCTCATCAGACTACTGGTCTTGGGGTTAGTCGTTCTCCAGTTAAGATCGCTTCGGTTTTCGGTAAAGCTTGACGTGATATCCTTAACAGAGCGAGTTGATTGGGTAGCCGGTAAACGGTACACAACTTATACTGGCTAGGAAAGATCTAGATTTGAGATTGGACCTATCTCCTGGGAGCATTGGGTTCCTATCAGCTCACTTAATCACCCTACTAGAATGAATTATCACCTAAATAAAATTGACATGATAAAAGACTGAACCTTTACGGTCATCAGCTCAGCGTGCGTAGGTGAATTGGGGTTTTTATTGTTGATCTTGTTTGATTCCAGATCCCATCTGCCTTCTCTCTACATCACAATGATGGGAAGGGAATCCCTTAGGCAACCTTTGGTTGCACCACTTCCAAGTGCTCCGCCTCATTCATCTAGGCTGGTTCGTGAGAGCTTAGACTCACTCTCCGAACCCGAGTTCGATTCCACTCTATTCCTCCTCGACCACACTTCTTCTAGTCCTGAGGTACCCTAGCAGATACCGGAGCAGATATTTATTCATTTGACGGCACCTGAGTTGGGGTCTTTTACCTTTGCAGAGACCCAAGATATGGCTAGCAGCGAGGAGCGCACTGATGGGCAACCCCAGAGTACCACGTATGTCATAGATCGGGGAGCCATCAACAACACATTGTTAGCCTCCTTAGAGACCATGAAGCATCATATCAGAGATCGGGAAGCCTTCATGACAGATATGTACAGAGATGGCATAGATGCGAGCAGACCGAGGAGAGCAGAACAAAGCCGGTAGCGGTGAGATACCAGAGATTGGAGGAGGAGGCAGAGGACAACCAGAGGAGCCACTGCAGCCAGTCCGACCAGCGAGACCGATGAGAGAGTTGCACAACCCTGGTGTGACTCTTACACATTGTTCGATTCAGCTTCCGCCGATTCTTGGAGATTTCAAGCTCCCTCCTCAGATGATCCAGCTATTGCCCAAGTTCCATGGGTTTGCCACTGAGGAGACGTATCTTCACCTGTAGGAGTTCGAGATGATCTGCAGTATTGTCCACAATAGATATGTGGACAAGGACACCATCAAGATGATGGCTTTTCCATTCTCCCTGGTCGAGAGAGCAGCCTACTGGCTGAAACATTTGGGGAGATATGTGAATTTATGGGAACAACTCCGGACTGAGTACTTGTAAAGGTACTATCCACTCAGTCAGACGAACACAACTAGAGCACAACTTCTCCATGATCCCCAACGAGCAGTTTCATGAGGTGTGGGATCGTTTCCATGAGCTCATTGCCGGTGTCCACATCATGTCATCTCCAAGCCCAACTTAGTACATAGTTTCTTTTGTGGGCTGACACCAGAGCTGTAGGGGCTTCTGAATGCTTCTTGTAGAGGTTCCTACTTCGCTAAAGAAGAAGACCAGGTCTGGGCCATATACTAGGAGATGGTCGAGAACTATATTGTTATATCCCAGACCCGTCTCTACACTCAGGGGAAGCCCTCACCCCATACCGTGTCCTATCAGCGGATATCACAAGTCGATGCGGGTCCATCCAACTCTTCAGCAGCCGCAGTACAGGCAGAGTCATCGGGAGCTGATATGGGCATCATCAGCGAGAAGCCGGATATCATTGAGATTATTGAGAAGTAGTGCCTGTGCATGACATATATTGATCCATTGGCACATACATTGAGTGACCTTAAGACCCAAATCATGTGTCTCCAAGAGGCATAGATGGCTTCTCAGCCCCGTCTCCGGTCATGGGTTTATCCTAGCAACAACATCTCAACCCAGTACTCCACCCAGCATCGATAGGTTCACCACATTCAAGCAGAGCTATTCCAGCAATTGCAGCACCCATACTCTCAGCCACCGTCATGTCAAGACACTCAGATGATGGTGTATCAGGAGGACTAGCCACTGGCAATTCTTCTTGCACCCTCCTTCGAGCAGGAGCCATTGACGTAAGTCAACGGGATTTGGTACGACCGACAACAGCCCGGGATTTGTCGAGATCATCCCGAATTCAGGTGGTCTACTGGAGGTCCCTCATCCCAACAACAACCTCCAGCTCAGGGTGGACAGTTCAGCTAGCTGCAACAACAGTAGCCCTAGTTCCCCCACCAACCACAACACTAGCCTTACCAGTTAGGTCCTTGTCCCTACCAGCAGGGACAATAGTAAAGGCAGCATGGCAGCACCTTCAGCAGCCTCAGCAGTATTCTTAGCTTGCCTCTCACCAGTTCCACCAACAACCTCATTTTCCGAGAGGCAACCCATCTAGTTCTCATGGGCCAACCTATGAGAACCCAGCACTTGATGATCTAGCCCGCTAACTTTATGATGAGCAGGCCACATTTACGCGGGAGTTGGACGAGTTTTGCCCAGAGATGAGGGAGATCATAAAGGGCAAGGCTGCAATACCAGCTTAGATTGAACCCAATCCGAATAACCTAAAAAGAAAATCTGAGAAGGTACAGTTCACAGAGACCACCACTCCTAGCGATTTATTGGGTGATATTGCTTCATATACATTTGATGCTGATTTTGTTACACTTTGGAGCGGTAGGATGCCAACAGGCGGTGCCTTGTTTGAGAGATAACACCATGAGGACGCAGGAGCAATAGCTGAGGAGGATAGCGATGCCGATGCTGCTAATGATGATGATGATGACGGTGGTGTTGAAGCTACCAAGGATGATGATCCAGCCGATGGTACTGAGGCCTTCGCTTCTCTAGATATGGAGGGTGGTACTGACGCCACCAAGGATGCTGAGCCAGAGTACGGTACTGATGTCATAGTTCCCGATGTCGTGGGTGATACTGAGGCCATCCCTTCTATTCGAGCAGTATTTTCTCCAGTTTCTGTACCGCAGGACATCATGATAAACACTAAAAAAAATTAATAAAGGAAAGGTTTCTTTATATTCGAGTCCATATGTGCTGATTGATGATACTTGTATGAATTCTATTTCTTCTCAGTAGTAGGAACCTATTCCTAGCCCTCTATCCGAGGGCGTAACCATCCCTTTCCCTCAGGCACTTCGCTTGGTGAAGGGGAAGAAAATAGAAAATCCAAAAAAATCACAACAACTAGAGTTCAACCAGCAGATGATTGATAGATTTTAGATTCAGCTGACTCTATAGGAGGCACTTGAGCACATCCCTCTCTTCCAGAAGAACTTGAGAGAGAAGACCACTATCCGCAGGAAGAAGAGGAGCATCAAGCATAAATCCATGTGTTGACTCGTGCCACTTGCTTCGCCATTTAGAACCGTCTACCACCCAAGAGGCCAGATGAAGGATCTCCCTATGTCAAATGCTATATTCATGAGCAAAGATTCCATCATACTCTATTAGTCAATGACTCTTCCATCAACCTCCTTCTGGCAGCCTTACTCGACCCATTGGAGTTTAGCCCTCTTCGACAGAGCAGAACAATTCTTCAGTTTGTTGATAGATATGTCAAGAGGTCGAAGGCGTTGTTGAAGGATGTGGTTGTCACAATTCAGGTCCTGAAATTCCCCGTGGACTTCGTTATGTTGGACATAGAGATCCCTGAGTCTGTGATAGATACCCCCATCATTCTAGGACGACCATTCTTAGACACAACCAAGGCGGTGTCCGACCATGTGGAAAGGTGTACTTTCGCGTCGAGGGTGAGAGTATACAAATAGAGACGATTAATGAGACTAGAGCACGAGATTCATCTTGCTTCGAGCAGTGCAGCGATACAGAGCAGTCGACAGAGGTAGAGCGAGACATCTGCCATAGTGCAACTTTGTGATCACTGATGATGAAGCTGCTTGGTTTGATCCCGTTTCATGAGCTCTCCTCTCACCTTTAGGTTCCACAGAGGAAAGTTTGGAGAGCACACTCTTGGTAGAGTACACATTTGAGGCTACAGACCGTGTTCCAGACAGTGAGGCAGAGTATATTTCTTTTGATTCAGATTCAGATCCCTCGGATTCAGACATAGATTGGGCAAAGTTTGATGATTTATTACCATGTCTGATTTCCACAGAACCAACATCTAGGGTGGAGACCGTGCCAGCATAGATTACAGATACACCAGCAGCGTTGTCTTTGCCAGTTTTGCATGATCAGCGAGAGTTCTCTCATTCAAATATGGGTCCATTTACTCATACCTTTCAGAGTCCAGATTTACCAGCTCCCAGTCATCCTGAATTGAAGCCTTTGTCGCACTCGCTGAAGTATAGATTCCTTGTGGGAGAGCATGAGATTTACCTAGTCACTATCTCATCAGATTAGAGAACAAGAATCTCGTTCGATGGAGGTTCTTTAAACGAACCGCAATGCGATAGGATGGAGTGTAGTTGATCTCCAAGGGATAAGTTCGTCTCTGTGCTCCCACCATATCTATCATGAGGAGGATGCCAAGCCATCGTGTGAGTTCCAGCGACAGCTGGACCCGAATCTTTGAGAGGTAGTCATGAAGGAAATCTTGAAATGGTAGAGTGCCGATTTTATCTACCCCATCTCCGACATCAAGTGGGTCAGTCCATTACATGGGGTGCCCAAGAAGATGGGCATCACTACAATTATGAGCGAGTCTGGAGAGGAGATAGATACCCGGGTATCCACTTCTTGGAGGGTCAGCGTGGACTACAGATAATTGAATCAGGCCACTAAGAAGGACCATTTCATGCTGCCATTTATTGATAAGATTATAGAGAGGCTAGCTAGGAAGTGTCACTACTGCTTTCTTGATGGGTACTCCGGATGCAATCAGGTGGCCATAGCACCCGAGGACCAGGACAAAATGACATTCACCTGTCCATTTAGATTCTATGCTTTCAGCCGGATGACCTTTGGTCTATGTAACGCCCCAACACCATTCCAGAGGTGCATGTTGTACATATTTTTGGACATGGTGGGTCACTGTTTAGAGGTCTTCATGGATGATTTTTCGGTTTACGGCGATGGGTTTAATGCTTGTCTTCACTTCTTAGACCGCGTTCTTCAGCGTTGCATTGTGGTCCATCTTGTCTTATCTTGGGAGAAGAATCACTTTATGGTGACTCAAGGGATGGTGTTTGGTCATATCATCTCCAACAGGGCATGGAGGTTGATCCAGCCAAGGTGGATATCATCAGGAAACTCAGTCCACCGTCCAATTTGCGACAGTTATGGTATTTTATGGGGCATGCTGATTTCTATCGACATTTCATTCATAACTTCAGTAGGATTGCTTGACCGTTGACTGTTCTGCTGACAAAAGACATCAAGTTCATTATAGATGATAAGTGTCTTGTGTCATTTAAGACTCTCAAGAGCTTAGTTGCTGAGGCTCCTGTCCTTCAGCCACCTGATTGGTCTCTCCCATTTGAGATCATGACGGACGCCTCTGATTTTGCTATGGGGGCCGCGCTGGGACAGAAGAGGGATGGAGTGCCATTTCCCATTCACTACACTAGCCTTACATTGTATGCCACACAACGGAACTACACCGTCACAGAGAAAGAGATGCTCGTCTTTGCCTTGGATAAATTCAGATCGTATATTCTTGGATCTAGAGTGACTATCTTTATAGATCATACTGCCATCAGGTAACTCATGGCAAAGAAGGATGCCAAAGTGAGACTGACTAGATGGATCCTTCTACTTCAGGAGTTTGATATTGAGATTAAGGATAAACCTGGAGTTAAGAATGTGGTGGCGGATCATCTCTTTCGATTGGAAAATCTTGAGGAATCTGAGTAGATTGATCCCATTGGTTGGCCCAGGTAGTGGCTTGAGACCTTCCTTGCGAAGGCCATGTTCTACCACTAGGAGGATCCCATTCTTTATCACAAAGTAGGGAATAGCATCTGGCGTCGTTCCTAGGAGGAGCACCATAGCGTCCTCGCATACTGCCACAATCTTGAGGCAGGAGGACATCATTCTGGGAGGAGAACACCACAGAAAGTGCTCCAATCCGGCCTATGGTGGCCTACCCTCTTCAAGGATTCCGATGAATTTGTGAAGAGGTGTACTGACTGTCAGAGGATGGGACTTGTGGACAGCGTGATATGATGCCAATGCAGCTCATTCACTTCTGTGAGGTTTGTGATGCATGTGGCACTGATTTCATAGGTCCATTCCCTAAGATTCAAGGATTCGAGTACATTATGTTGGCTGTGGATTATGTAAGTCGTTGGGTTGAGGCCATACCCGCTCGAACTGCAGATGCCAAGATTGTTTATAGATTTTTAAGGAAGAGTATCATTTCATGGTTCGGGGTGCCGAGAGTATTGATATAAGATGGGGGTCTCACTTTATCAACGATAAGGTAAAGGCCCTTGCTAGCGAGTTCATCATAGACCATTGTATTGCCACTCCATATCATTATCAAACCAATGGTCTTGCAGAAGCTTCGAACATGGAGATCAAGACGATATTGTAGAAGGTAGTCCGTCCAGACCGAAAGGATTGGTTACAGTTTTTGGACTCGGTCTTGTGGGCATATCAGACTTCCTTCAAGACTCATTTAGATACATCTCCCTTTCGTCTCATTTATGGCAAGCCCTGCCATTTACCTGTTGAGATCAAGCATACGTCACTATGGTTTATCACTGATATATTATTGGATCCAGAGAGTATAAGAGATCAAAGGAAGGCAGAATTGGCAGCCCTGGAGGAGCTTAGAGACACAACCTTCTCAAGCAGCCTACAGTATAAGGAGTGAGTAAAGATATGACATGATTCTCATATCTGCCATAAGCAGTTTGAGACAGATTAGAAAGTATGGTTGTTTGATGCCATGACCATACCTGATCCGAAAGGTGCATGACAATGGTAGTATCGACATATCTAAGATGTCATCTGAGTCCACCTTTCGTGTTAACGGTCATCGCCTCAAACCATATCTAGATCATGATCCACTGATCGTTGACGTCGCCTCGATTCATTTTGCATGAGATATGGTCTTTAACTCACAACAGTTGCATCTCGTGCCTGATTATTACTGTCTCCCGCCTTGTATTGACCCAGATGTCCATATCATCTCATTCTTTACTCGAACACCCCATCTACCTCTTGTGATTACACTATAATTAGGGTGTACATTACCCTAAGTATAGGGGGGTCTCAGGTTTTTGAGTATTCTTTTGATTCTTTTTACCTCTTTTTTTTACCTATACTTAGGGATATTTTACCCTAAGTATAGGGGAGGTAGACCCTATACATTCCTTCACTCGGATTCCCCTTTGTGTACAGTCTATTATACTTAGGATTACCCAATCCTAATTATAGGGGGAACCACCGAGCCCTCTTCATTCTATTCCTTGATTCATCGTTGTAGTATAGCATTCCTTTTCACTTCCTTACACTAAGAACAAGTTTTGTCTTCTTCATCGCTCTTTGTTCACTATGAGGGCATCGTTCGAGCTAAGTACAGGGGGTGTCGTATATATTACATATATACTTTAGCCATAACTCGTACTTTGTGTGAGTGTATTAATAAATAAAATGGTTAAAAATCTGTTATCTAAAAACCACAAAATTTCAAAATTTTTCCTTGTACATAAAATTCTTTCTTGCACATACATAACTATTTATAAAAATTATTTCGGTACAAATGTTTGTAAAAATATCTTGTGAGTGAAAGTTTTATAAATATTTTGGTATCAAAATTATGTACATAGTACAATTTTTTTATAAAATGTTTGAAAAATAAAAGTTTACAAAAACCCATGTGTAAACATTTGTAAATAGTTTGCAAAACTCTTGCATTCAAGCATACATTCAAACATTTTAAAAAATTTTGCATACTTTCAAAAACTTTGCATAAAAAGATTTTTGTAAATATTTGTACATTCTTTTAAATCACAGTTGACATTTAAACAAACCTGGAATTAAATTTGAAAATGGAGTTTGGTTAAGACCTTAATCCACCTAATTCTAAGAGGAACCTTATAGGATTTGGGGTTAAGACTTTTAAGGTGCATTGGTGACCTAATTCTTTGAGTCCATTAGGCTATGATCACATTTTATCTTAATGAGCCTAAGTAGAACACTTAACATCACACACATGACTCTCACAGACAATGGCTTTACTTGCACCATTACCTTACACAGATCTTTACGGATGAGGTGGTGAGGAGGCAATTTCCTTTGGCTTGGGGTAGCATATGAGGGTAGTACTTTTAGGAGGAACCTCTCATCTTCTTTTAGTGAATGAACTGCACCTCAACTTGGTCTGGTGATGTTGAGGTCTAAAAACAAGAGTTGTGGGTTGCAATAAAGATTCAAAAGAGGGATAGTCTACTGGCTCAAGAGGAAGAAGTCCTTATGTATGTATGTTGCACCGTGTAGATATGTTGTACATATCCACATAAAAAAGTGCAAAAGAAAGAAAAACTCCAAAAAAGTGGACATGCCTGATTGAAAATAAAATGCCTGCCAGAGTGTATATAGCCAAATAAAGCAAAACTTATGTTACCCACTCTCGTCTCATTATGCTTGCAACGGGAGACTTGGCTACTTTGGTTGGGCTCCCAGGGATACATGGTTACACTGGTCACGGTCCATTCTCTTCTTTCCCCTCTTCTTGAGCTGGTTGAACTTGAACTTAGAAGGGAATACTCCGCTCCTCGAGGAAAGAGCTGCTGGACCAGGGCATTAGAGTTACCCTTGAAGGGGGGATGTTTCGTTATCATTTCTGAGGTAGAGAGCTACAAATCACTTACATCGTACAAGGAAAGACTCATGGTCATTAGAGTTTGTGTATGTAGTTTTGTTCTGATCTAGATTATTGAGGAGCCTTGACCATATATTGGTGGAACTTAGAGGCTATTGAGTCTTAAGCCTAGGTCCAAATAAGGTTCCGACAAACTAATAATCCAAAGGTCTGACTGAGCTCCATACTTCAATTTGATGAAGACAAGTTTAATAATACTCTTTGATTCTCCTTCTTTTTCTTTTCTTCCCTTTTTTCACTTATTTTTTCAAATAAGCGTTTGCTAAGGGACTAACAAAGGTAAAGTATAGGGGGGTGATGAATTCCTGATTCCCACTCTTTATTCTTTTATTTTAGCTATTTATCTTGGCAAAACATCATGTAGATAAGTTTAAATACCATAAGTTAGCATTTGACATGCATAAGTTAACTATATATATTAAGCATGTATTTATGCAAAAAAAAGAATAAAGGAGAAAGAAAGAGGAGGGAGGTATTTAGAATAAATACAGAGTGACCCGAAACCCAAGAGAAGGTCAAACATTGACCTGATCGCCAAATAAAATAAGTAGAGAGAGATAGGGCTTACTCTATATTGTATATATCATTTACATATATAGATAATTATTTTTGGATAAAATAAAAACAATTTATTCTCTTTACCTCCTTGTATTCTTTCCTACAAAGAAAATAAAACAAAATAAGAATCAGAAAAATAAAAACTAAAATAAAATCATCTCTCACTTGTACAAAATACATGTATACATACAACTTTCTCGATTTATTATATACATGTACATAACTAATAAAAATAAATTTAAATTTTTTTAGAATCCTAAAAATATGTTCTAAATAAATAAAATACAAAATGGGGGTATTTACGTAAAAATAACAAAATAAAAATAATTGTACAAAATATATAGGTATATTATACATGTATATAATACATTATCCTGTATAAAGATTAATTTATTTTTCATAAAATAAATAAAAAAATAGTTTGAAAAATAATAAATATTTTTCATTTATAGACATTTTGTTTTAAAGCCATTTACTATTTTTTATTGAATTTATAAGTATTTCGTAAATCCTAATTTTCTGATTGGTCGGCTGGATTGTTGACTGCTGGTCAACAGTTTCTCCTCCCCGGGTCAGACTCAGATCCTGTTCGCCATAGACCCTTCTCAAAATTTTCCTGCTCGACTCTATGCTCCGTTGGCCTCGAGATTTGGAACTGATTATCCTTGTAAATCCGACATCCTCACGGGTCCTTTGGCCGATCTGATTCGCCCTAGGGTTTCGCGCTTCACTACGATCTTTCTGGACCCTTAGGACTCCTATAAGGCATCTTCTCTCGCCTCCAAAGAGTGGCAGTTCATGCCTCGTGCTTCTAGCCACCTCTGGTTGAGTGACAACTTCCAGAGGGTCCCTTCGGATTGGAGTTTGGTGGAACAACTCAAGCTACGTGGTCGGTGACCGTCGCTGTGTTCAGCCTCCCAGCCTTCCATAGCTTGGTTGAGGCCACTACCTTGCCGACCATCTTCGCAAGGAGCTCTAGATCTTATCTAAATCTTCAGGTACCCTTTTATTCCCCGTCCATTCCTTTGTTCAATTCGTACACTTCATTTCGCATCGCCACATGTTTATCTGCTCCGACCAACTAATCAGAGCCCCATCCTTCGCATCCATGCATTTAGATTGATCCGTCGCGTCGCCATTCATCTTTCCTAGGAGTCTGATCACCCTTAGGATTGACCACCAGGACGAGATTGAGGTCCAGATCTCCCCTATCACCTTCGCCGAAGATCAAACCCCGCCCCACCATCGCTTCGTTCTGTTTTCGCTCAAATAACCTCGATCGGAGCTTCGCTCTGAGTTGAGCTTACCTTTGCAGGAATTAGCGCACGCTGGGACTCTAGTTTCAACCTCTAGAGGGTCCATCGGAGCAGCTCTAGGTCCATCATCGTCGCCACGCATATCCGTACAACAACTCCCCCATCAGACCCTTCCATTCAATGCGGGTGACCTCTACGATTGTCCTGGGCCCTTCCGATCGATCATGGAGTTGAGGATACCATCCTAGGCTCTAGCAAAGTTCGTCGGGCCCTTATTCTTCCAAGCCCCCCTTCTCCGCTGTTGGATTGCACCACCTCTGCTAGAATGCATCTTCACCGCCAACCATAGCAGCTTTAGGACCGTTAGATCTGACACTTAACACATCTGCACCCAACGTCCCTGACATCCTCTGGCTCGTCAGATCTGACACAGCAGGAGATCCGCACTACATGTCTTCGCTCCACCCAGAACGCCACGTGTCTCCCACGTGCTCTGCACGTGCCCTGCGAGGGTATCTTTTATTTCTTTCCCTATAATTTTCATGAATTATTTCTTTCCCTCCTAAAAAATTATCATTAGCTCCTGCTGATGTGTAATATTTTTGGTAATTTTTGTGACTCGATTTAATTTTATTTGATATTTTCTAAAAATAAAAACCCTAAAAATGCATCTGTCTATGTTATAAAATACAAAAAATTATAAAAATACCCTAAATAATTCCATAAAAATTCATGTGTATTTATTTTAACGTGTTTTTCACTTCAATACTACTTTTGTTCCATTGTCTTTTATAAAACCCCTAAAAATCACAGAAGATTAAGAACCTTATAAAAATCTTTAAAAATTCTAAAAAATAAAAAAAATGAGATTTCAATTTCTATAATTAGATATTTGTATGTACTTTACCATAAAAATCGCAACCAGGACTTTTGGTGATAAAATGAATTAGTTATAGTTCATAGAGTAGCATATAGCAGTTTATAGAATATTTTATTATTGTTGTAGTAATACAAGGACTTTAGACTCTTTGCATACTTGGCATATCGGTATGTTCCACCGAGCATCGGTGTGCTAGGGTGAACTCACCGCGATTTTCACCGATTTCGATTTTATCATCTTTTCTTATTTTGATTCTCAAAGAATTTGGCCCTTAGACTTGGGAATTTCTATGATTGTGACGTAATTGATTAAGGCCCAATCCCTAATTATTTTCCTGAACCTATAGTTCGTAATTAGACCTTATTAATAATTCATAATAAAAAGTTAGTTTAATTAGACTCAAGTCCATGCGCCATGAGAAACCACATACAGCGCTAGCAGGACCCGTTGTGGCGGGCACTGAGTGGTTCCCAAGATCGGACTCCGCACATAGTCTAATTAGCTAGCTACTGTTGTTCTCATGTAGAAATTGCTCGTCTAAGGCCGTTTTCTTCTTACATCATTTAGATTAGTTTATTTTCTGTCTTTAAATTTATGTGCGGATCACTCTGCATGTAGAGTGTTGGCAACATGTACGCATCTCTGACTATACATGCATCAAAGTGTTTGATCGCACATTGGATTTTTTGACTTCTCCCCCTACTTTCTTGGACTATTAAATAATCAGGATAATCAGAAAAATCATTAGGCATTTATTTGCTTATTGAAAAGTACCTAAAAAGAGATAATCATAAAATTGGGACTACTAATCAAACCTTATCTTATAAAGCACTTCACCTAAAAATCTGTCTTGGGAGAGTCATCCCCTCATTGTTTAGTTTGCTTGTACGAGAGAGTGACCCGCACACTAGGCTAGAGTAATACCTGAACTCTCGTCAGACTATTGGTCTTGCGGTTCGTTGTTCTCCAGTGAGGATCGCTCCAGTTTCCGATAAAGCGGGCCCGATATCCTTAACAGAGTAAGTTGATCGGGTACCCGATAAACGGTCCGCAACTTGTACTAGCTGGGAAAGATCTAGCTTTGAGATTGGACCAGTCTCTTGAGAGCATTGGGTTCCTACCAACTTGCTTAATCGACATGCTAGACTGAATTATCACCTAAATGAAATTGACAAGATAAAAGACAAAACCTTTACGGTCATCACCTCAGCGTGCGTAGGTGAATTGGAGGTTTCATTGTTGATCTTGTTTTATTCCAAACCCCATCTGCCTTTTCTCCACATTAAGATGATGGGCAAGAGATCCCTTAGGCAACTTTTGTTGTACCGCTTTCAAGCACTCTGCCTCATTTATCTAGGATGGTTCGTGAGAGCTCAGACCTGCTCTCCGAACCCGAGTTTGATTCTACCTTGTTCCTCCTTGACCACCCTTCTTCCAGTCCCGAGGTGCCTGAGCATAGACTGGAGCAGATATTTGTTCATTTGATGACACCTAAGTTGGGGTCTTTTGCCTTTGCAGAGACCCAAGATATTGCTAGCAGCGAGGAGCGCACTTATGGGCAGCCCCAGAGCACCACATATGTCTTAGATCAGGGCGCCATCAACAACACATTGTTAGCCTCCCTAGAGACCATGCAACATCAGAGCAGAGATCAGGGAGCCTTCATCGCAGATATGCAAAGAGAGATGACACAGATGTGAGCGAATCGAGGAGTGCCGAACCGAGCTGGTGGCAGAGTGACACCAGAGATTGGAGGAGTAGGCAGAGGACAGCCAGAGGAGCTACTAGAGCCAGTCCGACCAGCGAGACCGATGAGAGAGTTGCACAACCTTGGTGCGACTCTTACACATCGTTGGATTCAGCTTCCAGCGATCCTAGGAGATTTCAAGCTCCCTCCTCAAACGATCTAGCTATTGCCCAAGTTCCAATGGCTTGCCATCGAGGAGCCACATCTTCACCTACAGGAGTTCGAGATGATCTGCAGCACTGTCCACGACAAACATGTGGACTAGGACACCATCAAGATGATGACTTTTCCATTCTCCCTATTTGACAAAGCAACCTACTAGCTGAAACATTTTTGGACATATGTGAATTCGTGGGAATAGCTCTGAACCGAGTACTTGAACAAGTACTATCCACTCAACCGGATGAACGCATCTAGAGCTCCGATCAACAACTTTTCCATGATACCCAACAAGCAATTCCTTGAGGCATGGGATCGTTTCCATGAGATCATTGACTGGTGTCCACACCATGACATGTCCAAGCCCAACTCAGAGTTTCTTTTGTGGGCTATCACTGGAGCTGCAGGAGCTTGTGAATGCTTCTTGTGGGGGGTTCCTACTTCGCCAAAGGCGAAGACCAGGTCTGGGCCATATACGAGGAGATGATCGAGAACTATATAGTTATGTCCTAGATCCGTCTCTACACTCAGGGGTAGCCCACACCCCATGCCATGTCCTATCAGAGGATAGCATGAGTCGATGCGGGTTCATCCATCTTTTCAGCAACTGCAGCACAGGCAGAGTCATCGACATCTAATATGGGCATCATCAGCGAGAAGCTGGACCGTATTGAGATTATTTAGAAGAAGTAGTCCCAGGGCATGATTCAGATTGATCAATTGGTACACACATTGAGAGACCCAAAGACCCAGATTATGTGTCTCCAGGAGGTACAGATGGCTTCTCAGCCCCGTCTTAGGTCATGGGTTGATCCTAGCAGCAACAACTCGACCCAACACTACTCCCAACACCGACATGTTCACCACATTCAGGCAGAGCCGTTCCAGCAGCTGCAGCACCCATACTCTCAGCCACTGCCATCTCAGGACACTCAGATGGTGGTGTATCAACAGGAGTAGCTAGTGGCAGTTCTTCCTCTACCCCCTTTGATCAGGAGCCATTGATGGAAATCAACGGGATTTGGTATGATCGACAACAGCCCGGGATCCATCGAGATCATACATGAATCTACGTTTCATCTTCTTTATTCTATCATTTTGGCCTTAAAAACCCTAATAAATGCATGCAAATATCGTTAATTTAGGCATTTTATCATTCATGCATCATTGTGTAAATAGTGTATAAAAAGCGGATTTTAAAGTAAAAATTATAGAATAAAGAAAAGAAAAATAATAAAATATTGTAAATATTTTATGACTCGAAACATCGAGACCTAGGCATCTCGATGACAAGGTCAACAAGGAATAAAGTAGGAGGAGATAAGGGATCAAAATACAATAAAAATACCTTTTATTTAATTCCTTCTTTATTCATTTTGGGACCTATTTTGAGTTCCACTTTTTATACATAAAATAAAGAAACTTTGAACATGAAAGTTGTATATAATTAAATAAAGAAAAATACAAAATTGATTTCATACAAAAATATTGTATAGACAAAAAGTTATGACCTGAATAAAATTCCAGAATCCCAACTTCCCAAACCTTTATCTATCAAATAAAAACTCGAAATGTCTCAAAATCATCTTTAATTGTATATAATTTTTAATAAGCTATTTAATTAAGGTGGTTTCGTATTTTTCGGAGTTATGATTTGAATGTAAAGTTTTAGACCCCTATTGTATACTTGTTCATATTAAATATTCATTTTATTTATTATTCATTATTTTTATAATTTCATATTTTTTAATTTTGTAAATATTATTTTATAATATACGTGTTTGTGAAAATAGGAATAAAAACACAAAGAAACATAAAAATAAAATATTTGCATACAACACATGGATGAAATACATATGTCTATACCTATGTAGATTATATATATATATATATATTTACTTGTACAAAACACATCGGAAAAATAAAATAAATATATATTTAAATTTCTAAAAATAATTCATAAATATATAAAATAATAAAAAATAACAATATTATATATACAAAATAAAAATAAATATTAAAATATATAGATGAATATACCTATATGGCCCTTAAAAGGAAACTTGTAATTTTATACATCTAATAAATAAATAAATATCATAATAAAATAATTCATAAAATAATAAACATTTTTTATTTTAAA
Source organism: Ottelia alismoides (assembly GCA_037367405.1). NCBI lineage: Eukaryota > Viridiplantae > Streptophyta > Magnoliopsida > Alismatales > Hydrocharitaceae > Ottelia > Ottelia alismoides. The sequence continues at coordinate 133,172 of JAZKJV010002213.1, read as the reverse complement.
ACCTAAAATTAATAAAATCACTTATCATTTTTAATTTAATTTACAAATCATTTATTTACTTTTTGTCTTTTTGCGGATGACGTGGCCCAACCAGGCCACGCCATCCGTTGGCCCGGGGTCAACCCCATGACCCCAGGTCTGGGACTGCTGGATCTTAGTTTCTACCTTCTTTCTCAAAATTATCCCACTCGCATCATTCCCCATTGTGCCTAGGCCCCATCTTGACTTTTTTCGCTAGTACACTGAGCTTACACGCCTAGGATCTATATCGAGGATTCGATCATCGGTTTGCTAGATAAATCTAGTTCTTCTCGCCACCTCGACAACTTATGTCTGCTATCTCTACTATTCTGACAGATCACGCTTCGGTCATCATTCTTGATTTTTTTTGCCATGAATCCGTTGCTCGAGGAAGAGTCCACCCTTCACAAGATTTCCTTACTGTAGCTCCATGATTTTCGCCGGGTACGTAGACTGCCCCAGATCCGCCTCGTTCGTTCTATATCTCGCCTCGAAGAGTGATCCATCACCATGCCATCCGCTGTATATAAAACACCACCCGCCTTTCTCCCATTTTTTTGAGTTTCTTTTGGCCTCCTTTCCTCTCGCCTCTTGCACTCAAACAGACATGGATGGTGACAACATCTACGCCAACCATTTAGAGTGATCGAGGGGAGCAGCCTTGAGTGATCTTTGCTATCTCCATCGCGCACCAGCGTGATGGTTCATCTCCCTGCTTTTGGCCAGTTGAGGACCCCATTTTCAATCTTTATCCCTTTGCTTTTCAGAATAGTTAGTCTTAGGTTTCAATTTGCATTATCTATTTTTCATTTTTGGCCTTCGATTTTTACCTTCGGATTAGATCAAACACTCTCTCGCTGGAGCTCCTAGCTCCGGCCACCTCTTCACACATACCATCCCCTCTTTGACTCCACTGGCTTGTAGCCCTGACCCTGTCACCTGTGCATAGCCGTGCTTTCGAGTTTTTATTTGCAGGTCTTGTCGAACCCATGGGGAAGGGGCACCACCTGAAGAAGCTCCAGGCGCGTTGAAGCTCCAGGGCTCCACCACTAAGCCCCGAACCCGTTTGACTCCTCCAGCTAATGCGGATTCACCTCAGCATTCATCCGAGCATCTCAGCCACTTGGTTGGAGGTCGGAGCAGAGAGATCGAGCTAGTCAAAGGTGCGCTGGGCTGTATTCTTCCTGTGATCTTCTAGAAGCCCCCCCGTGTTGTCGATCTTGGTGGAGTTCTTCACGAGGTACAGACAACGTCCGATTGAATCGAGCGGGCGCCGTTGATCTCTTCGCAGGGATCTAATCCTTGGCGTTGAAGTTGAAGCATCATCCCTGGAGCAGACACGTGGCAAAGTGAGACCATCAGCACCATCCCTCGACACTGGGGTGTGGGTATTTTGCTTCGTAACCCACACATATATTTGTATTTAATCTCCGGTCTATAAACTTTCATCGGCCGTTGAGTTATTTTGTATGATTTACACATCGTCTCCCTCATTTTTTTGTTATTGCATCCATGCCCCTATCAGGACTGCATTTTCTTTTTGCTATATCTATTTATTTCATGCATCAAAAAAATTGTAAAAAAATCCCTAAAAATTTGCCTAGCTTCCTGTTTGGTTGCTCTTTAATGCCATATTTTTAATTGTCATTTTTTGTTGCATTTTAATAATTATAAAAATTCAAAAACAAGCATTTTCATCTCTGTTTACATTATAAAATCCATAAAAATTATAAAAACTTTTTGAAAAATTCCCCCCAAAATATATTTTGCCTATTTACATTTGTTTTAACTTCATTCCAAAAATCAATAAAAAAATACAAAAGAAAACCCCTAAAAGTTGCAAAACCCCAAACATCTTCATAAAAATATTAAAAATCCAAGAAAACTCCTAAAATTATAATCTCTGTTTCTAAATTTTCTCCATTATATGATCTTTAATTTAAAATTAATTTGGACAATTTTTGTTACTATTTTTTATTTTATTTCTCCATTTTAATTTCAGCTTTTCACTTTATTCACTGTTTTTAGAATTTTTGACTTTAAAAATACCAAAAAATAGCAAAAAAATAGAAAAATCACAAAAACATCAGAAAAATATAAAACAACTAAAAATATTTTATTTCCTGGATTTTGCTTATTTTTACATATTTTTATAAATATATTATCTCTCTGGTCTTTTATTATATATATACTTTATTTTATCCTTTAAAAAAAAGAGAAATTATAAAAAAATATAAAATATAAAAATAAAATACAAAATCAGAAAATTAAAAATCAAAATATAAAAATTTTAAACTAAAAATAAACTAAAAATATAAAAAATTAAAAACCCACAAAAATAGCACTTGTATAGACAAATACATCACATTCGCATTTGAGCTTGATTGCCCCGATGTACCTGTTTGCTTCCTGTGTTCGACACTCTACACATACTTGTACCTATACACAACTTTATTGTAGAGTTATAATAAATTTTAAATCCGCATCGCTTTTCATTGTTTGATCTTTGTTGTGGGTTAATTGTGGTTTGAATAGGGATTTCTTGTGGGTCGCCACAACGACTGTGTCTCCGCCTTGTGTGAGATGTGTTTTAGACCCGTGAAAAATCTTGTTCAACAAATGGCACCGTTGCCGGGGAGCAACAACACATAGATCGGCTTTTTGCTTTATTGTGATTACTTGTCTATATTTTTGCCTTATTTATTTGCTCAGTTATTCGATATAATTATTTGACTTGTCTAATCACCCTCTCTTGTTGACTTTGTGCGAGGAACCGTGGATCGAGGGAAGCGCTCTACCCTAGGCGCCTGTGCACCGACATGAAGGAGACATGAGACTTCTGACCTAACAACAAAGGAGGCATGGAGGACTTAAGATGACAGTCACATTTTGAGCATTTTTTCATATTTATTTACTTGTGTAATTTTTGTGAGAGAGAGACCACTATTTGTTGTAATAATGCAGGTACTCAAGACTTGGACTTTCAGGCCCAATTTCCAAGTGATTGTTCACTTGGGGGCTCACCCCGGTTTTTCCGGTTTTCATCGCCTTTTCCTTCCTTTGTTTTCTCGATTTTGTTTTCCTTACTTCGTGTGATTGAGCCCTTAGTTGGATTGCTTGCGATATATTAAGACCAAACACTTTATATATTTGCCTGTGCCTATAGATTCATTTGGATTTAGTCAAATCTTAAACTACTTCTCACTTAGTCTCGGAACCACCGCGCTGCGAGAGTTCTCCATACAGTGCGTGCAGGACCCACTGTGGTGGGCACCGAGGAGACTCCAGATCGGACACTTCGGTTCCATCTAGATCATTAGCATTGATTCATCACACTAATAGCAATTTTTGAAACTTACGGTGATTTCATCGGCTTGCATTTGCATATAGATAGGTTTCAATTCTGCTAAGCATCTTTGCATGTAGAGTGCTCGAGGCAAGGTGAGCATTTACGTTTTAGCATTCATCATTGTTTTTGCCGCTTGTGTTGCTCTTCCGACTCTCCCTCTGATTTTGTTCACTTAGGTGCTTAAAGGATTCGACTCCTCGATAGGCTTGTGCATTCTTATTAAAAATCCAAAAAAAGTGATAACCAATAAAATTGGGACTGCTAACATTACTTGACCCTAAAAAAGACCAAAAAGAAAGATCTTGTATTGGGGAGAGTAATCCCGTCATTGTCTTTGATTTTACTTGCTCGCGCACACACTAAGGATTAGTGCCAAAATCTCATTTTAGCCACATAAGTGTTTTTGCAACTTTTGGACTTCTCACCTAACTCTAAAGCAGACAAGATAAAAAGACCGCTCTTTTACGGTCTCTACCGAGTTTATATTTGTGTGAGTTTTGTTTGCGATTGTTCGTGTGTATTCTATATCGTCTCTGCGCATTTTCACCTTTTCTCACTCTCTTGACTTGACGTTCGTGATTTCCTGACTATCATTTTCCTCTTACTTCGAGATGGCCGACTAGAGCATGTTTTATCTGGACTTTGCAGATCCTTCATTCACTCCAACCGATCCACCTCCTTTTTTCCAGGAGGATTTTTCTCCTGATTTTTATACATATCCGACCAACCCACTATTTAAGGATTCAGACTTTGACCTTCACCAATCATTTCCACCACCATCCCCTACACATTTCGACAACCCGCTCTTTCTTGAGTATCCTGACCCAGAATGTGATTTTTGTCCACACCCACTACCCACATTTGACTCACCCGAGCCTAAGATTTTGGAGTCACCTTGCATGATATCCACACTTGAGACCTTGAATCAGATGATTGAGCATATGAACTCGAGGATGAGAGATATAGTTAGCATAAATAAGACCTAGAATATAGCTTCATTCTTTGAGGATTTGGATTCACTTGAGGATTATCATGAGAGCTTGCAATCACCAAAAACACAAAAAAATGAGAAAAATTTAAAAATATAAAAAGAGTTCGAGAGACACGTTATCGATTTAGACTGTGAGGAGAGGGAGTCTTTGCCCAACCCTTTGACCACACATCCATTCACACTCTTTCCAACCGTTGACCCCGGGGATGCCGCTGTGTAGACTTCTCTTGGCATTCCTCGTGTATATGTTGATTCTGACTTTCTCTCTTGTATGGAGGAGGTCCAAAAATTCAAAAAAATGTTGACCGAACTTGAAGTGGTGGCCACTATTTATGAGATCATCCTTGCCCCACTTCAGCAGGCCATGACTGATTTATCTGCTCCTCTTCCCAAGAAGAGAAAGCGGAGGAGCAGATCTGAGTGTCATATTTTGACCGTGGCCACTGCCCATGCCATCACACACCGCCCCATTCCTAGGAAAAAGAACACTACCACACCTTTCATTAGCTCCACCATCTCTGACCACACATGTGATCACACTCTCCTCGATGGCGGTGCTTCGATTAACATATTACCCTTATCGCTGGTACAATCTCTCTTAGGGCCTCTCAAGAAGACCAGGATGATAGTTCAATTTGCTGATGTATCTATCAAGAGGCTGAAGGATATCTTTGAAAATGCCGTCATTTGTAGACAGGGCAGGAGCTATATCGTTGATTTTGTCGTATTGCCCATGGAGACCTCCACAGGGGAGCACTCTCCAATCATCTTGGGAAGACCATTCCAGGCCTCTACAAGGGTCGTTATTGATTATGAATCAGGAGAGATTCGCTCTTGCCAGTTGACAAGAGAGAAGTGTTGATTACCGCACCCACAGTTGACCAGAGACCTGCACCTGAATTCATTTGTCTTATTTGAATCCAAGTGAATAGGCCTGAATTCTTGGATAGGAATAAAGAATAAAAGTTGTACTAAGTATAGAAAAGTCTAAAGAATAAATGAATCAGGTTGAGATTATTGAAGACGAACAGAGTTCGACTAATTCCACTGATGAGTTCATTCCTTTTGGTTTTGATCGGGATGAGACCTCGCAAGATGACACTGATTACACTTCTTCTAATGATGATGATTTCGTCCTATTTCACTTTGATATCAACGAAACTCCCAAGACCGGACCTAGTCATACTTCTTTCACTGATACGTCCGTGCTGCTTCACCCTAGGACCATTGAGATCCCTCACCGTGTTGACCCTGATCGGTTAGTGTCATATGAGGACCCCGATGTCGACCTAAACCATACCAGATCCATTCCTCAGCGGTCCCACAAGAAGGTTTGCTTTCGACCTTCTTGACCTTATGTACATCCATTTTTGTCGTACATTCTCTTTTGTTCACCTCTGCACCTATACCGCATTGCTCATTCACCCATTCTCGTGTGTGCCTTTCTTAGGACGTACCTTGTCCTAAGTATAGGGGGGTCGATGAGCCGAGTGTTCATTTGTCATTATGTTTCATCACTCCTGTTGTTGTCTATACTTAGGGCTTCTTTTACCCTAAGTATAGGGGGAGTGATGCATACATCCGCTTCTATCTTCTTCCATTTTCTGATCTCTTTTCTTCTTTTCCTCTTCTATCTTCTTTATCTACCGAAAAGGTGTAGCCCTTTTTTGTCAGTTTTCTATACTTAGGACGTACTTTGTCCTAAGTATGGGGGGTGTGCACCTCGAATATTTCTATTCTTTGATCCCCTCCACTATCTTCTTTTCTTGTCTATACTTAGGGATATCTTACCCTAAGTATAGGGGGAGACAATCTAAGTACGATATGTTCATTCCCACCCTTGACCCTCCCTGCTTTGTGTATAGTCTGCTATACATAGGATTATTTGATCCTAAGTATAGGGGGGAAGATCAACTTGTCATTCATTTATTCATTCATCTCTTATTCATTTATTCTTTAGACTTTTCTATACTTAGTACAACTTTTGTCTTCTCTTTTCTCTCTGATCTATGAGGACACAACTCAAGCTAAGTATAGGGGGTCGTATATACTGCATATATACTTTAGCCATAACTCATACTTACGTATTTTTACTAATGAATATGGCTAGTTATACTTAAAATTCATTAAAAACCTTAAAAAAGATGTGATTATTCCTCAAATTCTTTTTGTACTTATTGATTAATAAATCAGGTGAAGATACTTTTTGCAAAATGTTTCAAAAAATAGTTTGAAAATCTTTGTGAAACTCTTTTGAAAACTATTTTGAAAATGTTTTGTTACATGTTTTCAACCTTTGTAAAGTATTTTGATTGTAAAATTATTTTCTTTGTGTGGAATAAAATGTTTGAAAAATGATTTACGAATGGTTTGAAAAATTGTTGCAAAAATATTTGAAAAATCTATATATACTGTTTGGAAAACCTTTGCAAAATGATTTTCAAATGTGTGTACATGACTGTAAAAATGTTTGTAAAAAATATTTTGGACTATAGTTTTCAAAATTGTTTGAAAAAAATCCTTTGTCAAATAAGTTTGAGGAATACATACATCTCACATAAAATTCATTAAGTATATTTCTATAAAAGTAATCACTTACCCATGTAATTCCTTAAAATCTAATTCTTTTAAATATAAGATGCATCCCCATGTAAATATTTGTACTTAGTTTTTAGCCAGAACATTTTGTTATCAAAAACGCAAAAATATTTGCAAAAACTAAAATACCAAAAACATTTGAAAAATCACTTTGAAAAATAAAAAAAATGCATATGCATCATCTTTTCAAAAATCCATAAAAAGTTCTTTGAAAATTGCATCACAAAAATATTTTCTGCATTCTGCATAGCATTTGCATAGCATGAGCATTTTTCGGATTGAGTTTGATTGGTGAACAATTATAAATAAAATCTGATGATTGGAGCTTGATTCTACCTTAAAATCTACCTAATAACTGGAACCTTATAGGAGATGGAATTGAGGTACTTCAGGTCTAGTTGACTTAATTCTTTGAGGATCACGAGACTTGGTTCAATGGATTCTTGACTGCCTAAGTAGAGTATTTCAGAACACACGCACGTCTCTTGTTGATAATTACCTAACTTGGACACCTGCACCTTTCACATAGCTCAACTAAGTTGGAGTGGTGAGGGGGTTGGATTTGCCGATATGAGACGCACACAGGTGGAAACACTTGTCCTCCTCTAGGGAGGGAAGTGCATCCCAACCCATCTGGTGATGATGAGTTTTGAGGACAGGAGATCGTGGGTGGCAATAAAGCTTCAAAAGAGGGATAGTCTACTGGCTCAAGAGGAAAAACTCCTTATATAAATGTTGTTGTATATAGTATTTCAAAAAAAAAGCAAAAAGCAAAAACTCCAAAAAAGTGGACAGGCTAGTACGAAAATAAAAATGCCTGTCGGAGTGTACATATGTGTATAGTCAACAAGTAAGCTTGAACTTCAAAGTCAAATCATGTGAGCCTGCAGCTGGATGACTTGACTACAGTGGTCTTGTATCCTAGGAGAGGTAGCTACACTGGCAACCGTCCATTCTTCTCTTCACTGCCTCCTCTTGAGCTGGTTGTCACTTGAACTTAGAAGGGAATACCCTGCTCCTTGAGGAATGAGTTGTTGGATTGGTGAATCATTGGGTTGTCATGCTGGAGAAGTCAGTCTCTTTGTCATTCTAGTCGGGGAGAGCCACCATCACTTACATTGTACGAGTTAGATTCATAGTCGTAAGGGTTTGCGTATGAGTTGAAGTATTCTGACCTGGCTAATGAGGAGACTCGAGTAGGGTTTTGGGATTCTCGAAGGCTGTTGGATTTCAAATCTTATTCCCATTAAGGTTCCGCCCGCACTAAAATTCCAAGGGTCCGACTTAAGCTCCAAACTTTGATTTGGCGAAGACAAGTTTGATAATTGAACTAAATCCAATTTTCTTCTTTTTCTTTCATTTATTTTTCTTTTCTGCACTTATTGCATAAGTGTTTGCTAGGGACTAGAAAAGGCAAGTATAGGGGGATAATGAATCCATGTTTCATCATCTTTATTCTATCATTTTAGCCTTAAAAACCCTAGTAAATGCGTGTAAATAGCGTTAAGTTAGACATTTTAAATAGTGTATAAAAAGCGATTTTAAAACCAAAATTATAGAATAAAGAAAAAGAAAAGAAAAAGAATAAAATATTGTAAATATTTTATGACCCGAAACCCCGAAACCTTGGTATCTCGATGACTAGGTCGACAAGGAATAAAGTTGGGGGCGATAAGGGCCAAAATATAATAAAAATACCTTTTATTTAATTCGTTCTTTATTCATTTTGGGACCTATTTTTAGTTCTATTTTTATACATAAAATAAAGAAACTTTCAACATGAAAGTTGTATATAATTAAATAAAGAAAAATACAAAATTGATTTCATAAAAAAATATTGTACATACAAAAAGTTATGACCTGAATAAAATTTCAGAATGCCAACTTCCCAGACCTGTATCTCTCAAATAAAAACTCTAAATGTCTCAAAATCACTTGAATTGTATATAATTTTTAATAAGCTATTTAATCAAGGTGGTTTCGTATTTTTCGGAGTTACGATTTGAAAGTTGAGTTTTGGACCTTTATTAAATACTTGTACATATTAAAATATTCATATTTTTATTATTCATTATTTTTAGAATTTTATATTTTTATAATTTTGTAAATATTATTTATAATATACGTGTATGACAAAACAGGAATAAAAACACAAAGAAAACATAAGAATAAAATATTTGCATACAACACATCGATGAAATACATATGTCTATACCTATGTAGATTATATATATTTATTTACTTGTACAAAACATATCAGAAAAATAAAATAAAAATATATTTAAGTTTGTAAAATAATTCATAAATATATAAAATAATAAAAAAATAAACAAAATTAAATATATAGAATAAAAATAAATATTAAAATATGTAGATGAATATACCTATATGGCCCTTAAAAGGTAACTTGTAATTTTATACATTTAAACAATAAATAAAAATCATAATAAAATAACTCAGGAAATAATAAACATTTTTTTAAAACCTAAAATTAATAGAATCATTTGTTATTTTTAATTTAATTTACAAACCATTTATTTACTTTTTGTCTTTTTGTGGATGACGTTACCCAATCAGGCCACGCCATCTGTTAACCCGGGTTCAACTCCATGATCCTATGTCTCAGACTGCTGGATCTTAGTTTCTACCTTCTTTCTCGGAATTTTCCCGCTCGCATCTTTCCCCATTGCGCCTAGGCCCCTTCTTGACATTTTTCGCCAGTACACTGAGCATACACGCCTAGGGTCTATATCGAGGATTCAATCATCGGTTTGCTAGATAAATCTACTTCTTCTCGCCACCTTGACAACCTTATGTCTCCTATCTCTACTATTCTGATAGATCAAGCTTTGTTCATCATTCTCGATTTTTTCACCATGAATCCGTTGCTTGAGGAAGAGTCGACCCTTCACAAGATTTCGTTACTGTAGCTCCAAGATTTTCGCTAGGTACGTAGACTGCCCCAGATCCGCCTCGTTCATTCTATATCTCGCCTCGAAGAGTGCTCCATGACCACACCCACCGGTGTACATAAAACACCACCCGCCTTTATCCCATTTTTTGAGTCTCTTTTGGCCTCCTTTCCTCTCGCCTCTTTGCTCAAACAGACGTGGATGGAGACAACATCCATGCCAGCCATCTAGGGTGATCGAGGGGAGTAGCCTTGAGTGATCTCCGCTATCTCCGTCGCACACTGGTGTGATGGTTCATCTCCGTGCTTTTGGCCAGTTGAGGTCCCCCATTTTCAATCTTTATCCCTTTTCTTTTCAGAATAGTTAGTCTTAGGTTTTAATTCGCATTATCTGTTTTGCATTTTTGGCATTCGATTTTTACCTTCGGATTAGATCAAACACTCTCTCGCCGGAGCTCCTAGATCCAACCACCTCTTCACCCATACCATCCCCTCTTTGACTCCACCGACTTGCAGCCCTGACCCTGTCACCTGTGCATAGCCGTGCTTTCGAGTTTTTATTTGCAGGTCTTGTCGAACCCATCTGGGAGGAAGGGGCACCACCAGAAGAATCTACAGGCGCATTGAAGCTCTAGGGTTCCACCACTGAGCCCTGGACCCATTTGACTCCTCCAGCTGACACGGATTCACCTTAGCATTCATTCGAGCATCTCAGCTGCTTGGTTGGAGGTTGGAGCAGAGAGATCGAACCGGTCGAAGGTGCGTAGGGCTGTGTTCTTCCTGTGATCTTCCAGAAGCCCTCCACGCCGTCGATCTTGGTGGTGTTCTTCACGAGGTATAGACGACGTCTGATTGAATCGAGCGGGCACCGTTGATCTCTTCGCAGGGATCTAATCCTGGGCATTGAAGTTGAAGCATCATCTATGCCCCTGGAGCGGACACGTGGCAAAGTGAGACCATCAGCATCGTCCGTCCCCACTGGGGTGTGGGTATTTTGCTTCGTAACCCACACATATATTTGTATTTAATCTCCGGTCTATAAACTTTCATCGGTCGTTGAGTTATTTTGTATAATTTTCTCATCGTCTCCCTCATTTTTTGTGTTATTGCATCCATGCCCCTACTAGGACTGCATTTTCTTTTTGTCATATCTATTTATTTCATGCATCCAAAAAATTCTAAAAAATCCCTAAAAACTAGCGTGGCCTCTTGTTTAGTTTCTCTTTAATTCCATATTTTAGTTTTCATTTTTCTTACATTTTGATATTTATAAAAAATAAAAAACAAGCATTTTCGTCTCTGTTTGCATTATAAAATCCATAAAAAATATAAAAACTTTTTGAAAATTTCCCAAAAAATATATTTTGCCTATTTACATGTGTTTTAACTTCATTCCAGAAATTAATAAAAAATGCGAAAGAAAACCCCTAAAAATTGCAAAACCCCAAAAATTTTCATAAAAATATTAAAAATCCATAAAAAATCCTAAAAATATAATCTCTATTTCTAAATTTTCTCCATCATATTATCTTTAATTTAAAATTAATTTGGAGAACTTTTGTTACTACTTTTTTTTCTCCAATTTAATTTCAGCTTTTTACTTTATTCACTATTTTCAGTATTTTTGACTTAAAAATACAAAAAATAACAAAAATATAGAAAAATCACAAAAAAATTAGGAAAATATAAAAACCCAAAAATATTTTTTGGAATTTTCTTTTTTTACATATTTTTATAAATATATTATCTCTCTTGTCTTTTATGTTATATATACTTTATTTTATATTTTAAAAAAGAGAAACTTTAAAAAATATAAAATATAAAAAGAAAAATACAAAATCAGAAAATTAGGATTTAATTTATAAAAAATATAAAATTAAAAATAAAATAAAAAATTAAAAAATTAAAACCCCATAAAAAGGCACTTGTATAGACAAATACATCACATTCACATTTGAGCTTGATTGCCCCGATCTACCTGTTTGCTTCCTGTGTTCGACACTCTACACATACTTGCACCTATACACATCTTTGTTGTAGAGTTATAATAAATTTTAACTCTACATCACTTTTCATTGTTTGATCTTTGTTGTTGGTTAATTGTTGTTTGAATAGGGATTTCTTGCGGGTCGCCACAGTGACTGCGTCTCCACCTTGTGTGAGATGTGTTTTAGACCCGTGAAAAATCTCGTTCAACAATCATCCCATATTTAGGTGGTCTATCGGAGGTGCCTCATCCCAGTAGCAGCCTCAAGCTCAGGGGGGACAATTTGGCCAGTTGCAACAGCAGCAACCTCAGTTCCCCCACCATCCACAGCAGCAACATTACCCGCCAGGTCCTCGTCCCTATAGCAGTGACAACAATGGAGGAAGCACCAGTAGTAGCCTCAACAGTATTCTCAGCCCGCCCCTCATTAGTTCCACCAGCAACCTCATTTTCACAAAGGCAACCCGTCTGGTTCTCATGGGCCAGCCTATGAGAATCTAACACTTAATGATCTAGCCAGCTTACTTTTTGACTAGCATGCCACATTCAGATGGGAGATGGACAAGTTTCGCTAAGAGATGAGGGAGATCATAAAGGGCAAGGCTGCCATAACAACTCCGATTGAGCCCAATCTGAATAACCTAAAAAGAAAATTTGAGCAGGTACAGTTCACAGAGAGCACCACTCCTAGTGATTTATTGGGTGATATTGCTTCATATACTTTTGATGCTAACTTTGTTACACTTAAGAGCAGTAGGATGCCAACAGGCAGCGCCTCATCTGAGCAACAACACCATGAGGACGTAGGAGCACCAGACGAGGAGGATAGCGATGCTGATGTCGCTAATGATTATGATGACGGTGGTGCTGAAGCCACCAAGGATGTTGATCCATCCGACGGTACTGAGGCCGTCTCTTCTCCAGATACAGAGGGTGGTACTGATGCCACCAAGGATGCTGAGCCAGAGTACGGTACTGATGTCGTAGTTATCGATGTCGTGGGTGGTACTTAGGCCACCCCTTCTTTTCCAACAGTATTTTCTCCTATTTCTATGCCACCAGACATCATTAAAACACTAAAAAAATTAATAAAGGAAAGGTTTCTTCATATTTGAGTCCACATGTGCTGATTGATGATACATTCATGGATTCTATTCCTTCTCAACAGTAGGAACCTATTCCTATCCCTCTATATTAGGAGGGCCCAACCATCCCCTTCCCTCAGGCACTTCTCTTGGCGACGGGGAAGAAAATAGAAAATCCAAAAAAAATTCGCAGCATCTTTAGTTCAACCATCAGATGATTGATAGATTTCAGATTTTGCTCACTCTACAGGAGGCACTTGAGCACATCCCTCTCTTCTAGAAGAACTTGAGATAGAAGACCACTATCCGTAGGAAGAAGAGGAACCATCAGGCAAAAATCCATGTGCTGACCCGTACGACTTGCTTCGCCAACCAGATCGTCTGCCGTCAAGAGGCCAGATGTAGGAGCTCCCTATGTCAGATGTCATATTCATGAGCAGAGATTCAACCGTACTCTATTAGACATCGACTCTTCCATCAACCTCCTTCTAGTAGCCTTACTCGATCGATTCGAGTTTGTCCCTCTTCAACAAAGCAGGACAGTCCTTCAGTTTATTGATAGATTTGTCAAGAGGTCGAAGGGGTTATTTAAGGACGTAGTTGTCACAATTCAAGGACTGAATATCCTCGTGGAATTTGTTGTGTTGGACATGGAGATACCTAACTCTGTGACCGATACCCCCATCATTCTAGGATGACCATTCTTGGCCACAGCCAAGGTGGTGTCCGACCATAATAGCGGGAAGGTGTACTTTCGCGTCGAGGGCGAGAGTATACAAATAGAGAAGATCTATGAGACTAGAGCACGAGATTCAACTTGCTCTGAGCAGTGCAACGATATAGAGCAGTCGACAGAGGTAGAGCGAGACATCCACCACGATTGCGACTTTGTGATCATTGATGATGAAGCCGCTTGGTCTGACCCTGTTTCACGAGCCCTCCTCTCACCTTCAGGTTCCACAGATTTACAAATCCCAGCAGAGGAGAGTTTGGATAGTACACTCTTGGCAAAGGACACATCTGAGGCTACAGACCGTGTTCCGGACAGTAAGGCAGAGTATATTTCTTGTGATTTAGATTCAGATCCCTCGGATTCAGACATATATTGGGTAGAGTTTGATGATTTATTACTTTGTCTGATTTCCACATATCCATCATATGCGATCAGGAGCGACTAGTAATACTAGTCACTTGAGACAGCATAATTTAAAATAAAACGATGAAACCACATGATCTAGAACACTTCTCAAATCATTTCGTATAAATCACATAGAAGATATAGGAATACCTCTCACAGTCTTGTTGTGATCGAAGCTTCTAAAGCAAGAGACCACATGTCTCAAGTCCGACCCGACAAAGGAGACGCTTGCCAACGCGTTGATGAAATGCATCCTTCTCGCAATCCAAGATGTTAATCCAAGCTATAGATCTCCTGATTTAGTCACATGAAATCTGATGTCTTTTTTGTGTACTAGAAGCACTGACAAAGATGAAGATCCACAAGCAGCCGAAGTGGGAGCATGACAACGTAGCGGACAAAGGCGATCCTCTCTAAGTCACAAAGTAGACAGCCACTGTAGAGAAAGAGAGAGGGGCATGTATGATGATGAGAGAGAGAGAGAGCTTGTGAATTTCTTTTGTTGTAAAATAAGATCTAGGGTTTCCTCTTCTTTTATAATATTTTGGGAGTCCATGGATTTAAATCCATGGACAACAAAAATCCAGTGGTTGAGATTGATTTGTATTTCTTTCAATGGTCATGATTTTGTTGTAAAAAATACAACAATAATTAAGTAAAATAAAATAAATATATTGAAAAATCATCAATAAAAATTAATTCAATGAAATCAAGTGGCATTAAAGGATTATGAAATGAGTCAAGCTCCTTCCTAATAAGGGGGGTGGATGACCACCTTGAATTAGGACTATGGTGGCCATACCCCTCCCTATATGGAAGGACGTCCATCTTTTCCTATTATGTGAAATTGTGTATATCACATATTCCTTTAATTTTTCAAAACAAAATTTATTGTAAATTATTTTACAAATATAATTCCAAAATTATTTTGTGAAACCAATCATGCCATTGGAAATTTAGGAATCATTTTCACACACCAAAAATAAAATCTAAATTGCATTTTCAATTAATTGTCCAATGTGAATCCAATTCACATCAATATTTAAATTGTGAATGCTATTTACATATAGATCTCTCTAATATATTATAAATCACATTTATAATATATGTGATTAATTTGGATAATACTATCCATATTATTCATATCCATAATAATTAAATTACATTTGGATCATCATTCTCATACATCTAAATAATATGAATCACTTTCACATTTTTATGATAATTAAATAACATTTAATTATCCATTTCTCAATTCTTATATATACATTTAATTAATGGAATTATTCTTGATCTCCTTCAAGAATCTTATGCTTTTTCCGTGGATACTTGGAGATAAGGACACGACGATTGTATGTTCCAAGTATAGTGACTTGGATATTGAGATTACATCTCAAATCCCGATCTTAGGAACCTCGCATAGATGCTTGATTAAATCAAATCCGTAAATCTAATCTTGTCATTATATTTGAATCATATTCAAATCAATGTCAAACATTTGGACTAAGATTGGATTACTTCTCTAATGAGAGGAGTCACTAAAATCCAAACCTGTTTCATCACTCCCTCAGAATGGAAGCGTCATGGGTATACAATTGTTTATAATCACATCATCCTCATGTATTCCTAATACCTGTACATCCTTCATACTAGAGGACCTAGAATAAACATGAAGTTTTAGATCTCATTTTAATCGTCTCCTCCAGGGTTTTATCATTAAGTTTCTCATCCGGTCAGAGGGAATTAATATCGATCATATGCTTTCCAAAAGCATATATCATATCTGTAAATTCTTGTCCTACTTCCAAACCAAGACGACCATGCATGGAATTTTATTGGTCCCAATACCTCATGAGTAAGCTCATGTATTCTGCTTCACAAGTGAACCTGCATGATCCCTTTGAGATATCATATTAATCATATGCCAAATATGCACAACAAATCGCTAGTGTATAGATTTTGATTAGTTCATCAACCTATCAATCTTCCAAATGTACATACTCAGACGTATAGCAATACACCTAGCACCGATGCATGCCTACATCGTGACAATATACGACATATGTCTTGGTTATCTCGATCTCGTTAAGTCAACACTTTGACCTAACTTATTTAACACCTCCAAATCACTATTCCTATGAAGAGGACCTACATCAAGAGGTCGGTCAGATATCAACTTATAGAGAAGAATTGCCATCTCCTTCTCATGCTAGAGACCATCTCTAAACAATCATTTGGCGGTACATAATGAGTCCTCAATCTAATTCTTTAGATATCATCCAATCACTAGACTCTATGATCCAACAATTGAATCAACAGTTGTATGATCATTAAGATGGCCATCGTACATAACCCTAATTCTACTAAGGGACCTTATAGTGCATTCATTCTCAGATAGGGAGTGAAATAATTCAATCACTTTTATTGATATATCAAATATTACAATAACATTTATTGTAGAAATGGTTCGCCATGGACTCACATGGCTAATAATCTCCCACTAGCCCTGATAACCATTCAGGTGCAATCATGTTGATCAATATTCCCAGATTGACTAAGGTGGAATAAATATGTCAAGTGTCATTATCCTCAATCAATCAAATCAATCAACAAGAAAAATAAACCACTCTAAGATAAGGCAATCAATGTAAGAAGCTTCCCTATTTTATTTACTTGGTATAGTGACTAGGGTCGAATACAAGAGCACGATTTAAAATCTTAGTAATCAAATTTTGAAAACACAAATTTTTTTAGTGGTTTTAATTTTTCAAATTTTTAATTTTCAACTAAAGGCAATAAGCATAACAAATAAAAGCACTCACACACTTATTTTTGTATTTTTTTAATAAATAGAAACTACTTAGAAAATTTCAACAAAAATATTATTGCTTTTTATATATTTTATATTATTTTTGGTATTTTTATGGAATTTTTAAATGTGCTTGTAATTTTCTTAAAATCAAATAGTAGCAAAAATGGTAAACAATGCACAAGTAGGAATTATTTGCAAGTTAAAAATATATAAAATGCCCAAAACCCATGGATGGTATTTTTTATGATAGCATATAAGGAAATATTTACAAATAGAGACTGGAATCAATATTTTTTGGATTTTTCTATAATTTTATATGCTTTTTAAAAGTTTTTAAGTGTTTTATCATTTTTATGGTTTCTATGTGATATTTTAACGAAAAATTGGTACCTGAAATAAAACAGAACAAACTATAGCTATTTTATTTTTTTATAGAATTTTTAAATGGTGTTTCGATTTTTTCTACTTTTTATAACATAGATAGGACACTTTTTAGGGGTTTTTGAATTTTTAATAATATAAAATGATTGAAATCGATACCTAAAAATCACCACATGGAAAATAGGCTAGTAGGAGCTACAAGTAATTTTTAAATAATTTTTAGGGTCGATTTAATATTTATTATAATAAATACAAGACATGCGCGTAAAAATAGTTTACAAGGACCTACTTGCATAACTTTTCAGTTTCAAGGCCAAAACATAACATGTTATAAAAGTCAAAGGGCCAGAGATGCAATTGTCCAATCAAATTGTGCGCAACACTTGATCCAGACAAGCAGGGGTATAAGTGCAAATATCAAAACATGAAATTCATTCCATAAAAGATAAAGAGTTCATGATAAGTACTACAAATAACCCAAAATAACATGTGGGGACACACGTGACTTAGACTCAATTGGACAAAAATGCAAATATAAAAACTAGAAGGTCCAAACTGTAAATGCTTTTAACTATATATTTTATTCTCTGAACTAAAGCGACATAAGATAAATGGCATGGTAAAAGTGAAAGATACCCATCGGCAGGGACACATGGCAAGTGTTGGATGCCCTTTGACGTACGGTCCTGATGAGCGTTAGGAACATATCTGACGGCTCAGATGGCAGGCGAGTGCTGCGTTAGATCTATCTAGGCATTAGATCTGATGCCTCTGAAATGTGCATGGACGGATGGCTTAGATGGAATCTGGTTACAGAAATCCCGATCAAATGGCAAAAGAGGGCTCTAGACAAACACTGTTCCGGCGAACATCCATCGGATATGGAGGGAGATCCACCAGTTCGATGGCTCTACAAAAGAGTCCAGTAGCCTTGTGGGGGTTCTCCATGTTGAGGGGCTCCAACTAAGGAAGTGATGGGCGGATGTATGTAGCAGGGGTACTCCACTTGGGGTTCCTCTGCTAGTTGACGAGAAGCCCCAAGCTGTGCTCCTTGAACACGAGGGTACCTACAAATGAAAGATCGACTCGGGGCCATGTCTCCGGTCCCTTTATTGCTGGAAAAATATCAAGAAACGAAGGGGGTTGCAGGTTCGATCTCTGACGTACATGGGAGAAGGAGATTCAAACCTTAAATTCACTCAGATGAGCGAGCCTAAGGGGGATCAGGATGCGTAGGAAGATGGTCGGTGAGAAAGGGTATCGATCGAGACAAGTAGGTGCAAATGATGGGGATCTGACCATTTAGTCAGAGCTTGTGAACTGGTAGTGGCGGAAATGACAAGACCAATGTGAAATATACAATGCGGAGAAGACAAGCATTACATGAAGATATTAAGAATCTAAGGAGCTTAAGGCGATGTGGCTTGCGAGGTAGTGGCCTCAACCGGGCTACGACGGACCAGGGATGCTATACGCGACGGAGGTCTGGTCTCATAGCGAGCTTCATTCTATTTCAGCACCAAAATGAGCTTCGTAGGGTCCCCTGAGGAGCTATCACTCTTCTGAAGATTGGTAAGGGTCTGAGGTGGCACGAGGAACGAACTTTCGAGCATTGGAGGCAGAAGAGAGAATATATAGGAATGCTCGAGGGTCTAGAAAGATCAGAGTGGTGCTCGAAACCCTAAGTAGATCCTATTGTTCCTAGGGATCTGTGAGGATCACGGATCCTAGGAGCACAATCCGGCGAGACATTTGGAGGTCAGACCTGGTCTGGATAATTCAGATAAATTGGATCTTGTGATGGAGAACTCGGGTGGGGTCAGCTGGGGGAGAAGGTTGATCGAGGTCATCCTTTTGACGTGGACCAATCAGAAAGCAGAATTTACAAAAATATAAGAATATCAAAAATAAAATAGTAACCGATTTTAAAATACAAAGTGGTAAAAGTGAAAAATACTTATTATTTTCAGGCTATTTTATGTTATTTTTAATTATTATTAGGAAAAATATAAATAGGCCATATACAGTATAATGTATTATATACAAGTATAATATACTTGTTTATTATATACAGGTATTTTTATTTTATTATATTTACAAAAATAAATTTTATTTTATATTTTGATTTATCTACAAAATAATTTGAGATGTGGAAAATGATTTTTATAAATTAATTAAGGGTGTTAAAGAAATGGATATTGTATATGTTGCCTTTGTACAATGAGTTGGGGATATTATTTTTATTTTATTTTTGTGTCTTCTTATTTTTATTTTATTTTTATTAGGACGATATGCAATTGTTTGGAAATAATAAGGTACTCATACTTTTTCAAAATAAATATGGATATTTATTTGTGCAGGTATAGGTGTTATGTACAAAAATGCACCCTATCTCTCTTCATTTATTTCTTTGTGATAAGGTTAAGGCTTTACCTTATCTTGGGGCTTGGGTCACTCTATATTTATTCTAAATACATACTTCTTTTTCTTTTCTCTTTATTATTTTATTTTACAAAAATAAATGCTAATTATGCAATATTAACAAAGACATGCACAAATTTAATTTATTGTATTTACATATAATTACATGTAGTTTCGCTAAAAGATAAAGCTAAAATAAAGAATAAAGAATGAGAATCGTAGATTCTTTAAATCCTAAAACCCATACACAAAACATATTGGTCGAAAACCTTTCGTGTCAAAGGTTTAGTAAGGGGACCTACAACATTATCGACAGAGGCATCCTTGGTGATGATGATGTCACCATGCTTTTGTAACTTCAAATGATGTGGTATTTCCTTTCCAAGTGCTTACTCTTTCGATGCCTTCTAGATTCCTTTGCCTGAGATATGACTCCCATATTATCGCATACTAGCAAGATGGGAGTATCAAATGAAACTATGCCAAGTTCTAGGATGAACATGCACAACCACACCACCTCCTTTACAGCATTCGATGCGGTAATGTATTCCTTTCTGTTGTTGAATCGGTTGTAGTTTCATGCTTCTTGATTCTCCAGCTCACATCACCACCATTTAATAGGAACACAAACCCTGATGTCATCTTTGTAGTTTCATGCTCTTGATTCTCCAGCTCACATCACCACCATTTAATAGGAACACAAACCCTGATGTCATCTTTCGATCATCAATACCGAACTGGAAGTCTGAATATGTGTATTCTAAGACTTGGACATCACCATCTTACTAGACCAAGATGTAATTTTATGTCCATCTTAGATACTTGAAGATGTTCTTCACTGCATTCCAGTGTTTCTCTCCATAGCAGGATTAGTAATAACCTACCACTCCCACTACATGGTAGATGTCTGGCCTTGTGCACATCATGGTGTACATTAGGCATCCCCTATCTGATGCGTAGGGGCATCCAGCCATAGCTTTCTTATCCTCAATAGTTTGAGGAACCATACCTTTAGATAGGTGGATACCGTGTCTTAAGGTGATGAATCTCGCATTCATCATGCTAAATGTCACTAATTAACCCCCCTCGCTTAAATAAACCACTAAAATTCACCAATAATTCCTCATTATTATATTGTACATATTGTATATACTTAACCTTAATTAATGTATTTAATTACTATTATTTTCTTTGTAGTTATGTTCTCATAAAAACCCCTAAAAAATAGAAGAATTAATTGTCTATAGGTTCCTGTCCCTTAAAAAGACTAAAAAATATAAAAACAATTCAAAACCAAAATTCTGTGTTTTTAACCCCTTAAAAATACCCTCAAAAAATACTTTTTGTACAAATGACCTCTTTTGGCTTTTCGTCAAACATGAAACTTGTAGATCTCATCGAGACGAACAACTTTCATGTTTTGACTTTTTTCCTAATTTTGTTTCTATTCCACATTTTTCTTTGATTTTACATTTTCTAAATTTCCGATTGGGCCACGTGGCGCCCTCTGGGCTGCCCATGTGGCCTGCCTCTTCTCTTGCCATCCTTCACCTGTCTGCACCCGTCTGATCATCACAGATCACATCTCGACTGCTACATCGCGCCTTACTATCAGTCGCTCGATTTCCCTGTTCATCCTACAACCTTCATCCCGCCATGTCTCCCAGCTTAACCCAGCCATCCGATTCCCCCTTCATCCAACACCTCTCAATCCTCCACGTTACCTCTCTTTCCTCCACCATCAGATTGGCCCTACAATCTAATTACTACCGTTCACTCGCGCTTCGTTTCCATCCATCTAATCAAACTCCATGATCAGATCCACACCGCTACTTCGCACGCTCATCCTAGCCGTCGATCTCTAGATCCAACGGCTGGGAGGTTGTCCCCTACCTCTGCAACCTCCCATCCCACGCTCCTCCTTGTGCCACGTCATCCCCTCAGTCCCCAGTATAGGATGAGACACCCAGATCGCATCTCAACCGCTCCATCACACCTCACTTCCAGCCACTCGATCCCTCCTCATCCTCTGGCCACCATCTCTCCACGTCGCCCCCGCTCTCACAACCCTTAAATGCTTCCCATCTCTCCATCTTAGCCACTCATCAACTTCTAGCTTTCAGTCGTTTGATCAGATCCTCGGATCTGATCATAGCCCTTCGCCCGTGCACCCATACCAACCGTTGGATAGTGAGATCCAATGGTTCGATCATCATCTCCTTCCTCCCAACTCCCCCCTTCCCAAGCGTTACGCCTTGTGATCCCTATGCCCCTTACAATTATGGCCGACACCTCCAGCCGTCTTCCTTCTCCGTAATGCATCTCCTCCATCAACCGTTCACTTGCCGTCCTCACGCACCCTTCACTAGCACCCTCCAACACTCCATGAGATTAAAACCCCCATTGAAAACCCCCCAATCCATCACCATAACGGTCGCCTCCTCTATCTATAAAACCACCCCCACCACCTCCGTCACCTTCATCCACCACTCCAAGGGGCTTCAGCCCAGCCTATGGCTCTCCGATGATAGCAGAGGGGCCATACATCAAGGTGAGAACGACCTCAGCCCCGGTGTGATCCATGGTGCTCCACCATGCTTTCTCTGCCATCTCCGACAGTAGCTGAGCTCTATGGCTTGGCTGACCAGACCGGGCGATGACTCCGTGCTTCTTTGAAGCCTAACACAAGCCCTTCCTTCGTCGGGTTTTCCTCTCTGATGAGGCCACCTTCCCTTTCTTTTTCCTTTATTTCTCTTTATTTTCCCATTGTCTTTGATCAACCTCGCCCTCGCTTGACCACATCCTACGCTCTGCCACCCATCATACATCCACGCCGAGCCCACCTTCCCTTCTCTAGAAGCTCCTCCACCCGAATCACCTTCTTCCCCGCTCCATCAGGAACGAAGCTCGGCCACTGCTTCTCGTCGCCTCCACGACCTCCATTCCCTCACAAACCACTCATGCTATTCACGCACTTGCTTTGGCTATGCTAAACTTCTGCATGTACATAAATGGCAAGACTATGCAATACCTCGCCGGTCTCGAGCATCCACTCCAACTACCTGCCTCAGTCTTGCCCTTCTAGATGTCAATAATGCTCCGCCAGCCATCGAACATCTTCACCGGACTCCCAGCAAGATTCCTCAACTCCTCGCGCATCTGCATGAAGCCGGTGGGGCTCTAAATGGCTCGCCGGATCCCCGCCTTGTCCGACGGTTAATGGCGGATGAAGAAGACACAAGTACTGTACGATCGTTTCAATTGAACGGTCACAATAATGTCGCGTGCCAATCTGAGCCTCCTACCGAACCTCTAGGCTCGGGTTCCCTGAGCCTCTCACCAAGCCTCATATAGTGCCACATATGCTTGCCATGTGTCCCGAGCCGGTCATACCTCCCGAGCCTAGCCCCTCACGTGCTTGGCACGTGAGTGCCTAGGAAAATTGCAATGAAGACCCTAGAATTTTTGAAATTTACATTTTTATCCTCAGGTGTGTGCGTCACGTGTGCGCTTTGGTATTTTACAGGGAGGACCTCACATGTTTCATGATTTGTAGTTATGCCCCCGTGCGTAATGAAAAATTTCATGTGCTTAGGCAGTTTTGCAAAATTGCAAATAGGTCCCTCTAGGGACATATTTGTAATTATTTATCCTTTTATTTCCTACATTGTTATTACATTTATGCCCCTGCATTGTTTATAGCATAACTTGAGCATCGTAGATCCAAATTGCATAGTTTTAGTGTCGTTTTTATCGTTGTTTCTTCATCTATGTTGTGGCATATCTAATTTTCTCATCTGATACCATTTTTAATATGATGAATTGTTAATGTTAGATGTTGTCTCTTGCCCCAATGTCTTGTCATAAAATAGATGTTTTCTCATGATGCTATGCTTGAAATGACATTGATTTCAATCCATTTTCTGTTGCTCAATTTAGTGATTCTTTTAGGGAATTTTTGTAATCCTTTATTTTCCAGCATTCATATTGCATTATTTCTCATATATCATCCTAAAATCGCATTAAAAAACAACTAAAAAACACATGCATCATTTAAGTGTAGTATAATCTGCGTGAAGACCTTTGAATTTAGAATTATTTACAATTTCTCTTAATTGATCGAAATTCGATAAATATATAGAGTAGATCGTGTCCCTGTGTTTGACATTGGTAGACTTGTCAAGTTAAAATAATCCACAACATTCAAAGTATTGTGGTTTTTGCTAAACCAGATTTGCCTTCTATACTACGACATTCTCTGATTATTAAAGAGGCAAATTTGATGTTCATCAATTAGCATCGTTGCCGAGGACACGACTCACCTTTATTTATTTATTTACTTTATTTGTTGTTGAATATTTTCAAGATTCACAGGTCTTCTTTTCATGCATTATTTTTGCATCATTCTGCTGATTAATTTCCTCTCTATTTTTTTAACATTTATCTTTTATGGCAAGCCCCATGAAGATTGAGGATTCTTGATCTCCATGGAGGCATGGAGTTGGGAGCTCCTGCTGAAGATGCCGCAAAAGATTTGGTGGAGAAATTTTAGGATCTTTTATCAGTATGCTTGCATACACATATTTTTAAAAAAATATTATTGCATGTGCATTATTTTAACTGTCCTCATAAGAAAGGCTTGCATGTTGTGAAAAAATGTAGATCACTAGATGATCCACTCTCTCCCCCCACATACACACAACACACACACACTTGCACATATACACTCACCCTTTACCATTCTCTCATTGTATATTTCACATTCTTCTCCCCCCACCCCCTTCTCTCATCTACCTCTTAGCCATTTGTGAAAATACAGTCCTCCCCCTCACTCCCTTGTATTTTAGTGTAAATACTCCTCCGAACACAGAACCCCCCCAACTCAGATCTATTACTCTAGCTATTTGTAGTCTAAGTATAGGGGGGAACCGCCTATTCATCCATCCCTCGCGTTGTCTTCTTATACTTGGGGGCAAATTTTGACCTAAGTATAGTGGGGGGCATGTTGGACATGCGAGCCCACAACGAGCCATTATGTAATAAATGTTATTGCACATATCATTCCCTGATCTGAAATGAAGAATAACTAATTTGCATAATAGGTCCCTTAGTACAATTAGGGTTATGTACCATGACTATCATAATGATCACATCGCTATTGATTCAATTATTGAATCATAGAGTCTAGTGCTTCGATGAATATCTAAAGAGTTAGATTGAGGACTCATCAAGCACCGTCAAATGATGGTTAAGATGTGATCTCCAGCCTTATTAGGAGATGGAATCCTTTCTCACATAGGCTGATATCTGACCGACCTCTTGGTGTAGGTCCGCTTCATAGGAATAGAGATTCAGAGGTGTCAGATTAGTTAGGTCAAAGAATTGACTTAACGAGATCGAGATAACCAAAGTCCTATGTCGTGTGCTGTCACGATATAGGCACGCATCCTCTGACAGGAGACAGATGTGTTACTATATGTCTGAGTATGTACATTTGGCAGACCAATAGGTTGATGACCTAACCAAGGTCTATACACCGGCGCGCTGGTGTGCATATAAGGGCATATGAGTAATACGATCTCTCAAAGGGATCATACAAGTTCACTACTGAACTGGAAGACATGATCTCACTCATGAGATATTGGGAAGAATCAAATTCCGTGCACGGTCGTCCCGCTTTGGAAGCTTGATTGAATTTGTAGGTTTGATGCATACTTTTGGAAAGTATATGATCAAGACCTAGGTATGATATATGCTTTTGGAAAGTATAATATCGATACCAACTTCCAATGATTAAATGAGAAACTTACTGATAAAACCCTGAAGCAGATAGTATAAAGTTGATCTAATACTTCAGGTTTATTCTGGGTCTTCCAGTATGCAGGATGTACCGGTGTTGGGAATACCTAAGGGTGATGTGATCATAAATGATTGTATAACTATGACGCTTCCATTCCCAGGGAGTGATGAAATGGGTCTGGATTTTAGTGACTCCTCTCAGTAGAGAAGTAATCTGATCTTGGTCCAAATGTTGTACATTGATCTGAAGGTGATTCAGATGTAATGAGAAGATTAGATTTGTGATCTTGATTTAATCAAGCATCTATGGGATGACCGAGATCTAGATTTGAGATGTGATCTCAATATCCAAGTCACTATACATGGAACAATACAATCGCCATGTTCTTATCTCCAAGTATTTGGAGAGAAAGCGCATTATCCTTGAAAGAGTTCATGGATAATTTCATTGTTGATATAAGTATCCAAGCATAGAGAAAATTGATAATAAAATGTGATTTAATTATCATGGATAATATGAATTTGATTCATATTATAAGGAGAGATATCTAAGATAATTAAATGTGATTTAATTATCAAAGATATAAATAATGTGAATGTGATTCATGTTATTTGGGCACTGTTGAATCCCACTTCATCGCTCTTTATTCCTTCATTTTAGCTAGAAACTTGAGCAAAAAACCTTGTAAATATGTGTAAATATCATAAATTGCAAAAACACATGCATCTTGTAAATATGAATAATTAGCATGTTTTTGTGCCAAAATAAAGGAATAAAGAAACATAAGAAAAAGTGGGAAATATTTAGAACAAATATTGAGTGACCTAATCCCAAGGAAGGGCTCAACATAGGCTTAACCGCAAAAGAATTCAAGTAGAGAGAGATAGGGAAGCTCAATTGTGTGTACATATACCCATGTATAGAAATAAAATTATTTTCATCAAAATAAAAATTTAAAAGTGTTTCTTATATTTTGTACATATAATAAAACCAAAATAAAAATGGGAAAAACAAAATAAAAATAAACAAAATACCTCACATCAGTGTAAATAGACTATACACATAAAATAACATACCTAATTATTTTCTCCTTGTAATTAATTAATAAAAATATCACAAAAATATATCTATATTCCAGATTTCATGATGTAAATAAATAAAATTAAAATCACAAAAATAAAAATAAAATAAAAATAAAAAGAATAAAAATCAATTCCCACTCTGTGTATATGCCATGTACATATGTATATACCCATATTTATTTAACCCCTGTAAATACATCATAAAAATATAATAAAATACCTTAATATTCCAAATTTTATTTTGTAAATAAATAAAATATAAAGTTGGAATAATTGTGTAAAAATAAATGATGAAAAATAAAAATAAAAATCCTTTTATGTATATATCTATATATAATAATAATATAATGTAAATACCTTATTTTTTAAAAAAATAAATAAAAATCTCTGAAAATTAATTTGAAAATAAATAAACATTTTTCATGTTTTAACTTTTTCGATATAAAGTCATTTAATTTTTTAATTGAATTTCCAAATAATTATTAAACGGGGGCTTCTAATTGGTCCACGGGGGATGTTGACCCGGTCAACCCCCCCCCGGACCTTTCACCCGCGGATCTCCCTCCAGACCCGACTTCGCCTAATTAGCTAAGCCAGATCCGACCTTCGTTTACCCAAACCCCAGGTCCTAATAACTCTTGCTACATCCGAGATCCACGCCCGCCTCCTTGCCTAGGGGTCCGTGCTTCACCAAGCCGGACCCGACTCCTTCTTCTCGGACCTGTACCACTGTAAAGCTTAACCTCCGCCGCACAATTCCCGCTATCCTTGGCTTTGCCCCTTTGTCCCAGGACCTCCATCTTCTTCTCCAGAGTGATAGCTGCACGAGGAGTGTGTTGCAGAGAGGAGAGGGAGCCTTCAGCCATCGATCCGATGACCCTCGTCGCCGTGTGCCGCCTCGATGTGCGCTGATACTCGGAATCCGACACTTCCTTGAGGCGACAACCCCCAGAGCTCCAAGAGCTCATCCTCAGTCGACTCCACTCACTAGGTAACTTCGAGTCCATCTATTTTAGCCTAATTTTCCATTACGCCCAAATCACCCCTCCGCCGTCGCCGATCGATTTCCGTCGCTACGCTCCCCCAATCGCTCATCCGACGTGACCGTCACCTTCGCGATACTTCCCTTCACGTTCTTCTCCCAGCCATTCCCCTTGGTTCTCCCCGGAACCAAGGTTCGACCTCCACCGCCGTCGCCTCGCCGGAGGTCATCCATATCGACTCGCCCGACCACCATTCCACCCCTAACCGGGTCGAGGCAGTTTGCCCTCGACCCAGGAAGCTTTTGGTGCTACATTGCAGGTCAATGCGACCCATCTGAGAGTCGAGTCATCCGAGCACAAGAGCTTTCCTCCTCTGCCATCGCCAGACCGCTCTGGGGGTCGTTGGCATCATCGGAGGAGCCCACCAGTTGCGGACCATCGAGGCGGAGCGATTCCACATCCCAGCAGCCGAAGAGGAGGTCTCTACCGCACGCACGGAGCCGACGAAGTTCGTCGGCGTCGAGTTCTTGGAGCATCCTTCCCCGTCGTTCGATCAGCTCCGCCGCTCCAGATTTGATCTCAACCATTTATTTGAGGAGCTCCAGCCACCGTTAGATCCTCCTGGGGTTTGATCGAGACCATCCATCTCGACGAAGGGGTGCCCTCGTTCATCAGTCGTCTGATCCACACGTGGCAACCCCTCGTCCGTCAGATCAGGGCCCGAGTTCTTCGAAGAGGCATCAACGCATCTCCACCGCCGGATCATCCATGTGGCGCCTCTTCGACCGTCTGCTTTAATAAGGGGTAATTGCATTTAGGCCCCTCCTTTTTCTGCATTTTAGCGTAGCCCTGTAAATATTTTATTCCATTGTTTTTATTTTGGAAAATTTGCATATCGGACCTCTATGTTTACTGTATTTGCATTATAGTCCCTGTGTGTGTATACCACGTGCATCGACACGTAAGGATCTGGTCTTTTTGCACTTTCTATCCTGTATTTCCTGGATGTTATTGTTTGCATTTTTATAAATATGATTTACATATATGCCCCTCCGTGTTTGACACACGTGCATCGCACGCGCTTTTGTGGGATTTTTGCACAAGGGCCCCTGCACTTTCTGGAGTTGTTACTGTTTGGCCCTGAAAGTATTTTTTCTTGCATTTAGGTCCCTGTGCACTGTGAGCCCGTGTTTTTATTAAAACAAATAGCAAATTAAATCCAAATTGCGTGAAATTTGGACACGTGGCACCTGCCACTGTGTAAAAATTTCTCTAAAAATTAGTTAGTTTTAGTGTGTTTTAATTTCTGTCCAATTTGTGTGTTTTTTGGATTTATAAAAACCCTAATAATTGCAAAACCCTAAAAAACTCATAAAATTCAAAAAAATTCTAGAAAATTCAAAAAATACAAACTCTTTTTCTAAACCTTAGTTTTTTGCTTGTACTTTTCATAAAAATTACCTCCAGACTTTTATAGTCCATTTTATATTTTTAGTGGACCTTTCAAGTCTGGCTGGACAGTGATTCCTTGTTTTCCCTCTTTTTGATTTTTAGAAAATCATATAAAAATTGTAAAAATCTGAAAAATTCACCAAAAACACTAAAAAAACCAAAAAACACAAAAACATTTTTGTTTGAATTTTTGGAGCCTTTTGGTTGATTAAATAAATTGTTGAGTGTTGCTTGCTTTTACCTTTTCTTATAAAATCAAAATTTCAAAAACATTAAAAAATTATAAAACCCACCAAAAATACTTTTCTCCTTTATTTTCGACCTATGACTACTTCGTAGACCCCAAGGCCAATTCGTGCTCCCTGAGTCCGACCCTGCGTGCTATAGCAGGTTAATCATTTAGCGAGGACCGCTTCCTTGTTTTTATTGTCTGATTTCTCTTTGATTGGCGGTCTTTCATTTTTCTTGTTGAGCCGATTACCGTGAGATCCGGGTCGCAACGACCCTTGTCTACCTTTACCCGAATTTTGTGGAATTTTGCATCTTTCGGTTCATCAGGCACATGAGAAAAGAGATCCAAGATGATTACATGTGATTTAATTATCATCGATATGAATAATGTGGATAGCACTATCCATATAATCATATATATTATAAATGTGGATTATAATATATAAGAGAGAGCATATTGTGATTTATATTTGTTAATTAATTATTACTGTGAATTAGATTCACATTAGATGATTAATTAAAAATATAATTTACATTTTGTTTTGGGATGTGAATGTGATTCTCATTTTTTTAATGGCATGATTGCAATATTTCACAAGATAATTGTGAATGATATTTGTGAAATAATTTACAACAATTGTTATTGTAAATTTTGGAGATATATCATGAGATAATGAGATCTCATGAGACAATGAGATCTCATGAGATAAATGAGATCTCATGAGAAGAGTGGTCGTCCCCTATTTTTAGGATAATGTTTATCTCCTCATTATCTGCAAGGATAATTAATTGATTTGATTTGAATTTAAATATATTGATTTATCGATATATATTAAATAAAATTAAATTAATTGTTGTTATGTTTTTCACATCAAGATCATGGCCATTGAAAGAAACACAAATCAATCTCAACCATTGATTGTGTGTTGTCCATGGATTGAGATCCATGAACTCCCAAAACCCTATATAAGAAGAGGCACCCTTCCTCTTTAAGATATATATGTTAGATGAAAATAATGAATGCTATCTTCTCTCTCTTTCTCTCTACACGTCATGTACATCTCTCCATCTCTCTCTTATGGCCGCCCACCATGGAGCATTTGAGAGAATCGATATCGCTGCAGCATCGTCGTTATGCTGCTGGAGTTCTTACTCGTGGATCTCCATCTCCTTCGGTGCGTCTCACTCGTGAAGAAGACGTTGGATCTCGTATGACGAGATCAGGAGATCCTCCACTTGGATCATCAACATGGATTGCGAGGAGCATGCGATTCAACCCCGCGCTCGCAGGCGTCTCCTCCGTCAGATCGGACTTGAGATAGGACGTCTCTTGGTTTAGAGACTCGATCGCAACCACGCTTTAAGAGGTAATACTATTCCTTGTTTGTGGTTTAGATGAAACAATCGGAGAAGTGTTCTTGGATCATGTGGCTTCATCACATAAAAATTTTTTAATTTCCGCTGCATCGAGAAACTAGTGCGACTAGTCACTCCTGATCATTCAATGCGATCATCACGCTTCCATGATGTGCTTGAGGATTTTTCCGTATCCTTTAGGTGGTATCAGAGACAGGTTGTCGACGTTTTTGGATTAGATCCATGAACCTACGAAGATTTGGGCTTGTTTGGGTTCGTGAAAATTTTAGCATTTCAATTTTCGTAGCCCTATCTTGTGATAAAATTTGCCCTGTTTAAAATATTTAATGACGATTTTTTAAATTGTATAATGTTCCCAATTAATTAAGAAAACAGTAGGATTTGAGTTTGCGTAATTTGGATTCCGTTTGCTCAAGATATGGTCATTTTATTAACCATATATCCACTGTTTCGGGGATGACGATTAGAGATGTAATTAAGATGTTAATTACGGTTCTAAAACGCTTGTAAATGCGTGTTTATCACATGATTTCGTTTTTAAATCAACTTATCAATCTCTGAAAATTGATTTTGCTTAATTTGGATTTAAAATGAATGAGATATGCTATTTTTAGCTAGTGAGGGTCACTGTTGGAAATTGCATGACTATCCAAAACCTTTTGATTGCCATTCAAATAAATTAATGTAAATTAATTGGTAATTTTCTGAAATGATTATTAATATATATTTGTGAAATATTTAAAGATGATAATCAATTCCTTGAATGACATTTCACTAACCAAAATGATAAGATACTTGATTTTGATCATGATTGTTGATATGAAATCATCAACGAACATTGTTTTCATGCAAAACCCTAGTTTATCCTACAGTAGTTATAGGACAACTTTAAATGAAAAACCCTCTTGCTTGAATAGGATTGGGGATTCTTTAGCAAATCTCCTTATGATATAATCAAAATTGTTTTGATGTATATTATATGGTATAAATTTGGTTGAAAAACCGATGAGCATCTCAAAGTACACAATGATCTATCTGGCATTATCCTTTCCTGAGGTGAATATGGTGTCTAGTCAGAGAGCATTGGGATAGCGGGTTGCAACGTATGTGGTCCGTCCCACTCTCGTCGGTACTGGCCATGACAGCGGGTAGGGACTCGATAATGCTGGAGAAATCAAAGTATGTTTTTCTAATTATTAAAAATCGAATAATACGTACTTTGAAATCATACCTACTATTCAAGTAATAATCAAGTTTGTTGATTGAAAATTGAATTGGTAATTAATTTAATGTGATTAAATTCATTATATCCAATTAAAAGCACTCTATTATGAATAGATGTGTATTTCCCTTGGAAGAATTGATCGTAATGAATGTGATTCATGATGATTAATTAGAATTTGAATATGATATGGAGGAGCACATAAGTGACATCCATGGTCTCCCGTCAAGGCGAAGGGTTCTGTCGTCAGGGATTGTATGTAGGAGACGCCTGTCCAAAGTGACAGCTCCTATATGCAAGGCATCTGGATCGAGCTCTTTGCTTCTCGAAAGAGTAAGGTCGTATGCGTAGTGACCCCAATATCGAGTCCTCATATTATTGGGGCGATATTGGATTGCGCATAGCGAGTTCTAATCTTGTTGACGGTTGGTTCAATTAACAACAGGTTAACATCACCTTAGGGGTGGTGGGCTTGGGTGTTAAAGACCGAATTGGGAGATGCAAGTTGGACTTGCAAGGTGGAATGTGTTCCCAGTTCTTTTTATCGGAGTCACAAGTTCTCATATTATTGGGATGTGACAAAGATAAGGAAGGAGATCCCAGATCTTGCTTGAGATATAATGGTAAGTATATCTCTTACATTGAAAGTGATTTAGGGAATGAACTTTCAGTGTTGACAAGGCAAGAAAACTTTGATATAAAAATTCCTAAATCAAAGTAAAATATGTACAATATATATACACTTATGCAAATTTCTTATTTCAGGTAATCCTTCATTAAACCCACTCAATGTTATACTCAATAATAACCAGTAAAATATAATGGATTGGACTCACGATCCAGATATTGTACTTGTAATTGGACACATAACGTATGTGCTTGAAATGTGCAAGTTTCCTGAACAAAATGAGGAATGACAATTAAATAAGACAATAAGACATCA
Source organism: Ottelia alismoides (assembly GCA_037367405.1). Classification (NCBI taxonomy): domain Eukaryota; kingdom Viridiplantae; phylum Streptophyta; class Magnoliopsida; order Alismatales; family Hydrocharitaceae; genus Ottelia; species Ottelia alismoides. The sequence goes on along the minus strand of JAZKJV010002213.1, from coordinate 100,388 downwards.
CCTTAGAGTTCGTATGTCTCTATAGTCTTGATCTTTCATCGAGTGTACTGTGGAAGTGACATGTCGATGGTGATTGTAATTGTCGAATAATCCTTATAAAATCTAAGAAGATGTTCTAGCATACATATGTGCTCTAGACATTTAATCGTGATTGACATGGTTCTCTTCATTATGCAGAATGGTGGCTCGAAAGAGATGATGTATTCAAAATGTTTGAATACCTACCTGAACCAATGTTTTAAGAGTCTAGATGGATGTAGAAATGATGAATGTCATCATTCTACTGTCTATACTCAAGTCATTCATGAATCTTCATAATATTCATATTGTATGAATTAAATGAAGCATGTATATGTAGGATATGGAAATTATCCTCAAGTGCATCACGGAAGCGTGATCGTCGTATCGGATATGACGAAGAACGACTAGTCGTACTAGTTGTTCGGTGCAGCGGAATTTAAAAATTTTTATTCGATGAAACCACATGATCCGAGAACCATTCTTAGATCGTTTCATCTATAACCACAACAAGTATAATGCAATACCTCTTGAAGCGTGGTTGATCAAGTCTCTAAAGAAAGAGACCACCTGTCTCAAGTTCGATCGTCGGCAAGACCGCTTGCGAGCGCGGGGATGAACCGCGTTGTCCTCGCAATCCAAGAAGATGATCCAAGCATGTTTGCTCCTGATCTCGTTACACGAGATCGAACGTCTCCTTCGTGGGCGTAGCACACCAAGAAGACAGAGAACCGAAGAACGTCGAAGCGGCGGCGCGGTGGCGAGGGCGTCGACGGTTGTCTCCTCTATGGCATGGTGGTCGGCCACCAACAATAGAGAGAGAGAGGGTTGACGTGTGTAGAGAAGAAAGAGAGAGAGAGAGCCTCAATATCACATGTCTAGAGAGAGCATGGTATGCCTCTCTATTTATAGGGTTTTGGGATCCATGGATCTCAATCCATGGGACACATAAAATCAATGGGTGAGATTGATTTATGTTAATCTAATGGTCAAGATTGTTGTTGGTAAAACCAACAAATTTAGGTTAAAATATATTTTACAAAATCAAATAAATTAGTCCTAAATCAAATCAACAAATAAGGAGAGAAGATACATGGAGATTCCATCTCCATATACCTTCCATGTGGACGGCCACACATTCCTTATAGGAATGATGTGCCGCCCACTTATTTCCATGGGGAGAGCAATCTCATGAATTTCATGAGATTGCATATCTCAATGGAAATATCTCTTTATTTATTTGTTGGGCTATTATTCTTCAAAAATAATTCACAATTATATTTGAGAATGTTGCAATCTTGCCATGGAAAAAATTGTGAATCATATTCACAACCCAAAACAACATATAATTTACATTGTTAATTAATTACACAATGTGTATCCAATACACATAATAATTAATCAACGCATATAAATTATAATTAGCTCTCTCTAATACATTATAAATCACATTTATAATATATTATGAATAATTCGATATTTCTATCCACATTATTCTTATCCACATTAATTAAAACACATTTAATTAAGTTGGATAATTTCTTCACACATCAATATGATTAAATCACATTTATTCATCATATCTTCATTGCTTAAATCTTATGGAATTATTCTCGAACCCTTCAAGAATAATGCAATCTCTCCGCAGATACTTGGAGATAAGGACAGGACGATTGTATTGTTCCACGTATAGTGACATGGATATTGAGATCATATCTCAAATCCAGATCGCGGGCCTCCCATAGATGCTTGATTAAATCAAGACCGTAAATCTAATCTTCTCATTGTATCTGAATCACATTCAGATCAATGTCCAACACTTGGACCAAGATCAGATCACTTCTCTACTGAGAGGAGTCACTAAAATCTAGACCCGTTTCATCACTCCCTAGGATTGGAAGCGTCATGGTTATACAACCGTTTATGATCAAATCACCCTCAGGTATTCCCAATACCTGTACATCCTGCATACATGAAGGCTAAGATTAAACCCGAAGTATTGGATCAACTTTATACTATCTACTTCATGGTTTTATCAGTAAGTTTCTCATTCGACCATTGGGAGTTGGTATCGATCATACACTTTCCAAAAGCGTATATCATACCTAGGTCTTGATCATATACTAAAAGTATATATCAAACCTACAAATTCAGTCAAGCTTCCAAAGTGAGACGACCATGTGCATGGAATTTGATTCTTCCCAATATCTCACGAGTGAGCTCATGTATTCCGGTTCAGTAACTGAACCTGTATGATCCCTTTGAGAGATCGTATTACTCATATGCCCATATATGCACACCAGCGCGCCGGTGTATAGACCTTGATTAGGTGATCAACCTATTGGTCTGCCAAATGTACATACTTAGACATATAGCAACACATCTGTATCCGGTCAGAGGATGCATGCCTATATCATGACAGCATACGATATAGGACTTTGGTTATCTCGTTCTCGTTATGTCAACTCTTTGACCTAACTAATCTGACACCTCCGAATCTCTATTCCTATGCAGAGGACCTACATCAAGAGGTCGGTCAGATATCAGCCTTCAAAGATAAGGATTGCCATCTCCTACTCAGGCTGGAGATCATCTCTTAATAATCATTTGACGGTGCTTGATGAGTCCTCAATCTAACCCTTTAGATATTCATCCAAGCACCAGCCTCCATGATTCAATAGTTGAATCAACAACTGTATGATTATTAAGATGGCCATGGTACATAACCCTAATTGTACTAAGGGACCTATTATGCAAATTATTCATTCTTCATTTCAGATCAGGGAATGATATATGCAATAATATTTATTGCATAATGGCTCGCCGTGGGCTTGCATTTCCAATAATCTCCCACTTGCCCAAAGAGGCGTTAATGGGCTAATCATTTAAACCCACATCATGTGACAATCATAGGCTATTTAGAAAATAGCTAGGTAAGTTGATCAGTCACTTTGTTCCCGCGAGACTAAGCCAAGTCCTTTTACGGCACTTGCATATCCCTAGTAACAGTACTCGCATCTAATGCGAATGTTGCATCTCATGCAACCAATACTCAATCCAGTTAGTTACAGTGTCCTTGACACTATGGCTTAACAATTATCATGACCAGTTTTTCCATAATCCTTATCAGAATACCCTTATTCTTGGAGATCACTATCTCCTAAGGTATCTACAGTTAAGACCTTTTAGATCACTATCTATAAAGTCTTAAACTTTTGAAGATAAGACCTTGAGATCACTATCTCAAGAATCTTGTCATATATGAAGATTTTGCATTTACTGCAACCAAGTGTTTTATTTCCATAGTAGGATTAGTAACAGTTTACTACTCCCACTGCATGGCAGCTATCTGGTTTTTGTACACATCTAGCACATACTCGGCTTCTTAGAACTGATGCCCAAGGGCAATTAGTTCTAGCATTCACTGCCTCAACTCCTTGAGGTGCTATCCCTTTAGATAGGTCAGTACCATATCCTAAGGGATGGAAGCCTTTATTGGAATTTCTAAGAATAGAATATGTCCAAGGTGTACTACAAATGTGACAGTCCCATTATCCTCTTTTCTTTGCTTCTGAACAACTTCAGAACTAAGATCTAAGAGGTATCTTTGAAATCATATTTCAAGATATGGAATAGCCAGTCTACAAAACACTTATTATCATCGTTATATCATTCTAAATGATTAGGATATTATCTACATTTAGCACGATGAACACAAAGGCACTCCTACTAAGCTTCACATGGCTTATCCAGATTCTATTTGAAATCATAACATTTATAATTTCATCAAATCTTATGATCCAACTTCAAGAAGCTTATCTGAGTCCATAGATGGATTCCTTAGCTTTCACATCTTGCTTTTCTCAACCATGAAGCCCTGGGGCTACTTCATGTGAATATCCTCAGAGAGGTATTCATAGAGGAATGCAATATTGACTTAGGTCTTGAAGATGCAATAGTCAAGTTGTGTAGCTAAGGTTAGCAATATCCTGATGGTTTTAAGCATGGTCAACGAAGAGCAAGTCTCATCGCAAGCAATGTCTTCCCTTCCGGTGTGTAGCTCATGGCTACGAACCGTGCTTTGAAGGTTTCTACCTTCTCATCAAGTTCCCTTTCTCTTGAAGATCCATTTACACCTCTACAGGTATTACCCATATAGGTGGATCCTCGAGGGTCCATATACAACACTTGTATATGAAGTCTACATTAGACTTTTATTGCTAACATCCATATATCCATGCTATGATCTTCAGAAGCTTCATCACATGACGTTCGATCATTGTCAGATTTCTCTAACACATGGAATCCATCCTCAAACTCATTTGAAGAGGTATCAGTGTTTCATCCTCAATTGTCCTTTTAGTTTCCAATTTCAGGAGCCTCATTATCTTCTCAAGATTAAATGAGTTCCTACACTTCATTTTTCATCTTGATTCTCAAGAGTCTCAACCTCTAAGAATCACATTCTCAGAGATGAGATATTTTAAGAATCTCAAGGTCATAAAGTAGGTATCCAATACCATCCTTTATTTTCCTAATGAAGCAGCACTCTCTCGTGCTCAATTCCAGCTTACTTGCATGGAATCTTATTAAGGATATATAATGTAGTCTCTACTACACATATATACCTGAAAACTAAGGGATAATTATGCTAAAAGTCATCATTGATAAGATCATGTCACACGTGATCCAATTGTATCTACCTATAACTCTATTGAGTTAAGGTGTGTTAGGAGGATTGAGATAGAAATGATATTCATATCTCCATAAGGTATTCTTCGAATTTATCTAGTAGGTACTTGCTACCTAGATTAGATCAAATTCATTTTATCTTCTTTCAAACTTTGTTTCTAAACCAAAAAATAATGAAATCTTTGAACATTTCAAAGGTTTCTTAGGTGAAGAGAAGAAATCTCATATCATACATAATCATTTATAGATATCACATATCCACAATGTTTACTATGATATAGATGATCCACATACATCAATATGTATGAGATCCTGAATACCTTGGCATCTTACACCATTCCCAAAGAAGGGTGTATTGGACATTTTTTTCTTTTTGAATACAAGATTCATAAGTATGTAAGTTATAAAATTTTAGACATTCCAAAGTTTCATCTCTTACTAGTCTATTAATCAAATCAATAGACAAATGTCCAAGGCTTGATGCCCGATCATTGTCAAACGATCTTCATCCTCCTATTTATCTTAAGGGTCAATTTCAGCATTTAGAAATGTTAATGAGCCATTCATTAATTTTCTAATTTAGTGGAGTCCACTAGATTTTTAGATTACTTTCTGAAATATCTTCATCATAACTCTTTATGATAGGTCCTTTTCAGAATTCATGTTTATTTCCAACACTTAGAAACAAATAATGAGTGTATTCTAATGTCTAGGTCATAGAGACATTCTCTAAGACTAAGGGCTCTCCCACTGAAATTAACAAGTCTATCAATCCAACATAGATTGTTGCAAAAATTACATCAATGTCCATGTGGATAACTATAAACCTTTAAGATCAAATTTTCCAGTTTTTTAAAACATATGCAACCCATTGCAACTGTTGTTAGAAGATTGAGATACAATTATAAGGCTTTATCTTATTTAATAAGCAAGTCAATATCAATGATTTATGTAGATTATCTTGATGCTCTATCCGAGTCCTTCTCCAAGGATTCTAGATAGACTTGATAGTCGTACTATCAACACATCAATTTATTGCAGTATTGGCATCCATCCAACTCTTTAGATGTCATATGGAAGTCATAGAGGTACAGTAAACTCTTTGACTATACTTCTTACTTAGGGTCCAACCCATGCTTCCACTGCGCTCCCTTTATCTATAAGCAACCATTGCATAAGACTAAGGATCTCTTACGTTAAATTCAAAAGAATTCAATGTAAGAGTTTTTCAACATTTATACATGCTTCATTAAATTCATACAATATGAATATTATGAAGCTTCATGAATAACTAGAGTATAGACAGTAGAATGATGACACTCATCATCTACATCCATCTAAACTCTTAAAACATAGGTTCAGGTAGGTATCCAAATAATTTGAATACATCATCTATTAAAGAGCCACCATTCTGCATGATGCAGTGAACCATCTCATTCATGTTAAATGTCAAGAGCACATATGTATGCCAGAATATCTTCATTGATTTTATAAGGATTATTTGACAATTGCGATCATCATCAACATGTTACTTCCAAAGTACATCCGATGAGATCAAGACTATAGAGACAAACAAACCCTAGGGTTGTAGTCCCATTATCTATTTAATTGTCATTCCTCATTATTGTGAGGAAACATGCACATTGCAACCACATGCATTATGTGTCCAACTGCAAGTACAATATCTGGATCATGAGTCCAATCCATGATATTTTACTAGTTATTATTGAGTATATCATTGAGTGGGTTTTAATGAAGGATTATTTGAAATAAGAAATTTGCATAAATATATATATTTTATATTTTACTTTGATTTAGGAATTTTTGTATCGAAGTTGTCTTGTCTTGTCAACACTGAAGGTTCATTCCCTTAATCACTTTCAATGTAAGCGATATACTTACCACTATATCTCAACAAGATATGGAATCTCCTTCCTTATCTTTGTTACATCCCAATAATATGAGAATCTGCAACTCGGATAAAAAGAAGCGGGAACACATTCTGCTTTGCAAGTCTAACTTGCATTTCCCAATTCGGTATTTAACACCCGGGTCCACCACCCCTGAGGTGATGTTGACCCGTCATTAATTAAACCAACCATCAACAGAAATAGTACTCACTATATGCAATCCAATATCGCTCCAATAATATGAGGATCCGATATTGGGGTCACTACGTATACGGCCTTACTCTTTCGAGAAGCAAAGAGCCGGATCCAGATGCGCTTGCATACAGGAGCTGTCACTTCGGACAGGCGTCTCCTACATACAATCCCTGGTGACGGAATCCTTCGCCTTGACGGGAGACCATGGATGTCACTTATGTGATCCTCCATATCATATTCAAATTCTAATTAATCACCATGAATCATATTCATTATGATTAATTCTTCCAAGGGAAATAACATCTCTATTCATAATAGAGTGTTTCAATTTTAATTGGACTCCAATCAATCTAATCATATTAAATTAATGATCCAATTAATATCCAACAAACATTTTAATAATTACTTGAATTATGGTATTATCTCAAATACGTATTATTTCAAATTTTAATAATTAGAAATACATCATGATTTCTTAAGCATTATACTAACCCTACCCGCTGTTATGGCCAGTACCGACGAGAGTGGGACGGACCACATACGTTGCAACCCGCAACCCCAATGCTCTCCGACTAGACACCATGTCCACCTCGGGAAAGGATAATGCAAAATAAATCATTTTGTACTTGAAATGATCATCGGTTCTTCAACTAAAATTATACCATATAATAATAATCAAAAACAATTTTGATTTACATTATAATGAGATTTGCTAAACAAATCCCAAGTCCTATTCAAGCAACATGTTTGTTGGGATGTTGATCATGTAGATCCTATAACCAATTAGTGATCTAGATCACATCTTATCAATTATTGGTTAAGGCAATGTCATTTAAGGGAATAATTATGATCAAATATTTCTCAAATATTAATGCACAATTATTCCAGGAAATTAAACATTTTAATTTCACTTATTGATTAAATAACAATCACTACTCAAACATCAAGTTTGATGAATGTGTTTCCAATTAAGATTTAGATCAAATCTAATCAATTAATTGGTTGAGGCCATGTCAATTATGTAAATAATCAACATCCAATATTTCACAAATATTTTTCATGATTATTTCACGAAATTAACAATTAATTTCACTAATTGACAATCACTTGGTTCTAGATTAGTACTGTAATTTCAGCAGTGACACCTACTTACTAAAATTAGCATATCTCAATCATATTAAATCCAAATTAGACAAAATCAATTTTCATAGATTGCTAATTTGATTTAGGACAGAACCCAAGTGATGTTACACGCATTTCGAGGCATGTATAAATAGTAATTAATATTTTAATCACGTTCAGATCTACAGTTCCCGCAACAGTGCATACATGTTCATTAAAACAACCGTATCTAGAGCATACGAAATCCGATTTACGTAAACTCAGATCCTATGGTTTCCTTATTTAATGGGGAAGAAAATCCAAGTATTAAATTCGGTTTAAACAATTTAAACAGTGCCTAATTTATTTACTAAACAGATCTGCGAAATCAAATGCGATAAAAACTTCCGCGACCTTAACGAACCTAGGTCGTCCTCGGTTTTTCGAATCATATTCGAAACTGTCGACCTAAGGCTCTGATACCACTTGTAGTATATGTAAATTATCCTCAGGCACATCACGGAAGCGTGATCGTCGTATCGGATACGACGAAGAACGACTAGTCGTACTAGTTGTTCGGTGCACCGGAATTTAAAAATTTTTATTCGATGAAACCACATGATCCGAGAACTATTCTCAGATCGTTTCATCTATAACCACAACAAGTATAATGCAATACCTCTTGAAGCATGGTTGATCAAGTCTCTAAAGAAAGAGACCTCCTGTCTCAAGTCCGATCGTCGGCGAGACTGCTTGCGAGCGCGGGGATGAACCGCGTTGTCCTCGCAATCCAAGAAGATGATCCAAGCATGGTTGCTCCTGATCTCGTCACACGAGATTGAACGTCTCCTTCGTGGGCTTAGCACACCAAGAAGACGGAGAACCGAAGAACGTCGAAGGGGCGACGCGGTGGCGAGGGCGTCGACGGTTGTCTCCTCTATGGCATGGTGGTCGGCCACCAACAATAGAGAGAGAGAGAGGGCTGACGTGTGTAGAGAAGAAAGAGAGAGAGTGCCTCAATATCACATGTCTAGAGAGAGCATGGTATGCCTCTCTATTTATAGGGTTTTGGGATCCGTGGATCTCAATCCATGGGACACATAAAATCAATGGGTGAGATTGATTTATGTTAATCCAATGGTCAAGATTGTTGTTGGTAAAACCAACAAATTTAGGTTAAAATATATTTGACAAAATCAAATATAAATTAGTCCTAAATCAAATCAACAAATAAGGAGAGAAGATACATGGAGATTCCATCTCCATATACCTTCCATGTGGACGGCCACACATTCCTTATAGGAATGATGTGCCGCCCACTTATTTCCATGGGGAGAGCAATCTCATGAATTTCATGGGATTGCATATCTCCATGGAAATATCTCTTTATTTATTTGTTGGGTTATTATTCTTCAAAAATAATTCACAATTATATTTGAGAATATTGCAATCTTGCCATGGAAAAAATTGTGAATCATATTCACAACCCAAAACAACATATAATTTACATTGTTAATTAATTACACAATGTGTATCCAATACACATAATAATTAACAACACATATAAATTATAATTAGCTCTCTCTAATACATTATAAATCACATTTATAATATATTATGAATAATTCGATATTTCTATCCACACTATTCTTATCCACATTAATTAAAACACATTTAATTAAGTTGGATAATTTCTTCACACATCAATATGATTAAATCACATTTAATCATCATATATTCATTGCTTAGATCTTATGGAATTATTCTCGAACCCTTCAAGAATAATGCAATCTCTCCGTAGATACTTGGAGATAAGGACATGACGATTGTATTGTTCCACGTATAGTGACATGGATATTGAGATCATATCTCAAATCCAGATCGCGGGCCTCCCATAGATGCTTGATTAAATCAAGATCGTAAATCTAATCTTCTCATTGTATCTGAATCACATTCAGATCAATGTCCAACACTTGGACCAAGATCAGATCACTTCTCTACTGAGAGGAGTCACTAAAATCCAGACCTGTTTCATCACTCCCTAGGAATGGAAGTGTCATGGTTATACAACCGTTTTTGATCAAATCACCCTCAGGTATTCCCAATACCTGTACATCCTGCATACATGAAGGCTAAGATTAAACCCGAAGTATTGGATCAACTTTATACTATCTACTTCATGGTTTTATCAGTAAATTTCTCATTCGATCATTGGGAGTTGGTATCGATCATACACTTTCCAAAAGCGTATATCATACCTAGGTCTTGATCATATACTAAAAGTATATATCAAACCTACAAATTCAATCAAGCTTCCAAAGCGAGACGACCATGCGCATGGAATTTGATTCTTCCCAATATCTCATGAGTGAGCTCATGTCTTCCGGTTCAATAACTGAATCTGTATGATCCCTTTGAGAGATCGTATTACTCATATGCCCATATATGCACACCAGCGCGCCAGTGTATAGACCTTGATTAGGTCATCAACCTATTGGTCTGCCAAATGTACATACTTAGACATATAGCAACACATCTGTCTCCGGTCAGAGGATGCATGCCTATATCATGACAACATACGATATAGGACTTTGGTTATCTCGATCTCGTTAAGTCAACTCTTTGACCTAACTAATCTGACACCTCCGAATCTCTATTCCTATGCAGAGGACCTACATCAATAGGTCGGTCAGATATCAACCTTCAAAGATAAGGATTGCCATCTCCTACTCAGGCTGGAGATCATCTCTTAATAATCATTTGACGGTGCTTGATGAGTCCTCAATCTAACCCTTTAGATATTCATCCAAGCACCAGCCTCCATGATTCAATAGTTGAATCAACAGCTGTATGATTATTAAAATGGCCATGGTACATAACCCTAATTGTACTAAGGGACCTATTATGCAAATTATTCATTCTTCATTTCATATCAGGGAATGATATATGCAATAATATTTATTGCATAATGGCTCGCCGTGGGCTTGCATTTCCAACAGTATAAATGTTGAAGTTCTCTTATAATTGAAATCTTTTGAGTTTAACATAAGAGATCCTTTGTCTTGAGCAATGGTTGTTCATAGATAAAGAGAGCACAGTGGAAGCATGGGTCTGAACCAAGAAAAAAGGAAAGTCAAAGAGTTGACCTACTTCTGTGACTTACATATGGCATCCAGATATTTGGATGAATGCCAATACTGCAATGAGTCGATGTATTGATAGTATGACTATATGGACTATCTAGGATCCATAAAGAAGGATTCGAATAGTGCATCAAAATATTCTACATTTAATCATTTAAATTGACTTTCTTATAAGATAAGATTAAAGTTTAATAACTGTATCTCATTCTTCTAATGACACTTGCAATTGTTGCATATGTTTTAGAAGACTGAAAAATTTGATCTTAAGGTTTATAGTTATCCACATGGATATTGATGCAATTGTTGCAACAATCTCTATTGGATTGATAGACTTCAAAGTTTCAGTGGGAGAGCCTTAGTCTTAGAGATTATCTCTATGACCTAGATATTAGAATACACTCATTGTTTGTTTCTAAATGTTGGAAATAAACATGAATTCTGAGATAGAATTATCATAAAAGATTATGATGGATACATTTCAGATAGTAATCTAACATCTAGTGCATCCACAAAATTAGAAAATTAATGAATAGTTCATTAAGATTTCTAATACTGAAAATTAAACCTTAACATATCAATAGGAGGATGAAGATCATTTGACAATGATCCGGCATCGAGTCTTGGACTTATATCTATTGACATGATCAATAGACTAGTGTGGTATTGAACTTTAGATTGTCTGAAGGTTAAAATCTTACATACTTGTGAATATTGTATTCAAAGTAAATATGTCCAATACACTCTTCTCTGGGAATAGTGTAAGATGCCAGGGTATTCATGATCTTATACATATTGATGTATGTGGATCATCTGTATCATAATAAACATTGATGATATGTCATATCATTCAATGATTATTTGTGATAAGAGATTTTTTATCTTCACCTAAGAAACCATTGAAATGTTAAAAGATTTCACAATTTTGGTTTAGAACCAAAGTTGGAAGGAAGATTAAATGAATTTGATCTAACCAAGGTAGCAAGTACCTATTGGATGAATTCAAAGAATACCTCATGAAGATATGAATATCATTTCTATCTCAATCCTCCTAACACACCTAAACTCAATGGAGTTGTAGGGAGATACAATTGGATCATGTATGACATGATTTGATCAATGATGAATTTTAGCATAATTATCCCTTAGTTTCAAGGTATATATGTGTAGTAGAGACTACAATATATATATATATATATATATATATATATATATATATATATACTTAGTAAGGTTCCATGCATGTAAACTAGAATCTAGCACTTGAGAGTGCTTCTTCATTAGGAAAATAAATGATGGCATGCGATACCTACTTTATGACCTTGAGATTCATAAAATATCTCATCTTTGAGAATGTGATTCTTAGAGGCTGAGACTCTTGAGAATCAAGAAGAAAATGAAGTAAAGGAACTTATTTAATCTTGAGATGCTAATGAGGCTCCTGAAATTGGAAACTAAAAGGATAATTAAAGATGAAACATTAATACCTCTTCAAATGAGTTTGAGGATGTATTCCATGGGTCGATTAAGTATGACAATGATCAGACTTCATGTGATGAATCTCCTAAGGATCATGACATGGAAAGATGGATATTAGCAATAAAGTCTAAAGTAGACTTCATATACAAGTGTTGTATGTGGACCTTCGAGGATCGACCTATATGGGTAAGACCCATAAAGGTGTAAATGGATCTTCAAGAGAAAGGGAATCTGATGATAAGGTAGATACCTTCAAAGCTCGGTTCGAAGCCATGAGCTACACACTGGAAGAGAAGACATTGCTTGCGATGAGACTTGCTCTTCAGTAACTGATGAATCACCATTCATCACTCTTTATTCCTTTATTTTAGCTAGAAATCTTGGCAAAATACCATGTAATTAGTTGTAAATATAATAAAATACCAAAATGCATGCTTCATATAAATACCCATAATTAGCATGCTTTTACACAAAAATAAAGGAATAAAGAAATAAAGAAAAAAAGGGAAGTATTTAGAATAAATATTGAGTGACCCAAACCCAAGGGAGGGCTCAATATGGGCCTGACCGCAAAATAAAACAAGTAGAGAGAGATAGGGTGACTCAGCCTTGTACATATTCCCCCTTTTTATGTATATATTATTATTTTCATCAAATAAAAATATTTATGTGTCCCTCAGAATGTGTATATATTTATAAAAATAAAATAAAATTAAGAAAAATAAAAATAAAACAAAAAATTCTCTCTTCCCCTTGTAAATTCCATGTATATATACATATATTTATTTATTTTACTCTGTAAATACATAACAAAAATTAAATAAAAACTATTTTGAATCCCATATTTTATGTTATAAATAAATAAAATATAAAATAGGGATAATTAAATAAAAATAAATAATTAAAAAAAAATACATATGTACATATACTTGTATATAATAATAATATAATGTATATACATAATTTATTTTTCAAAAAAATAAATAAAATCAGTAAAAAATACTTTGAAAAATAATAAAAATTTTCATGTTGAAAATATTTTGAAATAAAATCATTTACTAATTTAAAATGAATTTTTAAATAATTTTCCAAAGGAATTTTCCCATTAGTCCATGGGGGATTGTTGGCCCTCGGTCAACTCTCCCCCCAGGACCACACCCATTGCGGATCCGTGTCCTGACCTGACTTCTCCCATTTATGCAGACTTGATCCGCCAACCATTTACCAAAACCCCGGGCTCCATTTGCAGCTCTCACATCCGAGATTCACGCCCGAGAATCATCTTAGGGATCCGAGCATTGGATTGCGTGCCTGATCTTCTTCTTTCTCGGATCCCTGCACTATATAACGTCGCCTCCTTCCGCCATTTCACGCGCCTTTAGCCTCCTTCTTCGACTCCCAGGACCTCCGTCTTCATCCTTGAGTGACAATGAGTGATTGAGTGTGTTGCAGCGAGGATTTGGAGGTGTTTGCCTTAGGTCCGGCGACCATCGTCGTCGAGCTCCACTGCCGGCGTAGCCCGAGCCTCTAGAGGCGACGCTCCATCGAGGCGAAGACCGTCGGAGATCCAGCATCTCCCCCACAGTCGACTCCGATCATCAGGTACTTCCCTTAGGTTCCAGTTTGTCATTTAGATCCGATTTCTTCCATCATCGCTCCACCCGCTCCGCTCATGTGGTCGGAGCCCCGTCACTTCACCTCACCCGTATCCATAGATCCATGACCAACGTCACCTTCCTTCCACGACCTGATCACCTCGATCTTGGCTATCCGAGCCAAGAATCGGGTCGGGTTCCTTCCGCCGCCTCCGTCGGAACCTCCCTTCGCCTATCCACGCCACTTCCCTTTACTGTTGGTTCAATAACCCATACTGGAGACTTCCTCCGAGCACGATCTCTCTTCTACAGGTGAATAAGCGCGAGAAACCTCCCTCAGTTGCATCGTCCACACCTCGCCGGAGTCGCCCAGGTCCCTCCTCCCTCGCCGGAGGATCTGACCGTGGGAAGCTTCATCAGCCACCACCATTAGACGTGGAGTGACGAGGCACGTCGAAGCCCCCGTGCTGATCATCCATCAGACGTGCATAGCTTCTTCAGCTCGTCGGCGAAGTTCATCCAGGAGGTGTTCTTCCAGGCACGTTCTCCACCGTTGGATTACACCTCACCGCAAGTTATCATCCGAGCCGACCGTCGCCTGCCACTGTCAGGCCCGTTAGATCTATGATCTGACGGCCACGTGCGCCCCACGTTCACCCTCGTGTTAGGACCGTTGGATCTTCCAAGAGGCGTCATCAGGACCGTACACACGCCAGCCACTCACCACCCGACACGTCACCCTCACATGCCCCGCACGTGCTGTGGCTGGGTAACTTGCGTCCGATCCCTTGCATTTTATTTTAGTTTCTGTTAGCCTATTAAATAAATTTGCACACTTAGATAATTTGCATATTGGACCTGTAGTTTCTTGTATTTGCATTTAGTCCATGCTTTGAGGAGACACGTTCTTCGACTCGTGATTTGTGGGCTTTTTGCATATTCAGGGTTGGGTTTTTATGAATGTTATGGAATGATTGATATGTTTTGAAAATTGCATATATACCCCTATGCATAAAGTATTCGAACATGTGTTGAATTTTGTGTAAAATTTGCAATGTAACCTCTATACTTTCTGCACGTATTACTTTTTAGCCCTGAAAGTTTGTTTTCTTGCATTTAGGTCCATGTGTGTTGTGGCTTTGTATTTGTTGAATGAAATATCAAATTAATTCTAAATCAAGTGAAATTTGGATACGTGGCTCCTGCCACTGTGTAAAAATTTAACTAAATTTTTTTAAGACATTTTTGAGTTGTTTTGATATTTTTAAAAATTAAAAAACACACATTTTTGTTACTGTTTGAATTGAAAAATCAATTAAAAATATAACAAAACCTTTTAAAAATTATAAAAAGTTACTTTTTCTTTTAGTGTCTTTTAGCTTCAGTCCAATTTTGGTTGAATTTGGATTTATAAAACACCTAAAAATCTCAAAAACCTAAAAATCATATAAAAATTCTTAAAAATTCTATAAAATACAAAAAATGCAATTTTGGTTTCTGTATCTTAGTTTTTATTTCTAGTTTTGTATAAAAATTGTCTCCAAATTTTCAGAGCTAATTATATATTTTAAATTAGCCTTTCAAATCTGGCTGCGCATTGATTCTGATTTTAAGACTTTTTCCATTTTTATAAAATCAACAAAAAATCATAAATTCTTGAGAAAATTACTAAAAACACTTAAAAACCTATAAAACACAAAACTAATTTTATTTGAATTTTCTGAGTTGTTTTGGAGTATTTAATAAATTTTCGTTTGTGTGCTTTTTGCCCTCTCTTCATATTTCCTTCATAATTAAAAACACAAAAAAATTTAAAAATCTATAAAAACTACCAAAAATATTTTATTCTTTCATTTCATTTTTCGACTATTTCGTAGGCCACTTGGCCAACCCATGCTCCTTGAGTTCGACCCTGGTCGCTATAGTAGGTTAAATAAATAGCAAGACCGCTATTCGACTTTTTAACTAATTATTCTTGTTTGGTGGTCTGATTTTTCTTATTGAGTTCGATCTGCGAGATCCAGGTCGCAACAAACCTTGATTGATTTTATTCCTACTCGGATTTTGTGGGATTTTTGGCTCATCAGAATGGTGTCGTTGCCGGGGAGCACGACTTAGTAGTCATTTTATATTTTTCGTGGTTTTCTTTTTCTTGGCCTTTCTGTAGATATTTGTAGATATTTTTGTCTGATTTCATTTGCATATTTTTATAATAATATATTCTGACACATTTCTGTCTCTTCTTCTTGTAAGGGCCCGAGGATCGAGGCAGCTTTTTTGGAAGCCGAAGCAACCACGGGAGTCAGAGGTGGCTCTTTTCTACATAGAGTCGCAGGAGAGCGTGAGGAGCCGAGCAGGAGAGCGAGAGCTGCGGAATAGCCACGCAGATAGCCGTAGCTTAGTGTAGAGTAGTTTAGTTTTATTTTCAGCAAGACTATTATTATAATAATACATGACAGACACTTGGACTCTATCAGTGAATACCAGGGTCTGTTTCACCGAGCACTGGTGTGCTCGGGGGACCTCACCGCATTTTTCGCCATTTTTGGTTTTATCATATTTATTTTATTAACTGTCTGTCTGATTTACATGGTTTTGGACTTAGCTTAGGATTTTCTTCTGATTGTGACGTAATTGATTAGGATCCAAACCCTAATTATCTGCCTGCACCTATTAGATCGTAATTGGACCTAATTAATTAAATTACAAGAAAAAATCGGATTACGTAGACTCTAGTCCACGTGCCTTGAGGAGTCACATACATCGTGCAGGATCCATTGTGGCGGACACCGAGTGGGTCCCAAGATAGGACTCCGGACTTAGGTTTGAGTACCCGGCTACTGTGCTTATCGTGTAGAAATTGCTCTGTCTAAGGCCGATTTCTCGTGAATCATATAGATAGTTTCCTTATGTCTTTACTTTTATGCACGGATCACTCTGCATGTAGACTGCTGGAGTCAGGTACGCATCTCTTACTCTGCATGCATCATTGATTTCTTTGCGCATCAGCCTTTCGTCTTCTCCCCCTGTTTTCGAACTTAAATAATCATGAGAACCGAAAAATTCGTTAGGCGTTGTTTGTACTGAAAAATACCTAAAGAACACTATAAAATTGGGACTGCTAAACACACTTGACTCTAAAAGACACCTCACCTAAAAATTTATCTTGGGGAGAGCAACCCCCTCATTATCTGGTTTGGATGAGCGAGAGAGCGACCAACACACTAGGGTAGAGCCATATCCGATCTCCGATCAGACTACCAGCCTTTTATACGGGACAGTCTGTTGGGAGGATTGGATTCCCATCAGTTCGCGAAGCTGCTCTGATAGACTGACATTATCACCTAAATAAAAATTGACAAGATAATTGATCGAATCTTTACGGTCTTCAGCTCCTCGTTGTGTAGGTGAACTTGGGGTTTGTTTCCTCATCTTGTGTTTCCAGATCTCATCCACCCGACTCGCCAGATCAAGATGATGGGCAGGAGGTCTCTTAGGCAGCCTCTTGTTGCACCGCTTTTTAGCACTCCTACCCGTTTATCTAGGTTGGTTCGTGAGAGCCGAGACCCGATCTTCGAACCCGAGTTCGATTCCGCCCTATTCCCCCTTGACTACCCTTCTACCAGTCCAGAGATACTAGTGCCAGATGAGAGACAGCGGACAGATGATTTATCGGCACCTGAGTTTGGGTCTTTTGCCTTTGTAGAGACCATGGCCAGCAGTGAGGAGTGCACCGAGGGTCAATGACCTGAGACGACAACATACATACTGGACCAGGGTGCGATCAACAACACCATGTTGGCTTCCCTCGAGATGATGCAGCGCCAGATACGGGATCAGGGAGCCTTCATTGTGGAGATGAGGAGAGAGATGGAGAGGCTGAGGACAACGTGAGAACAGTCGAGAGCTGTGAAAGCTGCAGGAGCAGGGGGCAATCCAGATTAGCCAGAGGAGCCAGCCCAGCCGGCAGAGCAGCGGAGACCGATGCGGGAGTTGCACAACCCCGGATCGACACTTACACACCAGTGGGTGGTACTTCCGGCAATCGTGAGGGACTTCAAGTTCCCCCCACATATAATTCAGATTCTTCCTCGCTTCCACGGGCTTGCCAATGAGGAGCCTCATCTGCATCTCCAGGATTTTGAGATAATCTGCAGCACTGTCCACGATCGACAGGTGGATGAGGACACGATTAGGATGATTGCCTTACCCTTCTCCCTTGCTGACAGAGTAGCCAACTGGCTGAAGAATTTGGGGAAATTTTTGTATACCTGGGAGCAGCTCAACACCGAGTACTTGAACAAGTATTATCCACTCGGGCATACCAATGCAGCGAGGGCCTTGATCAGCAACTTCTCCATGCTCCCCAACGAGCAGTTTCACGAGGCATGGGATAGAGGTTTAGAGAGCTTACCGACAGATGCCTGCACCATGACATCTCGAAGCCGAACCTAGTTCAGAGCTTCTTTTGCAGACTAATACCAGAGCTGCAGGGCCTGGTGAATGCTTCTTTTTGTTGTTCTTACTTCGCCAAGGATGGGGAACAGGTCTGGGCCATCTATGAGGAGATGGTCGAGAACTACATTGCGATGTCCCAGACCCGCCTCTACACTCAGAGATGTCCCCCAGCCACAAGTTGTGTAGTACCAGAGGATAGCACGGGTCGATGCCAATCCTTCTACTTCGTCCGCGGCAGCCGCACATGCCTAGTCTACAGCCGCAGACATGGGCATCATCAACGAGAAGCTGGATCGGATCGAGTTGATCGAGAAGAAGCAGTACCAGGGCATATCGCAAATGGATCAGATGGCACAGACGCTGAGTGACATGAAGACACAGCTCATGTGTCTCCAGGAGGTACAAACGGCTTCTCAGCCCCGTATTCGGTCACGAGGAGATCAGAGCAGCAGTGGTAGCTCGTCCCAGCACTCCAGTCAGCCTAGACAGGTTCACCTTGTATAGGCGGAGTCGTACCAACAACCACCACCGTTTTACCAGCTACCACCATCCCAAAACACTTAGATGGTGGTCTACTAGCCGGATCAACCCCTGGCAGTACTTCCTCCACCCACCTACGAGCCGGAGCTGTTGTTGGATGTTAACGGGATTTTGTACCGACCGACCCCAGCTCGGTATCTTACGAGACCATCCCAGATTCCGCTGGTCGTTCGGAGGCACCAGTTCCCAGCAGCAGCCTCCAGTTCAGGGTGGCCAGTACGACTAGCAGCGTGAGGAGCACTAGCAGCCCCAGTCCCCAGTACACCAGCAGCAGTAGCCATCCTAGCATCAACAATACAGTCCACGTCCCTATCAGCAGGGACAGTCTTGGAGGCGTGAGCAGCCTCAGCAGCAGTATTATCATCAGCAGTACCCCTCTCACCCCCACCAGCAGTAGCAACCTCACTACCAGCGAGGCAACCCGTTAGGTTCTCATGGGCCGACCTATGAGAACCCCACCTTGGATGATCTAGCCCGCCTCATGACCGAGCAGCAAGCTACTTTTAGTCGGGAGATGGATGAGTTCCGTCAAGAGATGTGGGAGATAGTGAGAGGGAAGGCCACCATCCCTGCCCAGATCGAGCCGAACCCGAACAACCTCAAGAGGAAGTCTGAGCTGGTAGAGTTCACTGAGATTACCACTCCTAGTGCTTCACTTGGTGATATAACTGCATATATGTTTGATGCTGACTTTGTTACATTTAGGAGCAGTAGGATGCCAGCAGGCGGCACCTCGTCTGAGCGACGATCCCATGCCACTTTAGGTGCGCCAGGCAAGGAGGAGAATGGTGCTGATGGCGTTAGAGATGATGTCGGTGGTACTGATGCCACCAAGGATGTTGATACAGTCAACGGTACTGAGGTCTTCGCTTTACCAGTTGGAGGAGGTGGTACTGACACCACTATTACAGTTGCTGAATCAAAGCGCGGTACTGATGCTGTGAGTCCAGATGACGAGGGTGGTACTGAGGCCACCATTTTCAGTTCTGCTAATCCTTTTGTTTCTCCTTCCATACATGTATCTCAGGATATTTCTGCAAATAAAGGAAAGGGTTTATTATTTTTGGATCCACATGTGTTGCTTGATGATGTTTGTGTGGATTCTGCTGGTCATGAGCATTCCAGACCCTCTCCTAGTCATTCATCTGAGAAGGACCCTGTAGTCCCCTTTCCCCGAGCACTCCACTTGGCTAAAGGGCAGAAAAAAGAAAATACCAAAAAGAACCATCAGATAGAGTTCAGCCAGCATATGATGGACAGATTTCAGATACAGCTGACTCTACAGGAGGCCTTGGAGCACATTCCTCTCTTCCAGCGATCACTCAGAGACATGACCACAGTTAGGAGGAAGAGGCGGAACCATCAGACAGAGATCCATGTGCTTACTCGTGCCACGCGTTTCGCGATTCAGAACCCTCTGCCAGCCATGAGGCTAGATACAAGAGCCTCGTATGTCAGATGCCACATCCATGAGCAAAGGTTTGATCGCACTCTATTAGACAGCGTTTCTTCGATCAACCTACTTCTGGCAGCCCTTCTCGGCCGCTTCAAGTTGGGACCTCTCCGACAGAGTAGGACAGTCCTTCAGTTTGCTGATCAATCTGTCAAGAGGCCGAAGGGGTTGCTGAAGGACGTTGTCGTCATGATTCAGGGCCTGAAATTCCCCGTGGACTTTGTTGTGTTGGACATGGAGATCCCTGAATCCGTGACCGATACCCCGTTCACTCTAGGATGCCCGTTCTTGGCCACAGCCAAGGCAGTGTCCGACCATGATAGCGGGAAGGTGTACTTTCGCGTCGAGGGCGAGAGTATAGAAATAGAGACGGTCGAGGAGACTAGAGCCAGAGATTCAGCTTGCTTAGAACCGACTTCCGATTCAGAGCTGATGATAGAGGTAGGTAGAGACATCCACCAGGACTGTGATTTTGTGATTACAGATGATGAGGCAGTTTGGGCAGATCCAGTCGCACAGGCCATCCTCTCACCTTCAGAGTTCACTGACGCAGAGACGCTAGCAGAGGAGAGCTTGGAGAGTGCATTCCTGGTCCAGGATACATCTCAGGCAGCAGAGCTGGTTCCCGATCGTGAGACATATTTTTGTGATTCTGATACAGATCCCTCGGAGTCAGATATTAATTGGACAGAGTTTGACAATTTGATATTGTGTCTGACTTCTACTGAGCCTACAGCTAGGGAGGAGGCTGATCCCGCACAGAGTAGAGACACACCACCAGAGCAGCCTTCACCATATTCAGATTACGAGCGAGAGTTCTCATTCTCCCATGCAAATTTGGCAGCATTCACTCAGACTTTTCAGAGGCCAGATCCGCCAGCACCTACTTGTCCAGAGCTGAAGCTGCTACGGTCGTCGTTGAAGTATATATTCCTTACAAGTGAGAATGAGATATACTCAGTCATTATCTCTGTTGATTTGACTGGAGAGCAGGAATCCCGTCTGATGGGGGTTCTTGAAAAAAAAACCGCAAGGCAATAGGATGGAGTGTAGCCGATCTCCAGGGGATAAGTCCGGCCCTGTGCTCCCACCATATTTCATGAAGGAGATCTCGAAATGGTGGAGCGCCGATTTTATCTACCCCATCTCCGACTCCAAATGGGTCAGTCCGTTACATGTTTTGCCTAAGAAGACGGACATCACCACAGTTGTTAGTGAGTCTGGAGAGGAGATCGCTACCCGGGTACCCACTTCTTGGCAGGTCTTTGTGGACTATAGATTATTGAACTAGGCCACCGAGAAGGATCACTTCCCTGCCCTTTATTGATCAGATCATTGAGAGGATGGCATGGAAGAGCCATTATTGTTTCTTGGATGGGTACTCCGGATATAATCAGGTGGCCATCGCGCCCGAGGACCAGGACAAGACCACCTTCACCTGTCCCTTCGACATATGCTTTCAGACGCATGCCATTTGGATTGTGTAACACTCCGACGACATTCCATAGATGCATGTTGTCCATCTTTTTGGACATGGTGGGGTAGTGCTTGGAGGTCTTCATGGATGATTTCCCGGTCTACAACGACGGATTCGATTCTTGTCTTGACTGCATAGATCGAGTCCTTCAATGATGCATAGAGGTTCACTTGTATTGTCTTGGGAGATGAGTCACTTCATGGTGACTCAGGTGACGGTGCTTGTCCATATTATCTCCAACAGGGGCATGGAGGTTGATCCAACCAAGGTGGATGTCATTAGAAAACTCAATCCATAGTCTAACTTGCGGCAGTTACGTTCTTTTCTGGGGCACGTCGGTTTCTATAGGCTCTTCATTCATGATTTCAGTAGGATTGCCAGACCGTTCACTCATTTGCTAAGGAAAGACACCGAGTTCCTTGTTGATGATAAGTGTCTATCGTCATTTGAGTCTCTCAAGAGTCGTGTTGTAGAGGCTCCTATTCTCCAGCTGCCCGATTGGTCTCTCCCATTCGAGATCATGACGGATGCCTCCGATTTTGTTGTAGGGGCCGTGCTGGGACAGAGGAGGGATGGAGTCCTCTTTTCTATTCCCTACGCTAGCCATACTTTGGATGCCGCCCAGCGGAACTACACAGTCACTGAGAAGGAGATGCTAGCCGTAGTTTTCGCCCTAGATAAGTTCAGATCTTACATCATTGGATCTAGAGTGACCATCTATACTGATCATACCGCCATCAGGTACCTCATGGCAAAGAAGGATGCCAAAGCGACATTGACCAGATGGATCCTTCTACTCCAAGAGTTTGATATAGAGACTAAGGATAAGTCTGGAGTCAAGAATGTGGTGGTAGATCATCTCTCCCGATTAGAGTATCTTGAGGATTCTGAGCAGACTGAGCCTATATGTGAGACCTTCCCAGATGAGGCGATCCTTGCTATCACCTCTCTCCCATGGTATGCCAATATTGTGAACTATCTTGTCGCCAAGAAAGTTCCACAAGATTGGCCCAAGCAGAAACTTGAGACCTTCCTCGCGAAGGCCAAGTTTTACCATTGGGAGGATCCCATCCTTTATCATGAAGGAGGGGATAGTATCTGGCGTCGGTGCATTCCTCAGGAGGAGCACCACAATGTACTTACTTACCGTCACAAGCTTGAGGCAGGAGGACATCACTCTGGGAGGAGAACGACACAGAAAGTGCTCCAATCTGGCCTATGGTGGCCTACTCTCTTCAAGGACTCTGATGAGTTCGTGAAGAGGTGTACTTACTGTCAAAGGATGGGCACTTGTAGACAGCGTGATATGATGCCGATGCAGCCCATACACTTCTGTGAGGTTTTTGACACTTGGGGCATCGATTTCATGGGTCCATTCCCTAGGAGTTAGGGATTTGAGTACATTCTGTTAGCCGTAGATTATGTGAGTTGTTGGGTTGAGGCCATCCCCGCCCGAACCGCAGATGCTAGGACTGTTTGCAGATTTTTGAGGAAGAATATCATTTCACGGTTCGGGGTACCTCGAGTGTTGATTTTTGACGGGGGGTATCATTTCGTCAATGACAAGGTAATGGCCCTTGCTAGTGAGTTCAACATAGACCATCAAGTAGCCACTCCATACCACCCGCAGACGAATGGTCTTGCTGAAGTATCGAACAGGGAGATCAATACTATATTGCAGAAAGTCATCCGCCCTTACCAAAAGGATTGGTCACAGCTTTTGGACTCGGTCTTGTGGGCATATAGCACGTCTTTCAAGGCTCCTTTGCGTACATCTCCCTTTCGCCTCGTTTATGGCAACCCCTACAATTTACCTGTTGAGCTGAGACATAGGTCACTTTGGGTTATTACTGATATACTTATTGATCCAGTAAGTATAGGAGATCAGAGGAGGGAAGAGTTAGCAACCATGAAGGAGCTTCGTGATACAGCCTTTTCGAATAGCCTACAGTGTAAAGAGAGAGTGAAGGAGTGGCATGATTCTCATATCAGCCACAAGCAGTTTGAGCCAGGACAGAGAGTATGGTTGTTTGATGCTAGGTTTCGTTTATTTCCAGGGAAGCTACAGAGCAAATGGAAGGGACCCTATTTGGTTCGAAAGGTACATGACAATGGGAGTATTGACATACCTGAGTTGTCTTCTGATGCTACCTTTCGTGTTAACGGCCAGCGGCTCAAGCCATATCTAGATCATTAGCCGCGGGTCATTGACTTTGCCCCGATTCACTTTGCGTGAGATGTGGTCTCTTGACTCACATCTATTACATCTCATGTCTGATTATCACTGTTATTCCGACTTGTATAGATCCAGTTGTCCATATCACTCTATTCTTTAGTCCCACACCCCTTTCTCATCTTATGATTATGCTATACTTAGGGTGTACTTTACCCTAAGTATAGGGGGGTGTAGGACTCTCAGGTATTCTATTCATTCTTTCTACCTCTGTTTTGCTGCCTATACGTAGGGATATTTTACCCTTAGTATAGGGGGGAAGACCCTGTACATCCTTCCACTCGGATTTCCCTTTATGTACAGCTTGCTATACTTAGGATTACTTGATCCTAAGTATAGGGGGAAACACCGAGTCCTCTTCATTCTATTCTTTGATTCGTCTTTGTATATACCATTTCTTTTCACTTCCCTATACTAAGCACGAGTTATGTCTTCTTCATCGCTCTTGATCACTCTGAGGACATCGTTCGAGCTAAGTATAGGGGGGTGTCGTATATATTTCATATATACTTTAGCCATAACTCGTACTTTGTATGAGTGTCTAAATAAATAAAATGGCTAAAAGTCCATAAAAATTTGAAAATTTCCCTTCTACATAAAATTCTTCTTGCACATACTTATCTATTTATAAAAAGAATTTTTGTACAAGTGTTTGTAAAAATGATTTGTGTAAATAGTTTATAAATATTTTCATATCAAAACTATGTATATAGTACAAATTTTTTGTAAAATGTTTGAAGAACAAAAAGTTTGCAAAAACCTTGTGTAAATTTTTATAAATATTTTGCAAACTTCGCATTCATGCATACATCCATGTTTTCAAACATTTTTCAAAAATTTTGGACATTTGTAAACTTTTGTAAAATTGCATCTTTGTGAATATTTGTACAGTTTTTTCAACTCATAGTTGACATTTAAACTGGGCTGGAATTAAATTGGAAAATGGAGCTTGGTTAAGACCTTAATCCACTAATTATAAGAGGAACCTTATAGGGCTTTGGATTAAGACTTTTTAGGTCCATTGGGACTTAATTCTTTGAGTCCACTAGGCTATGAGCATATGTCATCTTGATGAGCCTAAGTAGAGCACTTAACAATGCACACATGATTCTCAAAGACAAATGGCTTTACTTGCACCAGCACTTTAGACATAGCTCTCCACAAATGAGGTGGTGAGGAGGCATTTTCCTTTGGCTTGGGGTAGCATATGAGGGTAGTACTTCTAGGCAGAACCTTTCTTCTTATTATAGTGAAGGAAGTGTGTCTCAACTTGGTCTAGTGATTATGAAGTCTAAAGACAGGAGTTGTGGGTTGCAATAAAGCTTCAAAAGAGGGATAGTCTACTAGCTCAAGAGGAATAACTCCTTATGTATATATGCTGCACCATGTAGATATGTTGTACATATGCACACCAAAAAATGTGCAAAGAAAGAAAAACTCCAAAAAAAGGGGTGGGTCGGATTGAAAATTTAATAATCCCACCGGAGTGTATATAGCCAAATAAAGCAAAGCTTATGATACACACGACCATCTCGTGAAGCTTGCAGCGAGAGACTCAGCTACACTGGTTAGAGCTCCCAAGGATACATGGCTACACTGTTCATGGTCCATTCTCTTCTTCCCCCTCTTCTTGAGCCAATTGTACTTGAACTTAGAAGGGAATACCCCGCTCCTCGAGGAAAGAGTTGCTAGACCGAGGCATTAGAGTTATTAGGTTGAGGGAGGTTGTTTCTTTGTCACTTCTGAGGTGGGGAGCTACATACGACTTACACAGTACAAGGAAAGATTCATGGTCATTAGAGTTTGTGTATGTATACTTGTTCTGATCTGGTTTATTGAGGAGTCTTGACAATAGATTAGTGGAACTTAGAGGCTACTAAGTTTTAATCTTAAGTCCAAATAAGGTTTCGACAAATTAATAATCCAAAGGTCTGACTGAGCTCCATATTTCAATTTAATGAAGGAAAGTTTAATAATAAACCTTGATTTCCTCTCTTTTCCTTTTTCTTTCTCTTTTGCACTTCTTTTTCAAATAAGTGTTTGCTAAGGGACTAGCAAAAGTAAAGTATAGGGGGAGATGGATCACCATTCATCACTCTTTATTCCTTTATTTTAGCTAGAAATCTTGGCAAAATAACATGTAATTAGTTGTAAATATAATAAAATATCAAAATGCATGCTTCATATAAATACCCATAATTAGCATGTTTTTGCACAAAAATAAAGGAATAAAGAAATAAAGAAAAAGAGGGAAATATTTAGAATAAATATTGAGTGACCCAAACCCAAGGGAGGGCTCAATATGGGCCTAACCACAAAATAAAACAAGTAGAGAGGGATAGGGTAACTCAGCCTTGTACATATTCCCCTTTTTATGTGTATATTATTTTCATCAAATAAAAATATTTATGTGTCCCTCATAATGTGTACATATTTACAAAAATAAAATAAAAATAAGAAAAATAAAAATTAAACAAAAAATTCTCTCTCTTCCCCTTGTATGTACCGTGTAAATATATACACCTATATGTATATATTTATTTTACCCCTGTAAATACATAATAAAAATAAATAAAAATTATTTTAAATCCCATATTTATGTTTTAAATAATTAAAATATTAAATAGGGATAATTGTACAAAAATAAATAATTAAAAATAAAAATAAAAAATACATATGTACATATACCTGTATATAATAATATAATGTATATACATAATTTATTTTTCAAAAAAATAAATAAAAATCATTAAAAAATACTATGAAAAATAATAAACATTTTTCATGTTGAAATTATTTCGAAATAAAATCATTTACTATTTTGAAATGAATTTTTAAAAAAATTTCCAATGGAATTTTCCCATTGGTCCACGGGAGATTGTTGACCCCTGGTCAACTCTCCCCCCAGGACCACACCCATTGCGAATCCGTGTCCTGACCCGACTTCTCCCATTTATGCAGACTTGATCCGCCAACCATTTACCTAAACCCTGGGCTCCATTTGCAGCTCTCACATCCGAGATTCACGCCCGGGAATCATCTTAGGGATTCGAGCATCGGATTGCGTGTCCGATCTTCATCTTTCTCGGACCCCTGCACTATATAGCGTTGCCTCCTTCCTCCATTTCACGAACCTTTGGCCTCCCTCTACGACTCCCAGGACCTCCATCTTCATCCTTGAGTGACAACGAGTGATTGAGTGTGTTGCAGCGAGGATTTGGAGGCGTTTGCCTTAGGTTCGGCGACCATCGTCGTCGAGCTCCACCGCTGGCGTAGCTCGAGCATTTGGAGGCGACACTCCATTGAGACGAAGACCGTCGGAGATCCAGCATCTCCCCCAAAGTCGACTCTAATCATCAGGTACTTACCTTAGGTTCCAATTTGTCATTTAGATTCGATTTCTTCCATCATCGCTCCTCCCGCTCCGCTCCAGTGGTCGGAGCCCCATCACTTCACCTCAACCGTATCGATAGATCCCTCGACCCATCGTCACCTTCCTTCCATGATCTGGTCACCTTGATCTTGGCTATCCGAGCCAAGATCATGTCTGGTTCCTTTCACCGCCTTCGTCGGAACCCCCCTTCGCCTATCCACGTCGCTTCCCTTTACTGTTGGTTCAATAACCCATGCCGGAGACTTCCTCTGAGCATGAGCTCTCCTCTGCAGGAGAATAAGCGCGAAATACCTCCCTCAGTTGCATCGTCCACACCTCGCCGGAGTTGCCCAGGTCCCTCCTCCCTCGTCGGAGGATCTGATAGTGGGAAGCTTCATCAGCCACCACCATTAGACGCGGAGTGACGAGGCGCGTCGAAGCCCCCTTGCTAATCATCCATCAAACGTGCATAGCTGCTCTAGCCCGCCGGCGATGTTCATCCAGGAGGCGTTCTTCCAGGTACCTTCTCCACCGTTGGATCACTCCTCACCGCCAGTTATCATCCGAGCCGACCGTCGCCTGCCACTGTCAGGCCGTGAGATCCATGATCTAACGGCCACGTGTGCCCCACGTTCACCCTCGTGCCAGGACCGTTGGATCTTCCAGGAGGCATCATCAGGACCGTGCACACACCAGCCACTCACTGCCGACACGTCACCCTCACGTACCCCGCACACGCTGTGGTTGGGTAACTTGCGCCCGACCCCCTACAGTTTATTTTAGTTTATGTTTAGCCTATTAATAAAATTTGCACACTTGGATAATTTGCATTATGGACCTGTAGTTTCTTGTATTTGCATTTTAGTCCCTACTTTGTGGAGACATGTGCTTCGACACGTGATTTATGGGCTTTTTGCATATTCAGGGCTAGGTTTTTATGAATGTTACGGAATGATTGATATGTTTTGAAAATTGCATATATACCTCTATGCGTACAGTATTCAAACATGTGTTGAACTTTGTGTAAAATTTGCAGTGTAACCCCCATACTTTCTGCACGTGTTACTTTTTAACCCTGAAAGCTTGTTTTCTTGAGTTTAGGTCCCTGTGTGATGTGGCTTTTGTATTGGTTGAATAAAATATCAATTTAATTCCAAATCAAGTGAAAATTTGGACATGTGGCTCCTGCCACTGTGTAAAAATTTCACTAAATTTTTGGGACATTTTTGAGTTGTTTGATATTTTTAAAAATTCAAAAACACGCATTTTTGTTACTATTTGAATTGAAAAATCAATTAAAAATATAAAAAAACTTTAAAAATTCTAAAAAATCTTATAAAAATTCTTAAAAATTCTATAAAATAAAAAATGCAATTTTGGTTTCTGTAGCTTAGTTTTTATTTCTAATTTTCATAAAAATTGTCTCCATATTTTTAGAGATAATTATATATTTTAATTAGCCTTTCAAATCTGGCTACACATTGATTCTGATTTTCAGCCTTTTTCCATTTTTATAAAATCAACAAAAAATCATAAAATCTTGAGAAAATTATTTAAAATACTTAAAAACCTATAAAACACAAAAATAATTTTATTTCAATTTTCCGAGTTGTTTTGGAGTGTTTAATAAATTGTCCTTTGTGTGCTTTTTGCCCTCTCTTCATATTTCCTTCATAATTAAAAACACAAAAAATTTTTAAAAAACTATAAAAACCACCAAAAATATTTTATTCTTTCATTTCATTTTTTGACTACTTTGTAGGCCACTTGGCCAACCCGTGCTCCTTAAGTTCGACCCTGGTCGCTATACCAGATTAAATAAATAGCAAGACCGCTATTCGGCTTTTTGACTGATTATTCTTGTTTGGTGGTCTGATTTTTCTTGTTGAGTATGATCTGCGAGATCCGGGTCACAACGACCCTTGATTTATTTTATTCCTACTCGAATTTTGTGGGGATTTTCGGCTCGTCAGTAACCATGCTTAAACCCATCGGATTATTGCTAACTATAGCTACACAACTTGGCTTTGACATCTTTGAGATGGAAGTCAAGATTGCATTCCTCTATGAATGCCTCTCTGAGGATATTCACATGAATTAGCCCCAGGGCTTCATGATTGGGGAAAGTAAGGTGTAAAAACTAAAGAAATCCATCTATGGACTCAAAAAGCTTCTTGTTGGAACACAGATTTGATGAAATTATAAATGTTATGATTTCAGATAGAATCTTGATGAACCATATGAAGCTTAGTGGGAGGGCCTTTGTGTTCATCGTGCTAAATGTAGACAATATCCTAATCATTTAGAATGATATAAGGATGATGATAAGTGTTTTATGACCTGGCTAATTTCATACATTGAGATATGATCTCAAGTGTACCTCTTAGATCTTAGTTTTGAAGTTGTTCAAATGCAAAGAGAGAGAGAGAGAGATAGAGAAAATTGTGATTGCCACATTATTGGTACATCCTGGATATATTCTATCCAAGGAAGGCTTCCTTCCCTTAATATTTGGTACTGACCAATCTGAAGGGATAGCATATCAAGTGTTGATGGTGCTAAAACTTCTTGCCTTTGTGCATCGGTTGCTAGAAGCCTCGTATGTGCTAGATGTGTACGAAAGGTCAGATGTCTGCCATGCAGTGGGAGTAGTAAACTGTTACTCAACCTACCATAGTAATAAAACACTTGATTGCAGTAATAATAAATATCTTCAAAGATGACCAGACTTAGAGATAATGATCTCAAAGTCTCATCATCAAGAACCTAAGACTTTATAGATAGTGATCTAAAAGGTCTTAATTGTAGATGCCTTGGGAGATAGAGATCTCCAGGAATAAAGGTATTCTGATAAGGATTATGGAAATACTGGTTATAATAATTACTGAGCAATAGTGTCAAGGACACTATAATTGCTTTATCAAGATTGAGTATTGGTTACATAAGATGCAACATTCGCATTGAATGCGAGCACTGTTACCTAGAGATATGCAAGTGATGTAAAAGGACTTGGCATAGTCCTTTGGGAACAGAGTGACTGATCAGCTTACCTAGCTATTTTCTAAATAGCCTATGATTGTCACATGAGTGTGGGTTTAAATGATTAGCCCAATGATGTCTCTTTGGGCTAGTGGGAGATTGTTGGACATGCGAGCCCACGGCGAGCCATTATGCAATAAATGTTATTGCACATGTCATTCCCTGATCTGAAATGAAGAATAACTAATTTGCATAATAGGTCCCTTAGTACAATTAAGGTTATGTACCATGGCTATCTTAATGATCATACAGTTGTTGATTCAATTATTGAATCATAGAGGCTGGTGCTTGGATGAATATCTAAAGAGTTAGATTGAGGACTCATCAAGCACCGCCAAATGATTGTTAAGATGTGATCTCTAGCCTGAGTAGTAGATGGCAATCCTTTCTCACATAGGTTGATATCTGACCGACCTCTTGATGCAGGTCCTCTTCATAAGAATAGAGATTAGGCGGTGTTAGATTAGTTAGGTCAAAGAGTTGACTTAACAAGATCGAGATAACTAAAGTCCTATGTCATATGATGTCACGATATAAGCACACATCCTCTGTCCGGAGACAGTGTGTTACTATATGTCTGAGTATGTACATTTGGCGACCAATAGGTTGATGACCTAACCAAGGTTTATACACCAGCGCGCTGGTGTGCATATAAGGGCGTATGATTAATATGATCTCTCAACGGGATCATACAGGTTCACTATTGAACCAGAAGACATGAGCTCACTCATGAGATATTGGGAAGAATTAAATTCCGTGCACGGTCGTCTCACTTTGGAAGCTTGACTGAATTTGTAGGTTTGATATATACTTTTGGAAAGTATGATCAAGACCTAGGTATGATATATGCTTTTGGAAAGTATATGATCGATACCAACTCCCAATGATCAAATGAGAAACTTACTGATAAAACCTTGAAGTAGACAGTATAAAGTTGATCTAATACTTCGGGTTTATTCTAGGTCTTCCAGTATGCAGGATGTACAGGTGTTGGGAATACCTGAGAGTGATGTGATCATAAACGATTGTATAACCATGACGCTTCCATTCCTAGGGAGTGACGAAATGGGTCTGGATTTTAGTGACTCCTCTCAGTAGAGAAGTAATCTGATCTTGGTCCAAATGTTGGACATTGATCTGAATGTGATTCAGATGCAATGAGAAGATTAGATTTGCGGTCTTGATTTAATCAAGCATCTATGGAGGCCCGAGATCTGGATTTGAGATGTGATCTCAATATACAAGTCACTATACATGGAACAACACAATCGCCCTATCCTTATCTCCAAGTATCCGCGGAGAAAGCGCATTACCCTTGAAAGAGTTCATGGATAATTTCATTGTTGATATAAGTATCCAAGCATCGAGAAAATTGATAATTAAATGTGATTTAATTATCATGGATAATATGAATTTGATTCATATTATAAGGAGAGATATATAAGATAAGCAAATGTGATTTAATTATCAAATATATGAATAATGTGAATGAGATTCATGTTATTTGGGCACATGAGAAAAGAGATCCAAGATAATTAAATGTGATTTAATTATCATGGATATGAATAATGTGGATAGTAATATCCATATTAATCATATATATTATAAATGTGATTTATAATATATAAGAGAGAGCATATTGTGATTTATATTTGTTAATTAATTATTAATGTGTATTGGATTCACATTAGATGATTAATTGAAAATATAATTTACATTTTGTTTTGGGATGTGAATGTGATTCACATTTTTTATGGGCATGATTGTAATATCTCATAAGATAATTGTGAATTATATTTGTGAAATAATTTACAACAATTATTGTTGTAAATTTTGGAGATATATCATGAGATAATGAGATCTCACGAGACAATGATATCTCATGAGATAAATGAGATCTCATGAGAAGAGTGGTCGTCCTCTATTTTTAGTGGATATGGTTTATCTCCTCATTATCTCCATGGATAATTAATTGATTTGATTTGAATTTAAATATATTGATTTATCGATATATATTAAATTAAATTAATTGTTGTTGTGTTTTTCACAACAAGATCATGGCCATTGAAATAAACACAAATCAATCTCAACCATTGATTGTGTGTTGTCCATGGATTGAGATCCATGGACTCCCAAAACCCTATATAAGAAGAGGCACCCTTGCTCATCAAGCTATATATGTTAGATGAAAATAATGAGTGCTCTCTTCTCTCTCTCTCTCTACACGTCATGTGCATCTCTCCATCTCTCTTATGGCCGTCCACCATAGAGCCTTTGAGAGAATCGACATCGCTGTAGCATCGTCGTTATGATGCTGGAGTTCTTACTCATGGATCTCCATCTCTTTCGGTGTGTCTCGCTCGTGAAGAAGATGCTGGATCTCGTATGACGAGATCAAGAGATCCGCCACTTGGATCATCAACATGGAGAGGAGCACACGATTCATCCCCGTGCTCGCAAGCGTCTCCTCCGTCATATCGGACTTGATACAGGAGGTCTCTTGGTTTAGAGACTCGATCACAGCGACGCTTCAAGAGGTAATCCTATTACTTTTTTGTGGTTTAGATGAAACAATCTGAGAAGTGTTCTCGGATCATGCGGTTTCATCATATAAAAGTTTTTTAATTTCCGCTGCATTGAGCAACTAGTGCGACTAGTCGCTCCCGATTGCATTCGATGCGATCATCACGCTTCTGTGATGCGCTTGAGGATTTTCCCGTATCCTTCAAGCCCTCCTCCTTAGTTCCATTATATCACCCTACATTTGACCAAGCCATGGCTTCATATCACTTGCGCTATGAGGACATAGCAAATGTTAGTATAGGGGGGTATACTGTATACTACTATATATTTGCTTTAGCCATAGCTAGTATTTTTAAACTTTTTAAAAATTCTTTTTCGGCTTGGTTTAAAATAAACCTGTGAACTGAGTTTTTATAAAAGCCTTGTAAAAATATTTTCTTAAAAATTGAGGGATTAATTTGTATAAATAACCCTTTTTGAAAAAAAACTCCATAAAAATTTGAAAAATCAAAAACCTGTCTTTGAATTAGACTTTGACTACTATGCTTAGTAGATACTTTCAGTGAGGGAATCTCGGTCTCCCTTAGCAGAGTGGGTGTTTAGAGGACAATGTATATGGCTCCATCCTTAAGGAACACAGATTCGTCTAACGGCCCGTACTTACACCCATACTGGCTGAGAGTAGATAATTTTATTCATATGAGCTAGGGCCAGTCATTATCTCTCCAAAGAATTAAAAATTGCAAATTTAAAATTAAAAAAACAAAAACTAAAATAAAAAAAATATCCACTAACTAAGGAATTGGTGAATTCCTAACACATCACATTCACTAAAGGCTTGAGGATTTTGAGGACACTAGAAATCTATGATCTTGAGAGTCTGAGTTAGCATGCCTTAGTCATTAGGCTTTTTAAACTTAATTATCCACACATCCCTAGTTTGAAAGATTTGAGCCATATATTGCACTCTTCATCTCTACCTTCAAAAGAATATGATCAATACAATCACTTTCACAACTGCATGATTGATGAGATGAGTTGAGATATCACTTGGGGAACTAGGACTAGAGATTTGATTTTAGACCGAATCTAATGATATCCGAGGATGGGATAAGTTATGAAAGCTTCAGAAAACTTGAGTGTCAGCAAAACTCTAGCCAGTTTGTTAACAAGTTCATATGCTACCTCTTTGATATTTACCTATGTGCTAGGGTGTGATTAAACTTAATGATAATTGTTGATCAGTGTGCGCCAACTTTTGGTAAAAGCAGTGGAGATAGCCAACAAAAGCAAAGAAATGTCAAAGAAAACCTCTATCATCCAAAGTTAAATTACAAAAAGAGTTTCCACCAATGGTGAGCGCTCCCAAATATTTTCAAAGTGTCCACATGGACCAAGCGCTAATAAGGACCAAGGAGTCGGACTGTCTGCATCGTAAATGCTACAAGTTTGGGTGTTGAAGGTATCTTAAATATTCAAAAGCGACACACCCCGGTGTACTCCTAGAAAAAGAAGTGCATATGACTCCAACTCTTTTGACGAAGACATTGATAAACAATCTAAAATTTACATGTGTTGAGTAAAAAGGCACTCGAGAGGCCCCTTGTTCCACTGAGTGGGAGAGAAAATTAGACACAATCCTATGCCCTCCATCATCTGGCCGTCCATCTACACTTTCAAGTCTGACGAACTAATAAGACAGTTGACTGAAGCAAGAGCAGACTTATTCCCTAGTGTTGAGGATGAGGTCTAGAGGAGAGTCTTTGGGATTGGAACTTCGAGTGATGACTCGACTCAACTCTCATGAAATACAGTACACTAATGTCATATCCTTATATTATATGTACGAAAAGAGAGTCTGATAATTAGAGAAGTTGGATTCCTTCTGACTATAGCATGGATAAGGTCGGAATTTAAGGATCCCTTAAATTAAGGGTCTTCGAAAGATTGAGCCTTGAAATCTTCACTTACTCTGTCAGGAATTAATCCGACTCCTTCATTCTTTAGATGCTCGAGGACGTGAATGGTTTAAGTATAGGGGTATGATGAATCTCACATTAATGATGTGAAAAGCACTAATTAAACCCCCTAGATTAAATAAACCACTAAAATTCACCAATAATTCCTCATTATTATATTGTACGTATTGTATATACTTAACCTTTAATTAATTGTATTTAATTACTATTATTTTCTTTGTAATATTTTCTCATCAAATACCCCTAAAAACTAGGAGAATTAATTGTCTATTGGTTCCTGACCCTTAAAAAAACTAAAAAATACAAAAAATAATTCAAAACCCAAAATTCGGTGTTTTTAACCCCTTAAAATACCACCAAAAAAATACTTTTTTGTACAAATGCCCTCTTTTGCTTTTCGTCCAATATGAAACTTGTAGATCTCATCGAGACTAACTACTTTCATGTTTTGACTTTTTCCTAATTTTGCCTCTAACTAGTTATTCCACATTTTTCTTTGATTTTACATTTTCTGAATTTCTGATTGGGCCACATGGTGCCCTCTGGGCTGTCGACGTGGCATGCCTCTTCTCTTGCCACCCGCCCTCTTCTCTGGTCGTTAGATCCTTCTCCAGTCACATTTATTATAATTGTTCGTTGTTCGCCTCTCCGTAGTCGTCTAATCATCACCAGATCACATCTCAACCGCTACATCGCACCTCATTATTAGCCGCTCAATTTCCCTACTCATCCTACGACCTTCATATTGCCACGTCTCCCAGCTTATCCCAACCATCGGATTCCTCCTTCATCCAATGCCTCTCAATCCTCCACGTCACCTCTCTTTCCTCCACCATCAGATCGACCCTACAATTTAATCACTTTCGTTCACTCGCGCTCTGTTCCCATTCGTCTGATCAAACTCCATGATCAGATCCACACTGCTACTCCACTGCCTCATCTTATCCAACGATCGCTAGATCCAACGGCTGGGGGGTCGTCCCCTACCTATGTAACCTCCCATCCCACGCTCCTCCTTGTGCCACATCATCCCCTCAGTCCCCATCATTGGATGAGACACCCATATCGCATCTCGACCACTCCATCATGACTCACTTCCAACCACTCGATCCCTCCTCATCCTCTGGCCACCATCTCTCCACGTCACCCACGCTCTCACAACCCTCAGATGCTTCCCATATCTTCATCTTAGCCGCTCGTCACCTTCTAGCTTTCAGCCATACGATCAGATCTTCAGATTAGATTGTAGCCCTTCACCCGCGTACCCATACCAGTCGTTGAATTGTGAGATCCAACTATTCGATCATCATCTCCTTCCTCCCAACTCCCCCCTTCCCAGGTGTTACGCCTGGTGAGCCCTATGTCCCTTCCAATTATGGCTGACACCTCCGGTCGTCTTCCCTCTCCATAATGCCTCTCCTCCATCAATCGTTCACTTGTCGTCCTCGCGCACCCTTCGCTAACACCCTCCATCACTCTGCGAGATTAAAACCCCCATTGAAAAACCCCCAAGCCATCACCATAATGGCCGCCTCCTCCATCTATAAAACAATCCCCACCGCCTCTGTCACCTTCATCCACCACTCCAAGGGGCTTCAGCCCAGCCTCTGGCCCTCCGGTGAGAATGGAGGGGACATACATTGAGGCAAGAACGACCCCAGCCCGATGTGATCCATGGTGCTCCACCATGCTTGCTCCACAATCTCCGATAGTAGCTAAGCTCTCTGGCGTGGCTGACCCGACCAGGCGATGACCCCGGGCTTCCTCGAAGCCCAGCACAAGCCGTTCCATCGCTGGGTTCCCCCCTCTAATGAGTTCACCTGCCCTTTCTTTTTCTGTTTATATTATTTCTATTAATTTTCCCATCATCTTCGATCAACCTCTCCCTCTCCTGACCACATCCTACGCTCCACCACCCATCATACATCCACGTCGAGCCCACCTTCCCTTCTCTAGAACCTCCACTCGAATCACCTTCTTCCCTGCTCAGCCAGGAATTAAGCTCATGGCCACCACTTCCTATCGCCTCCACGACCTCCATTCCCTCACAAACCACTCACGCACTTCATGCACTCGCTTCGGTTATGCCTAACCCTTTGTAGGTACATCAATGGCCGGAGTCTGCAATGCCTCGCCGGTCTCGAGCATCCACTCCGACCACCTGCCTCCGCCTTGCCCTTCCAGATGTCAATAATGCTCCGCCAGCCACTGGGCATCTTCGTCAGACTCCCAGCAAGCTTCCTTGACTTCTTGCGCATCTTCTTGAAGTCAGCGGTGCTCTAAATGGCTTGTCGGATCCCCGCCTCATCTAGTGGACAATGATGGATGAAGAAGACAATGGTATCGTAGGATCATTTCGATCAAACGGTCATGATAATGACGCGTGGAAATTCGAGCCTCCTGCCGAACCTCCAGGCTCAGATTCCCCGAGCCTCTCACCAAGTCGCACAGAGAGCCACGTACGCTTCCCACGTGTCCCGAGCCGGTCATACCTACCGAGCCTAGCCCCTTGCGTGCTTGGAATGTGAGGGATTGAGAAAATTGCAATGAAGACACTTGAAGTTTTGAAATTTACATTTTGGTTCCCAGTTGTGTGCGTCACATGCACGCTTGGGTATTTTATAGGGAGGACCTCGCACGTTTAATGATTTGTAGTTATGCCCCCACGTGCAATGAAAAATTTCATATGGGATCAGGATTTCCTGCATTTTTATCACATATATGCCATGCAATTTTTTTAGCATAACTTGAGCATTGTAGATCCAAATTGCATGGTTTTAGTGTCGTTTTGATCCTTGTTTCTTCATCTATGTTATGGCATATCTAATTTTCTCACCTAACACAATTTTAATATGATAAATTTTTAATGTTAGATGATGTCTCTTTCCCCAATGTCTTTTCATAAAATAAATGTTTTCTCATGATGCAATGCTTGAAATGACCCTGATTTCAATCCATTTTCTGTTGCTCAATTTAGCAATCCTTTTAAGGCATTTTTGTAATCCTTTATTTTTCCAGCATTCACATTACATTATCTCTCATGCATCATCTTAAAATCGCATCAGAAAACAACTAAAAAAATGTATGCATCATTTAAGTGTAGTATAATCTGCATGAAGATCTTCGAATTTAGAATTATTTAGACTTTCTCTTAATTGATGGAAATTCGATAAATAGATATAGTAGCTTGTGTCCCTGTGTTCAACCTTGGTATACTTGCCAAGTTAAAATAATCCACAACATTCGAAGGATTGTGGTTTTTGCTGAACCGGATTTGCCTCCTATACTACGACATTCTCTGATTATTAAAGAGGCAAATTTGATGTTCATCATAAGGGAAGGAAGACTTTCTTGCCATTCTCCATATGGAAATGTTCCAAGATCTTCTTGATGTACCCATGATGTGACAATCCCAAAATCCTCGTATATTTGTTTCTGAACAACTTTAGACCTAATATATGAGTGGTTCTCCAAGATCTTTCATCTCGAAAGTATGGGACAACCAAATCTTAACACTATTCATCATCCCTATATCATTTCCAATGATAAGGATGTAATCTACGTGAAGCACGATGAACACATTGGCACTCCCACTAAACTTCTTATACAGACACAGTTCATCAGGATTCTAAACTAAATCATAACTCTTTATGGTTTTGTCAAATCTGATGTTCTGGCTATGGGAAGCTTTCTTGGACCCATAGATAGATTTCTTCACCTTGCATACTTTGCCTTCCTTGATTATGAAGCCTCGAGGCTACTCTATATAGATATCCTCATCGAGGTATCCATTGAGGAAAGCCATCTTGACGTCCATTTGCTATATGTCCAAGTAAAGATAAGCAGTTATAGCTACCAGTGACTTGATGGACTTAAGCATAGCCACAAGAGAGAATGTCTCATCATCGTGTATCCTCTATAGAGTCCATACAACATTCGTATGCAGTGAGTCAATTTTTGACATCATTGCTAGTATCCATCTATCCATTTCATGATCCACGAGTGCTTCATTAAATGAAGCTGGATCATTTTTAGTTTTACCCAATACATGGAATCCATACGTTTCAGGTGATGCAACCAACTCGAACTCCTTCAAAGAGGTAGGGGTGTTACATCTTCATATACTTCTTGAGTTTCTAGTTCAGGAAGCTCATTATCCGCAAAGGATTCAACGAGTTCATTTACTTCATTTTTGTCTTGACTCTTAAGGATGTCATCCTCCAGAATTTTTACATCTCTAGAGATGAAGACCTTTCAAGTCTCATGGTCATAAAGCTGGTATCTGATACCATCCTTAACATATCCAATAAGTAGTACTCTCAAATGTGAGATTCTAGCTTACTTGTGTCCACATTCTTCGCATGGACCAAGCAACCCATCCTTAAGTGTCTAACACTAGGTTAGGTTCCATTCCAAAGCTCATTAGAAGTCTTAGGTATATATTTTCTAGGAATCTTATTCAGGATATATATTGTACTCTCCACTGCATATCTCCAAAAGCTAAGAGGTAAATGAGCTTTACTAGTCATTGAACGGACCAATTCTATGATGGCATTGCTGCATCTTTCAGCAACACCATTAAGTTGGAGAGTTCAAGAGGATTGAGATTGGAGACAATTCCTCATTCTTTGAGGTATTCCTTAAATTCATCTGAGAGGTACTCACCACCTTAGTCAGATTGAATCCTTTTAATATTCTTATTGGTTGGTTCTCTACCAAAGCCATGAACCCATTGAACTCTTCAAAGGTTTCAAATTTGGAATGTAGTAGGAAGATAAACCCATATCATGAATGGTCATTGATAAATGTCAAATAATATCGATATCCATTTCGGGTCACGGTACTGAAGGGACCACATACATAAGTATGTATTAGGTCAAGAATACCTTCACATCTTGTAACCTTTTTAGGGAAAGACGTACAAGTCAGTTTACCTCAAATACAATGTTTACAGGTAGGCAGAGTTTGGACCTGTAGAAAATCTAAGGGCCCATCCTTTATCAATCTATTGATCCATTCAATATATAAATGATGGAGCCTTTGATGCCAAATCATGTTAGAATGATTTACATCCTCACCGGTTCTTTTAGGGCTTTTATTAGTGGCAGTAACTAACGAATCTCCATTTCATCACCTTTATTCTTTTATTTTGGCCTTAAATACAAATCTAAATGTATATATATCATTGAATTGTTAAAATAAGTACTCTATAATTTGTAAAAATACCATTTAAAATATTATATATTTCATTTATTTAATTCAAAAATAAAAGAATAAAGCAAGAACAGAAAAAGAAATAAAACACCATAGGTTTTGAGTGACCCTAGACCCCCAGACCTAATCATCATTATGGCTTGGTTGACAAGGAATAAAGTACAGGGTGATGGGTAAAATGAGTTGTACAAAATATACACAAAAACCCTAGATTTCAAATTCATCAACGATTGATTTTTGGGACCTATTTTATTCTTCATTATTTATAACTCAAATCAATAAACTTTTGTACACATATATTATAGATAAAAATATAAAGAAAAAAATGATTTTACATAAAATAATGTATAGTATACCTGAGACACTGATGATCAGGGTTTTTCGTGGGTCTAAATATGTCTCACGCAGGGCAAAGACAAAGTCGTTGTGGCGAACCTCAAGAAACCCTCATTAATCAACAATTAACCCATAGTCATTGATCAAGCAATGAAAATAAATGCAGAGTTAAAATTTATTATAACTCTAGAATGTATGTGTATATATGTAAGTATTTAGAGTGTCGAACATATAAAGCGAACTAGATAGATAGGGCAATAAAGCACAAATGAGATTGTGACTTCTTTTTCTATATGGTCTTTTTTGTTGGTTTTCAATTTTTATTTTAATATTATTTTTTTGTATTTTTATTTTTATTTTTTTGTATTTTCTTTTTGTGTTTTTTATTTTTATATTTCTTTTCCTTTTAAAATAGATAAGATAACTAGATAAGAGTATATATATACAATATTTCTATTATAAATATAAATACTAATAAAAATATTCAAAATAAGGGAAATAAAATATTTTTGGCTTTTTGAATATTATTTGCTTTCTTAATGATTTTTTAGGAAATTTTGCTAATTTATATATTTTTAAAGTAAAAATACCCTAAATCAGGGTTTAATTTAATAACATGAATTAAAATGGAGATAAAATAACAAACAGAGATAAAATTTTTCCAAATTAAGTTTCATGTTTAACTAATAATATAAGGAAAATTTAGAAAAAGAAACTAGAGTTTTTGGGATTTTCATGGATTTTTTTATATTTTATAAGGGTTTTTAGGTCTGTTTAGTATTTAAAGGTTTTCTTTTGTAATTTTTATGGTTTTTGGTCTAGAATTGTAAAATAACTAAATAAATACAAAATATTTTTTTTGGAAATTTTCAAAAAAATAAGTTTTTATGTATCTTCTAATGTAAATAAGGAAGAAAGGGATATTTTTGATTTTTTATAAATAATAAAAAGTCCTAAATTGCAAAAAAAATAAATACAACAAAGTGAAACTGCACTATGATAGGGGCATAAATTTAATTAGCATAAAAGTTTATGGCCACCTTGTAATTTTTTTAAAAATATATAACATGCGTATAAGGTTTTGGGACCAGAACGAAATACAAAAAGATCCAAGGGTTTGGCTACAATATTCCCAACATTCACCTTACGTGTGTCCGCACATAAGATGACGTGGAATGGACTGGATAACAAATACAGAAAAGTATGGAGTCTTTTTGCAAAAGTTCCAAAATGAATTACACATCAGAGGAAAAAGTATATATCAAATAATAAATTACAAAACTGCGAGGGTGGAAATTGCAAAATACCCTCAGCAGGCGGGAGTGGACAGTTTATATCCTTCACTTTGGCCACGTTCCACGCTCGTACGCCATGATATTGATTCATCGATGAACGCTTATGATTAGATTTTCGAGGAAGATTAATGGTTCTGGTGCTGCATCATCCAACAATGGTTGTAACACATGAACAATGGAGAAGAATCGATGGCTCAAAAGGCAGCGGATGAACTGGAGATGAACTCTCCAAGGGCGAGTTTGCTCGGATGTATCAAGCTCCTATAGCCTCTAATGCGGTGTTGAGATTATCTGAATGTACCCGCTCCTCTAGCGAAGATGTGGAGTTCCCCAAAATGATTAGGTACCAGCGGGAGTGATACGGTGAAGCTAGACACCTGAAGCTCCTTCTTGAATCGCGAAAGCCCCAACAAAGTAAGTTTCTAGTGTCGTATCCTACAAGGAAAGGTTATATCCAAAAAAACGAAGTTAGTGGAGGCCTTAGACGGGTGGATGAGGTGTAGGTGAAGTGGGGCGACGATCTCCGGAGATGCGGTGGTTGAGGAGATCTGAGCTCCATATCCACAGTGGATCAGGGTGGATGGGAGGTAGAGGAGTGGAGAAAAGTGGATGGGGAAGGATATGGAGGATAATGGTGAGGTGGGAAATGGTGGAGACACAGTGGGTGGATCGCGAGAGTAGAGCTCCGATGAACTACGGGTTTTTGATTTGCGACTAATGAAGATAAGGAAATCACAAAATCACAGCAAGAAGT
The DNA here is from genome assembly GCA_037367405.1 of Ottelia alismoides. Classification (NCBI taxonomy): domain Eukaryota; kingdom Viridiplantae; phylum Streptophyta; class Magnoliopsida; order Alismatales; family Hydrocharitaceae; genus Ottelia; species Ottelia alismoides. Next base: position 57,584 of record JAZKJV010002213.1, on the reverse strand, counting down.
ACACCTACGATTACAAATAAGCTAACAAATGCAATAAAATGGGTTACCTCACTGGCAGAACCAGGAAGTAAATACCTCACAGTGAGCTTTCGCCGGAGATGGTGTAGACGCCCTTCGACTCGCCTAACCGTACCTCCAAGGAGATGGAGAGCGATAAGCCACCTCACTCAATCTAGAGCTCGAATAAGGAGGGCAAAACATGTCAAAAGAGTTTCAAATAATCAAATAAAGTCGAAGCTCAGGTTTTGTACATGCAGGTGGAATGGCTGAGAAGATCGAGGTGCAACATCGATTAAGTGATCCACAGCCCGAGGTATCATATGGGCATGAATCACAGATGATTGAGGAGAAGATTTGGTAAAGGAAGCCACGTGAATTGGCAAAAGATTCATCATGTAAAAAATCGAGAAGAAGGGCTATGTACTAGGCATCAGAGGCTACATGACGATGGCAGTGCAATTGACCAAAGTCAGCTAGCGCTGCACCCTAGTTGGTTTGTGTGGTCCAACCAGGAAAAACATCCTGGAAAATATTTGTAAAATAGATATTAAATAATAATTGATTTTATTAATTTTAAGTTATAAAATTAAAATGTTTTTTATTTTATAAATTATTTTATTATGATTTTTATTTTTGAGAGGTTATTATATACAAGTTAGTTTGTAGGGTTAAATTATAGGTATATTTATCTATGTATTTAGGCTTTTTATTTTATTTTGTAATTTTAATTTTATTATTTTAGTTTATTAATTTATAAATTTATAAATTATTTTTATATACTTAAATATATTTTATTATATTTTTTGATATAATGTATATATAGTTATATAAATAGGTGTTTTATTTATATAGGTATAGTTATAGGTATTTCATCTATGTATTTTATATACATATTTTATTTTAATATTTTATTTAGTATTTTATTCCAATTTTAATATGTACATATATTATAGATAATATTTACAAAATTATAAAATATAAAATTATAAAAATAATAAATAATAAAATAAAATAATGATTTTAATAGTATATACTATATAATAGGGGTCCAAAACTTAAAACTTTCACACCTTAACTCCAAAACAACAGGAAACCACCTTCATTAAATATCTTATTAAAAGTTATATATAATTAAAGGTGATTTTGATACATTTTGAGCTTTTATTTGGGAGATATGGGTCTGGGAAGTTGGGATTTTGGAATGTTATTTAGACTGTAACTTTTATTTTGTATATTATTTTGTGTAAACTCAATTTTGTATTTTTTAATTTTATTATCTACAACTTTCATGTACAAAGTTTCTTTATTTGAAGTATAAAACTAAGAAAAAAATAGATCCCAAAAATGAATAATAGATGAATTAATAAAAGGATTTTTATTGTATTTTGGACCCTTCTCTCCCCCTACTTTATTCCTTGTTGATGTAGTCATCGAGATGCTTAGATCTCGTGGTTTAGGGTCATAAAAATATCTTCGATATATTATCATTATTCTTTTCTTTTCTTTATTCTATAATTTTTACATTAAAAACATTTTTATATACAATTTGTACGACAATATGTGGATGCTAATTTACCCAATTTAATGGTATTTATATGCATTTAATAGGGTTTTTAATCAAATGATATAATAAAGGTGATGAAATGGAGAATCATCACCCCCTTATATTTGGCTTTGCTATTCCCTAGCAAACACTTATGCAATAAGTGCATAAAAGAAAAACAAAGAAAAGAAAAAGAAAGAAAATGGATTATGTTTAAATGTCAAATTTGTCTTCACAAAATCAAAGTTTGGAGCTTAAGTCGAACCTTTGGAATTTTAGTGTCGACAGAACCTTATTGGGAATTAGATTTGAAATCCAATAGCCTTCGAGAATCCCAAAACTGCTCAAGTCTCCTCAATAGCCAGATCAGAATACTTCAACTCATACGCAAACCCTTATGACTATGAATCTGACTCATACAATGTATGTGATAGTGGCTCCCCTGATGAATCCACATTTCATCATCTTTATTCTATCATTTTGGCACCAAAAGCCCTAGCAAATGCCTGTAAATATCATTAATTCCACCATCTTAGCATTCATGCATGTGCATCTATTTAGTGTATAAAATACTGTAATTAAAGCCAAAATTATAGAATAAATAAAGAAAAGAAAAAGAATAAAATATTGTAAATATTTTATGACCCGAAACCCCGAGACCTAGGCATCTTGATGAATAGGTCGACAAGGAATAAAGTAGGGGGAGATAAGGTCAGAAATACAGATAAAATACATATACATTCTATTCATTCTTTATTCATTTTGGGACCTATTTTTGGTTCCACTTTTTATACATCAAATGAAGAAAAATTTGTACATGAAAATTGTAGATAATTTTATATAGAAAAATACAAAATTGATTTCACAGAAAAATAATGTACAGATAAAAAGTTATGGTCTGAATAAAAATCCAGAATGCCAACTTCCCAGACCCGTATCTCATAACTGACAAATCCAAATGCAGCATACTCACCTTTAATTGTATATAGAAGAAAATAAGCTAATTATCGGTGGTGGTTTCGCATTTGGCGGAGCTACGGTTTGAAAGTTGACTTTCGGACCCTCATTGTACACTTGTACAGATTAAAATATTCAATTTATTATTTATTCATTATTTTTGTACTTTTATATTTTTATAATGTTGTAATAATTACTTATAATAATTATGTACATTAAAATTGGAATAAAAACCTAAATAAAACTCAAAATAAAATACATACATATTTGATACATAGGTAGTATACCTATACTTATACCTATATTAAATATACTTCTATTTTATTAATTGTACAAAAACATATCATAAAATTAAAATAAAAATATATTTGTGTATATAAAAGTATTTTATAATTTTATAAAATAATAAATAAAAATAATAAAAGTAAAATACCCAGAATAAAAATAAAGCAATGAAGTATATAGATAATATACCTATATAGGGGTATAAAAGTAACTTGTAAAAATATACTTCATAAAATAAATTAAAAATCATAATAAAATACTACTTGAAATAATGAATATTTTTTATTTTATAATAATAAATTAATAAGGCCATTTACTATTTTTTAATTAATAAAACGTTTTTCCAGGGTTTTTCCTGGTTGGTCCATGTGGACCAACCAGGAGGTCTGGACTGTTGACCAAGGTCAACTGTCTGACCTACCCCCTGTAGACCTGTCAGGCTTAGTTTTTTGAGCTTTTTCTTGACTTTTTCCCAGCCAGATCTTTCACGATCTCGCGCCGCTTCCTTCATGGAAAATCTTCCCCTACCATCCACCTAGCCCACCGACCTATCAGATCTTCCCAGATCGTCGTGGCTCGCCCGTGACTCCTCCTCGAACATCACGCGTCCACCATGTTCAAAACCAAGCCCCTGATCTTCCTCCTCTCTTTGAACCGGTTTTGGAGAGCTGATACCCTCCGAGTGCGGCAAGGTGACACCCCTGTGACAGAGGAGGACCCCAATACCCTCGTCGAGGTGCGGCGAGGCTCGCCGGCCGCGTTTCCAACCCCATCTCCGGCCTTGCGGCCGTGAGGTCCAAATCTCGGGTTCTACTGCCCTTGAGGTTATGTTTTTCTATTTCGTTTAGTTGTTTAGCTAGATGGTAGTTCTAGGTTCGAATTAGTCATATCGTTGATCATTCCATCGATTAAATCACCCCCGATTTCTTCATCAAACACTTCGCCGGAGCTCTTGTGCTCCGGCAACCACCCTCACCATCCATCACTGTTTTATTCCGCCAATAAGACCTGGGCTTGGATACTTGCACTGTCGCGTTCTTGTTTTTCCATTGCAGGTCCCAGGAGAGGCTCTTGCGCCTCATCTTTTTGCCCGGGGATGTCCCAGGTCTGCCAGAGCTACCTTGCACGGTCGTAGCCCACACCGTGGTCTTTGGCCCCCTCGTAGACACCTGGACGTCGGAGAGGAGCTGCTGGAGCATAACGAAGACGTCGGGGGAGATCTTGCTGCACGGGGGTTCGAGCTTCGGCGCATCCAAACTCGCCATGCTCGAGTTCCTCGTGAGTTCTTCCAGATCTATCCATTGCCGTCCGATCTGCCCCGATCATCCACAGGAGCAGCTGCCGTTGGATTGAGCATCCCTGGACCGCCCATCCGCTGGAGATCTTATGATCTGGGCCGTTGAAAGCCAAGCGGTATCGGGTGCCCGTGCGCTGCCACGTGGCTTAGTGGAGGCGCCATCCACCGTTCATCCACGCCTAAGGACTGGGTATTTTGCATGTTTCACCTGGCCCGTTTTGATATTTATGAAATAATCTATAAAGATTCATTTGTTGTTAATTAGTTTTGTAATATTTACCCCGCAACCCCTCGATTTTCAAATAATTGCTAAACCGTCCTCCTTAGGCGCGCGTGCTCTGGCACGTGCCCCAACGGAATTTTGCTATATAGGGGCTGCGTTGTTGACTATTTCTCATAGAACCTCGAATTGTCATATTAAGTATAAACTTTTTGGACATTTTGCTACCAAGCCATCAGAGGTTTTACTATTCGCAACTGTACCCCTCCCAGGTTCACGTGCCCTAGGCGCGTGACCTTGGAGATTTTGCTAAGAAACCCTTGCGGGTCTTAGATTCAATACCTGGTCCACTAAGTTTTGAATTCAGAGGTAATTTTCGTGGAAATTTTGCATGTATGCCCCTGGATGTTTGAGAAATTGCATAAATACCCCTGCCAGACCTGTTTAATGATTGGATGCTTGTTCTAATTATTTAACCTATCTTTTTACATCCAAAAATTCCACAAAAATAGGGGTAGGTTCCTGGACACGTGTACTTTGACGCTATCATTTTAGTTTTTGATTTTATTTATTTTCATATTTATTAAAAATCAAAAAATCACTTTTTACTCACTGTTTAGTTTAGAAAATACCAAAAAAATAGTAAAATACCTCTAAAAATTCCAAAAAAAATTCCCTAGTGTCTACTTACCATATTTTAGTGTCAGTTCAAAAATCACTAAAAATCTCAAAAGAAAAACCTTAAAAATTCAAAAAGACTCAAAAACTTCAAAAAAATCTAAAAAATCAAGGAAAACTCCAAAAAATACAAACTCAGCTCCTGTTTATTGTATATTTCAGTAGCTTTATTTGAAAATTAGTGTGAAAAATTTGAATACTGGTTGCTATTTTTAAATCCCATTTACTCACAGCCAGCACATATTTCACTGTTTTGCCTTGTTTTGCTATTTAAAAATATCAAAAACACCTTGAAAAATCCCCAAAAATCACAAAAAACAGTAGAAAACCACAAAAATACCAAAAAGATTTTATTTCTGAATTTTTTGATATTTTTGCACATTTTTATAAATATTTTATCTTGTCTTGTATTACATTGTTTATAAATTCCAATATTGAAAAGAGAAAAAAAATATAAAATATAAAATATAAAAATCAGAAAATTAAAAATCAAAATACAAAATTAAAAATTAAATAAAAATAAAAAAAATTAAAATTAAAAACCCACAAAAATTTCATTGTTTGCTTGCTTAGTGTAGACACGTCACACACACACACACTCACGCACAATTGTTTGAATTACCCTGTTTGCTCCCTGTGTTCGAACTCTCTGCATACTTGTCACTATACACCATTTGCGCAGAGTTAAAAATAAATTTGACTCCATACTTGTTTTTCATTGTTTGATACTTGATTGTGGGTTCATTGTTGATTAATTACATTTTATTGTGGGTCGCAACAGCGACTTATTTAGACTCTCGATAAGGCGTGACTATCAAATGGCGCCGTTGCCGGGGAGCAACAGCGCGTAGTTTGGGTTTTTGCTTGTGTTTGTGATTGATTGTCTACTTTTGCGGCTTTTATTTCTGCTTATTGTATTTTGGCTCATTTTAGATATTTATTGTTTGAATTGTCTAACCACCTTCTTGTTTGACTTTGTGCGAGGTACGCGGATCGAGGGAGGCTCTCTTTTATAGGATCGCCCGTACACCCACGTGAGGCGGCTGACGCTTCGCACCAAGGTGGACTTAGAGGATTTTTGAAGACAATTCTCGAGCCACTTATTCCATTGACCTTAACTTGTGTAATTTATTGTGAGAGAGAGACTCTCTATTTTGTAATAATACACGTACTTGGACTCTTGGACATTCGGGCCCAATTTCCAAGTGTTTGTTCACTTGGGAGCTCACCGCGGCTTTCCATCGGTTTTCATCGCCTTTTCTCACTTTGTTTTCCGGTTTTGTTTTCCTTACTTTGTGTGATTGAGCCCTTAGATTTAGAATTGCTTGCGATAGACTAAGGCCAAACACCTAATATATTTGTATGTACCTATAGACTCGTTTGGACTTAGTCAAAGTTAAACAGTCTATTCATTTATCTCTTAACCCGTGTGCCGTGAGCGAGCCCCATCAAGCGCTACTCCTGAACTCGAGTGTGTCGAGAAGAGGAGGGGTAAGCCAAGACCGGACTCTTAGGTTAAAGATAAGTGGCCGACTTGTGGTTCTTCACGATAATAGCAATTTCTGAACTTAGGGCGATTTCATCGACTTTGCATTTGCATATAGATAGGTTTCAATTCTGCTGAGCATCCTTGCATGTAGAGTGCTGGAGGCAAGGTGAGCATTTACGCTTTAGCATCCATCATTATTTGCCGTTTGCATTGCTTTTCCGACTCTCCCTCTGATTTTGCCAACCTAGGTGCTAAAAGGAATTGAATCCCCGTTAGGATCGTGCATTTTTATTAAAAATACAAAAAAAAGTGATAATCAATAAAATTGGGACTGCTAATATTACTCGACCCTAAAATCGACCAAAAAGAAAAATCTTGTATTGGGGCGAGTAATCCCCTCATTGTCTTCGTTTTACATTGCCCGCGCACACACTAAGGTTAGTGCCCAAATCCCATTGAGCCCCTAAGTGTTTGTGCAACTTCTTGACTTTTTCACCTAAACTCTAAAACAGACAAGATAAAAAGACCGCATTTGTGGTCTTCACCGAGTTGAGTAGGTGAATTGAGGGTTTGGTTGTTTCATATTTGCTTGTGATTGTTTTGTGTGTATAATCGATCACTCTGCGCATTTGCGCCTTTTTCTCACATCTCTTGACTTGACCGTCGTGCTCTCCCGATCATTTCTTTTGTTTCGAGATGGATCCCTGGAGTGATTTTTATCCGGATTTTGTGGATTCCTCCTACCCTCCTGCCGATCCACCTCCCTTTTATCAGGAGGATCCTCCTCCTACTTTTTCTAACTTTTGTACATATCCGCCTCAGCCACAGTATCACGACTCGGACTTCTACCCACATCTACCCTCACCTATATATAATCCGCCTCCACGTCCACATCCACCCGAGTCTGACCTGTTGGAGTCACCTCCCACGACCTCCATGAGTGTTGTCATGAACCTAATGCTAGAGCACATCAATTTGATGAAGGAAAATCTTGACACTTTGAGAGAATATCGGACTAGTTCTCTTTCATCGAGGATACAACTTTGCTTGTGAAGAATCATGGGAGCATGCAATTGCCAAAAATACAAAAAAATGAGAAAAATTTAAAAATCCAAAAGATTTTGGGAGACACTTGGTTGATCAAGATTTTGAGGAGAGAGTCCACTTGCCAGAACCCTTGACCACACACCCATTCACATCCAGTCCTACCTTTGACCCCGAGGATGCCGCTGTACAGACTGCTCTTGGCATGCCTCATGTATATGCTGATTCCGACTTCCTCCCTTGTATGGAGGGGGTCCAAAAATTCAAAAAAATGTTATCTGAACCCGAAGTGGTGGCTGCCATTCATGAGATAATCCGTACCCCACTTCAGAAGGCCATGACCCAAGTATCTGCCCCTCTTCCCAAGAAGAGAAAGCGGAGGAGCAGATCTGAGCGTCACATTTTGACCATGGCCACTGCCCTCGCCATCACACACCGTCCCATTCCCAAGAAGAAGAACACAGCTACACCTTTCATCACTTACACCATCTCTGACTATACATGTGATCGCACTCTCCTAGACGGCGGTGCATCTATTAGCATATTACCCTTCTCGCTGGTACAGTCTCTTCACTTAGGGCCTCTCAAGAAAACCAGGATGATCGTTCAGTTTGCTGATGGATCTATCAAGAGGCCGAAGGGTATCCTTGAAAACGCCGTCATTTCTATTCAGGGCACAAGCCACCATGTTGATTTTGTCGTGTTGCCCATGGAGAACTCCACAGGGGAGCCATCTCCAATCATCCTGGGACGACCATTCCTCGCCTCTGCGAGGGTCGTTATTGATTATGGATCAGGAGTGGTTCGCTTCCGTCCTGTTGACGAGAGCGAAGTGTTGATCACCACACCCACAGTTGACCAGAGACCTGCACCTGATGCACCTTCACCGATTATAGCGGACTCTGAGGCCTGTGACCTACCTGATGCTACCAGAGATACTTCCTTAGCGATCCCTGATGAGACCCGACGAATCCCCCGAAAGGGGAGGAAGTCGGAAAGCATGGACCTCACTAATCCTCCTCCTGGTGTGTGGCGATGTGTTGATGAGATCCAGAGTATTTATGTGATTGAACCATTTGAGCAAGGGGAAGATACCAAAATAATTGAGGATATTTATGAAGTTGCCCATTACTTTGAGAGACCTCATAAGGAAGCAAATGACCCATGTAAGACTAGACAGGACGAACCTGCTTTGACTACTTCCACTGATGAGTCTGCTCCTGTCCATGTAGATTCTGATGGGCCAAAGGCCGAAGTTGATTTGATCGCTTTTCTTTACAAATTTGGGCCTTTTGATGAGAAAGATGATCCGGTTGAGACTCTTGAGGAAGATCTGAGTTCGTATACGTCCACAGATGATTTCGTTGCTTTTTATTTTGACCTGGACGAGGACTCGCAGAACGACTCCGATTACACTTCTTCCGAGGATGAGGAGTTTGTCCCATTTCACTTTGACATCTGCGAGACTTCCAAGGCCGGACCTAGTCGTACTTTTTCCACTCACCCGTCTGCGCCTTCACACCATAGGACCACCAAGGGAGAACCTAGCCATACTGCTTCCATTGATCAGTTCGTCCCTTTCTGTTTTGATTCCACTGAGGGCCTTCACCGTGTCGACCCTGATCGGCTTCCGTCCGCTGTGGACCCCGATGTCGACTTGCATCATATCAGATCTATACCTCAACGGTCCCGCAAGAAGGTTTGCTTTCCACCTTCTGATGATCACCCATTTATGTTGTAGATTCTATCCCGTGACTCTCTTTCCATCTCCTGTTTTTGCTCGTCTACCCATTTCTCATGTTTGCCTTGCTTAGGACGTACTTTGTCCTACGTATAGGAGGGGTAGATGAGTTGAGTGTTCATTCTTCATTCCGTGTCATCGCTCCTGTTGTTGCCTATACTTAGGGCGTCTTTTACCCTAAGTATAGGGGGAGCGATGTGTACATTCTCACGATCTCTCCTCCAATTGTCAGATATCTTTTTCTTCTTTTCTTCTTTTCCTTTTCTATCTTCTTTATCTATCAAAAAGGTGTCGCCCCTTGTAGACAGTTTTCCATACTTAGGACGTACTTTGTCCTAAGTATAGGGGGGTGTGCACCCCGAGTTTCTCTATTCTTTTCGATCCTCTCCATTGTCTCCTCTTCTTGTCTATACTTAGGGATATTTTACCCTAAGTATAGGGGGAGACAATCTGAGTACGATCTGTTCATTCCCACCCTTGACCCTCCCTGCATTGTGCACAGTCTGCTATACTTAGGATTATTTGATCCTAAGTATAGGGGGGACGGTCAACTTCTCATTTGTTCATTCATTCCTTCATTTATTCCTTTATTCTTTAGACTTGTCTATCCTTAGTACGAGTTATGTCTTCTCTTTTCTCTCCGATCTATGAGGACATAGCTCAAGCTAAGTATAGGGGGGTCGTATATACTACGTATATACTTTAGCCATAACTCATACTTTCGTATTTTCCTAATAAATATGGCTAATAATTCTTTAAAATTCATTAAAAACCCTTAATAAAAAGGTGTATCATTTCTCAAATTCTTTTTGTAATTACTGATTAACAAATCCGGTGAAAATGTTTTTTTTTTGCAAAATGTTTGAAAAATAGTTTGAAAATCTTTGTGAACATCTATTGAAAACTATTTTGAAAATATTTTGTTACATGTTTTCAACCTGTGTAAAATGTGTGGTTTGTAAAATTTATTTTCTTTGTGTGAAATAAAATGTTTGAAAAATGATTTGCAAATTGTTTGAAAAATGGTTGCAAGAATATTTTGAAAAATCTATACATACTTTTTTGAAAGCCTTTGCAAAATGATTTTCAAATGTGTGTACATGTTTGTAAAATGTTTGTAAAAATTAATTTGAACTATAGTTTTCAAAAATTGAGTGAAAAAGCTTGTGTCAAATAAGTTTGAGGAATACTTACATCTCACCAAAAGCCACTATATATATATATATGTATAAAACTGACCACTTACCCTTGTAAATTCTTAAAATCCACTTCTTGTATATATAAGAAGCACTCCCGTGTACATAGCTTTAACCTAGATTTTAGCCAAAATCTTTTTGTTTTCAAAAATCCCAAAAACATTGGCAAAAATTAAAATCCAAAAACATTTGAAAAATCTTTTTGAAAAATACAAAAAAATTGCATCTGCATACGCATGCATCATCTTTTCAAAAATCTATAAAAAGTTCAAAATCTTGAAAATCGCATCACAAAAATATTTTCTGCATAGCATTGCATGGCATGAGCATTTTTCGGATTGGGTTTGATAGTTGAACAAGTCTAAGTAAAATCCGGAGATTGGAGCTTGATTGGACCTTAAAATCTACCTAATAACAGGAACCTTATAGGAACTGGGTTTGAGGTACTTCAGGTCTAGTTGACTTAATTCTTTGAGGATCACGGAACTTGGTTCAATGGATTCTTGACTGACTAAGTAGAGTATTTCGGAGCACACACACGACTCTTGTTGATAATGACCTAACTTGGACACCTGCACCTTTCACATAGCTCTCCACGGATGAGGTAGTGAGGAGGCAGTTTCCTTTGGCTTGGGGTAGCATATGAGGGTAGTACTTCTAGGCGGAACCTCTCTTCTTCTTATAGTGAAGGAAGTGCACCTCAACTTGGTCTAGTGGTGATGAAGGCTAAAGACAGAAGCCGTGGGTTGCAATAAAGCTTCAAAAGAGGGATAGTCTACTGGCTCAAGAGGAAAATTTCTTGTATATATGCTGCACCATGTAGATATGTTGTACAGATGCAATTGAAAAAAAAAGAGAGAGCAAAAAGAACTCCAAAAAAGTGGTGGGTCGGATTGAAAATTTAATAACCCCACCGGAGCGTATATAGTCCAATAAAGCAAAAGCTTATGGTATCCATGTTACATCTCATGAAGCTTGCAGCGGGAGACTTAGCTACACTGGCTGAGTTTCCAAAGTCTATACCTCTTCCCCCCTCTTCTTGAGCCGGTTGCACTTGAACTTAGAAGGGAATACCCCGCTTCTCGAGGAAAGAGTTGCTAGACCGAGGCATTAGAGTTACCAGGTTGGGGGAGGTTGTTTCTTTGTCACTTCTGAGGTGGGGAGCTACATATCACTTACACTGTGCGAGTCAGATTCATAGTCATAAGAGTTTGCATATGAGTTGAAGTATTTCTGACCTGGCTATTGAGGAGACTTGGACAGAGTTTTGGGATGCTCAAGGACTGTTGGATTTCAAATTTGGTTCTCATTAAGGTTCCGACCGCACTAAAACTCCAAAGTTCTGACTTAAGCTCCAAACTTTGATTTTATGAAGACAAGTTTAATAATCAAGCTTAATCCAAATTTCTTCTTTTTCTTTTCTTTCGTTTTCTTTTTGCACTTATTGCATAAGTGTTTGCTAGGGACTAGCAAAGGTAAAGTATAGGGGGATGATGAATCCACATTTCATCATCTTTATTCTATCATTTTGGCACCAAAAGCCCTAGCAAATGCCTGTAAATATCATTAATTCCACCATCTTAGCATTCATGCATGTGCATCTATTTAGTGTATAAAATACTGTAATTAAAGCCAAAATTATAGAATAAATAAAGAAAAGAAAAAGAATAAAATATTGTAAATATTTTATGACCCGAAACCCCGAGACCTAGGCATCTTGATGAATAGGTCGACAAGGAATAAAGTAGGGGGAGATAAGGTCAGAAATACAGATAAAATACCTATACATTCTATTCATTCTTTATTCATTTTGGGACCTATTTTTGGTTCCACTTTTTATACATCAAATGAAGAAACTTTGTACATGAAAATTGTAGATAATTTTATATAGAAAAATACAAAATTGATTTCACAGACAAATAATGTACAGATAAAAAGTTATGGTCTGAATAAAAATCCAGAATGCCAACTTCCCAGACCCGTATCTCACAACTGACAACTCCAAATGTAGCATACTCACCTTTAATTGTATACAGAAGAAAATAAGCTAGTTATCGGTGGTGGTTTCGCATTTGGCGGAGCTACGGTTTGAAAGTTGACTTTCGGACCCTCATTGTACACTTGTACAGATTAAAATATTCAATTTACTATTTATTCATTATTTTTGTACTTTTATACTTTTATAATGTTGTAAATATTACTTATAATAATTATGTACATTAAAATTGGAATAAAAACCTAAATAAAACTCAAAATAAAATACATACATATTTGATACATAGGTAGTATACCTATACTTATACCTATATTAAATATACTTCTATTTTATTAATTGTTCAAAAACATATCATAAAATTAAAATAAAAATATATTTGTGTATATAAAAGTATTTTATAATTTTATAAAATAATAAATAAAAATAATAAAAGTAAAATACCCAGAATAAAAATAAAGCAGTGAAGTATATATATAATATACCTATATAGGGGTATAAAAGTAACTTGTAAAAATATACTTCATAAAATAAATTAAAAATCATAATAAAATACTACTTGAAATAATGAATATTTTTTATTTTATAATAATAAATTAATAAGGCCATTTACTATTTTTTAATTAATAAAATGTTTTTCCAGGGTTTTTCCTGGTTGGTCCACGTGGACCAACCAGGAGGTCTGGACTGTTGATCAAGGTCAACAGTCGGACCTACCCCCTGTAGACCTGTCAGGCTTGGTTTTTTGAGCTTTTTCTTGGCTTTTTCCCAGCCAGATCTTTCACGATCTCGCGCCTCTTCCTTCATGGAAAATCTTCCCCTACCATCCACCTAGCCCGCCGACCTATCAGATCTTCCCAGATTGTCGTGGCTCGCCCGTGACTCCTCCTCGAAAATCACGCGTCCACCATGTTCAAAACCAAGCCCCTTATCTTCCTCCTCTCTTTGAACCGGTTTTGGAGAGCTGATACCCTCCGAGTACGGCAAGGTGGACACCCCTGTGACAGAGGAGGACCCCAGTACCCTCGTCGAGGTGCGGCGAGGCTTGCCGGCCGCGTTCCAACCCCATCTCCGGCCTTGCGGCCGTGAGGTCCAAATCTCGGGTTCTACTGCCCTTGAGGTTATGTTTTTCTATTTCGTTTAGTTGTTTAGCTAGCTTGTAGTTCTAGGTTCGAATTAGTGCATATCGTTGATCATTCCATCGATTAAATCAACCCCCGATTTCAATCAAACACTTCGCCGGAGCTCTTGTGCTCCGGCAACAACCCTCACCATCCATCGTTGTTTTATTCCGCCAATAAGACCTGGGCTTGGATACTTGCACTGCCGCGTTCTTGTTTTTCCATTGCAGGTCCCAGTAGAGGCTCTTGCGCCTCATCTTTTTGCCCGGGGATGTCCCAGGTCTGCTAGAGCTACCTTGCACGGCCGTAGCCCACACCGTGGTCTTTGGCCCCCTCGTAGACACCTGGACGTCGGAGAGGAGCTGCTGGAGCATAGAAGACGTCGGGGGAGATCTCGCTGCAGGGGGCTCGAGCTTCGGCGCATCCAAACTCGCCAAGCTCGAGTTCCTCGTGAGTTTCTTCCAGATCTATCCATAGCCGTCCGATCTGCCCCGATCATCCACAGGAGCAGCTGCCGTTGGATTGAGCATCCCTGGACCACCCATCCGCTGGAGATCTTATGATCTGGGCCGTTGAAAGCCAAGGGGTATCGGGTGCCCGTGCGCTGCCACGTGGCTTAGTGGAGGCGCCATCCACCGTTCATCCGCGCCTAAGGACTGGGTATTTTGCATGTTTCACCCGACCCGTTTTGATATTTATGAAATAATCTATAAACATTCATTTGCTGTTAATTAGTTTTGTAATATTTACCCCGCAGCCCCTCGATTTTCATATAATTGCTAAACCGTCCTCCTCAGGCGCGCGTGCTCTGGCACGTGCCCCAACGGAATTTTGCTATATAGGGGCTGCGTTGTTGACTATTTCTCATAGAACCTCGAATTTTCATATTAAGTATAAACTTTTTTGGACATTTTGCTACCAAGCCATCAGAGGTTTTACTATTCGCAACTGTACCCCTCCCAGGTTCACGTGCCCTAGGCGCGTGACCTTGGAGATTTGCTAAGAAACCCTTGTGGGTCTTAGATTCGATACCTGGTCCACTAAGTTTTGAATTCAGAGGTAATTTTCGTGGAAATTTTGCATGTATGCCCCTGGATGTTTGAGAAATTGCATAAATACCCCTGCCAGACCTGTTTAATGATTGGATGCTTGTTCTAATTATTTAACCTATCTTTTTAAGTCCAAAAATTCCACAAAAATAGGGGTAGGTTCCTGGACACGTGTACTTTGATGCTATCATTTTAGTTTTTGATTTTATTTTATTTTCATATTTATTAAAAATCAAAAAATCGCTTTTACTCACTATCTAGTTTAGAAAATACCAAAAAAATAGTAAAATACCTCTAAAAATTCCAAAAACAATTCCCTAGTGTCTATTTTACCATATTTTAGTGTCAGTCCAAAAATCACTAAAAATCTCAAAAGAAAAACCTTAAAAATTCAAAAAGACTCAAAAACTTCAAAAAAATCTAAAAAATCAAGGAAACTCCAAAAAATACAAACTCAGCTCCTGTTTATTGTATATTTCAGTAGCTTTATTTGAAAATTAGTGTGAAAAATTTTGAGTACTGGTTGCTATTTTTAAATCCCATTTTACTCACAGCCAACACATATTTCACTGTTTTGCCTTGTTTTGCTATTTAAAAATATCAAAAACACCTTGAAAAATCCCCAAAATCACAAAAACAGTAGGAAACCACAAAAATACCAAAAAGATTTTATTTCTGAATTTTTTGATATTTTTGCACATTTTTATAAATATTTTATCTTGTCTTGTATTACATTGTTTATAAATTCCAATATTGAAAAGAGAAAAAAAAATATAAAATATAAAATATAAAAATCAGAAAATTAAAAATCAAAATACAAAAATTAAAAATTAAATAAAATTAAAAAAAAATAAAATTAAAAACCCACAAAAAATTTCATTGTTTGCTTGCTTAGTGTAGACACGTCACACACACACACACTCACTCACGCACAATTGTTTGAATTACCCTGTTTGCTTTATGTGTTCGAACTCTCTGCATACTTGCCACTATACACCATTTGTGCGGAGTTAAAAATAAATTTGACTCCACACTTGTTTTTCATTGTTTGATACTTGATTGTGGGTTCATTGTTGATTAATTACATTTTATTGTGGGTCGCCACAGCGACGTATTTAGACCCTCGATAAAGCGTGACTATCACTCCCCTCAACTGAAATGTCAAAGAGATTGACTTCTCCAGCATGACAACCCAATGATTCCCCAATTCAACAACTCCTTCCTCAAGGAGCCGAGTATTCCCTTCTAAGGTCAATTGACAACTAGCTCAAGAGGAGGGGGTGAAGAGGAAGAATGGACAGTAGCCAATGTAGCTACCTATCCTAGGATGCAAGACGAGTGTACTCAAGTCATCTAACTACAGACTCACAAGATTTGACTTTGAAGCTCAAACTTGCCTATTGACTATACAAATATATACAATCCGACAAGCATTTTATATTCAATCAGACATATCCACTTTTTTGGAGTTTTTTTGAAATATTGTTTATAATAGTATTTACATACGGATTTTTCCTCTTGAGACAATAGATTATCCCTCTTTTAAAGCATTATTTGCAACCCATACTCCCCTGTCTTTAGACGTCTCTACTACTGGATGGGTTGGGTGCATATCCCTCCCTAGACGATGACAAATGTTTCCACTTTTGTGCGTCTCATATCGGCAAATCAATCCCCTCATGACTCCAATTGAGTTGAGACAAGTGAAAGGTGCAGGTGTCAATGTTAGGTCATTATTGACAAGAGCCATGCATGTGCCCCGAACTACTCTACTTAGGCAGTCAAGGGTCCATTGAACCAAGTTTTGTGATTCTCAAAGAATTAAGTCAACTAGACCTAAAGTACGTCGATTCCAACTCCTATAAGGTTCCTGTGATTAGGTAGATTTGAGGTCCAACCAAGCTCCAGTCTCTAAATTTTACTTAGACTATTCAATTATCAAACTCAATCTGAAAAAATGTGAATGCAATGTAAATTCTAAGCTCAATGCAGAAAATATTTTTGTATGTTATTTTTCAAAGTTTTGAACTTTTTATGGATTTTTTTGAAAGGATGATGCATATGCAATTTTTTTGCTATATTTAAAAAAGGATTTTGCAAATGTTATTCGTATTTTTTATTTTCCAATTGTTTTAGGATTTTTTTTTGAAAACAAAAGTTTTGGTTGAAAGCTAGGTACAAATATTTATACAGGTATGCATCTTATATTTACAAGATTTGGGTTTTTAAGAATTTACAAGGGTAAGTGATCATTTTTATATGTATATATAAAGAATTTTAGTGTGATGTATATATTCTTCAAACATATTTGAAACATGTTTTTCAAACAATTTTTGAAAATGATTGTCCGAAATAGCTTTTAGAAACAATTTACAAACATGTACGCATTTGAAAATCATTTTGTAATTTCAAACAATATATATAGATTTTTCAAAATATTTTTGAAATCATTTTTCATACCATTTGCAAATTATTTTTCTAATATTTTTATTTCTCATAAAGAAATAAATTTTTACAAATAAAATATTTTTACAATGGTTGAAAGATTTTTCAAACTAGTTTTCCAACTAGTTTTTGAAAGATTTTTCAAAAAGATTTCCAAATTATTTTTCAAACATTTTGCAATAAATATTTTTACTCGATTTATTAATCGGTAAATACAAAATAGAATTTTCCCCTGTACTTAGGATCAAATAATCCTGTATATAGCAGATTGTATACAAAGTAGGGAGGGTCAAGGGTGGGAATGAATAGATCGTACTCAGAGTGTCTCCCCTTATACTTACAGTAAGATATCCCTATGTATAAACAAGCAGAGGAGACAGTGGAGTGGATCAAAGAATATAAGAACTTGGGGTGCACACACCCCTATACTTAGGATGAAGTATGTCCCAAGTATAAAAGACTGACAAAAAGGGGCGACACCTTTTTGGTAGAAAAAGAAAAATGAAAAGGAAAAGAAGGAAAGAAGAAAAAAAGAGATGAAGATAGAAAAAAGAGATTGGAGAGAATGTACACATCACCCCCCTATACTTAGGGTAAAGAATCCATAAGCACATGTAACAAGAAGAGTGATGAAACAGAACGAAGAACGAACACTTGCCTCATCTACCCCCTTATACTTAGGACAAAGTATGTGCTAAGCAAGGCACACACGAGCATGGGATGGATGAGAGGTACGGTAGATGGACGATGGTAAACGAATAGAATGTACAACAGAGTGGATATACGAAGGATTAAGAAGGTAGAAAGTGAATCTTCTTGCGGGACTGTTGAGGGATGGATATGACAAGGTGTAGGTTGACATCGAGGTCCATAGTGGACAAAAGCCGATCAGGATTGACCTGGTGAAGATCCTCAGCAGTCGCAGAGTGAGAAGGCACAAATGGGTCAGTGGAAATAATGCGTCTAGGTCTGGACATGGGTGTTTCACAGATGTCAAAGTGAAAAGGGATGAACTTATCATTGGAAGAAGTAAGGTCAAGATCTTCCTGCGAGGTCTCTTCTTACTAAGACAAAACCAAAGTGAACAAACTCATCTATGGATGTAGTCTAGTCATGTTCTCCCTCTACAGTCTCAATCGGATCATCATTCTCATCAAAAGGCCTGAATTCTTGGATAAAAGCAACAAGATCAAATCCAGCCTTAGTATGATCAATGCCTGCCCTTCGCTCAATGGTGTCAATTGTGTAAATTCTGCAGATGTCATCGCTAAACACCAGAAGAATAAACTCCGAGGTCCATGCTTTCCGAGTCTTATTCCTTTTAGAGGAATTCTAGAGTCTCAGTCGAATCCAACATATAGCAAAAATCTATGATCGTCTCATCAAGGTCGTAGTCCTTAGGGTTAGCCGAGATAGGTGTGGTCACATCAGATGTAGGTCTCTGTTCGTCAATGGGTGCAGTGATGATCACCTCGCTCCCGTCAACAGGACGGAAGCAAATATCTTCTGATGCATAATCAATAATGACCCTCGTAGAGGGTGGGAAAGGTCATCCTTGGATGATTGGAGAGTGCTCCGTAGTGGAGGTCTACATGGGCAATACGACAAAATCAATGGAGTAGATCATCCCCTGAATCGAAATGATGATGTTTTCAAGAATACCCTTCAGTCTCTTAATAGATCCATTAGCAAGCTGAACGATCATCCTGGTTTTCTTTAGATGCCCTAAATGAAAAGACTGTACCCCCAATGAGAAGGGTATCATGCTAATCGAAGCACCGTCGTCGTGGAGAGTGTGATCACAAGTATGGTTAGAGCCAATGCATCAGATGGATGATGTAGTTGTGTTACTTTTGATAGGTATAGGGCGGTGTGTGATGGTGTGGGCAGTAGCCATGGTCAAAATATAACGTTCATATTGCTCCATTGGTTTCTCTTCTTGGGTTGAGGAGCAGATAATTGGGTCATGTCCTGGTGAAGTGGGGCTTTAATGATCTCATGAATAGTGGCCACCACTTCGGGTTCAGTCAACAATTTTTAAAATTTCGGACCTCCTACATACAAACGAGGAGATCAGAATCAACATCTACACAAGGACGACTAAGAGTAGTATGTACAGTGTCATCCTTGGGGTCAAGGATGGGATAAAGTGTGAGTGGATGTGTGGTTAAAGGGTCTGGCAAGTGGGCCCTCTTCTCACAGTCTGAATCGATCATGTTTCTCTTGAAATCTTTTTGTATTTTTAAATCTTTCTCATTTTTTATATTTTTAAATCTTTCTATTTTTTTGTATTTTTGGTGATTGAAATCTCTCATGGAATCCTCAAATGAATCAATATTGTCAGATCGTGAAGCATCAATGCAACTCTTATTTATGTAAGTGAGATCGTCAATCCTCAAATTTATCTGCTCCATGAACTAGGTCAAGGTCACAAGTGTGAACATCATGAGAGGTGACTCCAACATCTTAGTCTCGGGTGAGTGTGAAGGTGAAAAATGTGAAGGTGGAGGTGGGGAAAAGTTCGTGGTCTGATGCTATGGCTGAAGCAGATATGATCCTTCTAGAAAAAAAGGGAGGTGGATTGGATGGATGGTACGAAGGGTTTGCAAAGTTCAGATAAGAAGCGCTCTAGCCGGTCATCTCAAAACAAAAGGAAAATGATCAGGAGAACACGATAATCAAACCAAGAGATATGAGAAGAAAAAGGCACAATTGCACAGAAGCGATCGAGGGTGCACACAAACAAGCACAAACAAACGCACGCAAAATAAATCCCTCAATTCATCTACTCAACTCGGTGAAGACCGTGAAATATCGGTCTTTTATCATGTCTATTTTAGAGTTAGGTGAGAATCACAAGATTGTACAATTACTTAGGTTGGTTGAATGGGATTTAGGCACTAATCCTCAGTATGTACATAAGCAATGTAAAACAAAGACAATGAGGGGATTACTCGCCCAAGACAATGATTTTCCTTTTTTGGTCTTTTTTAGGGTCAAGTAATGATAACAGTCCCAATTTTATTTGTTATCACTTTTTTTGGATTTTTAATATGAAATGCATGTTCCTAATGAGGAATGAATTCTTTTTAGCACATAAGTGGTCAAAATCAGAGGGAGAGTCTGAAAAGCATTGCAATTGGCAAATCGATGATGAATACTAAAGAGAAATGCTCACCTTTCTTCCATTACTCTACATGCAAGGATGCTAAGCAGAATTGATAATGTAATGCAAGCTGATGAAATCACCCTAGGTACATAAATTGCTATTATTGTGAATAACCAACGATAATGACTTATAATAGAACCTAAGGTTCGATCTTGGAGTCTCTTCGGTGCCTACCACAGTGGGTCCTACAAGTATTGTAGGGAGGACTCTCGCGACACATATTTCCAAGACTAAGTGAGAAGCAATTTAATCTTAGACTAGATCCAAATGTATTCTATAGGAGCATGCAATTATAATTAGGTGTTTAGACGTAATGCTATCGTCAAGCAATCCTACACATAAGGCTCAATCAGGCAAAAGAAAGAAAACAAAATTGGAAAACAAATGAAAAAATGCAAAGAAAATGCGGTAAAACTGACGATGCCCCTAAGGGAACAATCCCTCGGACACTGGACCTCATAAAATGTGAAGTGTGGCAGAGTCCTGAATTATTACAAATTTATGGTCTCTCTCACTTCAAAATTACTAAATAAATAAATACAAAAATAAATGCTAAAAAATTTGTGTTCTAAATTCCCTCCAAGTCCTCCTTGGTGCTAGGTCAAAGCCACCTCACGTGGGTGTGCAGGTGCTCCTAGAAGAGTTCCTCCCTCTATCCATGTTCCTCACTGCAAAGTTAACAAAATCAATCAAAAACCAATCTATACGCAGTTGCTCCCAGGCAACGATGCCATTTGATGACCTGGTTTTTCGCAGGTCTAAATATGTCTCACATAGGGCGGAGACACAATCGCTATGGCGACCCTCAAGAAACCCTAATTAATAAAAAATCAACCCACAATCAATGAAAATAATTGTTTAGTTAAATATTATTATAACTCTACAATGGATGTGTATCGGTGCAAGTATCTAAAGGGTCGAATTCATGGAGCAAACTACATAGATAGGGCAATAAAACACAAATGATATTGTGACTTCTTATCTATATGTCCTTTTTTGTCGGTTTTTAATTTTTAATTTTCTTTTTGTTTTAAATTTTTATATTTATTTCTTTAATTTTCTATTTTTATATTATATTTTTTTAATTTTATATTAGTTTTTATTTTAAAATATATAAGATATCTACATAAGAGTATATATACAATATAGAATAATATAGATATAAATACTAATAAAAATAATCAAAGTAGGAGAAATAAAATATTTTTGTATTTTAAATATTTTTTACGATTTTTATGATTTTTGCTAATTTTTATATATTTTTAAAGTCAAAATACCCTAATTCACGGTTTAATTAAATAGGTTGGATTAATATGGAGATAAAAAATATCTAATAGAGTAAAAATTATTCAAATTAATTTTAGTAATTAAATAATAATATAAAAAATTCGTAAATAGAATATTATTTTTTGGGGATTTTTAGGGATTTTTATATTTTTATAAGGTTTTTTAGGTCTTTTAAATTTTTTAAGGGTTTCTTTTTGAATTTTTATGGATTTGTTATCTGGAATTGTAAAATAACCAAATAAATACAAAATATATTTGTTTGGAATCTTTCAAAATATATTATTTTTTCTATTTTCTAATTTAGATAAGAATAAAAAGGGATATTTTTTATTTTTTATAAAAAATAAACAATATTAAAATTACAAAATAAATTTTTGGCATGAAAGTATGTGTAATCAGGAATCTACATATTTCTGTGGAAATTTTTGAGTAGAATTTTTATTTTAAATAAATAGAAACAACAAAGAGAAACTACACTGCTGGTAGTGACGTAAATGTAATTAGCATACAAGTCCGAGGCCGCCTTGCAATTTTCCAAAAATATATAACATGTGTAAACTATTTTGGGACCAAAACAAAATATAAAAAAGATTCGAGGGTCTGACAAGAAAATTCCCAACAGTCACCTCACTTACGTCCACACGTAAGGTGACGTGGAATGGACTGGATAGAAAATACAAAAAATTATGGGGTCTTTTGCAAAATTTCCAAATAAATTACACATCACATGAAAGTTTATATATCGAATAATAAATTACAAAACTGGGTGGAAAATGCAAAATACCCTCAACGGGTGGTAGCGGACGGTTGATATCCTTCACTTAGGCCATGTATCACACTCCTACACTATGATACTGGTTCGTGGATGAACGCTTTTGATTAGATCTTCGAGGAAGATCAACGATGTTGGCACTGGATCATCCAACGATGGTTGTAGCATGCGAAGAAAGGGGGAAGAATTGACGGCTCTGGAAGTCGGTGGACGAACTGGAGATGAACTTGCCAGGGGCGAGTTTGAATCGGACGTATCAAGCTCCTCCGACCTCCAATGTCATTGTTGAGACTCTATGAACATCCCCTCTCCTCCAGTAAAAATGTGGAGCTCCCTAAAATGGTCAGGCACCACCAAGAGTGCTCTAGCGAAGCGAGACACCTGAAGCTCCTTCTTGAATCGTAAAGGCCCTTGCAAAATAAGTTTCAAGTGTCGTATCTTGAAGGGAAAGTAAGAGACAAAAATCAAAGCTAGAGGAGGGTTCATACAGGTGGATGAGGTGTAGGTGAAGTGGGGCTAAGATCTCCGATGATGCGTGGTGGAAGAGATCTGAGCTCTAGATCCATAGTGGATCTGGATGGATGGGAGGTGGTGGAGCGGAGAAAAGCAAAAGGGCAAGGATATGGAGGTGAATGGCAAGGTTCGAAACAATGGAGATGCAATGGGTGGTTCGGTTGAATGGAGCTCCGGCGAACTATGGGTTTTTGATTTGCGGTCCACTCCAGCAAACTACGGGTATTTATTTACGGCTAATGAAGATAAGGAAAATACAAAATCACGACAGGAAGTAAACCTACGATTACAACTAAGCTAACAAATGCAATAAAATGGGTTACCTCACCGGCAAAACCAGGAAGTATATACCTCATGGCGAGCTTTCGCATGAGATGGTGGAGACCCCCTTCGACTTGCCTAGCCGCACGTCCAAGGAGATGGAGAGAGACCTGTTACCTCACTCAATCCGAAGCTCGAAGGATGGACAAAATAAGTCAAAAGAGGTTCAAAGAATCAAAGGAAGTCAGATCTCGGGTATTGTATACGTGGGTGGAATGGATGAGAAGATTGATGTGCGACATCGATTCAGTGATCCACAACCTGAAGTATCATATGAACGTGATTCACCGATGATCGATGAGCAGATTTGTTTAAGGAAGCCATGTGAATTGGCGAAGATTCAGTGTTTAAAAAATTGTGAAGAAGGGATACGTGCTAGGAATCAGAGGCTATAGGACCATGGCAGTACAGTTGACCAAAGTCAACTAGCGTTGTGCATTGGTTGGTCCACGTGGACCAACGAGGAAAAACATCTTGGAAAGTATTTGTAAAATAGATATTAAAAAATAATTGATTTTATTCATTTTATTTTATAAAATACAATGTTTAATATTTTATAAATTATTTTATTATGATTTTTATTTATTTTTAGAGGTTATTATTTACAAGTTATTGTAGGGTTAAACAATAGGTATATTTATCTATGTATTTAGGTATTTTATTTTTATTTTGTAATTTTTATTTTATTATTTTAGTTTATTATTTTATAAATTTATAACTTAAATTTGGATACTTAAATATATTTTTATTATATTGTTATGATATAATATATATTCTTAAATAAATAGGTGTGTTATTTATTTTGGTATAGGTAGAGGTATTTCATCTATGTATTTTGTATACATATTTTATTTTAATGTGTTATTTAGTATTTTATTCCATTTTTATTATATACATATATTATAAATAATATTTACAAAATTATAAAAATATAAAATTATAAAAACAGTCAAGAATAAAGAAAATGAATATTTTAATCACGTATACTATACAATAGGGGTTAAAACCTAATTTTCACACATTAACTCCAAAAAATTATGAAACCATCATTATTACAAAGATTATTAAAAGTTATATACAATTTAAGGTGATTTGGATGCATTTTCAGCTTTTATTTGGGAGATACGGGTATGAGAAATTGGGATTTTGGAATCTTATTTAGATTGTAACTTTTATTCTTTATATTATTTTTGTGTAAAATCAATTTTCTTTTTTTTTATATTTTATTATCTTTGACTTTCATGTACAAAGTTTCTTTATTAGATGTACAAAAAGTGGAAAATAAAATAGGTCCCGAAAATGAATAATAAATGAATTCATAAAAGGAATTTTTATTGTATTTTGGCCTCTTATCTCCCCCTACTTTATTCCTTGTTGACCTTGTCATCGAGATGCCTAGGTATCGGGGTTTAGGGTCATAAAATATCTTCGATATTTTACTCTTTTTTTCTCTATTCTATAATTTGCTCATTAAAATCAATATTTTATGCACAATTTGTACAATAATGTATGAATGCTAATTTACTCAATTTAATGGTATTTACATGCATTTAATAGGGTTTTTAAGGCTGAAATGATAGAAAAAGGTGATGACATGGATATTTATTAGAAAAACAAAATAAAAACCCAAAATAAAAACTTCTTAGACCTGTATCTTCTTCATACTGTATCAAAATGGAACAAAATCACTTTAATTGTATATATCTTTTAATAAGCTATTTAATATAGGTGGTTTAATTTAATTTGAAGCTAAGCTGCAAAATCTGGGTTTTGGGCCCATATTGTGCAATATACCTGTATATTTTAATCATTATATTTATTCTTCATGTTTTAAAATTATTTTTTTATAAAATTGTATATATTATTTAAAATACACGTACATATGCAAATTAAAATAAAATAATCAAAAAATAACATAAAATAAATGATACAGCTGCATACATAGGTAAAGTATACCTATAATGTATATATACATATTTAACTAAATGTACATATATAATAAGGAAAATACAATAAAAATACCTAACCATGTATTTAAATAAAATAAAAATATATAATACATGTATACAAGAATAAAATATATAATATAAAATAAAATTAGAAACAACAAAATGCATGTATTTATTCCAATATTTTACATGTAAATATTAACTTGAAACAAAAAGCCTCGAGAAAATAAATAAAAATATGCATTAAATAAAATTATAGACATTTTTTATTTTATAAAAAAATAATTAATTCAGTTATATATAGATTTTAGAAATGATTCCTGCCCCTTTTTTTCTGGTTGGTCCATGTGGAACAACCAGAGCCCTTCGACAATTGACCCCAGGTCAATTGTCCTTCTCTCCTTCTCTGACTAGTGTCAGGATTCAAGGGTTCCTACTTTCACACCTTTTTCACATATCCACGATGTTTCCCTCATCCTCATTCTCTTCATCACTCCATAGCCTGCTCTTCCACGATCCTCCCAACCCATATCCACCCACCAAACCTTATCCCTCCATACGCAACCTCACATCGAAATCCACCCACCACCAGTCTATAAAATCCACCCACCTCCACTTTTTTGCTGGTTGTTCCCCTTTTACATGATCGCCATTCCTTGGATCACCTTCATGGTGATACTGTTGGTGAAAGGAGTGGCTTGCCATGCTTCACAATGAGGAGGAACGTCGTAGGAGGTGATTCTGACGACTCCAGGAGATTCTACCTCTTCGTACCCTTGGCAACATCGAGACCATTTTATGTACTTGATAGGTACTTTTCATTTCTATCTTTCATTTCCACAAGTTTATTTTGTGTTTTACTATAGTTTTAAGGTAGAATTAGGTAGGTATAAGTATGCTGGAGATTTAGAAACTCTGCCCATCATCGTTGTGCTCTGCCGTGTTTTGATCCTCGCAGGTACCCCACTACCTCACCCCTCCATTTCCTCATCATCTTCACCTCAACCACCCAAATCTGACCTAGATCTGGAGATCGAGGTCCTCTCCTTCGCCTCACCTGAGACCTCACCGCTCCCTTCATTTCCATGTTGATCTCCACCAATAATATCCCACATCGCATTGCCAAGTCTTCATGTTATTTCCCTACAAGTCACATGTTTGAAAGAGCTAATTAAGGGCTAATCAAACCGAGAGTTATCTCCCCAAGTCTCTCGAGCATCACGACTCTCCAAGACCCCATCACTAGGTCCTTGAGCTTTTTGAAGATCTAGGCAGTTGCGGACATCATCACCAAGTGCGTGGAGCACATCATCATCGAAAAAAAAGCTCGGAGGAGAGAGAATTGAAGGAACAAAGCTCGGGGGAGGCTAAGTTCTTCCTTATTCTTCCAAGCATATCCTCCACCGTCCCATCAAGAACAAGCCCCCAAGTGTACAACAGACATCCGATCAAGGCAAGTCTCGATCGTTGTTTATCTGAGATCTAATCTCAGATGTCCACAACGAAGGGGTGTCGGGCCATGCGGAGGCGCCACACTTCCAATTGAGCTCATCCGCGTCATCCGTTCGTATGCCTTTTAGGGTAATTATACAAATAACCCTCCACATAATTTATTTGTAATTTATTCTTGTAATTATTTAATATGCTTTATATTTTATGTAAAATTTGCAAGAAGACCCCTGGACTTCCTTCGTATTGCCTTTAGGTCCTTACCAACTCAGCTCATATGGCCGTCAAGTTCGGCATTTCGTAGATATATACCGGTGATTTTTGTAATTGAAGTCTAACATTAAAAATTTGACTTTCAGTTCAATGTTTCTAGGAAATTTACTTGTATCCCCTTGCCTTATATTTTACTTACAAGTATACCCCTACTAGTTGAATTGATTTTTGTGTTTACTTGTATATTTTCCATAAATGCTTCCCGTGCTCCAAAAATCATGATAAAATAAGACTATGTTCCTGATTACATGTCATATAATTTATTTTGCATTTCATGTGTAACCATTTATTAAAAATCAAAATAGCACGTTTCAATCCCTATTTACCATGTAAAATACAAAAAAATTATAAAACCTTAAATAAAAATTCCAGAAAATTTTGATCCCTATTTGCCATGGAAAATATAAAAAAATATAAAACCTTAAATAAAAATTCCAGAAAATTACATAGTGTTTACTCCCTATTTTATTACTGCAGACTAAAAATCACAAAATTATTAGAAGAAAAGAAAAATATTTTTGAAAAACTAAACAATTAGCAAAAATCACTAAAAAATTCAGAAGAATAGAAAAAAATTATAAAAAACACATAAACATTCTATTTTATAATAATTTATTATATAGCCGTATTTATAAATAGAATACCCTATAAGTATATATACTTAAAACTACTTATATATAATATTATACTATTATTTTTAAAAACTTAAACATATGTTAAAACCGTGTAAAAATAAAACGCATTGTTTTTATTTGTATTTACTGATTTTTATATATTTATTATATATGTCTTATATAGTATTTATATTATACATGTTATTACTTATAGGTATATATACTCTAAAACAAAGGAAATTAAAATCATAAAAAGAAAATAAAAATATAAAAATAAAAATATAAAAACATTAAAAATCCATAAAAATTAATATATAAAAACCTACAAAAGCATTAAGTAAATAACAGTTATATCTACATATATTTGTTAATTAGAAATAATTAATATCCTACACCCATTTGTTCCCTGAATTTGATGCCCAGACTACTTGCGTAATATACACATTTTATCTGGGATTAATTTTATATCCACACACATTGCATTGCGTTATCATTGCCTATGGGTTAATTGTTGTCTGATTCGGATTTCGTGAGCGGCCACCTCAACGATGGTGTTCACCTTGTATGGAATACCAGACCCTTGCCAAAGTCGTCTCAACAATGATACATTCATGTCCGTTGTGTATTTAATACAAGTAGTATTTCAGGATGAGCTCCTAGAAGCAGAAGGATCAAACATATGAGTTCCAAAAACATCTTTTATTTTCTTCTTTTCTTTCTTTCATTTTTTTCATATCTTTCATTCTTTCGTTATTTCATTCATCCCATTCATCTGTGATATATTTAGGATATACTTCATCTTAAGTATGGGATGTGAATGTATTCAGGTTATTCTTTATTCACTCTATCGCTTTTCTCTCAACTTGTTGGTAATTCTTTTTTATACTTAGAATATTTCACCCTAAGTATAGGGGGGACAAGCCAAGTACTTGATCATTTCATAAATTCTTACCCTCATTCACACCCTTAGTGTATAGTCTATTATACTTAGGATTAGTTAATCCCGAGTATGGGGGGATAATCTACTTCTCATTCTTTGAGTCATTGTAGTATAGGTTTTTCTGTACTTCATACGAGTTATGTCTTCCTTTTTGTGTTCTGGTCACTTGAGGACATAGTTCGAGCTATGTATGGGGGGTCCAATATATATATATATATATATATATATATATATATATATATCTGTGTGTGTGCGCGCGCGCGCGTGTGTGTGTGTGTGTGTACGTCAGCCATAACTCGTACTTTCGTATTTTAAATAATATGGAACATAGAATATATTGGGTAAAGGTATGCAATAAATCAACTGTAAAGAATACACTCTTAAAAATATGTATGAATTTTTTCGTAAAATTCTTTAATTGGTTTGAACCTATTCTGCAAAATGATCTGGAAAATGGTTGTAAGATATTTTAAAAAATATTTTGAAAACTTTTGAAAGTTCTTTGTAAAATATTTACAAACCATTTTAAAAATAAGCTCTTTACAAAATGTTTGTAAAAATTTTGTAAAAATTATTTTTAAAAATATTTGTGAAAAAAATTATTTGTAAAATTATTTGTAAAATAATCTTTCAAAGTGTTTGATAAATATTGGCAAAAATAATGTGGAATATTTTGAGAACCCTATGAACTTTCAAAAATGCTTCGAAATAAAACATGCATACATCTGTATGAATTCATGTATAAAACAGATATATACCTTGTATAAAATCCTTATTAATACACTTATTTAATAACTCTTCTCTTTTCAGAAAAAATCCCAAAAAATGCAAATTTTCAAAAATACCTAAAAATTTGAAAATCTCTTCAAAACTCCTAAAGAATAGCAAAGCTTTTTGAAAAATTGCATAAAAAGTTTAAAATAAGAATCTATTTTCACAAAATTATTTGCTTGCATTGCATTGCATAAATATTTTTCTGAGTGATTTTGATAATTGAACAAGTCCGAATAAAATTTGAAGATTGGAGCTTGGTTTTGATCTTAATCCACTTACTTTCAGAGGAACTTGTTAAGGACTGGAATTGAGACGTTTTAGGTGTCTTTGACTTAATTCTTTAGGTTTTATGAGATAGTGTTCATGAGTCGATTCAATGTGTCTAACTAGAACCTTTCATGTCATATGCATGACACTTGAGATAACAACTTGACTTGAGACCTCGTACTCAACACGTAGCTCAACCATGATCGGTTGTTGAATTATCTTAAGTCTAAGTCAGGATAATACTAGGTTGCTTCATCAAGGGGTTTTAGGGACCATTCTTAAGGACTGTTCGAACCTGTACTTTCAATCCAATTGTTCCTATGGTAGCATGGACATCTAACGACTGTAGAATGGATTGAAATAAAACTTCAGACAAGGAATGGTTTGCTAGTATAATTTTTTGTAGAGAAAAAAGATTTTATATACATTGAGGAAAAACAAGAATGTAGAGCAATGCCAAATAACAAAATACCGAAAAATAAACTTCTACCAAAAACTCTAAAAAAAAATTGAGCTTGTATAAAAGGCTTGCATCTTGATGGAGACTTGGTCACACTAGCCGGGTTTCATAAGTAAATGCGTCTACGCTGGTCCACTTCCACTTTTTTCTTTCAGCTAGATTCTCCCTTATTCTTTGTGCACTAGCACGTACCTGAACTCAGAATGAAATATTCATCTCCCCGAGGATGAGTTACCATAGGAGGAGACACTTGATAGTTCAACTATTTATTTTGGAAGAGATAACACAGTTCATTCACATCGTATTTGTCATTTCAAGGTTACCAGAGTATACATTAGAAGGGACGATTCTAGTCGGGCTATTTAGGTGAACTGAATAAAGGAATAGAGAACTTAAGGGCTGTTGAGTCACAATTCCTAACCTGAATGAAGTTCCAAACAAACTAACAATCCAAAGGTCTTAACTGAGTTCCAAACCTTGATTTCATAAAGACAAATTTAAGAATCAAAATCATTCTATGTTATTTCCTCTTCCTTTATTTATTAGTACTTACATTCAATATGTGTTTGCTAAGCACTAGCAAAATAAACTATAGGGATGATGAATAACCATTTCACCATTATTCGTTTATTTTGGCTTTAATACCTAGTAAAATGCATGTAAATATTGTCAATCTACATGAAATCACATTTATATATGAATATGTAAATACTATATAAATACTTGTATTTAAATCCAAAATAATAGAAAAAGAAAAGAAAAGAAAAAGGAAATATCAAAGATATTAATTGATTGTATACCCCAATACCATGTCAATATTGGCTTGATCGACAAGGAATAAAGTAAGATGGGATGAGGGCCAAATACTGTATATAAAGCCCTAATTTTCGTTCTTCAAATAAGTAATTTTTTCTTGATTTTATTATGCATTATATAAACCTCAAATAATAAAATGATCTACATGAAACTTATACAAAAAATACATAGAAAAAACATAAAAATAATTGCACATAAAAATAATACTATGTAACCGCGACACACACATATGAAAAAGCTGTAAAGCAAACTTCACATATCAATATCTTCTCCATGTTAGTCCAAATTCACAAACTCACCTCCATTGTACTTAACATTAAATTATCTATTTATGAAGGTTTCATTAGAACTTAAGTTAAGATAAAAAGCCAGCTTTCTGAGGTCCCATTGTACTATGCATATATATATTTTATTCATTTACTTTATTCTTTATATTTTTTACTTTTATTATACTTTAAATAATTGTAAGTATTATTTAAAACTTATTAAAAAATAAATATATAATAAAACCATTAGAAATACATTAAAATGTATATGTATACTATAACTATAATGCATAAACTTATATTTTTATGTATATAAATGAAATTAGAAAAATAAATTAAAAAATGATATATATATACAATTATAATATAAATACATTAAAAATGTTTATACGATAATAAAATTTAAAAATACAAAATAAAAATAAAACACATCGGTAAATATACTTAGAAGTATACTTGTAAAAACTAATACCTAATAAATACAATTGTAAAAATAAATAAAAATCACCTAAAATAGTATATATAATAATAAACATTTTTATACAGTAACTTCTAATGAATAAAATACATAAATATTTTGTTCCTGGTTTATTCCTTATTTTCTCCATGTTTTGTCTTATACCGGCTAACTTGGTCCAGCGTGGACCAATCAGCACAACTTGCATGTTGACCGCTAGATTAACAGGTCCTCTCTCCTTCCTTCTCCCCTAAGCATGTTAGAACCCACATTTTCCTGCCTTTTTCTTCTCGATCCACTCATATATTTCCTTGGTTCTCTAAATGAGAAATTTCGATTAGATATCCCTAATTAAAGACCACTCTTAGATTTGATCGATCTTCATCAAGTTGTGCAAGATCCTCTTGCTAAATTGCCCCTTTCCTATGCTATTTAACTGCCCCACTGAGCATCGGTTCGAGGTTAATCCATCTTTTACCAACTATAACCCCCTATATTTCTTAACTTGGTGTGATTCCTTCATGATAGGAAGGCTCCCCATCTGAATCGAGGTGAGAATAAAGTTCATTTAAGGCGATCAACTCCAATATGCAGACCTCTGCTGCCAGGTTATGTCTTTCACGACATGGAACTCAAGATCAATTAAGGTGGAAAATATGTGAAGTGTCGTTGTCCATAATCAATCGAATCGATCACAAGAAAAATCAACCACTAAAGGAATTAAGCAATGAAATATCAACGGTTCACTATTTTTATTTACCCGGTATAGCCACCAGGTCAAACACAAGGAGTACGATTAAATAACTAAGTAGTCAAATTCAAAGACAAAATATTTTTAGTGGTTTTAATTTTTCAGGCAAGTAAGCACAAATACTTAGCACACACCAAACACTCTTTTTATAATTTTTAAACTACTAAAAAATACTCAGAAAATAAAACTAAAACCAATTTTGGGGTTTCTAGGGTTTAAAGTATTTTTGGTAATTTAACTAGTTTTTTCGAATGTTTTATGATTTTATAAAAAAACAAAACTAAAAAATCTAAACAATGCACAGTCACGATCAAATTAAAAATTAAAATTATTTAAGTGTCCAAAGTCCTAATTTTTATGATAAAATAGAAGTATAAAATTACAAGCAGAAAATAAAATCACATTTTTTAGTTTTCTTTGCTTTTATATGATTTTTATAAGATTTTGCTAGTTTTGAGATTTTTAGGGTTTTGATAATGAATTTTCAAATAAAATTACAACATGAGGTAAAACATGAAAAAAGGCACGTAAGAATTTGTTATAGAATTTTTTAAGGAATTTTCCGAATATTTATAATTTTTATAAGGAAAATAGTGACTTTTTAATGGTTTTTGAATTTTGAAAAATAGAAAATGCAACCAAATCAATCCAAGAAAATCATAATAAAAACTACACACTAGCAGGAGCTAATAGTATTTTTTAGGTAATTTTTAGAATTAATTTAATAATTATTATGTCCAGTAAGAAGCATGCAATTAATCACAGTTTACATGGACCTATTCGTAAATATTATGAGTTTCTGGACCAATTAAATAACACTCAAGAAACCCCAAGGTCAATACTGCAAATAGCTCACTTAATTCGTGCACATGCTCACCATCCAACGCATAGGGATGTAAATGCAATTTCAAAAAAAACTCAATATTCAGTCATTAACAACAGATAAGGTCAAGGTAAAACAGTCAAATAACCCAAAATACACGTGAGCATACACATGCTTGAAACTCGGAGGGACTAAAATGCAAATACTACAAACAGTGAGGTTCAAACTATAAATGTTCTTAATTACAACATTTATTTAATGGACTAAATATTAAAACACAAACATGCAGGGTTGAAAGTGAATATACCCATGACAGGGGCACATGGCGTGTGCGAATGATGGCACTGGCGTATGACTCTAATCGAGCCCTGCTGCAAATCTGATGGGTCAGGATCTGTCTCGAACGTGTGCGTTAGAAGCGTCAGATCTAACGGCTCTAAAGTTGCCGCTGTTGGGCAGCTGAGGTGCAATCTGCCAGAAGCGTGGTCATCCAATGATGGAAGGAGGTTCTGCAAGAATCATTCCCCGACGAACTTCAATTGAGCATCGGAAGGGATCTGACACTCCGATGAATGATCGGAGAGGTCTGACCGTGTCGTAAAACTATTCTGCATTGAATGAGGGACTCCGATGGGTGAGTGAACGGGTATGGGTGTGATGATGAGAGACCCCCTGGAGCAGCTCTGCTTAAGCAACTGGAGGTTCTAAGTGGTTTCCTCTTGTGCGTCTGTGCCTGCAAAGGGTAGTGGGGACTCGAGGCTATGCTCCGGTCCTAGTTATTGCATCAAAAGATAAGGGAAGTAGGGCTCAACTAGATGGTGTAGTCTTATGATGATCCAGTCCACCAGAAGGTGTTGGGTGAGTCGAGGATGCTATATGAATGGATGGGAGTGGGTGACGGAGCCCCGACCAACATGTCGGATTGAAAGCATAAATGACAGAGCTGGATGAAATGATCTGATTGAACAGGAAAAGGCGAGGGATGAAGGAGCTACGTGGAGGTCCAAATGAACTCAAGGGCTCTAGGAAAAGGTGGTCATCAAGGTCTTGGCATCAATCGAGCTGTGGCTGGTTGGGAGGCTGCTCGCGGCGGTTCTCCGGCCACAAAGTGAGCTTCGAGCCTCTAGGCGCCTCCGACGAATCCTAAGTGACTCCTCCAACAGTTGTCACTACGAGGAAGTTGGCTCATGTATATGGTGGCGTGAGGAATGAGCTAAGGCACTTGAGGTGAGGGAGCAGATTATTTATAGGTTGTACGCGGGTCCTAGAATATCAGAGTGTATCGCAGAACCCTAGGCTGATCCGACTGTGCCTAGGGATCTGTGAGGATAATGAAGGTTGGGGCTACAATCGAGAACAAGAATCAAGGCATTCAGAGTTTTCGGTTGGGCATGAAAATTTGAAAAAATGCTCCAGCGAGGCACATGCGACCCGACCCGATCTGGAAGAGATCGTTGACCGGGGTCATCTGTCTGAGTTGGACCAATCAGAAAAATAAGATTTACAAAATTCAAAGAAAATAGGATTAAAAATACTAAATGAATTTAAATAAAAATGTATAAAATGAAAAATGTTTATTGTTTTATAAACTATTTTTTGTGACATTAATTATTTTTATGAAAAATAAAATAATGTATATATAATATATAACATTATATGCATGTATATTATACCTATGTCTTGTACATGTATTTTTATTTTATTATTTTTAAAAAATATTTTTATTTTATATTTTATTTGTTTACAACATAATTTGGAGTATACATTTTTTTATTTTTCTTTTTAATAAATGATTTAAGGGTGTAAAATAAATCGTGAGTGTAGTATATACAAGTGTATTTTGGGAAAATGTGGATGCTATTATTTTTATTTTATTTTTCTAATTTTTATTTTGTTTTTATATTATTTCTAATGCTATATACAAGGATGTAAAAGAATAATATAATTTTATTTTGTCGAAAATAAATATATACATATTACATACAAGTATAGGTGATATGTATAGTACATAGTGAACCCTATCTCTCTCTATTTCTTTTATTTTCTGATCAGGTCAAGGCTTAACCTTTACTTGGGATTTGGGTCACTCTGTCTTTATTCTAATACATCATTATTTTTTTCTCTTTATTATTTTATTTTACACAAATTGGGTGTTAATTATTATTATTAACAAAGGCATGCAGAATGCTAAGTTATTATATTTACAAGTATTTACAGATGTTTTTGCAAAAAAGAAGAGTTAAAATAAAAGAATAATGAATGAGAATCGTAGATTCATCATACCCTATACATTACCTTTGCTAGTCCCTTAGCAAACACTTATTTGAAAAAAAAAAGGTGCAAAAAAACGAAAAAAAACTTAAGGTTGATTATTAAACTTATCTTCATTAAATTGGAGTATGGATCTCAGTTAGACCTTTCGATTATTAATTTGGTGGATCCTTATTGGGAATTAGGTTTAAAACTTAACAACCATCAAGTTCCACAATTCTATGGTCAAGACTCCTTAATAAACCAGGCTAGAACAAGTCTACATACAAAAACTCTAATGACTATGAATCCTTCCTTGTATTATGTATGTGATATGTAGCTCCCCACCTCGTAAATGACAAAGAACCAACCTCACTCAACAAGGTAACTCTAATTTCCTAGTCTAACAGGTCTTTCCTCGAGGAACGAGGTATTCCCTTCTAAATTCAAGTTCAACCAACTCAAGAAGAGTGGAAAAGAAGGGAATGGACTGTGACCAGTGTAGCCACGTATCCCTAGAAGCTTAACCAGTGTAGCTAAGTCTCCCACTGTAAGCTTCATGAGATGAGAAGGTGTGATACATAAGCTTTACTTTATTACCTATATACACTCTGACAGGCATTTTATTTTCAATCAGGCATGTCCAATTTTTGGAGTTTTTTTCTTGATTTTGCACCTTTTTTAATGTGCATATGTACAACATATCTACATGGTGCAACATATACATACGGATTTATTCTTCTTGAGCTAGTAGACTATCCCTCTTTTGAAGCATTATAGCAACCCACAGACTACTGTATTTAGACCTCAATGTTTCTAGACAAGATTGAGGCGCACATCCCTCCCTAGAGGATGATGAGAGGTTCTGGATAGTAGTAATACCCTCGTATGCTACCCCAAGACAAAGAATTCTACCTCGTCACCACCTCATCCGTGTTGAGCTATGTGTAAGGTGCATGTCCAAGTCAACTCATTGTCGTTGAGAGTCATGTGTGCATTGTTAAGTGTTCTACTTTGGATCATCAAGATGACATGTGAACATAGCCTAGTGGACTCAAAGAACTAAGTCACTAATGGACCTAAAAAGTCTTAACCCCAAATCCTATAAGGCTCCTCTAAAAGTTAAGTGGATTGAGGTCTTAACCAAGCTCCATTGTTCAATTTAATTCCAGACTATTTTTAGTGTCAACTATGATTCAGATAAATATACAAGCAAGCATATACAAAAACTCTTTTTGAAAAAGTTTTCAAAAATATGCAAATTTTGACAAAAAATTTAAATGCGAGAAAAAGGTTTTGCAAGATTATTTATAAACATTTATAAACAAAAATTTTGCAAACTTTTATTCTTCAAATAATTTTCAAAAATTTTGTACTATATACATATATTTTATCCAAAAAATATTTACAAATATTTGTACAAGCAAAACATTTTTACAAAAAATTGTACAAAAAGTTTTTTACAAAAGAGTTTTACGAGCATTTATATACAAGAAAATTTTAAAATTTTTGTGATTTTTAGCCATGCTATTTTGTGGGTTTTTAGCCATTTTATTTATATACACATAATACTCAAAGTATGAGTTATGTCTAAAGTATATATACAATATATACAACATCCCCCTATACTTGGCTCGAACGATGTCCTTAAAGTGATCAACAAGCGATGAAAGGAAGACATAAGTCGTGCTGAGTATTGGGGAGTGAAAAGAATGCTATATTACAATGACAAATAAAAGAATGTAATGAATAGAGATTGATGATCGCCCTATACTTAAGGTCAACTAATCTTAAGTATAGATGACTATACACAAGAGGAAAATCAAAGGACCTGATGTACATGAGTTACCTCCCCTATACTTAGGGAAAAATATCCCTAATTATATGCAGCAAAACAGAGGTAAAAAGAATCAAATGAATAATCACATGTCTAATACCCCCTATACTAAGGATAAAGTACACCCTACGTATAACGTAATCATAAGATGCAGACAGGGTGTCAGATAAAAATAATGTAAGATATGGACAATCTGGATCTATACAGCTACATATGTGAAGTGATAGTCAGGTATGAGATGCAAATGATGTGAGTCAAATACCACATCTTGTACAAAATGAATAGGGGCAACATCAATGATCAGTGGATCATGATCAAGATATGGATTCAGGCGCTGGCCATTAACCTGAAGGTGGAATCAGATGACAACTCATATATATGAATGCTTCCTTTGTCGTGCACCTTTCTTACCAAGTATGGTCCCTTCCATTTTCTATGTAACTTCCTTGGAAATAATCTCAACCTAACGTCAAATAACCATACCTTCAGGTTCAACTCAAAGTGTCTATGGATGATATGAGAATCATGGCATATCTTTACTCTTTCCTTATATTGTAGGCTACTCGAAAAGCTTGTATCTCTCAACTCCTCCAGGGCTGCCAAATATGCTTTCCTCTAATCTCTTATACTCTTAGGATCTAATAATAACCCAGTAACTACCCAAAGTGACTTGTGCTTTATCTCCATAGGCAAGTGGCATGCCTTGCCACAAATGAGATGAAAGGGAGATGTACCCAAAGGTGTCTTGAAGGAGGTCTGATTGGTCCACAAGACCGAGTCTAAAAGCTGTGACTAATCCTTTCGATCTAGACGAACAACCTTTTGCAATATCATCTTGATCTCCCTGTTTGATACTTCAGCAAGACCATTGGTATGAAGGTGATATGGTACGACAACTCGATAGTCAATGCTGAACTCGTTAGCAAGGGCCCATATCTTGTCGTTGATAAAATGAGTCCCCCATTAGATATTGATGAATCCATGATTCTCACTCTTTATTATTTTATTTTAGCTCTTTTTTTGGCAAAATGCCTTGTAAATACCTGTAAATACAATAAATTAGATTTTTGCATGACACTGTTAATATTGCATATTTAGAATATTTTTTGCTAAATAAAAGAATAAAGGAAAAGAAAAAGAGTGACGTATTTAGAATAAATACATAGTGACCCAAATCCCAATAGAAGGTCAAACCTTGACTTGATCGCAAAATAAAATATGTAGAGAGATATGGTCTACTATGTATTGTACATATCACCTATACTTATAGATATTATTTATTTAAGTATTTTTGACAAATAAAAATTATTTTACTATTTTACACCTTTGTATATAGATTTATTAATTTTATAAAATTAAAATAAAAATCGTAAAAAGAAAAAAAATCCTCAATTACTTGCACAAAATACACATGTATATTCTATATTCTCTATTTATTATATGCCTATAAATAACTTATAAAAATTCTTTTATTCTCTTTAAATCATGTTGATAATAAAAATTATTTTTGTAAAAATAATAAAATAAAAATACGTATACATAATAGATAGGTATAATATACTTGTATATAATACTATATATCGGATAAACATTATTTTAACTTTCATAAAAATAATTGAAATTCACAGAAAAATAGTTTGTAAAATAATTATTTTATTTTATACCTTTTTCATTTTAAATTTGTTTGCTATTTTTATTGAATTTCCTTTTATTTTTATAATACTCTAACTTTTCACGCCCAAACCTGGTCGCCTCTTGCCTCGATATCCAGACTTGAGATTCCTTGTACATCCGATATACTCACAGATCCCTAGAATCAGCTGGATCCTCCTAGGGTTGCCCTCCACTTCTCTATCTTTCCAGGCCCTAGGCCAAACCTATAAATACATCTCTTCTGCCTCCAAAGCTCCTTAGCTCATCCCTCACGCCACCACAAACCCCTAGTTCCCTTCACTAAAGTGATAGCCGTTGGAGGAGCAACTTAGGACTCGTTGAAGGTGCTTGGAGACTCATAGCTCATTGTGTCGTCAGATAGCCGCTGCGAGAAGCCTCTCACCTTGTCGCGGCTCGATCGAGGCCATAACCTATCCAACCACATTCGTCTGAAACACAGGAGCTCGGATGAAGCTTCAGATATCACATTTATCCTCCACATTTCCCCATTTGATTCCATCTTTGCATTTCACATCACTGCCAGTTCCTCTACTCTGACCACCTGGTCGGAGCTCCATCTCGACCATCTATCCGCTCCGACCGATGCTACACCATGACCCACACCTTTTTACTCTACCTATCCACCCTACATCTCACTCACCTAACGGAGATTAGGTTTGAGACTTCCTTCCCCATCTCTACCAAAAATCGAGCATCATCCCCACTGTTTCGCTTCTCTCCTTATGCAATAACATGGACTGGAGCATCTCGTCGAGTCCCTCTATCTCCTCCAGGTGCTGGTTCATGCGAAGGAGCCCAATGGATTCACCAGTTGATCGGGTGGAGTAGCTCCTGGTGGTGCAGCACAGCCACACACTCCCAAGCATTCGTCGCTCCAGAGAGCCCACCACTAGACTCGAAGGAGCCTCACGATTGTGTTGGACCTCTCAGCGACATCATCAGGGATGTGGATCTCCCTCTACGTATGATTGAAGGTCGCCGGAAGTCGAGTTCATACAACACCTTCAGCTGTCGTATGATCTGGACCCCATCTTCCAGATTGCATCTCCACCATCTATCCACCCCCTTTTTCAAAGGTGTTAGATCCACGTTTAAAGACCATCAGGACTGACATTGTCTGCATTATCTGATCTCATTAGAAGACATCAGACCCTGAGCTATCAGATCCTTAGTAGAGCATATCAGAATCGTCAGCACCCACCTTCATGAGAGACTGGCACGCATCCCACGTGCTCTGCACATGCTTGCAAGGGTATCTTTTACTCTTAGACATACATGTTTAACTACTTTGCTTTAAGTCGATTAAATAAAATTGTAGTTAAAATCATTTACATTTGGACCCTCACAGTTTTTGAGATTTGCACTTTAGTCCTATTTATTTGAACTCACGTGCATCTCCACGTGCTCTTTGGGTTATTTGCAATATTTTGTATGAACTTTTATGTTGTTATGGAATGAATGTGTTTGTCCAGAAATTGCATTTATATCCCTTTGCATGGATTATTGAGCATGTATGGAAAATTGGATGGGCTTTTTGCAGATTTGACCCTAAGCTTTTCTACTTTGTTATCTATTTGGTCTGTAGACTTAAAATATTGGCCAATAGGTCCTTGTGAAATATGCTTAATTACAAGTTGTGTTTTGTACTTAATAAATATTAAATTAATTCGAAAAATTACATAAAATTTACCATTGGTTCTTGTTAGTGTGTAATATTAACTATAATTTTGTGGGGATGATTTATTTGCATATTCTATTTCTAAAATTCAAAAACCCTTAAAAATATCCCTATTTACCTTATAAAATCCTAAAAATTAGAAAAATGCTTCAAAACTCCATTAACATTTCTGTGCGTGCCTTTTTGCTAGCTTTACCTCCAGTTTTAATTTGTTTTGAAAATTCACTATAAACACCCTAAAAATTACAAAATAACCAAAATCTTATAAAATCATATAAAATCAAAGAAAAACCAAAAATTGTAATTTTAGTTTATGTTTGGAGCTTTTAACTTCTATTTTATCATAAAATTGCTAATCAGGACTTTAGGGCATTTTAATTATTTTTAATCTATATTTTAGTCCTGATTGTGCATTGCTTTGAGTTTTCAACCTCATTTGATTTTATAAAATCACAAAAACATTTGAAAAAATTAGAAAAATTACCAAAAACACTTTAAAAATAAAAAACCGAAAAATATCGTACTTTAATTTTCTAACTATTTTTTTTCTAAAAAAACAAAAGACTTGTGTTTGCTTTCTTTGATTTTTGTGTTTGTTTGCCCTTATTCCAAAAATAAAAAATCTAAAAAAATAAAACTGTTAACAATTGTCTTTTTTTGGAAAATTTTACTACATCGTACTTCTCTCGTGCTACTTGTGTTCGACCCTGGTGGCTATACCAGGTAAATAAAAATAGCAAACCACTTGCATGTTGTGATTGATTGATGTTTCTTTGAGTGGTTTTATTTTTCTTGTTGAGTTTTCCTATTGATTGGGGTCACAACAACCATTGATTTATCTTGATACTTAAGCCTAGTTGATAGGTTTCTCATCAGAATGGCGCCCTTGCGGGGGAGCACGACTTAGTAGTCAAATTTCATTTTTGCTTTATTTTCTTATCTATTTGTTATAACTGTCTTTAACATCTCTTTGTTTCGCGGAACCTCCTGAGGGACGTTTCGGCTTTCTATTAGAGGAGTTTGCATTTGAGGATGAGCAGGGAGAGAGAGTAGTTATAATATATAGATAGTTTATTTTTGCAACATTTTATTATTGTAATAATTGTAGACTCTTGGACCCTTGCTTGGACACTTAGATTCGAGGTATGTTTTGCCGAGTACCAGTGCACTCAGGGGACCTCACTACAGTTTTTCGTGGTTTTACTTTATTGCATTTTATTTTCATTTGATTCTCACGGATTTAGCTCTGATTTAGGATAAGATGTGAGAAAACCTCTTAAGATGGTTTGGTCATTTGCAAAGAAAATCATCTGATGCACCAGTTAGGAGATGCGAGTGTTGGGATGTTGAGCCGGCTAAAAGAGGGTGAGTACGGAACAAGAAGTGTTGGAAAGAGACCATGCAAAGGGATCTTAGTTTTGTGGATTGATCCAAGATATATATGAATGGAGGCGAAGAATCCATGTATCAGATCCTACTTAATTGTCGAAAAAGTCTTTGTTGTTGTTGTTATGTAATTAACTAAGTCCACACACCTAATTGCTTATCTATGCCTATAGATCGTAATTGGACTTAGCTAAAATAAAATTGAAAAAGTTAGTTTGATTAGATAATAGAACACGTACCGTGAAGAATTGCATACAACGCTAGCAAGACCCGTTGTGGCGGGCATCGAGTGAATCCCAAGATCAGACTCCTATCTTATATTTGATTAGCTAACTATTGTTCTTTACGGTTAATAGAAATTGCTCATCTAAGGTTGATTTCCTCATGCATCATATAGGTATTTTATTTCATGTCTTTACTTTTTATACGTGGATCACACTGCATGTTAAGTGTTGGAGTCAAGTACGCATTTCTATCTACGCATGCATGTTGTTGTGTTTTTACAACAAGATCATAGCCATTGAAAAAAAACACAAATCAATATCACCCATTGATTATGTGATGTACATGTATTGGGATCCATGGACTCCCAAAACCCTATATAAGAAGCGGCACCCCTTGCTCTTCGGAATACTTGAATAAGGAATGCTCTCTCTCTCTCCCCCCACACGTCAAGCCTCTCT
Source organism: Ottelia alismoides (assembly GCA_037367405.1). Lineage (NCBI taxonomy): Eukaryota > Viridiplantae > Streptophyta > Magnoliopsida > Alismatales > Hydrocharitaceae > Ottelia > Ottelia alismoides. The sequence continues at coordinate 15,117 of JAZKJV010002213.1, read as the reverse complement.
CTCTCATAGTGGTCGTCCACCATGGAGCCCTTGTGAGAGTCAACATCACCGCAACATCATCGTTATGCTGCCAGATCATCTACTAGTGGATCTCCATCTCCTTCGGTGCGCTTCAACTCATTAGGCGTTGATTTATTTGGGGAAAATACCTAAAAAATTGAAAATCAAATAAAATTGGGACTGCTAATGAAGACTAGACCCTAAAATACACTTCACTTAAAAATTCTTGTTTTGGGGAGAGTCACCCCTTCATTGGTTGATTTATCCGTAGCGAGAGAGTGACCTTCACACTAGGTAGATCCCCATCTGAACTCCTTTCAGACTACCAGTATGTGGTTAGTTGTTCTCCAGTGAGGACTTGACCGAGTAGCCGGTAATCGGTCCGAGATTTCCTTAGCAGAGTGGATAGATCAGGAAGCGAGTAAATGGTCTACGATCCATACTGGCTGGGAAAAACTAGTTGTGGGATTGGGTCAATCTCTTGGGATCATCGGGTTCCTAACAACTCGCTTAATCGCTCTGATAAATTGATTGATCACCTAAACAAAATTGACAAGATTAACGATCCATATTTCATGGTCATTAGCTCGAGTGTTGAGTAGGTGAATTCAGGGTTTGATTCCACATTTTATTTGCATTCCAGATCTCATATTCATAAATCCCATATCACGATGATGGGACAGAGGTCCCTTAGGTTGCCTCTGATAGCACCGATTTTGTGCACTCCTCTCCATTCATCTAGGCGGCTTCGGAGAGCTCAGACCCGCTCTCCGACTCGAGTTTGCAACCACCCTATTACCCCTCAACCACCCTTATACCAGTCATGAGGTGCTAGCAGAGGCCAGCATAGTTATATGTTCATTTTATGGCATTTGAGTTGGGGTCTTTTGCATTTGCAGAGACCTAAGAGATGGCCAGCAGTGAGGGACGCACCAATGAGTAGCCACAAGGATCAATATATGTACTTGACCAGGCTTCCATCAACAACACACTCTTAGCCTCCATGGAAACCATGCAGCAACAGATCAGAGATCAGGATGCATTTATGGGCGAGGTGCGATAAGAGCTGACGCAGTTGTGAATCGGTAGAGCAGAGCAGAGACCAGCCAATGGAGAGATATCAGTAGCTGGAGGAGAATACGGACGACCCGAGGATCAGCAGGAGCCAGTCAGGCCAGCATGTACGATGAGGCAGTTGCACAACTCTGGTGCAACTCTCACCCACCATTGCATTCAGCTACCAAAGATCCTAGGCGACTTCGAGCTTCGCCCCCAGATCATCCAGTTAATGCCCAAGTTCCATGGGCTAGCCATCGAAGAGCCGCACCTCCATCTGCATGAATTTGAGATGATCTGTTGCACTGTCTACGATGGATTCGTGGACGAGGACACGTTCGCCTTCCCGTTATCCTTAGTTAGTAGAGTAGCCTATTGGCTGAAGCATTTGGGAGGTACGCCACCACTTGGGAGTAGCTCCGAACCGAGTACTTGAATAAGTACTCTCCACTCGGTAGGAAGAATGTAGTATGAGCCATAATGAACAATTTCACCAAGATCCCAAACGAACAGTTTCACGAGGCTTGGGATCGATTTAGAGAGCTCATTGATCGGTGTCCATATCATGAGATATCCAAGACCAATCTTGTTCAGAGCTTCTTTAGTGGGTTGACATCTGAGTTGTAGGGCCTAGTTAATGCCTCATGTGGATGGTCCTATTTTGCCAAGGATGAGGACGAAGTTTGGGCCATTGATGAATACCCATTCATCACTCTTTATTCTTATATTTTAGCTACAAAAACCTTTGCAAATACATGTATATTCTTGGAAATACAAATAATTACCAAAGTGCATGCATTGTGCAAAGTTTAATAATTAGCATGTTTTTGTACAAAAATAAAAGAATAAAGAGACAAAAGAAAAACGAGGGAGATATTTAGAATAAATATTGAGCGACCTAATCCCAAGTGAGGGCTCAGCATGGGCCTGACCGCATAAATGCCCAAGTAGAGAGAGATAAGGAAGCTCATGTGTACATATACCTGTAATTAAATAAAACTAAATATTTTTCCTCTAAAAATAAAAATAAAAATGGGTCATATTTATTTGTAAATATTTGTATATATTTGTAAATACAAAATCAAAATAAAAAAATAGAAAAATTGAAAAGAAAATAAAAGTAATATTCCTTGTACATATTTACCAAGTATATAAGACCACACAGGTATTTATTTTACCCTTATAAATAAATAATAAAAATAAAATAAAAATACCTTTTTTATTGCTAATTTTATGCTATAAATAAATAAAATATAAAATAGGAATAAAAATATACAAAAATAATTAATTAAAAATCAAAAATTAAAAATCCATATTGTGTATAGACCTATGTATAGCACTATAATATAAATACCTTATTTTTATTTCAAAAAATTAATTAAAAATCACTAAAAATAAAAAAAATTAAAACAAACATTTTTCATGTTTTGAGTTTTAAATAATTCGGCCATCTAATATTTTATTTTGAATTTCCAAATATTTTTGAGGTGGCCTGTTCTGATTGGTCCACGGGGGATGTTGACCCCCCGGTCAACTCCCCCCCAGGACCACTGAGCCCCAGATCCGAGTATTCGACCCGATATCTCAACTTTTTCCCGATTCGATCCGACACCCATATCCGCAAACCCTGGGCTCTCCTTCTTCCTCGTGCATCCGAGATCCATGCCCGCTCATCCGCGTTGGGATCCGCGCTTCGTGGAACCCTGCCCGACCTCCTCGTCTCGGACCTGCACTCGCATATAAGCCGAGCTCCGCCACCATTTCCTGGCATCTTTGGATCGTTTCTCTCCACCCCAGGACCTCCACGACCTCCGCGAAAGTGACAGCTCGCTTCCGGTCGTGTCACGGCGAGGAGGGATTGGACGGACCTCTGTCCAGTAGCTACGCACCACCGTGCGCCGCTTGGAGGTGGTGCTCGAGCCTCGGGCATCGACGACCCTTGAGGCTAGGACCTAGAGCCTCCCCAACTCGTCCACAGTCGACCTTGACCAGTAGGTAGTTCCCGTTCTTCCTCTATTTCTTGAATTTTGTGTTTCGCCCAAATCGACCCATCTTCGACCATCGCCGATTCCGACCACCCTCGCTCTCGTTTCGATCATCGGAGTCATCCATCACGATCGCCCTTCCCCCGCGCACCTTCTCCGCCCAATCATTCAACCCAGTTCGCAAAGGAACTGGGATTGGGGTTCCTCCGCCGTCTCTTCGCCGAAACCCCTTCATTCCGACGCATTGTTCACCTGCACCACCCCTAATCGGGTCGAGGCACTTTGCCCTCGACCCAGGAGCTCTTGCTTGACTTTGCAGGTTCGTCCGAGCCCTTTTGAGGGCTTCGACTCTTTGGAGCAGTAGCTCCTCCTCCGCCGACGTCGCCTGAGCTCTTTGGAGCTCCACTGCATCAACGGAGAGGACCATTCGATGCAGGAGGCCAAGGCGTAGCATCTCCGATCTTCAGCAGCCTCCGAGGAGCTCCCCTGTATGCGCATGAGCCCGGCAAAGTTTGTCGGCCGCCTGTTCATCGAGCATCCTCCGCAGCCGTCCGATCATCCTCCAGCTCCAGTTCAGATCGTAGCCGTTCACGCCAGGAGCTGCCCCGACCGTCCGATCTAGGGAGGCTTGATCGTGACTGTCGACTCAACGAGGCTTAGCCACAATGCTTCATCGCCGTCCGATTCCCCACGTGGCACGTCCTCCGCCGTTTGATAGCACCGAGGGCTCCTTTGCTGGGCGCCACCCTCCCCCGACCGTTGGATCTCACACGTGGCGCCCATCTGACCCTCGACTTAATAAAGGGTACATATCTCTTAGGCCCTTAGATTTTTAGCAGTTAATCTTTAGTCCTGTAAATATTTTAGAACCTTTATTTTAGTTTGGTAATTTGCATAGAGGACCTTGTTCTTTCCTGTATTTGCTTTTATACCCTTGTTTGTAGTGGAACACGTGCGTCGACACATGCTTTTGTGGGTTATTTGCATGTATGGGCTTATTGTTTCAGGGTGTTAATGAATGAACTTATGTTTTTATAATTTGTAGAAATACCCCTGTGAGTGTTGAATTTGTGCATGTGCTTTATATAATGGGTAATTTACACTTGATCCCCTGGACTTTTGGTACGTGTTACTATTTAGTCCAGGGACTTAAATTTTCTTGCAAATAGGTCCCTGAGTGCCCAGGTCACGATCTTTGCACATGAGGCCTTGGAGAATTTGCACCGGACTCCCTGGAACTTGTCTAAATTGCGTACAGGTCCCTATGCACTGTACCTTTGTTTTTTATTTTAATAAAATAGCAATTCGACTCCAAATTCGATGAAAATTGGATACATGGCTCCTGCTATGGTGTATAATTGTCTCTAATTTTTGAGACATTTTTGAGCATTTTTGATATTTTTAAAAATTCAAAAACACATAATTTTCTTACTGTCTAGCTTTAAAAAATCACAAAAAATATTAAAACAACTTTAAATATTATAAAAAATTAGCTATTGTTTGTTTTACTGTGTTTGATTTTCTGACCAATTTTGGTCATTTTAGATTTATAAAACCTATAAAAATTACAAAACACCTAAAAAACCATAAAAATTCTAATAAATAAAAGAAAAATCAAAAATTAATAATTCCAGTGCCTAATTTTTCCTTGTAGTTTTTACTATACAGGAAAATTACCTTCAGACCTTGATAGGACCATTATCCATTTTATTTTGGTCCTCCACCTCTGACTGGACAGTACCTCACTTTTCTTGTCTTGTTTGATTTTTATAAAATTTCCTAAAAATCAGAAAAATACCAAAAATTAACCAAAAACATATAAAAATATGCAAAACATCAAAACATTTTTGTTTGAATTTTTGGGTGCTTTTTGAGTGATTAAATAGTTGTTTGTAGTTAATTGTTTTATTGTTTTCCTATTTTCTTCATTAACTTGAAAATCCAAAAATATAAAAATACTAAAAATCCACCAAAAAAAATTCTATCTTTTATTTTTCACTACTTTTGACTACTTCGTAGGGCGCAAGGCCATTACGTGCTCCCTGAGTCCGACCCTAGTCGCTATACCAGGCTGATCTAATAGCCAGGGCCACTAGTGTGTTTCTTTGATTTTTATTCTATTTTGGTGGTCTGCTCTTCATTTTTCTTCTTGATCCGATTGATCGCTCGAGCGACTGAGGTAACAACGACCTTAGCTCTATTTTTGATCTACCCTTAGTTGTTTGGGCTTGATTTTTCGGGTCATCAGAATGGCGTCGTTGCCAGGGAGCACGACTTAGTAGTCGAAGTTGATTTTTTTTCCACGGTTTTATTTTCGCGGCTTTTTGTGCATATTTGTATATATCATTTATTTGCATAATTTTTCAAATAATATGGTCTGACAGCTTTTGCTTGTTTTCTTGCGAGGGCCCGAGGATCGAGGCGGCTTCTTCGGAAGCCGATGCAACCGCGAGAGTCGGAGGCGGCTCTCTTCTCTACAGAGCCACAAGAGAGCGCGAGGAGCGAGCAGGAGTGCGGGAGCCGCGGAATAGCCGCGGATTAGATTAACCGTAGATTAGATTTTTATTTCCAGCATTATTTGAATTGTTGTAATAATACATGGACCAGAGACAAAGACTTAGACTCTCGGGGTATGTTTCGCCGAGAACCGGTGTGCTCGGGGGACCCCCTTAGCTAGTTTGGTTTTTACACGGCTTTTTGCAGTTTTTGTTTTCTTTACTCCCTTTTACGTTTCTCGCGATTTTCTCGAGCCCCTAGCTTTAGGATTTTTTGCTTGATTGTGACGTAATTCATAGGATCCAAATACCCTAATATAATTGCATGTTCCTATAGTACGGTAATTGGACCTATAATAAAAAGAATTAGTAAAATAGTCGTTCCATCACCTCCGAGCCTACGCGCCGCGAGCCCGCCCCGTCAAGCGCTACTCCTGAACTGGACCTGTCGAGAAGAGGAGGGTGGGTCTAGACCGGACACTCTGGATTAGAGACTGATGGTCGGCTAGCCCTTCTTTCGAGTAGCACTGCTATTTAGGGACTCAGTTTTCTACTTGCACCATTTAGGTAGTTTATTTCCTGTCTTTTAAATTCTACGTGGATCATCTTGCGTGTAGACTGCTGGAGTCAGGTACGCATTTCTTACTCTTCATGCATCATTGATTTTCGCGCATCGGCTTTTTCATCTTCTCCCCCCTGTTTTGGACTTAATAATCAGGAGAACCGAAAAATTCCGTTAGGCGATCTGTTTGCTTATTAAAAAATATCTAAAAACAAAAACAATAAAATTTGGGACTGCTAACACTATCGACCCTAAAAGACACCTCACTTAAAAATTTGTCTTGGGGAGAGCAACCCCCTCATTGTCTGGTTTGCTTGTGCGAGAGAGTAACCCCGAACACTAGGTAGAGCCCTCCGATATTCTTCTCGACTGATTACCGGCTATTTCTGTACAGGACAGTCGGTTGGGAAAATATTGGGTAACCAAACACGTCACGTAATCACTTTGCTATCCTGACTGATCACCAAAATAAAATTGACAAGATAATTGACCGAGCCTTTACGGTCTTCAGCTCGCGTTGCGTTGGTGAATCGGGGGTTTGCTTGTGATCATATTTGTTGCCAGATCCCATCCGCACTACTCGCTAGATCACGATAATGGGCATGAGGTCTCTTAGGCAGCCTCTGGCTGCACCGCTTTTTAGAACTCCAGCCCACTCATCTAGGTCGGTTCGTGGGAGCTCAGACCCGCTCTCCGGAACCCGAGTACGACTCCGGCCCTGTTCCCCCTCGACCACCCTTCTTCTTTTGAGACCGAGATACCAGTGCTAGAGGAGAGATAGACATATGATTTATCGGCACTTGAGTTTGGATGTTTTGATTTTGCAGAGACTATGGCCGACAGTAGTGATGATCACCCCAGAGGTCCGCAGCAGGAGCATTTTGTCTTAGACCAGGGTGCGATCAACTCCACCCTGATCGCCTCCCTAGATTCAGTGCAGCAGCAGTTGAGGGATCAGGGAGCATTCATGATAGAGATGAGGCGAGAGCTTGAGCAGATGAGAGCCGACCGCGAGAACCGCGACCCAGGGGGAGGACCCGACGATGTGGCAGCAGCCGCAGCGGCCGCGGCAGCAGCCGCAGCAGCAGCCGCAACAACAGGAGCAGGACTTCCGAGACCGATGCGGGAGAATCACAACCCTGGATCGACTTTGACGCACCGTTGGGTGGTGCTACCAGCTATCGTGGGGGATTTCAAGTTCCCCCCGAACACACTTCAGCTCCTACCCCGGTTCCATGGGCTGGCTACTGAGGAGCCCCATCTCCACCTGCAGGAGTTTGATATGATATGCAATACTGTCCACGATCGTCAGGTGGACCATGATACCATACAGATGATTGCCTTCCCCTTCTCCTTAGCAGACAGAGCAACCACCTGGCTGAAGCATTTGGGGAAGTTCGTCTACACCTGGGAGCAGCTCTGCGCCGAGTACTTGCATAAGTACTATCCACTAGGGCGGACGAACGCCGCTAGAGCCCTGATCAGCAACTTCTCCATGCTCCCCAACGAGCATTTCCACGAGGCATGGGAGAGGTTCAGAGAGCTGATTGACAGATGCCCGCACCACGACATTTCCATGCCGAACCTCGTTCAGAGCTTTTTCAATGGGCTGACACCAGAGCTTCAGGGCTTGGTGAACGCTTCTTGTGGAGGGTCTCACTTCCGCCAAGGATTACGATCAGGTCTGGGCCATCTACGAGGAGATGGTTGAGAACTACATGGTGATGTTCCAGACCAGATTGTACACTCAGAGCAGACCCCAGCAGCCACAGACCGTGCAGTACCAGTGGATAGCACGGGTCGAAGCGGTCCATCCAGTTCGTCAGCGGTAGCCGCAGCGCAGGCAGAGTCCACAGCCGCAGACATGGGGATCATCAGCGAGAAGCTGGACCGGATGGAGATTACAGAGAAGAAGCAGTGCCAGGGCATCATGCAGATGGAGCAGATGGCACAGACTCTAAAGTGACCTGGAAGACACAACTCATGTGTCTCCAAGAGGGACAGACGGCTTCACAGCCTCGTCTTCAGGCACGAGGCGATCCGAGTAGCAGCAGCAGCAGCTCGTCTCAGCGCTCCAGCTCTCACCAGCAGCCTAGACAGGTCCATCTTGTAAAGGCAGAGCCGTACCAGCAGCCGCAGCTCACCTACCAGGCACCACCATCCACTAACACTCAGATGGTGGTATACCGGCCGGATCAGCCTCTCGCAGTACTCCCGCCAGACCCTTACAATTCAGAGCCATTGATGGATGTCAACAGGATTTGGTATGACCGCCCCTATCTAGGTATCCACGAGACCATCTCGGATTCCGTTGGGCAGCCGGAGGTGCCCAGCCCCAGCAGCAACGTCAGCACAGGGTGGCCAGTACAACTATCAGAGGGATCACCAGCAGCAGCAGCAGCCCCCAGTTGTACCCACTACAGTCACAGCGGTATGGTCCTCGTCCCCATCAGCAGGTACAATCTTGGAGGCATGAGGCAGCCTCATCAGCAGCAGCAGCATCCACATTCTTACCCTCTCAGCCACAGCAGCAACAACCTCATTACCGGAGAGGCTACCCGTCAGGTTCTCATGGGCCATCCTATGAGAACCCCGCCTGGGATGACATAGCCCGCCTTCTCACAGATCAGAAGGCTACCTTTCGACGAGAGATGGATGAGTTCTGCCAGAAGATGCGGAACATCGTGAGACGGAAGGCCGCCATTCCTGCGCAGATAGAGCCCAACCCGAACAACCTGAAGAGGAAATCTGAGCAAGTAGTTTGTACTGAGTTTGCCGCTCCTAGTGATACTTTTGGTGACATGTCTGCATATCTTTTTGATACTGACTTTGACACACTTAGGAGCGGTAGGATGCCAGCAGGCGGCGCCTCGTCTGAGCTACACCACGAGGATACTTCCAGAGCGCCAGACTATGAGGAGAGCGGTACTGAGGCCGCTAGAGATGATGACGATGGTACTGATGCCACCACGGATGCTGATCCCACTGGCGGTACTGAGGCTGCCATTTCACCAGTTGGAGGAGGTGGTACTGAGGCCACCCCATTCTGCCGAGCTAGAGCGTGGTACTGAGGCCGCGAGTCTTCCAGCCGAGGGTGGTGCTGATGCCACTGGTTCTTCTGAGATTCCTGTTGTTTTTCCTGTTACTGATGTATCTCGGAACATTTCTGTGAATAGAGGAAAGGGTTTATGTTCTTCTGATCCCACTGTGGTGCTTGATGTATGTGTGGATCCGGTTGTTGAGCCGACTAGACCCTCTCCTAGTCCTTCATCTGAGAAGAACCCTGTGATCCCCTTTCCTAGAGCCCTTCAGATGGGGGAAGGGGAAGAAAAATGAAAATCCAAAAAAGATCCAGCAGGAAGAGTTCAGACAGCAGATGATAGACCGTTTTCACATTCAGCTAACTCTTCAGGAGGCTATGCAGCACATTCCTCTACTCCAGCATTCACTTAGAGACGGGACCACAGTTAGGAAGAAGAGGAGGAACCACCACTCAGAGATTCATGTGCTGACCAGAGCTACTTGTTTCGCGATCCAAAACCGTTTGCCGGCCAAGAGCCCAGATTCAGGAGCCCCTTATGTCAGATGCCATATCAGTGAGTAGAGGTTCGACAGTACTCTATTAGACAACGGATCGTCGATCAACCTACTTCCGGTAGCTCTTCCTCGACCGCTTCGAGTTGGGCACTCTACGACAGAGCAGGACAATCCTTCAGTTTGCTGATAGATCTGTCAAGAGGCCGAAGGGGTTGCTTAGAGAAGTTGTCATCACGATCCAGGGCCTGCAATTCCTCGTGGACTTCGTAGTGTTGGACATGGAGATCCCTGAGTCAGTGACCGATACCCCCATCATTCTAGGTCGCCCATTCTTGGACACAGCCAAGGCAGTGACCGACCATGATAGCAGGAAGGTATACTTTCGCGTCGAGAGCGAAAGTGTACAAATAGAGACGGTCGAGGACAGCAGAGCCAGAGACAGATCATGCTCATAGACTACTTTAGACACAGAGTAGATGACAGATGCCAGGCCAGACATCCACCAGGACTACGACTTTGTGATTACAGTTGATGAGGCAGTTTGGGCAGATCCTGACGCACAAGCCATCCTCTCACTTTCAGATTCCAATGATGCAAAGACCGACAACAGAAGAGAGCTTGGAGAGCGCATTCCTGGTCCATGATACTTTTGAGGCAGCAGAGCTGATTCTCGACCGCTAGACTTATTTTTGTGATGTTGGTGGTACCGAGGCCACCTTGGATGATACAGATCCCTCGGAGTCAGGTGTTGATTGGGCAGAGTTCGATGATTACATACCAGATCTGACTTCCACTGAGCCTACAGATAGGGAGGAGGTAGATGCCGAGCAGAGCAGAGACAGTCCAGTTGAGCCGCCTTCTCCAGATCCAGTTTGTGAGAGAGATTTCTCATTCTCCCGGGCAGATTTGGCCGCATACACTCGGATTCTTCAGAAGCCAGATTTTCCAGCACCAGTTTCTCCGAAGCTGAAGCAACTACCTGCGTCGTTGAAGTATAGATTCCTTGCGGTGAGCATGAGAATGTACCCAGTCATTATCTCAACCGATTTGACTGGAGAGCAAGAATCCCGTCTGATGGGGGTTCTTGGAAAAGAACCGCAAGGCGATAGGATGGAGCATTGCAGATCTCCAGGGGATCAGTCCGGCAATGTGCTCTCACCACATCTATCTCGAAGATGAGGCAAAGCCGTCGCGTGAGTTCCAGCGGCGGCTGAACCCGAATCTGAGAGAGGTTGTCATGAAGGAAATTTCGAAGTGGTGGAGCGCTGATTTTATCTACCCCATCTCCGACTCCAAGTGGGTCAGTCCGTTACATGTGGTGCCCAAGAAGACGGGCATCACTACAGTGGTTACGGAGTCCGGAGAGGAGATCGCTACACGAGTACCCACTTCTTGGAGGGTCTGCGTGGATTATAAATGACTCAACCAGGCCACCAAGAAGGATCATTTCCCCTGCCCTTTATTGATCAGATCATTGAGAGACTGGCAGAAAAGAGCCATTATTGTTTTCTGGATGGGTCTTCGGGCTACAACCAGGTGGCCATCGCTCCAGAGGACCAGAACCTTTACATGTCCCTTCGGCACATACGCCTTTCGAAGCATTCCATTTGGGCTATGCAATGCCCCTGCGACTTTTCAGAGATGCATGTTGTCGATCTTTTCGGACATGGTAGGGGAATGCTTGGAGGTCTTCATGGATGATTTCTCGGTTTACGGCGACGGATTCGACTCCTGTCTTGAATGCCTAGACCGAGTACTTCAGCGATGTATAGAGGTTCACCTGGTATTATCTTGGGAGAAGAGTCACTTCATGGTGACTCAAGGGACGATGCTTGGCCACATCCTCTCCAACAACGGCATGGAGGTTGATCCGGCCAAGGTGGATGTCATTAGCAAACTCGCACCACCATCCAACTTGCGGCAATTACGGTCTTTTCTTGGGCACGTTGGTTTCTACCGGCGATTCATTCGTGATTTCAGTAGGGTTGCCCGACCTTTGACTGATCAGTTGACGAAAGGCACCGAGTTCCTTGTCGATGACAAGCGTCTTTTGTCATTTGAGACTCTCAAGAGGAGTGTAATAGAGGCTCCTGTCCTTCAGCCACCCGATTGGTCTCTCCCATTCGAGATCATGACAGACGCCTCTGATTTTGCCGTGGGGGCTGTGCTAGGATAGAGGAGGGATGGAGTTCCATTTTCCATCCACTACGCTAGCCGCATATTGGATTCCGCGCAACGGAACTACACAGTCATAGAGAAGGAGATGCTAGCCGTAGTCTTCGCCCTAGATAAGTTCAGATCATACATTATTGGATCTAGAGTGACCTTGTATACTGATCTTACCGCCATAAGGTACCTCATGGCAAAGAAGGATGCCAAGGCCAGACTGACTAGATGGATCCTTCTACTCCAGGAGTTTGACATAGAGATTAAGGATAAGCCTGGAGCTAAGAATGTGGTGGCGGATCATCTCTCCCGATTGGAGTATCTTGAGGATTCTGAGCAGATTGACCCTATTTGTGAGACCTTTCCAGATGACCCTATTGAAAAATATCTAAAAAGAAAAACAATAAAATTTGGGACTGCAAACACTATCGACCCTAAAAGACATCTCACTTAAAAATTTGTCTTGGGGAGAGCAACCCCCTCATTCTCTGGTTTGCTTGTGCGAGAGAGTGACCCCGAACACTAGGTAGAGCCCTCTGATATTCTTCTAGAATGATTATCGGCTATTTCTGTACGGGACAGTCAGTTGGGCAAATATTGGGTAACCCAACAGGTCACGTAATCGCTTTGCTATCGTGACTGATCAGCAAAATAAAATTGACAAGATACTTGACCGAGTCTTTACGGTCTTCAGCTCGCGTTGCGTTGGTGAATCGGGGGTTTGCTTGTGATCATATTTGTTGCCAGATCCCATCCGCACTACTCGCCAGATCACGATGATGGGCAGGAGGTCTCTTAGGCAGCCTCTGGCTGCACCTCTTTTTAACACTCCAGCCCACTCATCTAGGTCGGTTCGTGGGAGCTCAGACCCGCTCTCCGAACCTGAGTACGACTCCGTCCTGTTCCCCTCGACCACCCTTCTTCTTCTGAGACCGAGATACCAGTGCCAGAGGAGAGACAGACAGATGATTTATCGGCACCTTAGTTTGGATGTTTTGATTTTGCAGAGACTATGGCCGGCAGTATTGATGATCACCCTAGAGGTCCGCAGCAGGAGCATTTTGTCTTGGACCAGGGTGCAATCAACTCCACCCTGATCGCTCTCTAGATTCAGTGCAACAGCAGTTGAGGGATCAGGGAGAATTCATGATAGAGATGAGGCGAGATCTTGAGCAGATGAGAGCCGACCGCGAGAACCGCGGCCCAGGGGGAGGACCGACGATGCGGCAACCGCCCGCGGCTGCAGGAGCAGGACTTCCGAGACCGATGCTGGAGAATCACAACCCCGTATCGACTTTGACGCACCATTAGGTGGTGCTACCAACTATCGTGGGGGATTTCAAGTTCCCCCGAACACACTTCAACTCCTACCCCAGTTCCATGTGCTGGCTACTGAGGAGCCCCATCTCCACCTGCAGGAGTTTGAGATGATCTGCAGTACTGTCCAAGATCGTCAGGTGGACCAGGATACCATACGGATGATTGCCTTCCCCTTCTCCTTAGCAGACAGAGAAGCCACCTGGCTGAAGAACCTGGAGAAGTTCGTCTACACCTGGGAGTAGCTCCGCATCGAGTACTTACATAAGTATTATCCACTCGGGCGGACGAACGCCACGAGAGCCCTGATCAACAACTTCTCCATGCTCCCCAATGAGCAGTTCCACGAGGTATGGGAGAGGTTCAGAGAGCTGACTGACAGATGCCTGCACCATGACATTTCCAAGCCGAACCTCGTTCAGAGCTTTTTTAGCGGGCTGACACCAGAGCTTCAGGCTTGGTGAACGCTTCATGTGACGGGTCTTACTTCACCAAGGATCACGATCAGGTCTGGGCCATCTACGAGGAGATGGCTGAGAACTACATGGTGATGTCCCAGATCAGATTGTACACTCAGGGCAGACCCCAGCAGCCACAGACCATGCATTACCAGAGGATAGCACGGGTCAACGCCGGTCCATCCAGTTCGTCAGCGGTAGCCGCAGCGTAGGCAGAGTCCACATCCGTAGACATGGGGATCAACAGTGAGAAGCTGGATCGGATGGAGATTATAGAGAAGAAGCAGTGCCAGGGCATCGCACAGATGGAGCAGATGGCACAGACTCTGAGTGACCTGAAGAGACAGCTCATGTGTCTCCATGAGGCGTAGATGGCTTCACAGCCTCGTCTTCAGGCACGAGGCAATCCGAGTAGTAGCAGCAGATCATCTCAGCCCTCCAGCTCTCACCAGCAGCCTAGACAGGTCCATCTTGTACAGGCGGAGCCGTACCAGCACCCGCAGCTCACCTACCAAGCACCACCATCCACTGACACTCATATGGTGGTATACCAGCCGGATCAGCCTCTGGCAGTACTCCCACCAGACCCTTACGATTCAGAGCCATTGATGGATGTCAACGGGATTTGGTATGACCGCCCCCAGCCCGGTATCCGATGAGACCATCCCAGATTTCATTGGGCGGCCGGAGGTGCCCAGCCCTAGTAGTAGCCGTCAGCACAGGGTCGCCAGTACAGCTATCAGAGGGATCACTAGCAGCAGCAGCAGCCCCCAGTGTACCCACAGCAGTCACAATAGTATGGTCCTCATCCCCATCAGCAGGGACAGTCTTGGAGGCGTGAGCAGCCTCATTAGCAGTAGCAGCATCCACATTCTTACCTCTCTCAGCCACAGCAGCAGCAGCCTCATTACCAGAGAGGCTTCCCATCAGGTTCTCATGGGCCATCCTATGAGAACCCCGCCCTAGATGACATAGCCCGCCTTCTCAGAGATCAACAGGCTTCCTTTCGACGGGAGATGGATGAGTTCCGCCAGGAGATGCGGGACATCGTGAGAGGGAAGGCCACCATTCCTGCGCAGATAGAGCCCAACCCGGACAACGTGAAGAGGAAATCTGAGATGGTAGTTTGTACTGAGTATGCCACTCCTAGTGATACTTTTGGTGATATGTCTGCATATCTTTTTGATACTGACTTTGTCACACTTAGGAGCGGTAGGATGCCAGCAGACGACACCTCGTCTGAGCTACATCACGAGGATACTTCCAGAACGCCAGACGAGGAGGAGAGCGGTACAAAGGCCGCTAGAGATGATGACGGTGGTACTGACGCCACCACGGATGCTGATCCCACCGGCGGTACTGAGGCCACCATTTCACCAGTTGGAGGAGGTTGTACTGAGGCCACCCATTCTGCCGAGCTAGAGCGCGATACTGAGGTCGTGAGTCTTCCAGCCGAGGGTGGTGCTGATGCCACTGGTTCTTCTAAGATTCCTGTTGTTTTTTCCTGTTACTGATGTATCTTAGAACATTTCTGTGAATAA